>CM049374.1:18701119-19379514 GCA_026937815.1 Etheostoma perlongum | reverse complement strand
CACTAAGGCGTCATGGTTTAAAAAAAATGCATGGCACGGAAGGTTCCCCTGCTTAAACCAGCACATGTCAAGGCCCGTCTTAAGTTTTGCCAATGACCATTTGGATGTTCCAGAGGAGTCATGGGAGAAAGTCATGTGGTCAGATGAGACCAAAATATAACTTTTTGGTCATAATTCCACTAAACCGTGTTTGGAAGAATAAAATGATGAGTACCATCCAAGAACACCATCCTACTGTGAAGCCGGGGGTGGTCGCATCATGCTTTGGGGTGTTTTTCTGCACATGGGACAGGGCGTGCACTGTATTAAGGGAGAGGATGACTGGGGCCATGTATTGCGCGAGATTTTTGGGGAACAACCTCCTTCCCTCAGTTAGAGCATTGAAGATGGGTTCGACAATGACAATGACCCGAAAAGAACACAGCCAGGAGAACCAAGGAGGCTCTGTAAAGCATTTCAAGGTTCTGGCGTGGCTAGCCAGTCTCAGACCTAAACCCAATAGAGAATCTTTGGAGGGAGCTCAAACTCAGTGTTTCTCAGCGACAGCCCAGAAACCTGACTGATCTAGAGAAGATCTGTGTGGAGGAGTGGGCCAAAATCCCTTCTGCAGTGTCTGCAAACCTGGTGAAAAACTAGAGGAAATGTTTGTAATTGCAAACAAAGGCTACTGTACCAAATATTAACATTGATTTTCTGAGGTGTTCAAATACTTATTTGCAGCTGGATCATACAAATAAATAGTTAAAAATCATACATTGTTTTTTTAAATTATGTCTCTCACAGTGGACATGCACCTACAATGACAATTTCAAAAGTGGAGAACTTGCAAAATAGCAGTGTTCAAATATTTATTTTCCTCACTGTATATACAGTGGGCACGGAAAGTATTCAGACCCCCTTTAAATTTTTCACTCTTTGTTTCATTGCAGCCTTTTTCCAAAAATCAAAAATCAAAAAAGTTCATTTTATTTCTCAGTAATGTACACTCAGCAACCCATCTTGACAGAAAAAAAAACAGAAATTTAGAAATTTTTGCATATTTATTAAAAAACAAAACTGAAATATCACATGGTCATAAGTATTCAGACCCTTTGTTCAGTATTTAGTAGAAGCACCCTTTTTGATCTAATACAGCCATGAGTCGTTTTTGGGAAAGATGCAACAAGTTTCTCACATCTGGATTTGGGTATCCTCTGCCATTCCTCCTTGCAGATCCTCTCCAGTTCTGTCAGGTTGGATGGTAAACGTTGGTGGACAGTCATTTTCAGGTCTCCAGAGATGCTCAATTGGGTTTAAGTCAGGGGCTCTGGCTGGGCCATTCAAGAACAGCCACAGAGTTGTTGTGAAGCCACTCCTTCGTTATTTTAGCGGTGTGCTTAGGGTCATTGTCTTGTTGGAAGGTAAACCTTCGGCCCAGTCTGAGGTCCAGAGCACTCTGGAAAAGGTTTTCGCCCAGGATATCCCTGTCCTTGGCCGCATTCATCTTTCCCTCGATTGCAACCAGTCGTCCTGTCCCTGCAGCTGAAAAACACCCCCACAGCATGATGCTGCCACCACCATGCTTCACTGTTGAGACTGTATTGGACAGGTGATGAGCAGTGCCTGGTTTTCTCCACACATACCGCTTAGAATTAAGGCCAAAAAGTTCTATCTTGGTCTCATCAGACCAGAGGATTTTATTTATCACCATCTTGAGTCCTTCAGGTGTTTTTAGCAAACTCCATGCGGGCTTTCATGTGTCTTGCACTGAGGAGAGGCTTCCTTCGGGCCACTCTGCCATAAAGCCCCGACTGGTGGATTGCTGCAGTGATGGTTGACTTACTACAACTTTCTCCCATCTCCCGACTGCATCTCTGGAGCTTAGCCACAGTGACCATTGTTTCTTCTTTTGCCCTCTCTCACCAAGGCTCTTTCCCCGATAGCTCAGTTTGGCCGGACGGCCAGCTCTAGGAAGGGTTCTGGTCGTCCCCAAACGCCTTCCATTTGAGGATTATGGAGGCCACTGTGCTCTTAGGAACCTTAAGTGCAGCAGAAATTTTTTTTAACCTTGACCAGATCTGTGCCTTGCCACAATTCTGTCTCTGAGCTCTTCAGGGCAGTTCCTTTGACCTCATGATTGTCATTTGCTCTGACATGCACTGTGAGCTGTAAGGTCTTATATAGACAGGTGTGTGGTTTTCCTAATCAAGTCCAATCAGTATAATCAAACACAGCTGGACTCCAATGAAGGTGTAGAACCATCTCAAGGATGATCAGAAGAAATAGACAGCACCTGAGTTACATATGAGGGTCACGGCAAAGGGTCTGAATACATATGACCATGTGATATTTCAGTTTTTGTTTTTTAATAAATATGCAAAAAAAATTCTAAATTTCTGTTTTTTCTGTCAAGATGGGTTGCTGAGTGTACATTACTGAGAAATAAAATGAACTTTTTGATTTTGGAAAAGGCTGCAATGAAACAAAGAGTGAAATTTAAAGGGGTCTGAATACTTTCCGCCTCCACTGTATAGCAAGGTATACATATTAGGTAAATAATCCAGCAGTCCAACAGTGTGTGATAAATGTATCTTACATAGGACAGGATCCATTCACACACATTCATACACTGTAGGCGAGGCTGCCATAGAAGGTGCCTCATCAGGTACATCCACACACATTCACACAGCATCAGGGGCAATTAGGGGTTCAGTGTCTTTCCCAAGATGGAACTGCATCAACTTTCCAATCGGCACCATCTGAGCCACACCCGCCCCTATAAGGAGGGGATATCCTTCTTATATGAAGACCTGCTGTATGCCAATGGCACATGCATGATTTTGTATATATTTAATTGCATCTATATTGATATCTCTGTAAATTGTTCCCTTTATGTGGACTTAAATAAATTGTTAAAATGTGTGCATGTGTGGATAGCAGCTGGTACAATGGACCGCCTAAAGTGAGCTGCCTATCTGCCCACAGCTTGTTGTAGAGAGCATCAGAGGGTTTTCTAGGATGGCTTTATTATGCCCAAATTCTTATTTGCCACTGACTCCAGACTGTCTGGTTCCAGCCCAATCAGAGCTGGCTTTGATGCCACCTCCCCAGCACACTGGCTACTACAGAGTGATAGAAGAGCTTTAGAAGCCTGTTGTACACACTGAAGGATCCGAGTCTTCTCAGGAAGAACATTCTGCTCTGGCCTTTCCTGAATGCTAACTATGCTCCACATTTAAATAATTTTGTATTTAACTCTTCATTGCACTCATGCCTCTATATTGTTTTTGTTTAGAGTATGTACTGTATATACACTCACCTATAGGATTATTAGGAACACCATACTAATACTGTGTTTGACCCCGTTCACCTTCAGAACTGCCTTAATTCTACGTGGTATTGATTCAAAAGGTGCTGAAAGCATTCTTTAGAAATGTTGGCCCATATTGATAGGATAGCATCTTGCAGTTGATGGAGATTTGTGGGATTCACATCCAGGGCATGAAGCTCCGTTCCACCACATCCCAAAGATGCTCTATTAGGTTGAGATCTGGTGACTGTGGGGGGCCATTTTAGTACAGTGAACTCATTGTCATGTTCAAGAAACCAATTTGAAATGATTTGAGCTTTGTGACATGGTGCATTATCCTGCTGGAAGTAGCCATCATCAGTAGTCCCTATTTGTAGTGGAGATGAGTGGTACCCGGTGGGGTCTTCTGCTGTTGTAGCCCATCCGCCTCAAGGTTGTGCGTGTTGTGGCTTCACAAATGCTTTGCTGCATACCTCGGTTGTAATGAGTGGTTATTTCAGTCAAAGTTGCTCTTCTATTAGCTTGAATCAGTCGGCCCACTCTCTTCTGACCTCTAGCATCAACAAGGCATTTTCGCCCACAGGACTGCCGCATACTGGATGTTTTTCCCTTTTCACACCATTCTTTGTAAACCCTAGAAATGGTTGTGCGTGAAAATCTCAGTAATTGAGCAGATTGTGACATACTCAGACCGGCCCGTCTGGCACCAACAACCATGCCACGCTCAAAATTGCTTAAATCATCTTTCTTTCCCATTCTGACATTCACTTTGGAGTTCAGGAGATTGTCTTGACCAGGACCACTCAGGTCCCTCTAGTAACCCACCACCAGCTCTTTGGTCTTGGTGATATTGAGCTTCAGTAGATTGTTGTTACCCCATGTGATGAAGCTCTCCATCAGTCCTCTGTACTCTTCATCTTTGCTGATGCATTACAAACATGTCCATACTGTATGTACATTTAATTACATAGTAATTAGTCTTCTTGTCCATACTGGCCACAATGTAATACCTTCCCATTTTGACTCAAATGTAAAATTGTGGACAACATCTACTGTCCTACTTTTGTTATTTAAACACAGGTGGTTTTGTACTCAGAGGCTAACTCGGAAGATATCCACTTTGGATTTGTTAAACTCAAGATTGCCAGAGCCTCATATTAGCAAAGCACATAACAGGGACTGTGGATTCTGTTGATTCTGTCTGTTAGTGTCACATTAGGAAGGGATAACTACACAGCCAGTATGGAAAGAAGGAAGAATTACAGTAATTATTAACGGTCCCATGGCATAAAAATTTCACTTTGAGTTTTTTTTAACATTAATATGAGTTCCCCCAGCCTGCCTATGGTCCCCAGTGGCTAGAAATGGTGATAGGTGTAAACCGAGCGCTGGGTATCCTGCTCTGCCTTTGAGAAAATGAAAGCTCAGATGAGCCGATCTGGAATCTTGCTCCTAATGAGGTCATAAGGGGCAAGGACACCTCCCCTTTCTCTGCTTTGCCCGCCAAGAGAATTTGGCCTACCCACGAGAGAGAGACATCATGGCTTACAAACGAGCAAAGTGGCAGTTGGTTAAGGCCACACAAGCAGCCTCCACCTTGCACCCTCCCCCTCTCCTCCTTAAAAGCTACAGACTCAGAAATGGCACATCCTAAGGAAAGCTCATTGTGGGACTGGCTCTAGTGGCTGTAATTCTGCACCAAGGCTGAATTTTAGGAAAGACACTTCAGATATGGTCTTAGGGGACCACTAAGGTCTATATAAAAGAGACTTCAGATACAGTATTAGGGGACCACTAAAGTCTATATAAAAGAGACTTCAGATACAGTATTAGGGGACCACTAAGGTCTATATAAAAGCATCCAAAGAGCACCATGTCATGGGACTTTTAACCTCTCTATGTACATTTGGCATTAGAAATAATGCATTCAACACTTGGAAAACCTTTAACTTAGACTGTAAATTGTAGCATTGTTTTATCCATATCCATATCCAAATCCATAATTTGCAGTTACCTTAAAGAGTGTTCTGTATGAACATGACAGACATCAGTCAGATGTTCCTGATAAATAAAAACGTGTTTATTTACACAAATATTTTCAAATACTAGTCTTCTACATAAGGACATAAAAATATATACAGGGATGTAGGGACTCAAACAGCTCCGTTCTCAGGTTAATGTACACATGTTCAGATTTATTTGCATTTTCAAGTTTTGAAATAAAAAGAAAAAAAAAGGATGCTTATGTACAGCCGGATCTAAAACGTACACTTTCAAACTAAAACACTGGTGAAAACTCTACCCTTGAAGCGCTATTCGAAAATTCAACTCCAAGTCCAATTTTCCCTCATCATGTTTGTGAAAGCCAGTAAACTGTCTTGTCACAAAGCTTACCCATGTCACTACTCATAACAGATCTTAGCTTAGCTTACAGCACTTTAGTCACCTACAACTTATTGTATCATGTTGTCATATTATTTAGTAGAACCAACATTGACAACCTTCATTACAGTATCTCCATTAGCTACTCCCACAAAACAAAACTAGGTTTGGTCAGTGTCTTTTCGCAACCAACTGAGGAAACTTTGGTTATGTCTTGAAGTGATTCCATGAACTGGAAAGCAGCACATTAGAGAAACCATTTCTTTTAGAACCAGAATGAACTTAACCTGGCTTCTCAAGAGATCGTAGTACAACACTAGAGTCAAACCACTTGATGGTGATGAACCTCATCCAGCAGTCTAGAACATTTCAATACAAAACTGTTTAATAACAGATGATGTGACGGAGAGCCGCATATCAAAAAAAGACTGGTGATCTGGTTTGGTAAGAAAAGCAAGACAAAACTACTCAGAGAAAGTGTCATTGAGTTCACATACACCTGGAGCACTGAACAGCACCAAACACTTCCAAAATGCTTTGATCTGGAGGGTGTTGAGACCCATCTGTGTCATCAGGTCTTGTTTTTGACGATGCTGCATTAGTAAACTATACAGAATGTGCTCTGTTAGGTCCTGATGGCCAACATCTCATTTTTTTTGCCTTCTGCTGATGTAGTTTTTGACCACTGCCTTCACAGTCCAAACTAAAACTCACAAGGCGGGTTGTTGAGTCCCAGAATCAGCCGTTAATGAGACACTGCCTCAGTCTCGCCACTCACAGACACGCAACCCTTTGTATTGACTACAGCTTGTGGGAAAATGAAAGGAATACCTGTATATTTCAATAACACAGAACATTCATTTCAGATGTCAGGTTAACAAGTTCATTTGAGGAGGAAAAGGAACGGAAAAGCATCGTTCTTTTCTTAGACAACGGCTTCCTTTGACCAGAAGGTTAGTAACCCCCCTCCCCTATGCTAGGTGGTGTTGAGAGCCTGGGGAGAAGGGGGTGAATGTGGATTTGGGTGGGGTATCACTGCGGGGCGCCAACAGCAGCTGCCACCGGGGTGCTCAGGACGTTGGTAGAAGCAGAGAGGACCGGCGAGCCGGTGAAAGGGCCCAGGGCAGTGGAAGCTGGCAAGGCAGAGATACCTGAGGGAAGGAGAGCCACAGCTATGGTTAGAAAACCAATACCAAATACTTTGTTCAGTCACCACACAGAGATGTGCAAAGATGGTGTGGCCCTAGTTCAACACACCATCTTTCTTGCTATTCATCAAAATTTGACCTAAACAGACACGGTGACTCTATGTGACCTAATGAATGTCACATCAATATATTTGATAAATACAGAACTTCCGACTGGCTGCCTGAATTAGCAGTGGGGAAAAAAAACATTGATTCACGCAGGCATCAGGATTTTTTCATGAAACAATTTTTAAAATTGATTCTTTTAATTAACCAATGATTCACCTAAATATGTTCCGCTTATACGCTAGGCTTGCACGATTAATCGTTATAAAATCGCAATCTCAATTCACCCTGTTAACAATTTTTAAATGACTTTGATTTAATATATATATATATATATATACACACACACATACATACATACATACATACATACATACACACACACAGTGAGGAAAATAAGTATTTGAACATCCTGCTATTTTGCAAGTTCTTCCACTTAGAAATCATGGAGGGGTCTGAAATTGTCATTGTAGATGCATGTCCACTGTGAGAGACATACAGTGGGCAACGGAAAGTATTCAGACCCCTTTAAATTTTTCACTCTGTTTCATTGCAGCCTTTTTCCAAAAATCAAAAAAGTTCATTTTATTTCTCAGTAATGTACACTCAGCAACCCATCTTGACAGAAAAAAACAGAAATTTAGAAATTTTTGCATATTTATTAAAAAACAAAAACTGAAATATCACATGGTCATAAGTATTCAGACCCTTTGTTCAGTATTTAGTAGAAGCACCCTTTTGATCTAATACAGCCATGAGTCGTTTTTGGGAAAGATGCAACAAGTTTCTCACATCTGGATTTGGGTATCCTCTGCCATTCCTCCTGCAGATCCTCTCCAGTTCTGTCAGGTTGGATGGTAAACGTTGGTGGACAGTCATTTTCAGGTCTCTCCAGAGATGCTCAATTGGGTTTAAGTCAGGGCTCTGGCTGGGCCATTCAAGAACAGCCACAGAGTTGTTGTGAAGCCACTCCTTCGTTATTTTAGCGGTGTGCTTAGGGTCATTGTCTTGTTGGAAGGTAAACCTTCGGCCCAGTCTGAGGTCCAGAGCACTCTGGAAAAGGTTTTCGTCAGGATATCCCTGTACTTGGCCGCATTCATCTTTCCCTCGATTGCAACCAGTCGTCCTGTCCCTGCAGCTGAAAAACCCCCACAGCATGATGCTGCCACCACCATGCTTCACTGTTGAGACTGTATTGGACAGGTGATGAGCAGTGCCTGGTTTTCTCCACACATACCGCTTAGAATTAAGGCCAAAAAGTTCTATCTTGGTCTCATCAGACCAGAGGATTTTTATTTATCACCATCTTGGAGTCCTTCAGGTGTTTTTAGCAAACTCCATGCGGGCTTTCATGTGTCTTGCACTGAGGAGAGCTTCCTTCGGGCCACTCTGCCATAAAGCCCCGACTGGTGGATTGCTGCAGTGATGGTTGACTTACTACAACTTTCTCCCATCTCCCGACTGCATCTCTGGAGCTTAGCCACAGTGACCATTGGGTTCTTCTTTGCCTCTCTCACCAAGGCTCTTCTCCCCGATAGCTCAGTTTTGCCAGCTCTAGGAAGGGTTCTGGTCGTCCCCAAACTTCCATTTGAGGATTATGGAGGCCACTGTGCTCTTAGGAACCTTAAGTGCAGCAGAATTTTTTTGTAACCTTGACCAGATCTGTGCCTTGCACCCTGTCTCTGAGCTCTTCAGGCAGTTCCTTTGACCTCATGATTGTCATTTGCTCTGACATGCACTGTGAGCTGTAAGGTCTTATATAGACAGGTGTGTGGTTTTCCTAATCAAGTCCAATCAGTATAATCAAACACAGCTGGACTCCAATGAAGGTGTAGAACCATCTCAAGGATGATCAGAAGAAATAGACAGCACCTGAGTTACATATGAGGGTCACGGCAAAGGGTCTGAATACATATGACCATGTTATTTCAGTTTTTGTTTTTAATAAATATGCAAAAATTTCTAAATTTCTGTTTTTTCTGTCAAGATGGGTTGCTGAGTGTACATTACTGAGAAATAAAATGAACATTTTTGATTTTTGGAAAAAGGCTGCAATGAAACAAAAGTGAAAAATTTAAAGGGGTCTGAATACTTTTCCGTACCCACTGTAATCTAAAAATAAAAAATCCAGAAATCACAATGTATGATTTTGAAACTATTTATTTGTATGATACAGCTGCAAATAAGTATTTGAACACCTGTTTATCAGCTACAATTCTGACCCTCAAAGACCTGTTAGTCTGCCTTCAAAATGTCCACCTCTACTCCATTTATTATCCTAAATTAGATGCCCCTGTTTGAGGTTGTTAGCTGCATAAAGACACCTGTCCACCCCATACAATCAGTAAGAATCCAACTACTAACATGGCCAAGACCAAAGAGCTGTCCAAAGACACTAGAGACAAAATGAACACCTCCACAAGGCACAAGGGCTACGGGAAATTTCCAAGCAGCTTGGTGAAAAAAGGTCCAGTGTTGGAGCAATCATTAGAAAATGGAAGAAGCTAAACATGACTGTCAATCTCCCTCGGACTGGGGCTCCATGCAAGATCTCACCTCGTGGGGTCTCAATGATCCTTAGAAATATGAGAAATCAGCCCAGAACTACACGGGAGGTGCTGGTCAATGACCTGAAAAGAGCTGGGACCACCGTTTCCAAGGTTACTGTTGGTAATACACTAAGACGTCATGGTTTAAAAAAATGCATGGCACGGAAGGTTCCCCTGCTTAAACCAGCACATGTCAAGGCCCGTCTTAAGTTTGCCAATGACCATTTGGATGTTCCAGAGGAGTCATGGGAGAAAGTCATGTGGTCAGATGAGACCAAAATATAACTTTTTGGTCATAATTCCACTAACCGTGTTTGGAAGAATAAGAATGATGAGTACCATCCCAAGAACACCATCCCTACTGTGAAGCCCGGGGGTGGTCGCATCATGCTTTGGGGTGTTTTTCTGCACATGGGACAGGGCGACTGCACTGTATTAAGGAGAGGATGACTGGGGCCATGTATTGCGAGATTTTGGGGAACAACCTCCTTCCCTCAGTTAGAGCATTGAAGATGGGTCGACAATGACAATGACCCGAAGAACACAGCCAGGAGAACCAAGGAGTGGCTCTGTAAGAAGCATTTCAAGGTTCTGGCGTGGCCTAGCCAGTCTCCAGACCTAAACCCAATAGAGAATCTTTGGAGGGAGCTCAAACTCAGTGTTTCTCAGCGACAGCCCAGAAACCTGACTGATCTAGAGAAGATCTGTGTGGAGGAGTGGGCCAAAATCCCTTCTGCAGTGTCTGCAAACCTGGTGAAAAACTAGAGGAAATGTTTGTAATTGCAAACAAAGGCTACTGTACCAAATATTAACATTGATTTTCTGAGGTGTTCAAATACTTATTTGCAGCTGGATCATACAAATAAATAGTTAAAAAATCATACATTGTTTTTTTAAATTATGTCTCTCACAGTGGACATGCACCTACAATGACAATTTCAAAAGTGGGAGAACTTGCAAAATAGCAGTGTTCAAATATTTATTTTCCTCACTGTATATACAGTGGGTACGGAAAGTATTCAGACCCCTTTAAATTTTTCACTCTTTGTTTCATTGCAGCCTTTTTCCAAAAATCAAAAAAGTTCATTTTATTTCTCAGTAATGTACACTCAGCAACCCATCTTGACAGAAAAAAACAGAAATTTAGAAATTTTTGCATATTTATTAAAAAACAAAAACTGAAATATCACATGGTCATAAGTATTCAGACCCTTTGTTCAGTATTTAGTAGAAGCACCCTTTTGATCTAATACAGCCATGAGTCGTTTTGGGAAAGATGCAACAAGTTTCTCACATCTGGATTTGGGTATCCTCTGCCATTCCTCCTTGCAGATCCTCTCCAGTTCTGTCAGGTTGGATGGTAAACGTTGGTGGACAGTCATTTTCAGGTCTCTCCAGAGATGCTCAATTGGGTTTAAGTCAGGGCTCTGGCTGGGCCATTCAAGAACAGCCACAGAGTTGTTGTGAAGCCACTCCTTCGTTATTTTAGCGGTGTGCTTAGGGTCATTGTCTTGTTGGAAGGTAAACCTTCGGCCCAGTCTGAGGTCCAGAGCACTCTGGAAAAGGTTTTCGTCCAGGATATCCCCTTGGCCGCATTCATCTTTCCCTCGATTGCAACCAGTCGTCCTGTCCCTGCAGCTGAAAAACACCCCCACAGCATGATGCTGCCACCACCATGCTTCACTGTTGAGACTGTATTGGACAGGTGATGAGCAGTGCCTGGTTTTCTCCACACATACCGCTTAGAATTAAGGCCAAAAGTTCTATCTTGGTCTCATCAGACCAGAGGATTTTATTTATCACCATCTTGGAGTCCTTCAGGTGTTTTTTAGCAAACTCCATGCGGGCTTTCATGTGTCTTGCACTGAGGAGAGGCTTCCTTCGGGCCACTCTGCCATAAAGCCCCGACTGGTGGATTGCTGCAGTGATGGTTGACTTACTACAACTTTCTCCCATCTCCCGACTGCATCTCTGGAGCTTAGCCACAGTGACCATTGTGTTCTTCTTTGCCTCTCTCACCAAGGCTCTTCTCCCCCGATAGCTCAGTTTGGCCGGACGGCCAGCTCTAGGAAGGGTTCTGGTCGTCCCAAACGTCTTCCATTTGAGGATTATGGAGGCCACTGTGCTCTTAGGAACCTTAAGTGCAGCAGAAATTTTTTTGTAACCTTGACCAGATCTGTGCCTTGCCACAATTCTGTCTCTGAGCTCTTCAGGCAGTTCCTTTGACCTCATGATTGTCATTTGCTCTGACATGCACTGTGAGCTGTAAGGTCTTATATAGACAGGTGTGTGGCTTTCCTAATCAAGTCCAATCAGTATAATCAAACACAGCTGGACTCCAATGAAGGTGTAGAACCATCTCAAGGATGATCAGAAGAAATAGACAGCACCTGAGTTACATATGAGGGTCACGGCAAAGGGTCTGAATACATATGACCATGTGATATTTCAGTTTTTGTTTTTTAATAAATATGCAAAAATTTCTAAATTTCTGTTTTTTTCTGTCAAGATGGGTTGCTGAGTGTACATTACTGAGAAATAAAATGAACTTTTTTGATTTTTGGAAAAAGGCTGCAATGAAACAAAGAGTGAAAAATTTAAAGGGGTCTGAATACTTTCCGTACCCACTGTAGGTGTTAAATCCCTCCCAACCGCTGCACTGCTCTCCCTTCTCTTCATTGAAGCCTCTATGTTTACAGGCTTATGCAATGTGCTAGGTGTAAACAAATAAAAATAAAATGAAATATCTATGTTTGGTACTGCCAATTTCTTTTGTTTTGTCATAGTCTAAAAAATTGAAATGTATCATGACAAAGTCTCTAGAATAGGCATGGGCCGGTTCTCGGGTTTAATGGTATTATAAAGTCACAGTTTCAAAACCACAAAGAATTTCCGTTACACCGTTCCTGCAGTATGAGCTATTTTTTATGAGTCGTTACTGAAAGAAAGTGCAGTTTAGAAATCCTTCTGCCTGCCAATGTGCAGTACCAGGGTCCCAGGGTCTAAAAAGACTGAATCTGGTTATGTGGAAATTTTTCGGGTACCGAACAAATTCAAGGTAACGTAACGCTGCGTTTGTCTGTCTAACAATAGTGAAATAATTACTTCAGGCTGCTACCAAGGCAGATCACAGTGCTAACATCAGCTATTTTCCTTTCTAATTAGTGGTGGGCAGATCGATGCAAATATCAATAATATTGATACCAACATTGCTATTGATGTTGATCAATACCAGTGCAACAAGATCAATGCTTTAGTTTTAGTTCCTCTCCACTATGCACTGCTGCAGTTTCATTAAAGAGGTGACCCGTCTGTCAAGTGCCGCTCCTGTCACAGCGTGGAGCAGGCACACTTTTTCCTCCTCCCCCCTATTGTGATTTGATGTTGTATCGTCACATGACTCAGCGGCGCCAGAGAGGAAGAGGATTGCTGTCGCTATATTTTCAGGACAAAAATTAAACAACGGCAAGCTGTATCATTTTTAAAAAGACTGTAAGACACAGTGGTAACAAAACAAATTTATACAAGCATATGGAAATTTTGGGTTTTAACTTCAAAAAAATCATAAAAACAATTAAAAAAGCTTCAGTCAACAGAACAAAACTAAGCTGAATGTAAATCCTGTAAATGTAGCGCAGTGTCAGACAACTCAGTACATGTGCAAGGTGTGTGCGTGTGGAGCGAGGTAGAGGGTGCAGCTGTAATAGAGCTGCAAGATTAAAGGAGAATTCTGGTCAATTTCAGTGAGTAGCTCTGTTGTTTGTAAATTTGGAGTGCTGTCAGTAGAGAGAAAAAACAAACCAATCGGCGCTGTCTACACCATGTTATCCTCCTGCTAGAGTTAGCACCCAACAGGCTTAAAAGGGCAAGTTTTAAACATGTTTTTACCTTCTAGACATGCTTGAAATGTCATTACCAGTGCCTACCCATGTGCAGTGATTCCTTCGAAGTGAACTCAGTGAATTTGACTGCAGTCAATGTGACAGAAAGGCATACAAATTGTGTTAACTCAGCCAGTGCACATACCTCTGTTTATTTTACAAAAATGTGTACTGTATGCATGACACTGTAGTCTCTGTGTGCACTGCAGTCTCCACGTTGTTACACTTGTCCTGTTTCACTGTGGTCAAGCAAACCGTTGCTTGAATGCCGTTTGACATCAAGTATCAGTATACAGGTGCACTATAATTTAAGCGTTGGCTGATTCAACCCAGGAATCCAAACGACAGCTGCCTTTACCACAGTCCTGTTTCGGGTGGACGGGAAGCACAGGGGAGACGTTCCCTCCAGCGCTGTTGCTCTATCGGGTGCAACACCCTTTACATTACTGGCAGTACTAACAGATAAAGCCACCGTGTCTTGGAAGCTTGTTGTTTGCAGCAACAGAAAGACATTATGAAGGGATGTTGCCATAAATGTTTAACCAGATTAGGGACAGTATATTGTCTTCATGGCACGTATGAGTATTCTCACCAGTGATCATGTTGGCTGTGCCAACAGCTGCGTTCCCACTGGGCAGGTTGGCTCCGGCCACACGAGACTGATCTTTGACAATGGGGACTGCAGAAACAGCAAAAATAAAGAAATAACTTATTTTGTTATTGCTATTACGGATTTTTATCTCATTCTTATCAACAAAACTGGCTGATTATGTGGGCTTACAAAAGTAAGGGTGATCCATGGCCTCGCGAGCAGTTAGCCGGGCCTGGTGGTCATATCGCAGCAGCTTGTCCAGGAAATCCAAAGCCTCAGGGCTGACCAGGTGCTGGTTCTCACTGTGGACAAACCGCTCCCATCGCTTACGAGAATGTCTGAAGGCAAAAGATAAATCAAGTCTAGAATTACCTCCTCATGGTTGTATGCCTGTCCAGACATATAATATCTTTAGTGTCAATTTTGAGGCAATTTAATAAAAAAGTTATTAAGTCTGAGTATGTTTTGGCATAACATGGATGCTTTACACACATCTTCAACCCGGCAGCACAGATGATCTAAATCAGGGGTGTCAAATTTGATTTCTGAAAGTGAAAAATGTCTTTGTCAAAAAGGAGAAAAGTGGATACTGAGTGTAGAGTTTTCCAAAAAAAATGGACAGCTTCCTATTTATTCACAGAGGTGAATGAGAAACCTGTGTGCTTGGTGTGTATGCAACACCTGTCCGTGTTTAAGCAATATATTATTCATCGCCACTATGAGACTCAGCATGGTGAAAAATACGACAGCCTGCAAGGACAACTGGGACGAGAGAAGATAAACGAATTGCTGGTGGGTCTGAAGAAACAGCAGTCTGTTTTCACTCGGAGCCGAGAGCTAAGTGAAGCAGCGGTAAAAGCCAGCTACATATTTGCTAACGAAATAGCATTAGCATTTACTTCTTTCCACTAAAACAAAGGGAAACACATGAATTTATTGTTTTTTATAGCTATGATGAGCTGTGCTATGATTTTAATGGTCCGGCCCACTTGGCATCAAATTAGGCTGTATGCGGCCCCTGAACTAAAATGAGTTTGACACCCCTGATCTAAATAATCACCAGTTCCAACATTAGTGTCACCTATACTATTTCAACGACATGTCATTTCCGGGGTTGTTCAGGTGCCGCCGTAAATTCCGCTGTGTGTCCCTCATTTCGGCCGGATGCCCGTCACCTCCCGCGCTTTTTGTGTTGGCGTTCTAAACTGTGGTGGATTTCTGAGGACTATGGTTAACTGCTCCTCAGATCTCTGCAGGGTAAATCCAGACAGCTCCATCCAGATTCTTTGTCCAATCTGAGTTTTCTGTCTGACTAAAACTACTTTTGAATGTATACACATTCCACCAAAACAAGTTCCTTTTTGAGGCTATTTTGCAGAGGCACCAGTGCTCTGTTCGGCTTGGTTTAAAGAAATGCCAATAAACCAGAACATGTTTTTCAACAATCCCGGAGTGCTGTGTTGAGTCTAGTGTCACCAACTTAGTATCAGACCAAATGTCCCTTCTCTTGCTCAGTTAAGGGTTTTGCAGAACATGATGACGTCACAGTGAAGTTGACCTTTGACCACCAAAATCCACTCAGTTCATCCTTATGTCCAATTGTATGTTTGTGCCAAATTTGCAGAGGCTCCCTGCAGGGGCCCCCGACATATCACCTTCACTAGAATGGGATTGACATGAGGTCACAGTGAGCTTGACCTTTAACCTCCAAAATCCAATCAGTTCCACCAAATGCAGCAGTTGCATTTTAAATCATTAGGACAAAACAAAAGACTACATTCAGTATGCAAGACAGCACCATCATCATCATGTTTTCAGTGGTAACGGCTCTCACCTTCCCAGGATGTCGTTGAAACGAGGTTCCAGCTCAATATTGTACTTGTCAATGTAGTCGTAGAGGTCTTCAGTCCCCAGAACCTTCGCTATTCTCACCAACTACAGGAGCACAAACACAAAACAAGCTGTTTGTTTTTGGAAATTCTGAAACTTACATTTTTGGATCCGAGTTTGTAAAAAACACAAAAAAAATATTCAAATTTAGCTTTTAAAAATGTCAGGAGATTTCATACTTTAATTTTAAAGAGGTGAATTCAGAACAGATAAATTCAGATAAATGGTTTTCAAAGTAAAATATTTCAATATTAAGTATTCAAGAGTTTAATTAAAATACTTGTGCCTCTTATTTGCTTCCATACAAGACAAGTCGGTTAAAGAGAATACATAGTAGTCGCTACTCTCACTACATCTCAAGGCAGAAATGCAATCACAATAATCAATGCTAGCAACATTTCTGGCAAGCTGTGACTTGTAGTCACATACGAGCTTGCCATAAAGATACTAGCTGCAGTACAGTACTACAGTAAAGGAGCTAGAGAAAGCCCTACCAGCCAACCCTGCTTTGTGTTTACCTGGTCATAGTTGTCATGGCCATGGAAGAAAGGCTCCTTCCTGAAGATCATGCTTGCCAACATACAGCCCAAGCTCCACATATCCAGACTGTAATCATACATCTGAAACACGCACAGAACAAGTGTCAACGGCATAGAATTAAATGATTAAAGCAAAGAAATCAAATGTGTGGAAGTGACTGATCATCATTGATGTGTAAGGCAACATCATTACAAGGTGCACCTGATAGCACCATAAGGTCCAGTCGGAGCTCACGCTTTACTGTTTGTTGTTTGTTTCCATAACTCACTCACGAGGAAGGCAAAATGTTGCCACGCTTTACTTTAGGGAAGCAGGAGCATTTTCCAGTTCTGTTGTTTCTCCGTTATCTCCAAAGCAGCTGCAAGCTACAGGTAATCCAATGATAGCCTGTCTCTTTAGCTGCATGTTACCTACTAGTAAGCTACGCTGTGTCATATGTTTGTTGTTGTTTTTCCCCCTCAAAAAAGCACTGATGATCACGAAGGACAGACAAATGCAGTTCTTCTCTGGCAATCAGAAACAAATATGTAAACGTCTGAGCCTGCCAACTGCAGCTCGGGGACTATGTGGTTCTGATAATACCAAAGAAGTATATGTGGTGCACCATATAACCATGATTCTCTAACACATATCTGTCTGAAGTACGCTGCCAGTTTTAACATTGTTGGTGTATAATCATAAGTAATCAGATTATATCCTAAATCATGTGTGGTTAATGTAGTGGTTTTATTGTAACATGTCTTTAAATACTTGAAGCGGCATTTAAAATGTATTATTATTTTTAATCAATTCATAAACATGAGTAATCAGGTGCACGGGTAGAGCACCAGGATTGCCGCCAACATTTTTAGAAATATTTCTAAAGTGTTCTAGGGCTGCACAATTATCGAATATTAATCGCGATCACAATTTAGCTTCCCACAATAAAACAAACATGATCGACTGCGATATTAAGTTTTAAAAAAAACATTTAAAATGCGTGCTCCACTGATGGAAAACTCTGCATATCAAATCAAGTGCTTCCTAAACTAACAGCACGACACAGCCAGCGTTGCGTCAGCAGTAAGAGTTCACTGTTAAATTGCCTGAAAACACCCAGCTGCTACAGTATACTGTAACAACACAGACCTCTACACACATCCGCCTGCTCCGTTATGACTTGACTCAGCCAGACATTTCTGGGGAAGAAAGGCATAGTGCTGCAGGTAAATGTACAGTGTATGTAAAGATGTATAAATAAGTGAAGCATAAAATTATTTTGTATTTACTAAAGGATATAAATAGAGAAAGAGGGTAGGAACCTGAAAAGATTGTTCATGAACTCCTTTCTTTGAACATGGGAATATTTTGTTTAAATTACTTACAACAACTGTGGAAGATTGGGCTGAGAAGTACATGACCTTATTTATCTGTCATTTTTAATTAATATATATAATTAAAATGACAGATAAATAAGGTTGTTATCGCGCACGCGCCACCACCCCTCCTCTACGCAGTTGCTAGTAACCAAGGAGGCCATGAAGGATAAAAAAAAAAATACATGATGGGGGCGCGGTGGGCCCTGGTTTGACTCCCAATCTGCGGCCCTTTGCTGCATATCATTCCCCTCTCTCTACCCTTTCATTTCTTCAGCTATCCTGTCAATAATGGCCTAAAAATGCCCCAAAAAATAATCTTTAAAAAAAATACATGATGGACTCTTCAGAAGAGGTCATTATCTTCACTTAAGTTTCTGCGTGGGAAAGTCACCGGACAACACAATCTTCTGAACATAACCATACAGAGAGTTCTTGAGAGAGTTGTGTGGAGCTGATAGCCTTAATAAGTTTTGTGACAACTCATTTGGCAATGGCTTGAATGTAACGGACATTCATTAATATCAAAAAGTTAAGCTCTAAAGCTTTAATGTGTATGCGTTTTGGTAAGGAATATTTGGTACACAATAAAAGTTATTCAATCCTCTCTCAAACTTTATCGGGGCCTATGGGGTTATCAGGAGTAAAACATTAGCTATGTTTCCATCCACACGTTTTTATCCGAATTAAGTTATATCAAATGGAAAATGCCTCATGGAAACTCAAAGGAAATACGTTCGGTCTCATCGGATTTTGTCTTGATCGATATACGGCTTATGGGATAAACGCTGATGGAAACGTTATTTGCCAAATAAATAATGAATTGCGATTAAGTTTTAGGTAATTTTATGGTTGCAACCCGCCACAAAACAAATAAGTTGTTTTAGTTAATTTCCACCCAGTATTTCCACTCTATTTGCACACATGACTGGTGTCAACCTAGACAGATGTAATTGGACGAATGAGGAGACAAGAGACTTTTTGATTTTAATGTATCAGGAACTTGTGAAAGAAAATGGGCAACAAAGGTTAGGACAAGCCGTGGAACGTCCTCCAAGTAAATGAAAGGCACTCAAACAGCGTGACGTGTCTCAAAAAA
This sequence comes from Etheostoma perlongum, assembly GCA_026937815.1. NCBI lineage: Eukaryota > Metazoa > Chordata > Actinopteri > Perciformes > Percidae > Etheostoma > Etheostoma perlongum. Next base: position 19,360,684 of record CM049374.1, on the reverse strand, counting down.
GTGTTGTCTGGCAGCGCTGCCGGAGGGAAAATAAAAGGCAAGTTGCATATGCATCATCAAAGCGATGTGTTGATAGCGTTGTTGTTTTCTTATTATAGCTTGATATGTCACAATCAGCTGGCACATAAGCATTACAACTTGTGCAAAATCTTTTTCATTTTATCATTTGTTGGTAGACGGCACAATCCATTTTTGTCTGTCTATGTTTGCTTGAATGTTGTGCGATTCAGTGCGAAAATGAATGGAAAAACCTTAAAATGTCTAAAATCAATTCAATATATCAATTTGATTGCAAAACAGCATGTGACGTCATTATGCAACAGGTTTTTATTTGCTTTAAAGCCATTGAATGGAAACACACTTTCCCCAACTTTATTTGCAGGTTTTTTAACTGAACTTCAGATAGTTTGATTGACAAGTGGATGGAAACTTGTGTAGCTTGTCAGAAAAATCTGGAACCTGAAAACAAGGATGTATGGGTAAACATTAGAGCCAGACCAATATTATTGGCTGATAGTGGGCATTTGCCAAACTATCAGTATGATATTTTGATGTTCCTCTTGTTGTGACAATAAAACATGTTTATTTTTAAACTGCATTATCATACTATTTCAGTGAGTTCTCATAAATAACTACAAATATCTAATGTTAGGGAAATCTGTTTGTTCTGTTATGCGTTTCTGGATTATTTTGTTTTAAATAAAAATGAAATATAGGCCGATATATAGGAATTTCAGATTTTTAACCACCAAATATCTGTATCAATATCGGCCTTAAAAATCCTTTTTTTGGTCGGGCTCTAGTACACCTATCAAAGGACAACTGCACCCTGCACAGAAAGCTCCTCAGGTGCTGTTACTGCCTGATCCGCACCCAAACCCTGATCCATTCAGGGTCAATCCCCTGACCAATGGGCTCTCCTGACCCAAACTATTCTGAGTTTAACGCTTGACCTCAAACATGTTTGAACATGAGCAGAACAAGTTGATTTCCAGTATGGATCAGGCAGCTACAGTGGCTCAACGCTTTGAAATTGTTGGACCAGACAGAACCGATTCAGACAGTCACTTTATGCTGTAGTCACACGAGAGCGACACTAACGGGACATTTGCTGACATAAGAGAGACAAGAATGGAATAACCGTTGTCAATTAATAATGCTTTCTCATCTCTTAATTTTAATACTTATTATACAACTATATAATAGAATATTAGAATATTTAAATAATGCTAATCATTATTATTATTATTATTATTTTGCAATAATAAATCAAAGGCTTCAAATAGATGTGATCGGTTTTGGCCGATAATGCCCCATAAATCCTGACTCAGAACATTTCAACTCCACCTAAAGCACACAGCTGTACCTGATAGTCCACCAGAAGCTCGGGTCCCTTGAAGTAGCGGGAGGCCACTCTGACGTTGTACTCCTGTCCTGGGTGGTAGAACTCAGCCAGACCCCAGTCAATAAGGCGTAACTACAGACATGGAAATTAAGCAGTTAGCAACTACAAACACACATATACTGTGTGTGTGTGTGTGTGTATATCATATCTCATATATTTTGAAATACTGTATGCACACAATGGGTGTTGATACAATAATTCAATAATTGTAAATTATTGAAAACATACAAAAAACAGCCAAACAAAAAGCTACACAACAGTGATACTTTGGTTAAGGTTGGGGAGACAGTGACTGACTTATTTACTCACCTTGCGGTGTTCATGATCAATCATCACATTATGTGGCTTCACATCTCTATGCATAATTCCCATGCTGTGGCAGTAGTCCAGGGCCTAGAGACAGGAGCAAAGGAAGTTTGTGATCCATTGGTCAGTTTTTTTTCTTCCCAGTAATTCTAAAACAGATAGTAACAGATTTGCAGATGCAGCCTACTAGATAACACACACAACGTTGATGGTACTCTATGAATACCCAAGCTTGTGCAAAAATCAAAACAAGGACTTGAACTGAGTCTTGCTTATAGACGTACGGCTTTGCCTCCCTCAGGACATTTAGAGGTTTTAGATTATGAGCTGAGAGGCAGCTGTAACCATGAGACATACCTTGAGGATCTCGTACATGTAGAACCGGATGTCATAGTCTGTCAGGGTCTGGTACAGTTGCTAGAGACCAAAAGAATACATTAGGCTTTCTATGGCAATGTATTACAGTAAACCGGCAGCTTACATTCAGTAAACAACCATACATCATCACTTACAACAACCTGTGGAAATGTGCCAGTGATTGAGGATAGAACCAGACGATGGTTGACTTTCTGGCACCGAAGACATAGCATTGGACTTTCATATTCCTCCATCACATACACACACGTGTACAGGAAAACAACGAGTATGCCAAGAAAGGAGGTTTCCAAAATCTTACACAAAAAAACTTTTATAGAGGAAAAAAAAAGGAAAAAAAGTTTAGTTCCTACCTTGAAGTCTGTGTTGTTAACATGCTCAAAGACCAAGGCAGGCGTCCTGGACTGAAAAAGTAAAAGGTTGTGTATTTAACATTATCCCTTGTGTTGTCTTCCTGTCAAACTTGAAAATCAATACTTTTGTTGAGGCTTTTTATCGAGGTTTTTAACTTTTTCTTATATTTATGTCCCATTTTTCAACACTTTTTTTTCAATGTTTGCCACTGTCATGGGGCTGGCCCATGCCTTCCTTTAAACCAGGGGTAACATGTGGTATTATGCTAAGCTAGCCTTAGTATGTGCAGTAAGAGGGGACTGTTAGTGGGAACATTATCATTGGCATGTGGGCTTGCATCAATGAATACATGGGTTGTCATTTTATTTAAGTACTAGGAATCATGGTTGGATAAAAGCAACACATACATAATTCATTTCAAGTTTTATTTTAGTTTCATTCACCTGTTCTTATTGCAAGCAGGGATCTGGGTCAAATTGGCAAACAGGAAGTGATAGAGTCTGGAGTAATTTATAGAGGGGAAGATCTGGAATGGCCCAAGTGTCAGCCAGTGCAGAGGGGTGTACAGAGTGTATAGAGTTCAGTTGGAGAAGCTTAGTCAGCATGTAACATTTCATTTTTGATGTTATTGTTGATATAGTGTGTATTCATGAAGCCATACAGGTTGGGGAATGTTGAATTAACACCATGGGGTTTGATTGATTTTCAATTAACTGTGGTTTGTCTTGTAGGAGGGGCTTCTGCTATAAGGGGAAGAGGCCGAGGCTCCTCTGGAGGAGAACGACTTTGGCCGGGAAGAGTGCAGTTGCTAGGCCCAAATAGTCAGGGCCGGATTTAGGTTTTTTTTTATTATTTAGTTTGATATTAGTTGGGGATGATAATTTCAATAGTTAGTATTTAGTTTTCATGTTTTGTTTATTTTGCTATTGTTTTTCAACAAGTCATACTGGCAATACTGCATTTCCTTGTGACGGCTGAGGAAATAAATCAAGCACCAGGTGAAGAACTCCCGAGTCCATTCCTCCTTTTTCCACTATGGGGCTAAACATTACAGCCACTTTGACATTTTCAACAATACGTAACACTAACTTATTAACTTCAGTTTTATAGTTATTTTTTGAAATGTATGGTCAATAAACCTCATTGATAGTAAATTATACCTAATGTTTGAGTTAGAAAAGCAGAAATTGGGAATTATTTAGACTAAAACTAAAGGAATGTATGTTGATGGATAATCACAGACTAAAATGTCAACTTTTACTCAATACTATTTCAAAACCACTGCAATAAGCTATGGCACTAATGCAAAATCTGTACACACTAACAGCACACTGTGAGCAACACTATGGCCAAGCTTATCTTAAGCAAAGGTCTGGCTCCATTGATCAACTGATATTCCTGGGATAAAGCCTCACATCTGGCACGCTCAGCGTGTGAGAGACGGGCCAAATGTCCCTTCCCTTTAGCCATCTCCACTATCGGTGCTTTGCACTGCCCAGGACATCTGTGATTGTTTTATTTAAAAAACAAAACAAGCCAGAGCATTTCTACCCTATCCCAGAATAGATAGGTGGTATAGGCAGACCATAAACCAATTTTTTAGCCATTTTATCACGACCATATAGGCCTGCACGATTTGGGGAAAAATAATGCATCACGATTTTTTAGCTTAGAATTATATTCTCTGCCACAATTCTTTTCTCACAAAAGTGTAATGTTTATTACACACATGAACCATGACAAAACACATTGGCAGTACCAAACAGATTTTTTTTGGCACCTATAGCGCATTACTACAAGCATGTAAATAGGCTTCAATGAAGAGAAGGGAGATCTTTGCAGCACTTTAACACCTATTTTATACAGTCTATGTTTAAAACTCACAGAAGAAAGTAGTACAGTTTGTGATGCAGTCGGCTCGGAAAATTAAATAAGAACTGAAGTCATTAAAAAAAAGTAAAAAAAAAAATATTTTAAAATTTAAATCGGCGATTTTATAACAATTAATTGTGTGTTGTGTTTGTATGTTAGAACGGATGTACAGAGAGTTGTTGCTATGGAGATGATACACCATATCATCTAGTCTCATTGCTGTAAACTGGCAGGTGTCACAACCTTGCAGACCGGCGCATTGCAAGTAGAAAGTTTCAACTTGTCTCATTGAGAGTATTTTATCTGACCTGGGCTAAAGGGCATTGTTGGGCCAGAGGTGAAGCAGTAGGACAACAACCACCTTAGCTGTGATAAGGGGTTGAAGTGGGCCGGAACAATCCAGAACGTCGTTCTGGCAGTTTCATAAATCAGTGTTTCCGTTCTTTTAGAAAATGATGCCAAATATACATTCCAGTGCTTCCTCTGTTCACTCTCAGCAGAGCACTGCCGTGACTCCATGCACAAGGCAACTGTTTGTAGTTAGCTCACACGTCTGTAAAAATAGTTGTGTACTATCTCTCAGGTGAACATGTGAACATCACGTTGTCGGTAGCCGAGGACTTACAAACAGGCTGGGTGGTGATCAGCACGGTAATTTGCTGCAGATCCAGTGTTTTTTAGCTGAGCTAGATAGAGAATATTCTGCTAAAACAGATTGGTGATGCCGTTTTTGTCCTCATTGTTCAGCCTGCACATACCCAGGCAGTTGCTATCAAACACAGTGCAGGTAATGTTAGCCTACACTCACTGCTAAAGAATTTGGTGGCTTTGAAGAGAGCACAGTTTCAGTTCCCCGTAGTAAAAGGGATACTTGGCTGATTCAAAACCGATTTTGTGTTTGTTCAGTCAATTTGCGATGTTGCAATCACAACAATTCACGCAAATTCAACCGTGAATTCGGTGCGACTCACATTTTTGACCAATCACCGCAACTTTACCACAAATTTGGCCAAAAAACTGGAGATTCCCACGACTTCAACCAATCACAGCAGTCCCATGTGCCAGACTTTGCGTCAGTATGTGACTCTGAAAGCCAATGACAAAGTGGGAGTGAGAAAGGGTTGACGTTACACATGTACATCGCCGGATTAATTTCCTTGTTTCTGATATGAAGACAAGATGTGTGTGACTCAAACATCTCACATTTATATTTTTATACAGACCTTAGTGGTCCCCTAATACCATATCTTAAGTCTCTTTTATATAGACCTTAGTGGTCCCCTACTACTGTATCTGAAGTCTCTTTTATATAGACCTTATGGTCTTAGTTGATGTAGAATTACAGCCACTAGAGCCAGTCCCACATTGAGATTTAGTATAGTATGTGCCATTTCTGAGTCTGTAGCTTTTGAAGAGGAGGGGAGGGGTTTGACCAACTGCCACTTTACTCATTTGAAAGCCATGATGTCTCTCTCTCATGGATGGGCCAAATTCTCTGGGCGGGCAAAACAGAGAAAAGGGAGGTAACCTTGCTCCTATGACCTCATAAGGGGCAAGATGGCAGATCGGCCCATCTGAGCTTTCTCAAAGGTTTGGTTTACACCCAGGGCTCGTTTTACACCTATCGCCATTTCTAGCCACTGGGGGATCATAGGCTGGGAGAACTCATATTATACCTCATAAAGTGAAATTTTCATGCCATGCTAGAAATGAGACGTACGCAAAGACTAAAATTGTGGACAGCAGTTAGCCACTGTTGCCGGTCGTGCTTTTAACGTTACCCTTGAAGCAAGCGGTGGAGCAACATAATAATCGCAATAACAACCCACCTACGGTCCCACTACAGACAGTCAAGAAAGACGGGTTCAGAGCAATGATTAAAACGCTGTACCATACGGGCCGAAATAGTTCCGCCTAACAACTATCCAAACATTACACCAACAACACCAAAGCGAGCTGATAGCGGCGCTACATTCAGTCTCCCACTATTCTACAATAACATACCTGTGGTCAAAGGAGTGTTAATACAACTATCAGCGATGTTAAAGATGTCGGCATATGTATTTATTTAATTTAAGTTATTTTTATACTTTCCACAAAAAAATAGTGTACCTTCTGTAACCTTTTCATGCATTCTAATTTTGTTCATATAATATTTTACAATGGATGAGGTGCAATACAGCCATTCAGAGCTTCCACATTTAAAGATTATGACTTTAAATTCTAGTAACTGACATTACCAAAATGGGGATTGAGGAACAGTTGAATCTATTGTTGAGTTGATGTCAGTGCGTGTTTTGATTTTTGCCCAATTCATTGTGATGTAATTAGCACTCGTTAGCTACAATAAATACAGAACTATTTCATAATAATTATAGCAGTTTCAACACTAAAAGTTTGAAAAATAGAAACATACAGACACACAACTAGAGATGTTCCGATACCACTATTAGTATTGCCTCGGATACTGGCTAAAACGCTGTTATCGGTAAGTACTGGAGTTTATGCACCGATCTGATACCACATAATAAAGCCCTAAAGAAAATCTACCTTAAAGTACTTTATTTATGTTCTTTTTCTGTTATAACTGACAAACTGGATGATAAAAGAAAGTTCTGTGGCATTCATTGTTTGGGTTTGATCATGTTTCACAAAGAGTCCAACCTGAGCCAGACCGACAACAAAGATAGAAATCATATCACATCCATACAGGGATAGTAGTATACAGTTGTTAAAACATAATAAAATATATGATACACTGGTATCAGATCAGTACTTGGTATCGGCCGATACGCAAGTTCAGGTATCAGAATCAGTATAGGGAAGCAAAAAATGGTATCAGACCATTGCTACACACAACACATGGTCACTTGTTGCTTACAGTGTGAACTAGAGCTGCAGCTAACCAACCAACTTTCACAATTTAATCTATTGTTATATTTTCTATTAATCAGCCTCTTAAGTCACAAGTTGCCAGAGCCCAAGTAATGGTATTTTTTGGCTCAACTTTAATTCTTATTGACATAATGAACAGTAAAGGTACAACTTGGCTTGGAATTCTGCTTGAATAAATGTTTTAATGTCAAAGCAGAAATCTTAATTTGTAACCACAGATTTTAAATGATAATGACGGCACTCCGACACCATGATGTATCAACAGTGCACGGTTGCTAAATTTTTTGGAGAGAGCCCTGACGCAACATAGAAATACAAGGCTGTATAACTGCTAAGATACATTTATCAAACTAACAACCGCAGCAGGCTAAGTACTTACAGACACATACTTCACAGCGAAATCGATAAGCTTGCACAGGTGGTGGGCTCGTCACGCTATTGGTACAGTAATGATATTTCAGACATTCCAACATGGTTTGTTTTGTATAAAATAAAAATCATGACAATTTATGTATGACTTAGGGCTGGGCAATATAGAGAAAATCAAATATTACGATATTCTTGACCAAATACCTCAATGTATTGAGGTATTTGGTCATCGTTGCATTGTTGTAATGCAACGATATTGTATGTTTGACCTTTGATGCTTTGACAAAATGTTATTTACACAATGATATTTTTGATACATATTCTTCAGGAATGATTTAATGACTTAGTGGGAAACGGTAAATAATAATAGAACAGCTAGAACAGTCTGGTAAGTTCAGAAAATTACATGACTTTACTAAATGCAGTCTGAAAACCAGGTAAAGACACCACTTACCATATTACAATATTACCATATATCCAAAATCTAGGACGATATCTAGTCTCATATCACAATATTGATACATTAATATACTGCCCAGGCCTATATGAGCTATGCTGTACTTATGACCAAAGTGTCAAGGGTTCTTGCCAATCAATATACTATACTTACTACTGGGTCTTTCACAATGTCAATGAGGGAGATTATGTTAGGACCTCCACGCAGGTTCTCCAAAATCTTGATCTCACGCTTGATTTTCTTTTTTTTCACGGGCTAAAGGTGAAAAAAGACAAGGCAGTTAGGCTGATGGGATTAAATCATTTGATCATTCAATTGGAGAAACTGCCTTGATCGAAGTCTCTGTCTCGGAATATATTTACCTTGAGTATCTTCACCACCACCTTCTCATTATTAGTGATGTTGATTGCTTCAAAGACTTCACTGTACTTGCCACGCCCTAGCTTACGCACCAATTGAAAGTCATCCTGGTTTCTGTGAAAAAAAAAAAAAAAAAACATCAATAACATCAGCTGGATAGAAGGGTTGTCATGCAGCATGTTGCAAATGCTGTATTACCCCCATTTTCCACCGGGCGTGTCTGCGCTGTGTTCCATATGGCGTTACATATGTGCCTCATTCCTGAGTAACTGTATGTTTTGAGTACATAGAACTATATTTTGCAAGCACATTACATTATGAACAGAAATTCACACTGGCAAAAAACTTTGAGAAAACAAAAACCTATTCTGTACTCAATAAATTTGCATGTTTGCTATTATCCATATTAACGTGCATTAATAACCCTTCTCACGCAGTTTACTCGTGTGCTCTCTCTGCTGCACTTTTACAGCATTATGGTGTGCAACAAAACCAACCAATCATAGAATTAAATGTCAATTCTGATTGACTGTTTGTCTCCAATCAGATTGCAAGTAGCAGGGAACACAAATCTACAAGGAACAGTCTTTTTCATTTCAGTTTTTTGGTATAGCGTACACTCGTATGACTCGTATCTCCTTGTGTGACTAAAGTTAGTTTAACTTATTTTAAAAGCAATCTTGCTAACTTAGCACACAGCAGCAGAGCATAACAATAATAGCATAAACATAACAGCTCGAAATGCGAGACTAAACAGCAGTAGGCCTACCTACATGTCACACTATAGCCACATTTAAGTAGTTTAATACTTTACTAATAATTTATCTCAAAAAGCAGAAATGTTACAAACCATATCTTGGCAGAAGTTAGCTATGGAGACCAGAGAGGTGTGGTAAGACTTGTGAAGTGAACTTATTTAACAACAAACAAACTTATTTAAAATGAAACTATATCTCGGCAGTAACATTAGTCAGCTACTGCGTTTTGACAGAAATTAGCTAATGTTAGCTTTAGCAACAGACTAAGGTGTTCCACTCAGCCCTGTCATATTAACTCACATACCCCACCCTATCAATCCAAATGTGTTCACCCTACTATATTAAAGTGAATATTCTTACATTTTCATGCAATTGAACTGTAAACATTTAGGATGGTTTGGTCAGAAATTCTACTAGCTAGGCCTACTCTTTAAAGTGTGGCTTAACAGTCATTCATTACATTTATTTAAGATTGTTTTTTGGGGCTTTTCCCTTTATTCGATAGTGACAGTGGATAGACAGGAAAGTGGGGGTGGGAGGGGAGAGGGAGAGGAGAGAGAGAGAGAGAGAGAGAGAGAGAGAGAGAGAGAGAGAGAGAGAGAGAGAGAAAATGACACCCAGTAAAGGGCCGCAGGTCAGTTTCGAAACCGGCCCGCTGAAAAGGACTCCTCCAATGCGGGGCGCACGCTCTTACTGGGTGAGCTAGAGACCGCCCCAGTCATTCAGGACTTTTAGCTAATCATTTGAACTGTTTATTCAGTAAGCCTTCTTATAGCTATTTATTTCTACCACCCATTACTTTGCTATATGTTTGAATATCTGTGTTGAGCCGCAGATGTAGCAGATATTTGTTTTAAATGAATCCGAATTTAAATAAATTTTATTATTTAAGCTCCTCAACAATTTTTCCAAGTAATAGCAGCAACAGCAGAATGTTCCCCTGGAGATATGTTTCCTGCTACTTTTGAGCTAATTGGAGACGAACAGCCAATCAGACAGCAACTTTGTCAAGAGTTGAGCGTTCAAAGAGGTTGAGAACAAACGGAGACATGACCAAAGTGCAGCAACGTCTACCTGGGCGTAGAGAGTTATTGAACATGAGTAAACTGAGTGAAAGGGGTTATTATTGCACTTTAATATGAATAGTAGCAAACATGCAAATACACTTATTGAGCACGGAATAGGAAAACAAAATTATTTTGCCAGTGTTTATTTCTGTTCAAAATGTAATGTGCTTGCCAAATACAGTCCTCTGTACACAAAACATGCAGTTACTTACAGGAGGGGACAGTAGATACTAGCCAATAAACTGAAGACTGTTCTTTCAAGTACTTGTAGAGACAATAAAATATGCGAGTCAGGCAGGCTTGGTGTGGTATGACGCGTGGCGGAGGACAGAACCAAATCGCAGCACCTCCGGAAAATAGGGGTTACGGTTAACAAAATATTTACCCCCACAAGTGAGACTGGCGGAGGACAGAACCAAATCGCAGCACCTCCGGAAAATAGGGGTTACGGTTAACAAAATATTTACCCCCATTCAACTACGTGAGACTCATAGTCCCAGTACTCCCTGGGCCGGTGAGTGTTGACCTCGGTGTACACTCGGGCCCGGCTTGGCACGGGTCCTGACATGTCCGACAGCTTGGCAGAGATGGTGGGGAGACTTCACTGCAGCGGAGAATGGTGGAAGTACAGGGAGGATGGTGAGAGGGATGAAGAGGAGGGAAGGTAGGAGTTGAGGGGTGGGGGGGTTGATCCCAATGGGGCAAGGGGTTTGGGGGGGTGGGGAGGGTGGGGGGGAGGCTTTGCCTGAGGATGGGGGGAGGGGCCACCAGGGGCAAGGTGGGATAGCTGAGAAAGAAGATGGGAAAGGATGTTATTACACAGGCCTGAATTACACACACATGCTCAGCACCTATAAATAGGGCTGCACGATTATGGCCAAAATTATAATCACGATAATTTTTGATCAATATTTTGATCACGATTATTTGTTGATTTTAAACAAAACTAATTTTATTGTCACATAGGCTATTTATAACTGCTTTCACATCCATATTATGTTACATTCTTCTTATGTTGAAGTTGTATGTTGTATAGACATACAGCTGCAACACATGTAAATGTAAATTAGCTATCTGAAATAAATAGCATAGGATATTTTTTTTTAAATGCATCTCTGAGAAAGCTTCTTCTCGTTTTCAACAATAACTGATTAAAAGAGCTAGGGAGAGGGGGAGTCACTGCGCTGCATTTTTATGACCTATGATATTCTGGCCATGGGTCACATCTCTGGCCCAGGTCCAGCAGGCTCCATCTCACTATACTCTAGGCTACCAACTGAAGTTAGTTGCATTCAATAACTTCTTCTGTGTTCTTTGCCGTGGTGGCCGCAATAGCAGTTACCCGCGGAAACACTGGTACAAATACAGGTTTGCCCCTCATACTTAACAAAATACAGCTGCGTTAATAAAAAATTAAAACTTTAGACTAATGTCAGAAGTGTGGACTGCGCGGAGAGTAAGAGGAGAGAGAGTAGGCTTTACAGAAGAAATGGGTCATGTAACGGAAAATTAAACCATATCCATATAACAACATTGCAGCGGATGCGAGGACATTAGCACCGGTGCGTCCTAGAGGAGCTAACAGCTAACAGACGCTAACTAGCAACGAATAGCACTGCTCACTGCTGTTGTCTGAAAAACAACACAGATGGGACAAAATGTTGCGTTTACTGGTAAACCTTGAGACCGACGTATAACCGACTGGATCTGTTGAATTTTCCTCATGTTACTCTGTCCAGTGCGATTGTCTCTATCTAGAAACTAAGCTGGGCGGTGCAGGGAACAACTGACTGGCACATGGCACATAGTGGTTTACGGAGCGGTAGATGCGCTATGAAAAACAACTCAGCGTTCTGTGAAATGACGCTTTAAAAGACAAGAAAAAATGAAAAAATAAATTTGCTCGATCACGCAAATTTGATCGTGGGAAGTCAAGATCGTGATCAAAATTTGATTACTTGCGCAACCCTACCTATAAATGCACTAATGGAGAGATGTCAGAGTTCAGTGCCTTGCTCAAGAGCACCTTGGCGCTTTGCCCAACTCCCTACAGACTGAGCTACTGCCACCCTAAGGGTATAGATGTCAACAGTGTCTTCATCCATCAATTTAAAATGAGAGGAAATAGAGAAAAGACAAAAATGCTCACACCAGCGCACGTTTGGCAATGTGCCTTAATGTATCATAGTCTTCAGATGTACTCTACCATTAAAAAACTAGTTGTTGAGTGAAGGCAACACTGAGCTGGCTGATGAAAGGCAAGCTCAAGCTCCAAACAAAAAAAAAACTATTAATTGCCACTATTGTGGCCTGCCCCACAAAGTGAATGTGAGACACGAGTAGGAATGATAACTTCAGATATATCACGAGTGACCCTGGGACGCTTGAGTATCTTGAGTTGTTGTGTGGTAAGATGGAGCATCAGATCAACAGGAGAATCACTGGAGCACACACACAGGCACTGTGCTGAGGAGGGAGTTGATCCTGACACTCACAAGTTGTGCTCTAACCTTTACATATGGCCATGATGAGCTTAGGATAGTGACCAGGGGCCTCATTCATAAAATTGTGCGGGCAGATTTGGTCAAAAGGGTGCTGGAGATTGGAAGCTGATGGTGCTGCATCTAGTGGCTAAGAGGGGATTGAGATGAGGGCCCTGTCAAAAAACATACATAATAATGTACAAACGTTTTTGATAAGGATTGTTGGATGGCCATTATATGTAGAGATGTTCCGTAACAGTAACAGTTATCTCGAGACACTTTACAGATAAAGTAGGTCTAGACCACACTATAATTTGTAAAGTCCCATTAATTATAGTACTTCACCCAAGAGCAAGCAACTAGTGAGACAGTGGCGAGGAAAAACTCCCTTTTAGGAATAAACCTGGGCCAGACCCAGGCTCTTGTTTTAATACTAGTAACAACAAAGTTAATGGAACAGTGACTTAAAAATGCTAGTAGTAGTAGCTCATGGGACCATAATTTACAAAAAGAACATCATGCTCATTTAAAGAAGACTTGAAAGACTGAGACCATTAACTAAGTATGAACATATTCCCTAAGGTAACATCAACGGCAACCAGTGGAGTCGCCCCCTGCTGGAAATTAGAGAGAATGCAGGTTTAAGACACTTCTGCATTGGCTTCACTTTTCGGGCCCGAGGGCTAAAACCATTATTTTAAATGCGTGAGTCTGAGCCAGGAAGACCCTGCACAGTGTTGCGTGTAAAACTCATTTGGACCAGTTTAGCTACCGTTAGCATTAACAGGACATATTTCATTTGATTTATGCAATGTCGGTAATGTTAACGTTATGTCGCTATTTTCATAACACTGAAAATATAACAGTATAGGGTGTTTATGTGTCATGCAATGGATAAACTAACGTTAGTTATATGCTCCGACGACTAAAGAAATTGCGTATTAGTTAGCTGCACCACCCGACTGGGATGGCTTAGTGTGAGCAGAAGGTTTTAGTAACTTATCGGCTCTAGGCGGGCCTAAATGCTAGCCCGCTAACATTAGCATGGCTAACGAGAACAATCGCTAGTTTCCACAGAGAATAGGAGCCTGCATTATCAACAGTACAGACACACTGCATCGGTTATTTACCCCCTTGATCAATCCGACGACCGAAATGCTTCCCAATAAGCTGACTTTAGTGAAGCCAACGATCCTCGCCTCCCTCCGTCGCCTGTGTGTGTATGTGTGTGCGTGTGTGTGATTTCTGCTGTATCAGAGACAATATGGCTGACCAACGCCATCTACGTATCTACGTCATGGATGTATTAAAAGAACGATCTACGCATAGAGTTCTGAACCAAAACCAAAATAATCTAAAGATCTCAGTATAAATGCATGGTCGACTGAATCAACAGTTTTGTAAAAATCTAAAAAAACAAACAAACAAATAAGTCCCATGTCATCAATCCAGTTGTTATAATCTAGTAGGTCAAGAACCAGTCTAATGTTATTGTGAATGGATCTTTCTTTGAGAAACCCCGATTAAGTTGTGCTTATTATCTGTTCTATACCATCTTTCAACCTATTAGCAATAACCTTAGTACATCATTTGTAATCCACATTTAATAAAGTAACTGGTCTCAGGTTATCAATGTATCTTTTTTCCTTGCCAGCTTTAGGTAATAGAATAATAAAACATTGTTTCAAAGTTGCAAGTAAATTATTTTTAATACATCCCTTTAGGGCAGTAAATATTTTATGTTGGAGCCATTACAACACTTTGTTTTGTTTTGTTTATATATCATGTATAAATTCTGCAATTTTATGTTTGAGCACTGGGTGGCGCATTGCCTTGGAAGGCATAAAGGTAATCAGCCCCAGGTACACAGGTGTGTGGAGAAACGGGGAAAGCAGACAGCTTTTCAACGTGTTAGTGCGTGTCAGTGTCGTATCAGTTTCGTGCCAGACGTGTTAGTCGTGTTAAGGTTTGAATTTGACCAAGGGAAAATAAATGGGTCACAGCACCGAAATGCAGACGGTACGTGTGGACATTGATTATTGGCATGCAGAACACGCGTCCAAGCAAGTTCTCCCCTGATCCCACCGCATTGGCCTAATGTAGGAGTTGATAAGAGACTCTACATTTAATTTTTTATATCTTCCCAGAAACATTTATAAAAATTAATCCATCCTGACACAGGGATTTTTCTACTGACATTTGCTTTAAAGCTATCCATTTCGTTCATAACCTCAGAATCACATTGATCCTGATTTCATTGTAATGCCCGTATTTTTATTTATTTATTTATTTTTAGACTGAATGCATGGATTTCCCCCATCAAGTCTATTATCTTATCTTTTTCCAACATTATCATGCATCATTTCTAGTGATTTCTTAATATCTACTTCCTTTTTCATTGCCATTGTATGTGACTCAGGTCTAGGCTGGTAATAGGCTGCTGCTCCAAGGGCCTTGGTCTGGTCTAGCTGGTAGCTAGGTTTCTGAGAGGACATACTGTGAGTATGCCCAATGTTACAGAAGGACCCCAAAGAAATTAATACTGTATAGCCTACCAATGACTTACTGTGTAATCCTACTTCAGAGGAAAACACTGTACTAGTACAGTTACTTGACAGAGAACATTGCAAAATTGGATTTTACTCACAAATATTACCATTAAAATTTGGAGTTATCAGACATTTGCTTCATCTCATTGCCACATTTCAGTAGAGGTGTTCATTTCCAAACTTCCAAAGCTTAGTGGCTTGATGGTTAACGTTGAATATGGATTTGATTTGCAGGGGGATTTTGCCAACAGTAATGGTATAAGTATTATAAGTTAGCAACACACTTAAAAAATAAGTAGGTAAGTCAGAGGACAAAGGCTCTCTTTGCACCGTCAGCTTAGAGATAGTCTTGCATTGTCAGACCAATCTCCAAATTCCTAACCCCAAGTTCAATGGGTATCCAGGAAGCCAAGTCTGAAGTAGATTGAATGAATGGTTCATGAGATATTTCAAAGATTAAAGAAACCCCTACATACAAAGGTTCCCGGATTTATAGATGCTTTTTTCTGTGTGGTGATATGATTGGCAGGTTGTGACCCATAGGTCAATTATTACAGATTATATGTCTGTATTTCATTACATTTTCACTAGATTTAGACTTTAAAGGTGGTGTAAGTGGTGGTGCAAAGACTACTGATATTTAAACTCAACTGCCAACAAATACAAATCCCCTTCACAAGCTCGGCCCACCCCAGATTCAAGCATGTGCATTGCCATAGCGACCACTTCTGCTGACTAAATGAATTATGGCAGAATCGATAGTTTCTGCTGGTTGTGGTTAAGTTAGCCTCACTAAGGCGGCTATGTTTTTTTCCAGTATTGTGGAAAGTTTCAATAAGCCATTCAATATTTATATATGTGTTAAAGCAAATTAAATATCAAAGCCAAAGTCAAAGCCATGTGTTATAGCTGGTTTATGTGCTATCGGTACACTGTTAGACTTAGCTGTAATTTCTACAGTTACTTACCAAAAAATGCCCAGTAAAATACCATAATTTTCTTTTCCGGTTAATTACTGTAATAAACATTGCATTATGGGTATTAACATTTCATTTACAGTGATTTACTGTATATTTTGAATTTGCGGTACACTGTTAGACTCTACTGTATTTCCACAGTTACTTACCACAAAAATGCCCAGTAAAATACCATAATTTTCTTTTCTGGTTCATTACTGTAATATGCATTGCATTATGGGTAGTAACATTTAATTTACAGTGATTTACTGTATTTTTTGAATTTGCGGTAGTCTGCTGTAAAACAACAGCAGTAGTGCTACTGTAGGTGAATAAGACAGACTTAAATAAAATTGTTAGTTCATGTTATAGAAGCATAGAAATTAAATGGAAAAATAAAATATCTCTATAAAATTAAATTTTTACATTTTATGTATTATGTTTTTAGCAGTGAAGGTAATTTAAAATTGTGACATGCGTTTCAGCAGTGTAAATAACTTATTGAGAGTTGTGGAGACAAACAAGAAAGGGATCACATAAATGCTTGACCGCCATATTTGACCTCTGACCTCACGACTTCAAAAGAATAGCGGGTCGATACTTCAAAGGTGTTGAACGAAGTAGCGGCTCGAGACATCAAAGGAGTACCGCATTGGTCCGCGCGCACCAGAGTCCGGTAACCCACACTACTCAGAGAGAGCTGGAGAAGCGTTAAGGTAAGGTCAATCTTTGCTATTTCTGTGACATCAAAATCTCTGCTGATAAGCCTTCGCAGGCGGCGACGTTTGGTGACCGACCTGTGTCATAGCTTGGCTAGAGCAAGCTGTTAACTAGCTTCCCCCCCAAGGAAGTTGGAGCTTAACATTTTGCCCGTGGTTTAGCTAGCTGTAATTACGACGTTCGGTAAAGCTAACACAACTCGTTTAACATGCGCTGTTCGGCACATCTTTTTTTACTTGTCAGACCATTGCCTGAAATACAATGTAACATATATTCTGGAAGTTTAAGGTCGGTTGCTGCTAGCTTTTGAGCTAGCTGTTGCCGCATTTTGGCTAACATTACCTCCGGTTAATGCTAACGTTGTATTCCCGAGCCTGTTGGTTGGTTTGTCAGTGTTTTAGAATGATTAACGCTAAGCAAAACTCATTACAGCTGTGTTATAGGCCTAGTATAGGCTACGCGGTTATATTAGTGGAAGTAAAGTTAACATTAAACCGTTACCTTTACATTTGCCCATCTAGTTAACATTTAGGCTATGTCTTTTTTTTTTAAAAACACACACATGAAAAGCACCCATTCTATATGTCGGGTGACAGGAAAAGCGTCTTTAAGTAACGTTACTGTGGTGGATGGAAAGAAAAAATAATCTTTGTAGGGTTTTTTTTAGCTAAAAAAGACGTGTGCTAAATTTAATTCAATGGTAACCACGTTTAGCTCTAGTTTTGGTGTCTCCAGCATTTATGGTGAGCAGTTTTTTGCCTTGGCTTCAGGGTTTGGCCACTTAAAACCATCGTGACGTCCAGCAAAGATTTGCCTCAGTGCCTTACTTTGCAGTAGTAGGCAGTAGTAGGCTATTATTTCTTTTTTTAATGTGATATTTCATATAGTTCATCCTTTTTAGTGTATGAGACCTAAGCTAAAGAGTGTGTAACTCAAAGCATATGGTTTTCGGAGTTGAGTCTATAGCTACCATGGTTTATGGGGGAAAAGAAAAGTAAAATTTAAAAATGTATTTTCCTAGCCGCTTAAACTTAAATTTGACGGCTTGTTCAACAAGTTGTTTAAGGACTCTTTATAATGGCATAGTGATTAACTTTTAACACATCACATAACATTCTGTTATTCTAACTATATAATAACTATATAATACTAATGCATTTTTTTTATCTTGTTGTAACTGTGTTTATAACTCCATGCATTCACTTTAAAATATAAAATTTCATCATTTCATATGTAGAACAACAACCAGTAACTAGAACAACTGAGAGAGACGGGAGGAAGAAGAAAGCTGGAATAAGGTCTGACCCCATGACCCACAGGAGCACATGATCCCTTTCAACAATCTATCATCATACAACAAAAAGTAAGTACAGGTGTACGTTTTGCAACCTGTGTACTCTAGAATTAGGAATATTCTGTAGACATGTGAAAAAACATCAGCACATAGCAAGCTATAGGTTTGCATGTGGAAAGGAGCAATGTCCCACTTCCTTTAAACAGGAACCACAAACACATACATACATATACATATGTGTGTGTGTGTGTGTGTGTAAATAAAGGGCTGTATTTGAAGATGACTGCTCTTGATAATGAAAATTTTAAACCTGTTTTTCTTTTAAGATTCTTCTTAAGGATCAACCCAGATGAGGGCACCAAGTACACTGCTACAGTGGCTACAAGCCACAAGACTAGAGTCGTCCAAAGAAAGGTGACGAGCATCAGCTCCAGAGTCACCACCTTCCTCCAATGACTCACGGAATTTGAGTGGAAGACACCAAACTGTCAAACAAAGTGTTGTTTTAATTTAAGTTATCTTAGTTGTTTTTTTTAATAAAAGTGACTGATAAGAACAACAATCTTTGAAGTTGGTCCAGTACTGAGCGAGAACACTGTGACCTGCAGCTTTCAAACCGGGCTCTAATGTAATCATATAGGGCAAATGTGCGTCGTCAATTTCGTCCACTAAAAGTTCTGTTTTTGCCACTGATGGTGTCAAATTATTATTTTAAGTTTCTGACCCCATTTGGAAAGGATCCCTACTGAGATTGACCTTTTATTTAAAGAGGAAGATCCTTAGTTAGATCAGAAATCACCATCACCAAACCCATCGACAGACAGCAAAAGAAAGTAGAAAGAACCTCTGAATTATCTGGGGACTTCACTACTGGTGACTAATTTTGTATACTGTCATATTCTGTTTTTGCACAAGTTGTAAGTCTGTTAACAGTTTAGATGAGATAAACTCATGACCATTTCTCTGCTTCTCATACAGTCCAGTATGGACCCCCCCACCAGAGCATCTCTGGATTGGAGGCTCCATCTTGGCCTCTCTGTCCACCTTCCAGAAGATGGGGATCAGCAAGCAAGAGTACCATGGGTCCGGCCTTCACAAATCCTTCTAAGCAGACTGTTCCTCCTTCCCCTCCACAACCAAAGCCCAACAACTTCAGCTTTGTGGTAACAAACACACCATATTTTGTATACATTTGCAAATACAGGTTATTTAGATTTCTGGGGGGATTTAAAAAATGTTCAATTCGTTTTGAGAATCAATTCAAATGGTAACTACATTGTTCAGACATGTATTCGCCTCTGAATTCTGCCCAGTGTTCGGCGCATATTTAGACATTGTTTTAGCATCGCTTGTATGTCAATTTTCTGTTATTTTGCACTTTCAGAGTTAAAAAATATCTTGTTCCTGATGTTTGTACCTGAAAATAAAAATATATTACTTTTGTACATGGGCTAAAGTCAGTTATTTGGAATTTATTAAATTCAATAGCATTTATGTAAAATATTTAAAATTGTTTGTACAGCCAATGCCAAATAGTGTAATATATTGTGAACCACAATTACAGTAAAACTATAATACAGCAAGTATTACAGTATCATTTAGCAATTTGTAATTACAATATGATTACTGTAAGGGTATTATACAGTAAAACTAAGTTACAGGAAGGGTATTTTTACTACTGTAAAACTAAGGTACAATAAGGGTATTATTACTGTACAACTAAGTTACAGTAAGGGTATTATTACTGTAAAACTAAGTTACAGTAAGGGTATACTGTAAAAAACATGTACAGTTATGATACTGTAAACTGGTAGTTACAATAACTTACTGGCAACGTGTTGCCAGTAAGTTACTGTAAGGGTATAATACTGTAAAAAACAAGTACAGTTATGATACTGTAATTGCGGAGTTACAGTAACTTACTGGCAACACGTTGCCAGTAATTTACCGCAAAAATACAATAAAAAGTCTAACAGTGTAGGATTACCACTAGCTGTCGCTAACTATATTATACTGTCAGTGATACATGGAGCAAATGTTTTATTATTTTAAAATAACAATGAGGAAAATAACACAACAGCTTTATATTTCTGAGGTTATTTAGATGATCGGTTTACTGTGGTGTAATTCAACAAGAGCCTGTATGCAGGAGAATAACGTTGACTGGCTAACTAACGCCCCTTCTAAAGAGCCTTTAATTAAAGCACAAAATTTTAGAAAAAGGCCTTCTAAATGATACATCTTGTTACTACAAATCAATTAAAAGAAACAGAGAAATAACATACATTGTATTTTTTTAAAAAGTCATTATTTTTCTTAAGCTAATTTTCATGTCATACTATGTCCAAAAGGGGGCACCCCAACATTCAAAAACCATGCACACTGTATTTAAGTCTGCTCAGCAACCCCCTTCAAAGAATAGTGGAAACATGCATTCACAACCCCATACTTAAAATCATAATATACTTACACAGCAACATACAGGGATAATATTAAGTAAGAGGTGATCAGGCGTTGCCAATCAGGGTTCCTAAAGTTCTTGGCTTTATGAGCTCAAGGTGTAAAATCCCTGGCACCTTTGAAATAATTTCTTAAGACATTGGTTTATAGACTTACTTTAACATAATGATGTTTTATAAGGATGCCCTAATTTATTGACCGCCGATCAATCGCCGTTGTTTGACTACCACACACATATAGTTAAACACTCTCTGCAGAGTTCATGTGTAGTGAAGCCCTCCCACCTTATTGGCCAGGAGCTGCACGTGGTTGCTCAGGCATGTGCACGCTACTGAAAACAAAACAAAAGTTATGTATTGTAACTCCAGATTCAATCAGAAGGCCTAGACATAATATTAGCCCTTCAAGAGCTGCTGCTAAAACATGTCGGCTGTGTGGAACTTCCACAATGTGTGAGAAACTGATGTTACACATAAATGGGCCAGAACCTACCGTTAACAAGTACTGGCATTTCTGATTTTTGTCTTTTTTCTAGTAATTTAAATGTTGCATTCAAAAGGGGGAAGCTAAGACAAGACACCATGCTGGGTGTTAGATTTTTTTAAAGTGGCTTTTTTGTTTTAAATGCCTTTTAAAATCTCAATGACGTCATAAACATCATACGGCCAGATACTGCTTTACGACAAGCTAAAGCTAAGAGTAACTTCCTTTTTTCTCTTGAGGCATCAACAACACAGCTGACAGATTATATCTCCCTGTCAATATACAATTCAAATCTGAGATTTCTCAACAACAATCAGGCAAAAGAGACAAATTTAGCCGTCTAGCTCCATAGGCTCCCATTAATTTTGGACCCCCCCATTCACCCCCATTGGAACATGGGACTCTGGTGGAACTGCAACCAAATTCTGTACAATGGGGCTTAATATGGAGTGAATAGGCTTTCCGTAGATGGGCTTTGGGTATAGCTACATAGACCTCCATTCATTCTGCATTTGCCCATGGAACCAGAGTGCAACCAGTTCAAAAGCTGGACGTTTTCCCGAGAGTGGATGTTCTCCCCTTATTAGACAGTCTCTGGTAGCACTATGAATTTTGGCTGTTTCTGTTATGTTGTAGCTGCGACTCGGGAGGCCATCGGCCGACACTCAGCAATGACTTTTGGGCTACATTTACACTGCTACATTTTGGTTTAAAAATGAATATCTTTTGCTACATTGCTGGCGTTTCACAGCCCTTAAACCGGAGACATTTTGAAAACACTTCTGACCCCGTTTTTGTTTGAAATCTCCAGGGTTGTGTTGTAGTCTCAACAGCCACAAACAGAGACCTTTGGAAAGAATGTCAGTCAGTCTTATTGTTAGGTTGGCTTAAATGTTACAGCTTTCCTGTTACGGGCTCCCAGATCGTGGTTGGGAAGCGGCAGTATTTTCTTGTTCACTCTTAATTTGCTTTACATTGTCTTTGCTATCTCTTTTTCCTCTTGCTTTTCCCTCACAACTGCATTCTTAAGCTACTTTCATTTACCGCTTGCTCTCCTTCCTTGTTTGACCACACAAGCTCTCACATCACTCACTCAATGCAACTGCTTGTCTCACTCTAACTTACACTTCTCTTATAAGACTAACCTTTCAGTAACAGTAAAACGTTAGAAGCTACTACCATGGCAACACCAACCGGGCGGAGTATATGTACAATGCTGGGGCCCTGTGTCAAAATATAGCAGTAAAAGTATATAGATTAATATAAAGTATATAATCTATATAGTCTGAGACTGGAATTACTTTAGTGTATGCTCACATGGTGCATATTCCTAAATAAAGTTATTAAAAGTAATCCCATTAATTGACACAAAGAAAATCTATTTCAGATACCAACCAGGCGTACCAGCTGGTTTCTTGGTGTCTGAGCAAAAAACACAAAAAAGCTGCCCTTTGTAGTCTGCTTTGTGCACTGTACTGGATGGGAACCTGGAAGGGTCTGGGTACATACACGCAAAGCACCGTAGCAAGGTGGGGGCAGTTGTTAAAGGTCCCATGGCATGAAAATTATTGCCCCCCCTCCTCAAAAGCTACAGACTCAGAAATGGCACATACTAAGGAAAGCTCATTGTGGGACTGGCTCTAGTGTCTGTAATTCTGCACCAAGGCTGAATTTTGGGAAAGAGACTTCAGATACAGTATTAGGGGACCACTAAGGTCTATATAAAAGAGACGTCAGATACAGTATTAGGGGACCACTAAGGTCTATATAAAAGAGACTTCAGATACAGTATTAGGGGACAACTAAGGCCTGTATAAAATAATCCAAAGAGCACCATGTCATGGGACCTTTAATAAGGGCCCATCAACAAATCCTTTGTCCATAACCCTCTAGGTAAAGAGGCTAATCTGGACAAATAAGTAAATCTGACCATGCGTATGAATACAGTCATACCCTGAACCAGGGCAAGTTTTATCTCACTTTAATGATAATAAGCCATTATCAGATGAGTGACATGTTTAAAATGGCAGGAGACTCATTTTGTCATTGTTCAATGAGAAACAAAGTTCACATGTCACTGTGGTGTTGTGCTTGGAGCGGTTGCCGGCACACGTATTCTTCTCCAACACACAGAAGGCAGGTCGAGGAGGAAGCAGGTTTCTGTCAGCGAGACTATCATTGTGCTCTTTGGGGCCTTGATTGAGGATATCCTCTAAACAATTGCTGTGGGTGTTGAAACTGGTTCAAAGTTTATAGACCTATATTCTTCCTATATCCATCCATCTTCCAGATCCCATCAGCCCCATGATCATTTGTTGTTAAAATGCAGATCCACAGGGTTCCTACTTAGTTGAGATTTTCCCTTGCAATGTCACAACTTAATATATATTACTTTGTCGGTTTTATTGGATCTCCTATTAATATCTGCCAAAAACAGGATACCTGTTGTTATTCTGCATCAAACTCTAGGGTTGAAGGGAGGGCATGGTGCAGTTTAATTATTTAGTGGAAAACCCGGGACGGAGATGTATTTACCTTTTATTGTTGGGTTATTTTTCAAAAGTCAAGTATTACACTGAGCAAAGTAAATAAAATAAAAAGAATTCAAGTCTCTGCCAAGAAAGCTTTTGGGGCTATGATGGACATCAGGCTGCTACGGAAGTCTGCCTCTTTCCTGCTTCAGAGCAGTCTGTACCTTAAAATTGTAGTATTATTTTGACAGAAGGAGAAATCAGGCCTCAGATAAGTCCCCTTTCACCTCTGCATCAAGGACCACCGCCCTGAGATGGAGGTAAAGTGCAGGAGCAGGAGCCAAACAAAGAGCAATCAGAGCCCTGCCCTGGTGGACAGATATTGTCTGTACTAATGTTTCAGGTCATTCCACTGCTTCCTCCCACCGCATGTTGGGGCTACAATAGCCCCAAGAGTGTCCACTGCTTAGAGGAGAGTGTGTCAACTGATACAAAACACTCGCTCACACATTAATTTGCTCCGCTGACCTATCCGTGATATTGGTTCGACTGGACAACAGCAGGGTTGCCCACCTCATATACAGCAATGAAGGTTCCTTTCTGACCACTTGTAATGAAATGTTAATTATTTTTGTCTGTTTTTGTTTAATTTCAATTATTCACAATTGTTGAAAAAAATATATTTTATTGACTGTTTAATATTGTCATTGACTGCTGACTACTGCAGTACCAAAAGGCTAAAAACAAGTCTTACTTTGTCTGTTGCAGGCCACATTTTGGAGTTTGTTCTGGCTCATAACATGATACCCACAGAAAGGTTTGGTCTCAGATTGAACTGGAGCATTTGCATTTGCAGGTTAATTCCATACCTGATATGTTATGGTCCACTAATAACGATTCCCTGTTTTGTTATTTTTGCTGCTATCTTGACTATAAGGGAGCTGGGAGGGACAATTGAGTAAGATGCAACTCTTTCTAGTATAGGAGGGGAGATGGAGACAAAACTGGCAGAGATCTGCACTCTACTGAGTGCACTTGTCTAGTAATGTGTTTAGGTTAGTTTAAGGTTTATTTAGAACCCATTCATGTTCATTGCTGCAACTACCTGATCATGTAGATACATGCTGCATAACATCAGAAGGATACGTCCCCTTCTAACGCAGAAGTCAGGTTCTGGTTCCCAACCCAGCCACTCCGCTCTGCATCAGCCAACCTGCTTGCACAGCGAGAGAGAACTAATCACTCAACGAAGTCCCAACTGTTTGCTGTCCTGTATCCTAAATGGTGCAATGAGCCACCTACTGACATCTGGATGGCCGAAAGCCTATGAATCTTCCACCAAAGGCTAAAAACACATCTCTTCTGATCACACATACAGGTCCAGTCATTCACTGCCTCCCCAAAGTCACAAACTTGGTTAGTATGTTGTATTTACAGCCACTATGTACAGAACTGAAATATTTATGACTTTTGCGCCACAAAGTAATATAAAAAAAAGACACTGGGGCTGACAGCAATGCACTTGGCCACCCCATTCTTAGTGGGTCAGACTTGAGCACATTGAGATGAACGGCCTGAAAGCTACACATTACTGGACACGTTTATTATTTTAAGATGCCAGAATAATGAAAGATATCGACACCTCGTGGCAATGAAGATATCAGATGATCCTGTACAAGACTCACAGAATGCAATGTAGTGTTGTGTGCATGGTGTGCATGGTGTCTGTTTTTTTGCTGTGTGTGTGTTTGTGACTGCAGCTGCTATGGAGTTTATAGTGTTTATACATCTCTGTATCCATGGTAATGTTGATTCAATAACAAGTAGCAGGTTATTCAATATATGTAGCTTAATAATGCATGCTGCACCATAGATTTTTTTTTTATTAATTGTTGGTTGTTTTTCTGTTTGGACACATTTCTCCCCTCTTGTGCAGCAAGGAGATATGCAGATTTTCATTTTACAAAACCTTTCCGTGACTGCTCGAGAAAATTGTTAACTGAGCACACCGTGCTGCACATCGGATCTGTCAGAATACATTGCAAATTATTTGGTTCTTACAAAGATAAAAAAACAACAACTTTGATTTAGAAGTGTTAGATCATTTATCTTATTTTAAGAGTAAATTTCTTATTTTAAGTGTTCAACTTTACACTATAATCTTACATCAAGCAAGCTTGTCCAGTGAATTTATTGAGCTGCATAATTTCACTTGTTTTGAGTACCTTTTCCTCCAGATTTATTGTTTTTATTTTGTTTTTAGACACCCCTTTTTGCAGTGTACCTGCTGCTCATGTTGATTCACTAGTGGCACGCCAGCGTCTTTTTCATCTCAGATGCCTGAAGTACTTTAGGCTACCTCAGCAATTACTAAAGAACTTTTACAGAGCCACTATTGACAGTGTTATTACTGGGACTATAACAGCTTGGTATGGAAACAGCACTCAGCATGACCGTTGAGCCATACAGGAGTAGTGAGATCAGCTGAAAGCACCACTAGGAGTGCCCTACCCAACCTATAGGAAATATACAGGAGAATAAAGTCCAGAGTAAAGAAAATCCCCAGAGGTCCCAGTCACCCCAACAACTGCCTCTTCTCTGCCTTACGCTCTTGGAAACGTTATTGCTGCCTGAGGGCCAACACAGAGAGAAAAAGAGAAAAAAAAAAGAGAAAACGTTTTTATCCCCAAGCTATCTGGATACTGAATGAGGACTGTAGCAGGAGCACAAGCATGTTGGAAACACCTCAGGTTCATTTTTTTTTTTACATTTCAATTTACTAGGGCTGGACGATATGGAGAGAATCAAAAATAACAATATTTTACCAAATACCTTGATATCGATACAGCAACGATATTGTGGTGTTGACACTTGGTGCTTTCACAAAATGGTTACACAATGAGATTTTTGATAAATAATCATCAGAAATGTGGCTATAATGACTAAGTGGGTACAGGCAAATAATAGAACAGTCTGGTAAGTTCAGAAAATGACATCCCTTTACTATAATGCAGCCTTTAAAACCAGGGTAAGATAACACTTACGCCATATTACGATATTATGATATCCAAAATCTAAGACGATATCTAGTCTCATATCAAGATACCAATGTAATATCAGTATATTGTCCAGCATGTTAAGACTACATGCTGACCACTCATCTGTCCAACACATTCAAACACTCAAGTCTCTAACCTTTAAAAATAAACACAAGTGCACCATAACCTAAGAAGATACAGTATGTATTAATATCGTCCTATAGTGTTATCTGTCAAACTCGATGTACAAGTACACACACACAAACAATACTGTGTCTGGCCCAGTTAGTGCCTGGTTAGCAGCTGCAGAGGTATGGGTTGCTTCCACTCCACCAATCAATTGAAAACAATGATAAAAATTGGAAGTGGCCTATCCAAGGCTGTCCCATGAAAGGGCCAGCAGTGCGTGTCCGATGGCAATTACTCTGACAGGCCGGCTGGCTGGGGAACCATAGCGTTGAACAAGAGGCAATGAGGGGGCGGAAGGTGTCTGTCCTGTCAGACAGTTGAGCTACAGTACCATAAGAGTCTGTTTAGGCGGAGGGGAACTGTATCGCAATCTTAGCCCTTCCTATTTGCCCCACAGAATCCTCCACTAATTCTCACCAGATGGGGCTGAAGATTGGGAAAGCGCCACTGACAACTTTGACATATTCATTTATGTTCAGATGTAACTTTATACTGTCCTGTACAGGGATACCACTAACTTTAATAAGAATTTTTGCTAAGAGTTGCTCCATACTTTCCTTTGTATCTCTTGTGTACATAAAGGATTCTAATACAAAAGATATGAAATGTTCCACCTCTGTATTGTCTCTGCCTTTAGTATCCTAGTTTTGCTTCTTTGGACAACACTACTTTTTAACCAAATTTCTGTCAATGATAATCTGCACCTACAGTGAGGAAAATAAGTATTTGAACATCCTGCTATTTTGCAAGTTCTCCCACTTAGAAACCATGGAGGTGTCTGAAATTGTCATCATAGGTGCATGTCCACTGTGAGAAACATAATCTAAAAAAAAATCCAGAAATCACAATGTATGATTTTTTAACTATTTATTTGTATGATACAGCTGCAAATAAGTATTTGAACACCTGTCTATCAGCTAGAATTCTGACCTTCAAAGACCTGTTAGTCTGCCTTCAAAATGTCCACCTCCACTCCATGTATTATCCTAAATTAGATAAGCACCTGTTTGAGGTCGTTAGCTGCATAAAGACACTTGTCCACCCCATACAATCAGTAAGAATCCAACTACTAACATGGCCAAGACCAAAGAGCTGTCCAAAGACACTAAAGACAAAATTGTACACTTCCAAAAGGCTGTAAAGGGCTACGGGGGAATGTCCAAGCAGCTTGGTGAAAAAAGGTCCACTGTTGGAGCAATCATTAGAAAATGGAAGAAGCTAAACATGACTGTCACTCTCCCTCGGACTGGGGCTCCATGCAAGATCTTACCTCGTGGGGTCTCAATGATCCTAAGAAAGGTGAGAAATCAGCCCAGAACTACACGGGAGTAGCTGGTCAATGACCTGAAAAGAGCTGGGACCACCGTTTCCAAGGTTACTGTTGGTAATACACTAAGACGTCATGGTTTGAAATCATGCATGGCACGGAAGGTTCCCCTGCTTAAACCAGCACATGTCAAGGCCCGTCTTAAGTTTGCCAATGACCATTTGGATGATCCAGAGGAGTCATGGGAGAAAGTCATGTGGTCAGATGAGACCAAAATAGAACTTTTTGGTCATAATTCCACTAACCGTGTTTGGAGGAAGAAGAATGATGAGTACCATCCCAAGAACACCATCCCTACTGTGAAGCATGGGGGTGGTAGCATCATGCTTTGGGGGGGGTTTTCTGCACATGGGACAGGGCGACTGCACTGTATTAAGGAGAGGATGACCGGGGCCATGTATTGTGAGATTTTGGGGAACAACCTCCTTCCCTCAGTCAGAGCATTGAAGATGGGTCGAGGCTGGGTCTTCCAACATGACAATGACCCAAAGCACACAGCCAGGATAACCAGTGGCTCTGTAAGAAGCATATCAAGGTTCTGGCGTGGCCTAGCCAGTCTCCAGACCTAAACCCAATAGAGAATCTTTGGAGGGAGCTCAAACTCTGTGTTTCTCAGTGATAGCCCAGAAACCTGACTGATCTAGAGAAGATCTGTGTGGAGGAGTGGGCTAAAATCCCTTCTGCAGTGTGTGCAAACTTGGTGAAAAACTACAGGAAACGTTTGACCTCTGTAATTGCAAAAAAAGGTTACTGTACCATTTATTAACATAGATTTTCTCAGGTGTTCAAATACTTATTTGCAGCTATATCATACAAATAAATAGTTAAAAAATAATACATTGTGATTTCTGGATTTTTTTTTTAGATTACGTCTCTCACAGTGGACATGCACCTACGATGACAATTTCAGATCCCTCCATGATTTCTAAGTGGGAGAACTTGCAAAATAGCAGGGTGTTCAAATACTTATTTTCCTCGCTGTATTATCTATAGTCTCTCATGTAGGTACTTATGCTTTGTGACTCAGCTTTTTCACTCATGTAAACATTTTTCTTTTCTATGGTTGGGAATCTAGTGCAACACAATCTGCATGTACTGTATATTTTTCTAAATGTCCTACATTCACATATTGCTATGAATGGATAAATAGCTTATATTCATACAAATTATTATTTATACTGCAATTCCCTCTACTTTATCTACATACGATTTGAATTGTTTTATTTTATGTTTAGTGTGAAAGACTCAGAGTTTTGTTCTGCCATGCTTTCCCACCCAGGAATTAAAATAGGCATCAGCTGATTGATGTCAAAGCTGGCACTGACCCAGAGCCCAGGACCCACAGGGAGGGCTTTAGCAGGGTCGAGCACTCAGGCCTTTTCCTTCCTGTTCCTCTATGACATCTTCCTGCCTGGGGTGGCCCCTGGGAGCCATTGAGTAGGGCTCCACCGGAGCCTCTGAGCTGCAGGATAAGCTCACACAGCAGCTTCTAATTAGGTTTTAGCACTGACAGGTGTTGAGAAACTGGAGGGTTGGAATACTTCATGCAAGTGTGCAGTTAGTTGTGCTGCCCCAGAGGACTGCAAGTGCAATAACTTTCTACCAGAGGGGTGTACCTCCAAACATCACTTCAGGCGTGATTTAAAGGATTTGGTTTAGTCATAACTGTGTTGTCAAATCTTTAAAAACTGCAATAAATTTCATGGTTGTAACTCCGGTGTTGCATCACACACTGTCTAAATTAGTAACTTGAAAGTGCTTATGTAAGGAATGGTTATAGCAGAAATACAGGGGCCCTGCAGCAGGTATAATAAAGTGGTAGTGTACATGCATATACTGTTCACACACACAGAGATGTGTCACATGCACACATGACACTTTTCTACACAGCTCATAGAAATCTACATTAGCTGCACATGTTGCAGTGGTAGAAATCCAAATCACAGTAATACACAATGTCTAAACCAACCACTGCACCTTAACTATAAGAAAAAACCTGTTTGGGATCAAAAATGTCCTGCACACTGAACCCTGAGTGTCCCCCGGAGTGTGAATGTGTGTGAGTGTTTATCTGATGAGCAGGTGGCACTTTGTACGGCAGCCTCGGCCACAGTGTATGAATGTGTGTGAATGGTGAATGGTTCCTGTATGATGTAAAAGCGCTTTGAGTAGTTGTTAAGACTAGAAAAGCTCTATATAAAAACAGTCCATTTGTGGCCATCATACTGAGAGGTTTATGCCTTGCCGCAGAGGTCCAGGGTTTGAATCTGATGCTTTCCTGCATGTTATACGCAGAAAAGCCCAAAAAATAATTAAAAAAAAAAAGTCCATTTACTTATTCATTTTTTTTGCTGAGTTAGATGAAAAGATTTGTTTTTACATTTTTCAGTTTATTTATCTAGGAATAACAGTTGTAGAGACTTCAAATTTGCTTGAATGAGGCAATCCATCACATCGGACGTCCTGTCTACTTTAATTTTCGCAACATTATGTGATTGTTGCGAGGTAATGTGGTGCACATTTTTCAAATTAATCCTTAAAGTATTTCTTTACAAGTCCTCTGCGCACTTTGTGTTGCTTTTGCTACACCCAATTAAAACACTTTATTTCTATCTTTTTCTGTGTGTACACTGATTCTATAGATTAATTCATCAACAGCTGTGTTTATCAGGACATAGGCAATATTAGCTGTGACTGATCAACACCACATGTGGATCCCAACCTGGAAGATTTACTACCAGAACAGAGTCATGCCATAGATCAACTCTCATTTTGTTTTTACTGGATACCGGTTCTCTAAATGTCCAAAACTTTGAACGGTGTTATCCATTAAAAAAGAGAAAATTAGCTAGGTCAGTTTTAGATGATTCAGAAAAAAAAACTGAATATGTTTATCAAACACTTAATCTGGTTTTCCTACATCCAAGGTTTAAACTGCTTCTTCCTCTAGTTGATCTTATTGGCATGGCTCCAGTAATGTGCTACACACCCTGATGGTCCCCATGAGTAATCATCAGTCACCACAATGGATCCAACAACACTAATTTGTGTCTTTCCTGTTTTTCCTTTACCTTTTCCCAGAGTTGACCCTGATTCATGCCTTCCTAACTGGCACGGTGCACCTACCACCCTGACATGGCTCTCTGTGGTCAGATACTGCTGGGATACAACAATTTCAGAGAGAGCCCGCTGAGGAAGAGATTGATTACTTCCTCAGTTGGGAGTCCTCAGAAAAAAAACCTTCATTGGAATTCCCCGTATAGGCTTCCTCCTCTGAGCGGTTACAGGCAGAAGATGCCAGTACTGGTAAAGTGGTTTGTTCTTTTGCTCCGGCTGTCCTAAATGTACATGAACTCTGCATGTGTTTTATAACCTTTACAGATATCAGGAACATAGATATGTGAGGGTAGTACAGCTGCAAAGCCTATATTTTGTGACTTCCCTGATCTACAAACTAAGCTTGCCATGTTAAATGGTCTCTTAACACACATTACATTACATTAAACACTTACCAACTGTAGTGTTTAGCCATGCAGATAGTGTTGGTTTCATTTCTCAGTAGTTTGATATATCTGGCTCTGAGATTTCTGCTTCCACCTGTGGCTATTGTCTACAGAACATGCTGCCAACACTTTTCATTGGGATGTTTTTTTCTTTCTTTCTTTTTTCGTGTGCAATGTGAAATGCACACTATCTGCATGACTACACATAATTTGAGGTCATTTAAAAAGTAGAGAAATTATACAATTATGTTTTTTTTGCAAATTCAACTCTTAACTGACGGTGAAAAATGTGATTAATTCACATTTGATATTTTGAACAGCTTTGTTACTGGACAAAATTTCAAAATATGCCAATAACAACAAAAAGATTGTGTTAATGAAAATAGTTAAAACAATTGTTAAGATTGTGAAACCATTGTGAAGGAAAAGAAGAGAGCACATCTATGTAAAAATAAATTTAATTTTAAAATAGATTACAACATGTAATGAAAAAGCAAACAAAATAGTGTCCCAAAAATGTGTCCTGTTGCACCCCACTTAACAACAGCAGCTCAGGTGGATGGACAGGTCTGTCCTCTCACATTTCATTCCTGAAACTGCTCTGCTGTAAGCTACAAGTCTGTTTGTGAACCAAGCTTCCCAAAATCCTCTTAGTTTCATCTTAAAGAAAGATGCAAACTCTTATGAGTTTGACTCATACCTTACCCAATACAGCTAAAGGGAGAGGCACCAACAGCCTCTCTGTAACTCTGATAGATGCAATTGTCCAGCAGTCTGCTAATGCTTTGGTAATTTGACGTAGAAGACATTATTTAATCATATAAATAAGCCTTAAACAGCATCATACAACTTTTATAACACAGATTTGGTTATCATTTGTTGTATATTTGATAACTTTAAGTTAATCTAAAAGCAGCCTGAAAGGGTATCCTTTTGGATTATGGATCCAAAAGTATTATCAATGCTGCTCTCTGATAATAAGCCTTTTAGTAATATAGAGCAGGTTTTATATTTTATGGTCAGTAGATTTCAAACCGCTGTAAAGTACAAATAAACAAAAATGATGTAGGCCTAACTCATTTCTTTTTTAAATTTGAACATATTCTGCCCCTTGTGTACAATTACACTGTATGTCTATTTCAATAATTCCCTGAACATGTTTGTCATTCAATCATTTGAAAGAACATATAGCAGCTTCATGCTCTAATTAAAAAGTGAGAAATAACATTTACAATGTTCCCCTATGACATTAGTTAGTGTCCTGGAACAAGTGACTGTATCTTCAGGTTTTTGTGCCAATCCTCCTCTCTGATACAGGTTAAATTGACCAATGAACCAAACCAAAACTTCAGAGTAGTCCTCAAAGACTGAGATGCTTCCAGACTCTAGAAATGTTTGGTGGAGGTTTGCTCCGAAGTCTGCTCTGACAAGTAGATCCAATCCTACTCAGACAGTTTCATCGCCGACTTATTTGTCTCCCACTGCTTCCATGCATTTTCACACAGTCTCGTTTGTCTTTCACCTGTGAACAAAGAGGGAAATTACTGTCACTGTGTATCTATAGGAAATATTTTTGACCTAAAAACAATTTCTAAGTTCAAATGTGTTGATGTATTTTCCTAAGAACATATTAATATCCGTTTGTTTTCCTTTAAAGGATATCCCCATGCACTGGATGATTAGGTACCAATCCCAACACAGAGATTCTAACAATAGACTTGTGCATTTTACTGTTATGCATGCAGCATCATAGCCCCACCCTGTGACCTCCCTGTAAAGTGGCGCGGACTCATTCCTGTCAAACAATTTGATGTAGGCTGATGAACTGAATAAAGTCCAGTTGGAACCCTTAAATCGGATGTTAAATCTGACAATGAATGCTGGAGTAAAACAGCCTACTATGCACATTAATTCTGGTTGTGACAGAATAATGACAATAGGCCCTAATGACAGCACTAACTAGCTACTGTTGCCAACCTCTCCAGGACATTCTTGAAAACAACTTTTTTGGGTCCCATTTCTTTCCATAAAGATGTAATCCATAAATGAACAACTTTTCAGAAATATTATGGTTTTATTGGACTTCGGCACATAAATGATCAAACAAGTAGCCTACGTATTAGTTAAATAATCCAACTCTTAATTTTGCGGAAGAACGTATTTTGGAACTTCATTGTAAAAACATTTGCATTGTATAGGCTAGGCCTATACTATAAACCATATTAAACAGTAGAGGAAACAAATACCTAAAATAAAATGGGCTGTGTGTTACGCTTGCCAATGAGAAAGACATTTTAAAATAGCCTAGTGTTTTTCTGCGAGCAATTGGGGCATATTGACTGAATATTTTACCCCTTTCCGTTGGTTGCTGAGGCAGAATGTGCAGATATTCCGGGGCTGTTTGCCTTCTCTACCCCCCTTCACCTCCTTGTAGACAGCACTGAGACAAGGTTGTCCGTCCTCCCTCCCGTCCCCGACCACAAGAACGTTGGCCAAATGGGAGATATAACTGGACGCCAGGCGCAGCGTCTCGATTTTGGAGAGTTTTCTATCCACCGGTTCCGTTGGGATGAGTGTCCTCAGCGCCGTGAAGGCCGTGTTGACGTTCTGGGTCCGGTGTCTCTCCCTGGCGTTAGCGGCGTTCCGATGCGGCACCACGACGCCGTTCTCCCGCCTATAACTGTCCCGCGGAATCCCGCAGCAGCCGTAGCCCTGGTCGGTGCTGCCGTCGCTCTCGCTGCGGTTCCCCTCTTCGTCGTCCGACATCAAGGTCAGGCCAGCGGGGTAAGAGAAGGGATGCGTCGACACCGGCCTCAGCATAGTGAAAGCCATCATATGTAAGGCAAGTGTTTCCCAGGGCAAAGCCAATCCCTTATTTTCAAGTTGGAAACATATGGACAAGAGCCGTGCGTAAACTTAGCTGTAACTCGGAGGTTTAGACAGCAGGAGTCCCCAGTTAGTTTTGACACTCGCCAATAGGATGCTCCAGTGTGATAGTCATCGCGTCAGGGAGGGTTCTTATAGCAGCTAAAGTAGACCCTCAGCTGCATGAGGAGGGGTGGGGCACATGCGGGGCTTCCATACTCCCAAATGTTTTGGTCCTAAAAGTCACCGGCATCTGTTGAGTGTGGCGATATGTGAACACCTTCAACAAAATTAACCATCGTTTTTATGAGTGGAGATTCATTTGTAAAAGCGGAAACTTCAGGGAAATGATAACACACCATCTGTTAGTGGTTGTTGCTTTTACTGAAGTAAAGGATCTTACGCATATAATTATGCTTTTATTATTATTAATCAGATTTCTTCATATCTGTATCAGTGTCTCTGTGTCACAACCGGCAGTGGCAGATGGTCTACCAAAAGTCTGGGTCTGTCAGAGGTTTCTGCCTGTTTAAAGGAAGTTTTTACTCACCACAGTTGCAAAAAATGGTTGCTCTTCGGGGCAATTGTTTGGTCTATGTAAAGTATAGAGTGTGGTCTATACCAAATATATCTGTAAAGTGTCCTGAGATAACTCCTGATATGATTTGACACTATAACTAAAATGAATTTGAAGTTGAGTACGTCTTCCACCAATACCTGTAAATCATATGCTATAGTCTGCACACTGAGCGATGTCAGTAGGGCTCTCCATCACCATCATCCAAACACCCACTGAGGGAATATCTTTTGTAAGAGGCTTTTCGTCACTCCTCTGTGTCCCCAGAAGTTTCCTGAAATAAAAAAAATAGACCTGGAAGTGTTAGTGGGCATATGGCTAGAGATGTACAACCTTGTACCTTGCAGACATTTCATGCAGGTCAGAACTTCCTCTCTCAAAATTTGTACCAGTATATATTAATATAAAAAGATATACCAGTTTCAGGCAGCAATTAGAGAGTTGTGAATTTTAATGTAGCATGCTTTAGCAGTCTGTTTCAGGAGTATACTATGGGGTTCACATGACAATATTTTTCATAAACCTTTCATGGATTTCTTTTATTGAAGCTACATCATTTATCAAATGAGGAGAAAAAGTTTATAGACTGCAAGTACTGCATTATCTTGAAAAGCACACATTAAAATACTAAGCATTTAAAAAGATGCATGCACATCAACAATGTGTATTTCTAGACAATGGAACACAGTTGGCCCCAGTGCTGGCTCCTGTCCTCAGAGTGTCACAGTGATCCGTGGCTCTACAGCTGCCCTGTTTCAGTTTGTCTAATGGGTTAATTGCTGTGGGTAAATAAACACTCAGCAGATGTTAGAGGTGATCAAGCTTGAACTTTCTCTGTGGACACCAAGCAAATGGCTTCCAGATTGACTGGTGGTGTTGGAGGGCGGGAGGGACCGACTGCAGAAAAAGGGACACAGTGTCATCAAAGGGTCTGTTTTTAAAAACACAACTCCTTGACACATCAAACCGGGGCACCGGCGGGCCCCCAGCTCAGCTGCACCAACAACGGCGACCTGTGTGGAACCTAGTTCCACTCATAAAGCAAGACACCATGGTGTTTTACCACACGCGGCCAGCCAGCAACACGACCCCACTGCACTTTCTCTCCCCCAACACCACCACTCTTCACAGTTTGGAACCGTAAATACTTTAACCCCCCAACCCCCTGCATCAACTTAAAGGAATGCCATTAAATGCCTGTTGAGGTAATTAAAGTACTAATGAAGTGCGTGTTGGGCGGGATGTGTGTCAGGGAAAATGTGAGAATGGTACTCAATGAGAACTTCTTACCATAGTATAAATGTTTCACTAATTGTTTTTTGAAGCCAATACCAATATTATGTGATGAAACTGTCAACAAATAATATTATTGCTGTTAGTCCATATCTTTCTAATAAAAGGAATATCGTTCTCGCCATGGCAGAAAAGTCCTAACAATACATGTATTGTGGCAAGCTCAACATGTCCAAAGAAAAAGTCTAAAAGCCCTAGGGGTGTCATTACTTTAGGGCTGGTTACATGGGAAGACCACCTGTTTTAGGAATTAACCGTTATTATGCCCCATGTCATCAAATTGTTAAGACAGTGATGGTTTAAAGCTGCAGTAATCAATATTTCTTATGTCAACAATGAGAATGTGAAAGGTGACAGATGTAGTGACCTAGAAGTAACACCCAGCCCAGGTCTATGAAGATATTTAGCAACTTTTTGCTCAGTGATTAGTTTTACAGCACATTTATCTTTTGCTCTCAGTGCTCGCATCAACCAGACAAAGTGAGCAACTAGCTTCCCGGGAAGCTCACCCGGTAGAGCATGTGCAGAAGCTCAGTCCTCGCCACAGTGGTTGCCGGTTTGAGTCCAACCAGCGGCACTTTGCTGCATGTCATTCCCCCTTTCTTTCCCCTTTCATGTCTAAGCTGTCCTATAAAATAAAGGCTATCAAAATTTAAAAAGTAAGTTACTAGCAGTCATTACATCTGTTGGGTGGACGCAACACAACTCACAACAATTAAACAATAATGTGGCTGTACGCTGGATGTAAAAGTAGGTACATGATTGCAAACTTTATAAAACTAATATTTCAGGGGTTGTAGATGTATTCTGCTCCAAGAGACTGGAAAAGTCTATTGTTTCTTTAAAGGCAGGGTTGGTAACTATTTCCAATCTACACTTTTTATATCTAGTTTGAAATGGTCTCTACACCCCAAGCAATAAATAACTTCCCACATCTGTAGATGCTGAAATCCTTTAAAATCACCCACAAAATCACTGCCTCGCGGTCCACTTGAAAAGAGCCAAATAGCCATTACCACATAACCAAAGTAGCTTTTAGATTTTTAAATTGGTTTTATTCTCCCTTATAATAACAAGTTAGGCAGTTCAGTGTTTACATTCTTTGTACTGATGATGTGCAATGTTGTTTAGGTTCATTGAGCCTTCTTTTCTCCACTGGTGGACTCTGCCATGATACCAATAAATCAATAGTGAAACTAATGGAGCAGTGTTGGTGTAGTGTAATATCTTTAAGACCCTCAACATGTTTTGTAAAAATCACCATGCATTACTTGCTGCCATTTTTTTGCACCAAGTACCAACATAAAGGCCATTTTGCAACTAGTTCATTAAAAAAGAAAAGCACATTTTGGCATTATTGATTTGCAGGTATAACACCTTGTCAACCATCATGTCACATACAAGTTGATATCTATTTTTTTTATTAAAAGACCTACACAAGCAAAGTGGTATTTCATTTTGACTACTACATATAAAAAAAGTACAAGAGAAAAACAAAGGTTTCCTGAAAAGATTCAGATACCAGACAAAGTAAAGACAGTGCAGGTTTTCAGGCAGTATAGCCTACTCCCCTCTGCAATATTCCCACTGCACAGTATGGAGTGAGGAGACGATGAGCTTTTGGCCCATCAGTGTTAGCTGTCTGCTGGGAAACACTGTGGTCAGATAACTTGACTCATCGACAGCTGCACTGAAGAGAAATGAGCCTCCTCCTAGCAGCCAGCTGCAGCCTGCTGATTTTATGATTTATCTGTGGTTTGTGTGTGTGTGTGTGTGCTTTATTAGATGGAGCATAGCAGATACTGACAAGAGAGAGACACTTTTAATAGTTTGTACTATAGAAAACAACCATCTATAGTATATTTATTAAGAGCTAATATATATTATAAAATCATTTCAAAACAATAACAGTTTTTTGTCTTTTTACTCTGAACCTCCCTACATTTTATCTTATATAAATCACCTGCTCTACATAGGGCTGTGATGTCCTCAACTTTGTGTCTTCAACAATGTTGGATTTCTCTGGTCAGTCATTTCAACTGCCCAGTCTGCCTCTTTAAACATTTTATGTGATGTAAATAGAAATGCTGCTTTTCTGACAAAAAAAGTACATCACATTTCTGTATTTGTGTTACTTTAAAAAGTATTCTGATGTACTGAGAATGAAAAAGTGGAATAGCTGTTCAATTTTGTGTTTCAGTGCACATGCGTCACTTCAGTGAAATTTCTGCAAAAACTTGGCCAAAGCCATAGTGCTGCAGCATATTCAGTGCTAAACTATAAGACAAGGGACTTTATTGTCATCCATACACAGTGCAGTACTGGAAAGTTACATGGGGGAACAAAACTGTGTAAAAAAGTAGTCCAGTTTATTGCAAAGGCAGCGGACATTTGTTGTGAAAACAGTTGGGAGAGCTGGTCTGCTGGGGTTTAGTCTTGCATTGCCAGACCTTCCTCCACAGCGCTGCAAAGGAAGGTCTGGCTAGTCCACACAGTATTCTGGGATGGGAGAAAAACGTGGTTTATTGGCATTTCCTTAAACCAATCACAATCATTTTGGGCATCTAGTCCCGGACACAGTCAGGGAGCACGTTATAGCATTGGTCTCTGTAAACCTCACTGTGAGCACAAGCCCCAGAGAGAAAAATTACTTCCCAAACCGCTGTTCTCCAAGAAGTAGTTCTAGCATATTAGTGCACTGATGAAATGAAAATGTAACATGTTAATTTATAAAATTGAGAGGTGTTGCTGGGCAGACATTTTTAACTTTGGACAGAGCCAGGTTAGCGGTTTCCCATCGCTGCCATTCTTTATGCTAAGCTAAGCTATTTAGCTGCTTGCCCTATCCATCTCATCTAACTCTCAGACAGGGCCAAGTGTTGTAGCCGTTAAGACCCTCAGTTAACCCAGAGGATGATTAATGATACATTTATCAGTACAGATGTCTTCTGTGGTAAATGAGTTGGTGCTTCTCATGAAGAGCAAAGCTACTGTAACCCCCTGTATGGTAGCAACAGTATCTGCTTTCATTTGACCCTTGATCTGACCTCAAGATAAGACTCAGCCCTCATCTACCCATCCTCCTCCCATCCCACCACCCTCCTCCAACTTCTCCCCCGCTCCTTCATCTCCTCAAGACGCTGATTGTCTTCCAAAGCTCTGAACAGTCTGAGCCACCAAGACAGGTGGGGTAATGTCTCATTCCTCGTTTTGAAGACTCAACTTGACAAATTTTTCATTTGAAAATGCCAAGTTGTGTTTTCATATGAAATGACATCACTGCGAGACACTGTGAAATGTTTTATGGGTCGATGTTTCTTATGTTACACTTTAAGCTGCTATAGATAACACCAGAGTTAAAATAAACACCCTGAAGCTACTTTATGGGGCAGCATACCTAAAAGACACAGGTGTTTCTTGATCCCAGGGCTGATTTACTAGTGTGTCATCATCTCCCATGGGATCCCCAAAGAACCCTAAACAGGCAGAACATTAAGTCAACCCCTGCGATACAGGAAGTTGACTCACACGCAATGATTCTTTTGGAGAAGCCCACCACTGCCTTTAATGTCAGCCAGGCTGGGCTTGGTGTTCCTCCGGCTCACGTCTGTAGCCTTCCTCCAGAGTCACCTGGGACTTCTAAACCAAGGCTTCCACAGGTCAACAGAGTTTATCACACCAGAGAAATCTAAAAGTTGGCTATAAAAGCTTGTCTAACATGATGTAAGACATGGCTTGAAGTCAGATAAAGGAGGCTATAAAAAGACTTATCCGTTTTGGCCTTGAGGTCATGCTCTGGACACCGCTGTCATATCCTTCGTGTTGATTGGCAAGCAGTGTTGACCGGCAGTGGTGCTCTACTCCTTTGTCTATTTTGGAGGTTTTATGTTTGCCGACATGTACGGTAGAGCATGATTGCTTGTTTTATGGCTATATCCTTTTTAGAGTCTGGCCAAAGGGCATTAAGGGGTCAAATGAGCCACATTTGTCATTCTGTCTTTCTACGGAAAGAATGCTCCTTGTTTATTTAAAGATATTTAATGAAATATTTCTGCATTGAAATGTCTACAAAATTACTATACCTATGTTATAAATTGTGTTTAGTTGTGTACTTACACTATCCCAAATGTTTTCCTCAATGTTTCACCAGGAGTAATTACGAGTAGCTCACTGACAACTTCATCGTAGGTAGCCATCTTTGTTGTGACTGTGGCCGGTGGCATGTAGATTCGACCGCAGTAAAATGCTAACCAACCAATGGGCAGAAGTTAACCCCTTAAGACCCGCCCCTCCTCATTTGCATAATGAGGCAGAAATGCATGAAGAAATGTAAAAGTGACAGGCAGAAATAAATACCAGGGGTGAAAATAAATAGGGTAGAAAATGCAACGGAAGAATAAACAGACAAAAAATTTAAACACACACAGAAATAAATACATTTAAAAAATAAGTAAGGAATAAATAAAGTTGAAGATTATAACGGACAATAAATAAATAAGGTAATTATTACAAAGGTGAATAAATAAATAAGCTAATTAAAAGAGATATATACATTTATGTCTCACTGTATAATTTAATTTCTACCTACATTTATTTGTTTATTGTATTTGTTGGGGCAATTAATTGTATGCTTATTTATTTATTGAGCATTTATTTATTTCTGTATTTATTTTTAAATATTGTAGACCTGGTCCTCCATACTCATAGTGGCGCCGAATATTGTATTCCTTAAACACCGACAGGTGTTGCATACACACCAAGCACACAGGTTTCCCATTCACCTCTGTGACTAAATAGGAAGCTGTCCATTTTCCTTGGAAAACTCTACACTCAGTATCCACTTTTCTCCTTTTTGACATTTTGGCTAATGAGGGTGTAAAGGCGAGTACACAAGTAAGTTTATGTACCGTAGTAATCACTGAACATTAGCTGTCTGTCTCACCATTGTTTTGTCTTTTTCTTCTTCTTTCAATACAATATCAAAGAAATATACTCAGTAACAGTAAAACAGCATTTTTCTATCATACAGCATTATTTTTTTCATTTATACATGCCACTTTGCAACACAGCTATAGCTTAGAGACCTAATTTATTGATATGATATTTCAATATTGATCTAGCTTACTAGTGTGCTACGTTAGGTGACTGCTAATGCTTGGAGGCTAAACCGTATGGTAATGTTATAAGCAGGGCCTGAAGTTAACTTTTTTGACCACCTACATTGAAAAATCCACCTGCGACTGTCACTTTTTACCAGCATGTTTTTTTTTGCCTCATTAAGGTGAAAAACAGAAATTGCTGTGTCTCTATGATTCTATCCTGTCCTATTCATGGTAGCCTATTTGTGGACATTTCACCGTCATCACGTGCTGTACTAAGGGGGCGCCTTGATAACGTGCTGTACTAAGGGGGCGCCTTGATAATCCAGCATAAAGGCATCATTTCTTATCCTGGGCTGGGGCACACATTCATACGGTTTGATAAAGTACTTACTGGACTTTATCTTATCATTGCACCTACAATAATGTAGCTGTCCTCAATTTAGGTCATCCTGTACATCTCATCTGTGTTTTTTCCTGCATCCACCGTGTGTGATTGTGTGTGTGTGTGTGTGTGTGTGTGTGTGTGCGGGGGGAACGGAGCAGCAGCCCCGCCTGCTGCAGCGAGCCAACAGGATTGAAACAGCAGCAGCTTTCAGCAACCTATAGTGAAAAATTGTTACAGCGTACATTGATGTTAAAATGTATACAGGTTGGCAGAACGGTCTGAGATGTTTTGCACGGTCTTTCGCTGTGCGTTTTGTTGGTAAATGTGAGATGTTTGAGTCACACACGTCTTGTCTTCATATCAGAAACAAGGAAATGAATTTGACCCGTTCTCGTTCCCCCTTGGTCAGGTTACGTGGGACTGCTGGGATTATCGCAAGTAATGTAAATGCGATAGGGGGCCCTAGCTGTCAATCAATGTCTTCCAGTGATGCGGGCCCCTGATTGGTCCGGGCCTGTAAGCAACAGCGTACCCTGCCTACCGATAGTTAAGCGTCTGAATCACTCAATTCTCATTGGCTACCTGCCAATGTGGCAGGCAGATTGACAGTGGTACTCGCCAATTGCAAAATTCACCCGCATTTGGCAGGTGGTCAGGTGCTAATTTCAGGCCCTGGTTATAAGGTTAGAACATTCAACATTGAAATTATTTTTAGTATGATTGTTTTGAACACAGTTAACAGTTAACAGAGAATTTAGTAGATGAGAGCAGACAGCAGCCCTGGGGACGCAGCTAGGCTCCAGCTAGTGACTACAGCACCCAAACCCAGTCAGCACAAACCCCAGCGCCAGGTGCTAACGATGCTTACAGCAATAACATTACGTTTTTACTGATACATTTTCAACAGTAATGGTTGTATTTTAACGATGAAGAAAACAACTCCCATATTCCCAAGCAACTTCCCAACGTCATCATTTTTTCCATTGTTGATAATCAGTCCATTTTTTTATGGTTTAGTCTTTACAATCTCCGAATATAGTGAACAACGCTCACTTCCCAGAGCCCAAGGTGAAATTTTCAAATTGTGTGTTTTGCCTGAACAACAACCCAAAAATATTCAATCTGCAGCAACATAAGTCATAGAAAAAAAATGTTTCAGACAAAAGTGAAGGCTCAGGCCTGGGCAATCGCGTGTCCAGATCTTCTCAATAGGAAGGGCAGAGCGGCCAGATATCACTAAGAACTGATAAAACCTAGATAACATCCCACAGTTTTTAGGGTGCACAGTATATAACTTCCCGAAGGCCGCTTGCCTTTCCAAAAAAATTTAGATACCACTTATTGTAATTTTCGCCAGTAGCCAGCAGGAGGAGAGAGAGGTAGCACAGAGCTCACAAAATGAATCCTGGGTACAACATTCATTTTAACCACTGAGATACGGGCTTGAATAAACATGGGGAGACCCCATCAATAGAATAGACCCTGCTCAATAGAAAAGTTAATCATGTCAAGAAGGAAAGGCCGATGATATTCTGTGCTGCCAATCTTAATACTTCAATAGAAATTAATTTGTCCAAGCTAGCTGATTCCTCTGCTAATAACCGAGGCAAGTCAAGCCGAGTTAACCAGCTGTCTCAGTGGGATTTATCCAAAGTAACTTCAGATTCATACAGATCGGAATAAAATGTCTGAAAGGATTTATTTATTTCAACAGGGTCAATTCTAATATTACCATCTGAAGATTTAATAGCAGGAATATCTGCAAAATAATCACTGGAACTTAATCTCATAGCGAGTAGGTGACTAGGTCTAGCACCCTGAAAGTACAAGTGCTGTCTTGTTGAATTAGGAATTCAAACTTTTATTTCAGAATGTTGCTTATTTCTTACTTGACTAATGATAGTTCTAAAGCTAATCAGTCAGTAAAATGAGTTTGTAACAGTGAGTCTAATCTGGTGAACTCAGCTTCAAGGATTTGCAGTTTCAGTGACGTAGCTTTGCGCGCATTACAGCATGAAAGTATGGTATTGCTCCTAATAAAACCTTTTATCACGTCTGATAAAGGGTTGAGATCAGGAGATGATGATGAAAGATGAACAAACTTTCATGACACAGTGAGCCGACTCTGTACACACACGGATGTCAATACAAGAGTGACCAATGACCATCAGAATAACTGGGTTTTTTATATTTTTCTTGTCCAGTTAATCTATTTTTGTGAGACAGAGTTGCTGTACCTTTGAAGCGACTCCTTATTTGTGAGACACAACTACTCGTTTACATATTCTGATCTATTCG
This sequence comes from Etheostoma perlongum, assembly GCA_026937815.1. NCBI lineage: Eukaryota > Metazoa > Chordata > Actinopteri > Perciformes > Percidae > Etheostoma > Etheostoma perlongum. The sequence continues at coordinate 19,316,473 of CM049374.1, read as the reverse complement.
TGCAATCTAGTGTCCACTTCATGCTAACTCTTACATGCATAATTATCAGCGTCCCACTATATCCTATTGTTTTCTACAGAGCCAACATTCATTTCTTAACATAAATTCTGCAATAAACTGAGTAATATAGGATTCATTTTTCAGTAAAAAAAGTGATAACTTGTTAATTAACAATTAACAATTAATTAATTAACAATTGATTAATTAACAGTTAATTAACAATTAATTAAGTTGGGACAATTGGCCAAGAGTGGCGGCACAAAGGACCCCTTTATGGTCAGACAATGGCATTGGGAGTAGCATTGCTTTATTGGTTGAATGAAATAGATGAGGGCATGCAAAAATAAAATCGATCCTTGAAAATGTCATGAGAAAAGAGAATAATCCTTACAGGTGGGATTAACTGCACGCCAAATATCTATACAGTGAGGAAAATAAGTATTTGAACACCTTGCGATTTTGCTAGTTCTCCCACTTAGAAATCATGGAGGGGTCTGAAATTGTCATCGTAGGTGCATGTCCACTGTGAGAGACATAATCTAAAAACAAAATCCAGAAATCACAATGTATGATTTTTTAACTATTTATTTGTATGATACAGCTGCAAATAAGTATTTGAACACCTGTCTATCAGCTAGAATTCTGACCCTCAAAGACCTGTTAGTCTGCCTTCAAAATGTCCACCTCCACTCCATTTATTATCCTAAATTAGATGCACCTGTTTGAGGTCGTTAGCTGCATAAAGACACTTGTCCACCCCATACAATCAGTAAGAATCCAACTACTAACAAGACCAAAGAGCTGTCCAAATACACTAGAGACAAAATTGTACACCTCCACAAGGCTGGAAAGGGCTACGGGGAAATTGCCAAGCAGCTTGGTGAAAAAAGGTCCACTGTTGGAGCAATCATTAGAAAATGGAAGAAGCTAAACATGACTGTCAATCTCCCTCGGACTGGGGCTCCATGCAAGATCTTACCTCGTGGGGTCTCAATGATCCTAAGAAAGGTGAGAAATCAGCCCAGAACTACACGGGAGGAGCTGGTCAATGACCTGAAAAGAGCTGGGACCACCGTTTCCAAGGTTACTGTTGGTAATACACTAAGACGTCATGGTTTGAAATCATGCATGGCATGGAAGGTTCCCCTGCTTAAACCAGCACATGTCAAGGCCCGTCTTTACTTTGCCAATGACCATTTGGATGATCCAGAGGAGTCATGGGAGAAAGTCATGTGGTCAGATGAGACCAAATTAGAACTTTTTGGTCATAATTCCACTAACCGTGTTTGGAGGAAGAAGAATGATGAGTACCATCCCAAGAACACCATCCCTACTGTGAAGCATGGGGGTGGTAGCATCATGCTTTGGGGTGTTTTCTGCACATGGGACAGGGCGACTGCACTGTATTAAGGAGAGGATGATCGGGGCCATGTATTGCGAGATTTTGGGGAACAACCTCCTTCCCTCAATTAGAGCATTGAAGATGGGTCGACAATGACAATGACCCGAAGAACACAGCCAAGAGAACCAAGGAGTGGCTCTGTAAGAAGCATATCAAGGTTCTGGCGTGGCCTAGCCAGTCTCCAGACCTAAACCCAATAGAGGATCTTTGGAGGGAGCTCAAACTCCGTGTTTCTCAGCGACAGCTCAGAAACCTGACTGATCTAGAGAAGATCTGTGTGGAGGAGTGGGCCAAAATCCCTTCTGCAGTGTGTTCAAACCTGGTGAAAAACTACAGGAAACGTTTGACCTCTGGAATTGCAAACAAAGGCTACTGTAACAAATATTAACATTGATTTTCTCAGGTGTTCAAAGACTTATTTGCAGCTGTATCATACAAATAAATAGTTAAAAGATCATTGTGATTTCTGGATATTTGTTTTTACATTATGGATTTTTTTTTAGATTATGTCTCTCACAGTGGACATGCACCTACGATGACAATTTCAGACCCCTCCATGGTTTCTAAGTGGGAGAACTTGCAAAATAGCAGGGTGTTCAAATACTTATTTTCCTCACTGTATGCCCCAAGATGCTGGCCCATGATTTCAGAGCATTTGTGGCCTGAGCCTGGTTCCTAGTGGCCTGGTCTGTTAACTCCAACATTTGATTGATATTATAGAATTTGCCATCAAAAACATTAGGAGCATAAATTGACACAAGTGCAATTTTCCTAGCACCAAACACCAATCCTGCCTGTATTATCTGACCACGATGAAAACGCTTTAAGTGGGAAGTTCCATTTGACAACATTGGCCACTCCTTTTGTTTTAGAAGTTGCTGAGGAGCATGTAATTGTATGATAGAATCTATTGGCTAAACAGCCGGTATCCACCTGCAGCCAATGTGTCTCATGTAAGCCCAAAGTGCTGGTGCATTTATGAGGAACATTCAGTCCACCACAATTCCAAACCAAAAATGAAAGATGACCCATTATCGATTGAGCTGCGTTCTAAATGAGGGTATATGTGGAAATTGCTACTGCTACTGAAATTGCTACTGTCTTTCATTTCGTTTAATCCTCACAATAGTGCATCCAAAGCTAAGTCCCTCATTACACAAAACATGTAAAACACAGAACCTACTTTGAGTGTTAGCCTTTCTGGCTATGTTTCCCACCTTTCTCACACTTTCCCTTTTGTTTCACTGTCGTGTATGGTCTACAAGCCAGAAAAGCTAACACTCAAAGTAGGTCTGTGATCAAGATTGCACACGGGGCAGCAAAAAATGGAACACCAGCCCATAACCACCTGATTGTCACAGTATGGTTCCTTATTAGATTAACATTAAAATAAATAAATTTCTCGTCAACAGAAACAAGAAACAAAAAGCACAAAACTCTAAAGCTCTAGCCTGGGAAGGTGGAGAGCAGGGGTGGGAATCACCAACGGCACCACGATACAATAATATCACGATACTTGAGTCACAATACGATATTATTGCGATTTTAAACATATTGCAATATTCTGCGATATATTGCAATTTATTACCTTTTTTCCAACTTCATTATTTTGTCCCCAAAGGAAAACATTGTCAACATCTGTTTGTTCATCTCACATGAATTTTATTGCTGTAAAATGTGACTGTCAAGCTGACTAACTAACACTTTCATGAATATGTTATAAATGTTGTATACACCTGGCAAATTGAACTGTTTGCATTTAATTAATAATGCTGTGCAACTACAGGTATATTTTTACAATGCAACTTTAGCCCTTCAGCCCCTAGGGAATTAGAAAGGCAATAACTTTTACATTTAAAATAAAACAAATAGCCTTACATGAAAATAAAATGTTAAAATTAAATAAAATGCAACATGTACTCTTTAAGTAAACAAAATGTTCTATTGTTTGCTGCCAACCTTAGTACTAACAAAAGTTCAAAAACATTTTGTGTGGTTTAGCATTAGCTTTACCATCCTTGGCCAATGCTAACTCTGGATGCTGGCGTGTGAGATGAGCCCTCATGTTGGTGGTATTCCCTGAGTATTTTATTTGCATACGACACTCCTTGAAAATCCCATGTCTCATATCCGTCTCAGTTGTCCCCTCTTTGTTAAAAAATCCGAAAAAGTTCCAAACACTTGATTTAAACGCAGACGGTGCATTTCTGATTTCTTTCTCTGATGCTACCATGTTTATTTTATCTACATCCTCCTGCACGCTGACAGTCACCACGTTGACCTCACCAGAAAACAAACAGCACCATCTGGTGGACTGAATAAGCAATTTATTTGATTATTCTACTACCAAAAAGTTAAATTCTCACGTGCAATTTAAATAATAAATGATCGATACTTGGCGTCTGTGTATTGACACAGTATTGCCACGGGAAATATCGCGATACTATGCTGTATACATTTTTCCCACCCCTAGTGGAGAGTAGGCCATCTTAAGTTAGGTTGGCATAGCATTCAGAAACAACAGAGACAACAGTGCATAAAATTAGTGCAACATTCTGAATGCTTAACTAATCATTCGTTAATGATTAGTTAAGAATTCTGAATGCGTAACTAATCATTCCTTAATGATTAACCACCACTCAGTACCAATGGTAGTGAATGCTTAATTAATCACGCTTTAATGATTAACCACTCAGTATAATATCTCACTTTATCTCCAGGTACACACAATGCTTAACTAATGGTAGTGAATGCTTAACTTATCATTCGTTGATGATTAACCACCACTCAGTACCAATGGTAGTGAATACTTAACTAATCATTCGTTAATGATTAACCACTCCTCAGTATCAATGGTAGTGAATGCTTAACTAACCATTCGTTACTCATTCATTTAACAGTAACAGTCTGTTTAACAGTAACTAATCATTAGTGCTTGAATCACAGTCAATCAGTAACTACTCATTAACTAACCATTCGTTACTCATTCCTTCCTCATTTCGTTAATCCTTAACTACCTACGTTTTTGTGTACCTTATTGTAAAGTGTTACCCAGTTTTGTATCTGTGCATGGACATGAACACATGGACACATGGACAGGTGTCAAGTAACTTGTGCCACCAACTGGCTGGTAAGCCAACCTTCAGGGATCACTTGGTTTTCGCTCAGAGTTGGAGGGTGTGTAAATCCATGGTTTTGAGGGGCTGAGCTTTGTTGATGGTCAAATACACCTCCAAACTGTTGTCTGGCTGCTTGGTAAAGCAAAATGTCTTATTTTCTTTCACAAGTGTTAGATACCGCCATACATTGCATTTGTGTACTCTTATAATTATTTGTTCCACAAATTAATGGCAATTTGACTGTCCCTGTGGTCTCTACATAAAGAATCATTCATTAATACAGATATTTCTACAGGTGAACCTGCTCGGCCATTCTTCCTAGCTGACCATGCTGAAATGGAATGTGCAGCGCTTTGCAGTTACAAAAATTCAGAAGTGCACAAACATGTGCTGCAACAATTTGCAGAGCCTTTACACTGGACACAGAGACGTAGTGACGTAATTTTCTGGCTTGCGCACTTCCTGCTGGGAACACCACTGCAACCATAAACTTTTTTTTAAATAAAGAAACACCAAGTCAGAATGATTCAGTTATTCACTGCACCGCTAGAGAGTAACAGTGAATAGGTAAAAGAGCAAAGATACCAATATGTCCAGGTCAGCTGTATGAGGTTAAATAAACAGCTATACAAAACGTAAAAAACGCTTGCTTTACTAACTGTGCACTTTCAAAAAGTAGTATAGGTGGAAGCAATAAAAAACAACACATCTATTTTCTGAGATCAAAGTTGAAAACATACCCCCTGACCTCGTATTTCCAATCTCAGAACTCAGACAACCTCGCAAGTACCCCCGAGTTCAAAATCCAACATGGATGACCCGTGCATCAACAGTTGTAAAAAAACTGTAGTAACATTACAGTTATTAGGACTTCTAGCTAATTTGTGTCACTAAATCAGTAATAGACACAGTCCAACTCTATCTGTGGCTACTCTGTATGCACAAAAACAATGGCTAGAACTAACCCCACAATGAAAAATCTGACTTGTAAATGGAACACATTCAACTCAGGTGTGATGTCATACCCAGCTCCGGCTTCCAAGTTCCAAGGTTTAATGGAACGCACTATGAGATTGGCATTTCAAACCACCAAATGTGGTTTGAATCGGATTTTGGCTGGCAGTCTCAACAAGGCCTATGACCACAACGGCTTTCACATTACACACATCATTTTATCCAGTGTAGATAACAGACATATTGATTAGTGCAGCTTTGAGGATGTTTGATAACCTTTTAATGAAACTCTTTCTCTCCTTCTTTAGTACCACTACAGTTTTACTATTTGCAACCAGCTGCAACACGTGGAATAGAGTTGAATTTTTTGGTTCACAAGGTATATTTTTATCTTCCCATCAGTCTAACTGCTAGTGTGTGTGTGTGTGTGTGTGTGTGTGTGTACTGACATGTACGTATATGTGTTTTGAACGGTGGCCATTGTGTCTAAAAATATCTATCTTCAGTCTGTGGTCTATTGAGACCCATACTTGCATTTCTCATGAGGGGTTGGTGGCTATGGGCCACGGAGGGCTCAGGCCTGTCTGGCCTGGACTAGCAGCCCAGTTCTCATGACACCTGACCCAATGCACATCCTGTAGTCAGGCTGCAGTGCACTGCTACGAAGGGTAAGGATCTGCTCATAAGGAATCTCTTAACATGGCAGGGTGGGAGGAGGGCAGCCTCTAGACTGTTGACACACCCGCTGTGGATTTTCAGCTTTTGAATGTGGCTGTTTTGACGAACATATTAATCCACCTTTATGTGTAGTCCTGACTATTCCAGCACTGGGGAGGACACATATTGACTGCATGGTGTTTGTATGGTTGCCCCCTCTGCTGGTCAGGGGAAGCACTGCAGACACTGCCCTCAGACAGTCAACATAGTACCACAACATGCTAAGTTTACAGAGTTGTGAAGCACAAATAGCAGTGTACCATGTTACTGGTAGCTGCATCATTTTCTCTGATTAACAGAATTATAATTCATAATTAGGCTACAGGCAGACATTTCCTTTTGTTGAAGATCCCGTTGATGAAGAAACTGTATTACTTCGCAGGGAGTTAAACATGCGTATGTCAGAAGATGATATTGAGGCCCGACTATAGATGTATTTTCATTTCCAGATTCTAGCCTACTTATTTGAGCGACATCGTTTTTCTTCCCTATTTATCAGTTATGTAGCCTAACCTTATTCGTCCTCCTATCACTAACGTCACCCATCATGGACATGCTCTTACATCCAAGTTGATTCTTTGTGTCACATTATTTATTATTATAGTGTGTTTTGTTGCAGATGGAAGTTATATTTACATGGTGATGCACATCATATTATTAAAGCCACTGTATAGCAAGGCGCCGTCAGAAGAATATTGCTGTGTCTCAAATCGCGCACTTCCGTTAGTGCACTTACAGAAGTACACTTCGCGCACTACGTACTGTCTTGCATAGTGCGTAAATTTTGACAGAGGAGTGTTGTCTCAAATCGCGCACTGCCATGTGCACTTACCGGAAATGACGATCACATTTCATCTCTTCTTCTTCTGTAAAATTGGGAATTTCACCAAGGGGAGAGCGTTCCAGTCTGCTATTGTTTCGCAAAAAATGATTCCTGCATTGTTTTTGATATTTTAACAACAATAAATGTGATGTTTTCATTTGCTCCAGGATGACGACTGCAACACAGCCGTCATGTCACCCCCCCATTAGCTGAAAACAGTACACACAACTGGATTGTATAATATTCCTTCTTGTTAGTGCAGTCTTTTAAATTCATTCATTATACCTATTCTTTGCAGTCCACTCTTATATGTATATACTTATGTTTCTGCTCTAAAAATAAGTAACGTTAATATTCATTCATAACGTTACTGTTCATCTTAATGCTCAACTGTTTCATGAGGAAATCTTTGTAGCCCAGAGATAAGACTGTTATAGTGAAGCATTACCCTTACAACTTACCTAATAGACAAAACATCAATACATATTTTATATAAGTTGTATTTTTGTTCTAAATGGTCTTCATACAGTGACGATACAGTAGTGAAAGCAGAGGGAACATACCTGACATTTAAATAGATCCCATTCCTTATATCCTTTATATGCTTGCTACATTCATGCAACGTGTAATACAAAAGAGAACAAAGTTTAATACTTTTAATATTTTTTATTTTATAAATGTGCTTGTAGTTCTGCAGGCTCCCCCCCGGGTCGTAGCTAGTCTGATGGGGATAGGAACATGAGGGGGGACTTCAGACTCTCCAGGGGATCCTTCTACGGTCTGATGGCCATCGTCGCCCCTAATTGACGGCCCTCTATTCCTCGTTTGTCCCTGATGAGATGGGTTATACAGGATATACATCAGGTGGAGGCAGTATATACATCAGGTGGAGGCAGTAACAGCGGATACATTTTAACATTGCGCTACTGTTTACGTTCCCGGGCAGACAATCAGCTGATCGCTATTTTGGTGAGCTGACGCTCACATCGGATTATGTACAATTTGTTAAGATCACACTTTTAACACTAAAATCTTCTACAGCGTAACGATAGTTTAACACAAACAACAAAATACTACAACACATGTAACGTTAGCTTAGAACGTATTTGCCAATCTGGTTAAACTGCCGCTGTTAGCTAGCTATGGTGGGCTTGCTAGCACGTCCAATTACGGTACCAATAAAGGTTATAATTCGTGGTACAAAAATCATTACCGACTGTAAAATTAACCAAATATACATATACAGGTGGCTTATATGTTATAAGTATAGCAAAAACACTCACGTTCAACTTACATTTGTATTGCTCCGTCGGTCTCGCTATCGCGTCTAGCGGTTGTTAGCCCCGCCCCTTCCGCTACGTAGCCAAGATGGCGACCGTTGAGTGTGGAAAGTGTCCATCGATGTACACTCATTTTTCGGGGCGTGTTGAGTGCACCATCCGGGTATTTAAGTACACATTATAATTCTGTTAATGATGGTGCTGCAGACAGAATGGGATTAGTAGTAGGCCTTTAATAGGACGTTTTCGCCCGCAGGATTGCACCTAAATGAAATGGATTATAGGTACCATTTCACCAGTAATATTATACTTAGGATTAAATATGAAATTAATACTTGAATGCTTGACTCCAGCAGCAATTTTTTCCCACGCAAATTCTCTCTCTTTTGTAGCAGCTGCTGCAATGCTTTTTTAACGAAATACATGTTCAAATTCGCTGTATGCGCGTATGAGTATTTCCACCGACCAGTATGTTTGTGAATCGTAGTATCATTGCTCCATTCATGCTGCTTTTTATAGTGGTGGTGCACGCTCTTAAAGGAACACGCCGATAATTGGGACTTTAGTTTATTCACCGTTACCCCCAGAGTTAGACAGGTCGATACATACCCTTCTCATCTCCGTGCATGCTGTAACTCTGTCTGACGCCCCCAGCATTAGCTTAGCCTAGACCCGATGCTGCAGGTAACCGGCTCCAACTAGCCTACTGCTCCCAATAAGTGACAAAATAACAGCAACATGTTCCTATTTTCATGTTGTGATTTGTCACAGGGTGTACAAGGTCACATGAGACACAGCCATCTTCTAACGGCATACTAACTGGGAACTATATTCTCAGAAAGGCGAAGCACTGGTACTTCTGCTACTTGGGCGGAGTGTTTTTCTCGTGTTAGAATTTTGTAACTAACTTTGTGTTCGTTGGATTTCTGAAGAAGGAGGCTCTGGGCCAATTGAGAATTAAGAAACCAGTCCTGATCATTCTTAATCACACACTTTTATCCCCTGCACCGGGGGGCGGCTCTTTTTCACCTGGTGCATTCAAATCCATTCTCATTGGTCCGTCGTTGGCATGGCAACATGCCGGCGCATCTTTGCTGTCCAATGGGGGAAGACAAGCCTTTAAACTCTGCCCCTTTGGGGGTCGTTTTTGGTTACAAATCAAAAGGGTCTGTCGTGTAAATGTGAAACTCTAACATCAATACAGTTTAATCAACATTGTATTGTCTTAGTCTAGACTAAGACACCAAGGGGGCAGGAGACAGTATGCCACCTTTTGGTGCGTAGCAGGAAACTCTTTTCCATATGTTAAATGCCAAACTTGACCTGTGGTTCTTTACATTCAGAGAAAAAGAGGGGGAAGGTGAGGGACAGAGATAATGCATATTTTCCTAACCCGGTTGCATCATACATAAAACAGAAACACGTTTTCACAACATTGTTTTTAACTTTTTATAACTCAACACTCGCAGCACCTCAGAAGCCCGGTCATGGAGCAGAGAGTTCACCTTGAGTTTGCTGAGAGTTGGAGTAATAGAGTCAACGATTACTAGACACTGAAAGCATAGTTTACAATCATGGGTGTTCGCTGCGACAAGACCAAGTAATACCATAATGTTTCATAGAATTCTAACCAAAAACGCGGACGAGCTGAATCTATGGACACTTGCTCTGGATATGGATCCAAATACAGCCACCTTCAAGAACCATCGTGTTTGTGCAGAACAGTTCACTGAGGATTATTATTATGAAAAAATTGAATTAGCCACATGGACCATGAAACGTGTGCTGCAGGATACGGCCATCAGACCGGGACAAAATGGATCTTCTGCAGCTACGGTAAGTGTTCCGTTATGTTTTCAGAGGACTAACTACTGTAACAGTGGTACCTAGCTAACAATTTTTGGTTCCCAGAACGTTCTGGGAATGTTCGTTTTTGGTTGCGAGAACATTCCCTGAAGGTAAGGTTTGGCTGTGTGTTGGTTGTGTTTTGGTTGATCGGAACGTTTTCTTAACGTTCTGGGAACGTTAGTTTGTGTTAAATCGAACGTTCTCAGAACGTTGCCCTAACATTATCCTAATGTTGCAACCTTTAGAGAACGTTACCCAAGTGTTCTTTTTTACATTCCCCTAACCTTTAAAAAACTTTAACAACCATGATACCAATTGTATAATTAGGCCTAGACCTACTTTAAACTTAGCAGGAATTAATGAGGAGGCAAACTTGATGGGATTTAAACTTTAATATACAATATAAAAAAATTACAAAATATAATATACAATAATCAGAATTAGTTTTATTGGCAATATAGACACATAATAGTGCAAATGTAGTGTGCAAGATGCATATTGGAATGATAAAGTACAGTATTTTAACATATGTAACACTGGACTATAGTTGCATTCATACGGTAGGTGTCCTTTACACATTAACAATTATTCAACTACGCAATAGCACAAAGTAGGGCTGCACGATTATGGCCAAAATGATAATCACGATTATTTTGATCAATAGTGTGATCACGATTAATTATCACGATTTGTTGATTTTAACCAAAACAAATTTTATTGTTACATAGGCTGTTTATAACTGCTTTCACATCTATATTATGTTACAATATTCTTATATTGAAGTTGTATGTTGTATAGACATACAGCTGCAACACATGTAAATGAAAATTAGCTATCTGAAATAAATAGCGTTGGATTTTTTTTTAATGTATAACTTCTTCACTTGTTTTCAACAATAACTGATTAAAAGAACTTTAGAGGAGAGAGGGGGGAGTGCGATGGACGTATATGCTACTCATAGAGTGACGGCTGACTCATTATGGATGGATCCAGCACGGGTCGAACGGCGGGTCAGTGTAGTTACACAAGTCGTGTGTATGAAATGTACAGTGGGTACGGAAAGTATTCAGACCCCTTTAAATTTTTCACTCTTTGTTTCATTGCAGCCTTTTTCCAAAAATCAAAAAAGTTCATTTTATTTCTCAGTAATGTACACTCAGCAACCCATCTTGACAGAAAAAAACAGAAATTTAGAAATTTTTGCATATTTATTAAAAAACAAAAACTGAAATATCACATGGTCATAAGTATTCAGACCCTTTGTTCAGTATTTAGTAGAAGCACCCTTTTGATCTAATACAGCCATGAGTCGTTTTGGGAAAGATGCAACAAGTTTCTCACATCTGGATTTGGGTATCCTCTGCCATTCCTCCTTGCAGATCCTCTCCAGTTCTGTCAGGTTGGATGGTAAACGTTGGTGGACAGTCATTTTCAGGTCTCTCCAGAGATGCTCAATTGGGTTTAAGTCAGGGCTCTGGCTGGGCCATTCAAGAACAGCCACAGAGTTGTTGTGAAGCCACTCCTTCGTTATTTTAGCGGTGTGCTTAGGGTCATTGTCTTGTTGGAAGGTAAACCTTCGGCCCAGTCTGAGGTCCAGAGCACTCTGGAAAAGGTTTTCGTCCAGGATATCCCTGTACTTGGCCGCATTCATCTTTCCCTCGATTGCAACCAGTCGTCCTGTCCCTGCAGCTGAAAAACACCCCCCACAGCATGATGCTGCCACCACCATGCTTCACTGTTGAGACTGTATTGGACAGGTGATGAGCAGTGCCTGGTTTTCTCCACACATACCGCTTAGAATTAAGGCCAAAAAGTTCTATCTTGGTCTCATCAGACCAGAGGATTTTATTTATCACCATCTTGGAGTCCTTCAGGTGTTTTTTAGCAAACTCCATGCGGGCTTTCATGTGTCTTGCACTGAGGAGAGGCTTCCTTCGGGCCACTCTGCCATAAAGCCCCGACTGGTGGATTGCTGCAGTGATGGTTGACTTACTACAACTTTCTCCCATCTCCCGACTGCATCTCTGGAGCTTAGCCACAGTGACCATTGGGTTCTTCTTTGCCTCTCTCACCAAGGCTCTTCTCCCCGATAGCTCAGTTTGGCCGGACGGCCAGCTCTAGGAAGGGTTCTGGTCGTCCCAAACGTCTTCCATTTGAGGATTATGGAGGCCACTGTGCTCTTAGGAACCTTAAGTGCAGCAGAAATTTTTGTAATCTTGACCAGATCTGTGCCTTGCCACAATTCTGTCTCTGAGCTCTTCAGGCAGTTCCTTTGACCTCATGATTGTCATTTGCTCTGACATGCACTGTGAGCTGTAAGGTCTTATATAGACAGGTGTGTGGCTTTCCTAATCAAGTCCAATCAGTATAATCAAACACAGCTGGACTCCAATGAAGGTGTAGAACCATCTCAAGGATGATCAGAAGAAATAGACAGCACCTGAGTTACATATGAGGGTCACGGCAAAGGGTCTGAATACATATGACCATGTGATATTTCAGTTTTTGTTTTTTAATAAATATGCAAAAATTTCTAAATTTCTGTTTTTTTCTGTCAAGATGGGTTGCTGAGTGTACATTACTGAGAAATAAAATGAACTTTTTTGATTTTTGGAAAAAGGCTGCAATGAAACAAAGAGTGAAAAATTTAAAGGGGTCTGAATACTTTCCGTACCCACTGTATATCGTCACTGCGCTGCATTGTTATGAACCAGGCCTATGATACTCTATTCTAACACAGCTGTATATTAACTGTGGACAAATGTCAGAAGTGGCCGGCGCCACTGTGTAGCGGGGCTGCGCGGAAAGTAAGAGGAGAGAGAGTAAGAAGAGATATCTACACAGGCACGGCTTTACAGAAGAAATGGTTCATGTAACGCAAAATTAAACCATATCCATATAACAACATTGCAGCGGATTAGGTGCACCGGTGCGTCCTAGAGGAAAAATATTACTCGCACCCTAGAGGCCTGTGAGCTAACAGACACTAACTAGCACCAACTAGCACTGGTCACTGCTGTTGTCTGAAAAACACAAAATGGGATAAAAATGTATGCGTTTACTGGTAAACTGGTAAACCTTAAGACTGCCGTATGACCAACTGCTATCTGTTGAATTGTCCCCACGTTAAACTGTCCTCTGTGACTGTCTACATCTAGAAACTAAGCTCGCACATGATCAGACAGTGGTTTACGGAGCGGTAGATTGGCTTTGCAAAAAAAAAACGTAACGTTCTATGAAATGACACATTTAAAAAAATCGCTCAATCACGCAAATTTGATTGTGATTAAAATTTGATTAATTGTGCAGCCCTAGCACAAAGAACAACTACCTGGGCGTGGTTAATACCGTTGAAAAGCCTCCCAGTCCCGGTGTTATGTGCCTTCTGTTTTTTCCACCTACTGGTTTCCGAGCATACTGTAACAATGGGTCTGAAACAACTGGTTACCCTGGGCTGGAAACGCATGGTCTCGAGGCTCTCAAACAACTACAATAAGTTCCTTGGATTTATGAAAAGAAGCAATATTTCTGTTGTCATGGCTCAAATGCCTACATTTATGTTTCCAAAGTTATACAACGCCATGTTTACGAGAGAAGACAAGTGGGGGAAAGTATTTAACCAATAAAGAAACCCCTGCTTTTCATTTTCTGATTTTAAGCCTTACCATGTTTGCAAATATTCCCACACACAAGTACATAAGGACTCCGGGGAATGACTCCCCAGAGCTAGGTTAGTAACAAGCATTTCTGGGACATGGATGCACACAAAGATGCAGAGAAAGATAGAAAGAAAGAGGAGAGAGGAGCTCAGTGTGTCGAAGAAAGGAAGTCCCCCAGCTGTCTAAAACTATTACAGCATAACTAAGAGAGACAGGGTAAAGAGAGAAGCCTGGTCAGGCAAGAACTCTCCCCAACCGGATCGGGCTGTATGCCCTGCCTCCCTCTAGTTTTATTATATTATTGATTATATGATAGATAAATCTGACAACTATGACGAGAAGCAGGTGGGCCGGGTTAGGCGGACGCTGTGACTCCTCATTCCCTAACTATTTTCAATTCAATTTTAGAGGTGCTCAGTGCATCATGGGAAGTCCCCCAGCAGTCTAGGCCTATATCGGCTTAACTAATGGATGGTTCAGGACTTTCCTGAGCCAGCCCTAACTATAAGCTTTATCAAAGAGGAAAGTCTTAAGCCTACTCTTATAGTTTTTTAGAATTGCTATGACAGATTTTTCAATACATTTAACAAGTTTCCTAAACGCACCAACACACCTAAAACACATAATTGGCAAAACGGTTAATTTCATGCTCAAAATCACACATTGTAAACTAAACTCCAAAACTAATTTTCAAAATACAATAATACACTAACACAACACACTATGTCTAACAAAACACTGCAAACATGTTTCAAAATCAAATAATTATTCCAAACACTAACACATGTTCTCCTCCAACAGGAACATTTAGTCAATCATAACACAATGACAAAAAAACACTATCATCAGCTGAAATTACAGAAACTGCATTATTTTAGATGTGTCAGGTACGGTATTCCCTTATACAATAGACAGTATATTGTATTGATCATAGATTGTGCATTTTGTTTCTTTTGCTGCAGAAATTCAATACAAAAAATGAATGACCATCTCAGAGTAGCTTTATAGAATGTACAGTTTATGAAAAAAAAGACAGAGACAGAATTGCTGCAGTAAAGACTTTATTTGCAAAATGACATTACTGCAAGATATACAAACAGAAAAAACACCGGAATAATAATTTAAAAAAAGTAATCTTCTAATCTGCTCGGTCTTCTGAATTTGGCCTCATGTTCTCATCCACATCACACCTGATATCTTCTCTGGCAAGGCATCGTGGGAAGAATCTTTTTGCATGCCTTATCCACCCCTGGCAGTGTTCAGCTGTGATGTGATTTGTCATGTGGACGATGGTCAAAAACCTTTCATCTTCAGGCTGAGAAAGGAGCGTAAGGGGCAAGGAAATGGGACATCATCCTTGGATGGGCGTCAAACCAGGCTGTGAGTGTATGGGAATGGTGGAATGCCACATTGTCCCATGTGATCACATATATTGGCAAGTGGTCTCCCACCTGCCCCCTTTCTACCTCTGGCACCAGTCTTTCGTGCAGGTATCATCACATCTCGTGCAGGTCTTCTAAAAAGAGAAGAAGGTGGTCGGTGTTGTAGGGGCCAATCTCACATTTATGCAGGAGTGCACCGGCATAGTAACTGTGGCCCTTTTGCCAATTATGTTTCTCCCACGGCGACGCCTTTTCACCAAGTTGAAGCCAGCCTCGTCAACATAGATAATTTCATGTGGGACTTGATTGGTCTCCCCCTCCATGACTCTCTGAAAGTAATTAGACACAGTGTATGTAACTGCTGTGCTGTACTGTATATCTACTGTATGTCCTAATGTACTCCAGGTTTATAGAGTAATTTACTGCAAAATGCACTGTGAATAGTACAGTAACGACTGTACTGCATAACCTTACCTGGACGTATTGGTGACGGAGTTCTTTGATGCGCTCACTGTTCCTTTCGAAAGGAACTTTGTATAGTTTCATTCGGACTCTGTGTTTAGCTAGAGTCCAAGAAATGGATGTTATGCTGATTGCTGCAATGTTCCCAAAGACAAGGTTGTCCTCTACAACTCTGAACTGAATGTCCAGGCATAAAGTCACTCTAATACTGTAAATGGTAATTTTACAGTATTTACACTTTGCTGTAGGAAAAGCCATATCCTACCTGTTGGTATCTCTGAAAATACAGACAATAGATGCAACTGTTTGCTGATATTTGCCTGTACTCGTTCACCAGCCTCTCTGTATGATAGCCCGTGGTTTATGACATGGTCAATGATATTAGCTCTTACTTGATCAGTTACCCTAGCTCAGGTCCTTCTTTGAGCGCCACCACGCATTCTAACTCCTCTCCCTCTACCTTGCCCCACTCCTCTCCCTTGTCCTCGTACTCTCTTGCCCTCGTGCAGGCATTTCTTTCTTTCTTTCTTTCTTTGTGTTGCTCCAAATAGTTCCTTTTCCAGCCAAGACCAGCCCAAAGACTCCTCTTTTAGAACATATGATCATGTGATTGAAAGAACCTCAACACCTGAGTGTGCTTCCCATATAGGAATCAGCTGTGATTTCAACAATTGCATAACTTCAATAAGTTGTTTCTCATTAGCAATGGAATAAAATACAGGGAATATATTTGTTTTTCAATTCACAATATGAATAGTTGTTCACTTTGGCTTTAGCCTGTAAGGTTAGGTTTAGAACATGGTGTTATCTGTTCTGACATACAGTGTTAAAGCATTGGTAAATTTGGCAGTAAAAATGTATTGTTTTGGTCTTGTTTGAGCTTGTGTGTAAAAGGAGTTTAAGCATTTTAAATTTGTGTTAATTGTATGCATTATGTGTTAAAGCAACAAGAAATGTGTTAATAGTATAGCTTACACATGTGGATGTAGTGCTAACTGTGTTAAGAGTTTTGGAAAATTGTACTGAAAAATCTGTCATAGCAATTGTAAAAAACTGTAAATGTGGAGACGGTGTCTGCCTCCTGAACCCAAACTGGAACCTGGTTCCACAGGAGAGGAGCTTGATAGCTGAACGCTCTGGCTCCCATTCTACTTTTAGAGACTCTAGGAACCACAAGTAACCCTGCATTCTGGGAGCGCAGTGCTCTGGTGGGTTAGTAAGTTACTATGAGCTCTTTAAGATAAGATAAGGTGCCTGACCATGAAGAGCTTTGTAGGTGAGAAGAAGGATTTTAAATTCTATTCTGGATTTTACAGGAAGCCAATGCAGAGAAGCTAAAACAGGTGAGATGTGATCTCTTTTCCTGGTTCCTGTCAGAACATGTGCTGCAGCATTCTGGATCAGCTGAAGAGTCTTTATGGACTTTTTCGAGCAGCCTGATAATAGAGAATTGCAGTAATCCAGCCTAGAAGTAACACATGCATGGTCTAATTTTTCTGCATCATTTTTAGACAGGATATTCCTGATTTGTGCAATATTACATAGGTGAAAAAAGGCGTCCCTTGAAATTTGCTTTATGTGAGAATTAAAGGACCTGTCCTGATCAAAGATAACTCCAAGATTCCTCACAGTGGTGCTGGAGGCCAGGGTAATGGCATCCAGAGTAACTATCTCTTTGGATAATGCGTCACGGAGGTGCTTGGGCCCCAGAGTCATAACTTCAGTTTTATCTGAGTTTAACATTAGAAAATTACAGGTCATCCAGGTTTTAATATCCTGAAGGCACATTTGAAGTTTAGCTAACTGATTAGTTTCATCCGGCTTGATTGATAGATATAATTGAGTATCATCTGCATAACAATGAAGGTTTATGCAGTGTTTCCTGATAATATTGCCTAAAGGAAGCACATATAAAATGAACAGGATTGGACCGAGCACAGATCCTTGTGGGACTCCATAACTAATTTTGGCGTGCATGGAGGATTCATCGTTAACATGAACAAACTGAGATCAATCTGATAAATAAGACTTAAACCAGCTTAGATCAGTTACTGTAATGCTAATTAAATGTTCCAATCTCTGTAATAAGATATGATGGTCAATGGTATCGAATACAGCACTAAGATCTAATAACACCAGTACAGAGATAAGTCCTTTGTCTGATGCAATTAGAAGGTCATTAGTAATTTTCACAAGTGCTGTCTCTGTGCTATGATTAACTCTAAATCCTGACTGAAAATCCTCAAATAAGCGGTTGCTATGCAGGAAGTCACACAGCTGTTTGGCAACTACTTACTCAAGAATCTTAGAGAGAAATGGAAGGTTGGATATAGGTCTATAGTTGGCTAAAACATCTGGATCAAGGTTGGGCTTTTTCAGAAGAGGTTTAATTACAGCTACTTTAAAGTACTGTGGTACATAGCCTGTTTATAAAGATAGATTGGTTATATCTAGTAGAGAAGTGTTGACTAAGGGTAAAACTTCTTTAAGTAGCCTAGTCGGGATGGGGTCTAAGAGGCACGCACAGATATACACAGGCACACACACACACAGGAGAGAAATAACTAGAACATGTTCACATTTAACAAGCTGACATCACGTTTACCTGTTTGTTTTTTTAATCAAACTGAAGACTGTTCAGAATAGTTGGAGATGAATTTATAAGTCGTTGAACTCTGAATTAATTTAGTCGTCTGTGGAAGAGAAACTGATCATAAATCAGATTTAAATGAGGAAAGAGGAACTTGAGAAGTTGCATTCTCTGTTGGGAACTTTCGTAAACTACAGCTCTAGATATATAATATCACACACACACACACACACATGCCTGGGATAATTCTCTAGATGTTATGGTTTGGGGTTTTGGTTGGGTTCTTTTCCCCCTTTTTCTTTGGCCTCTTTGTGTTTTTGTCCTTGTTTCTCCCTGGTCTTATGTTGCTGGTCCTGTCTTGTGTTCCCCTGTGTCTGTTTGTTCTCCTTCCTGTTTTATTTTGGTAGTTTAGCTTCCTGTCTTGTCTTGTCTTGTCTGGCTTCGCTTTGTTTGTCTGATTGTCCTGCCCCGCCCTAATGTGATTCACCTGACGTCTCACCTGTTCCCCATTACCTCATTACCTCATGTATTTAACCCCAGTGTTTCCACTGCCTCTTGTTGGTTCATTCCAGTTCTGTTTGCCCGTCGACCCGTTGTCAGCTGCCCGTTCCAGTATTCCCTGTATGTGTTTCTGTGTATTGCCTCGCCTTTTCCTTGCCCTTTTTTCCCTTGGACTCCCGTGGACTTTGGCGTTTATGTTTTCCTTGGATTTTGGCCTTGTTTTTGCCCCTTTTGGTTTTTGACCAGGATTTTGCCTTTTGTGCCTTTTTGCCATTGCTTTGAACTGTCCTTCCAATAAAACCCTGTGTACCTGCTCCTGCCTGTCTCCTCATCTCTGCGCTTGGGTCCTTACTCCCCCGTCCCGTAACACTAGATATATAATATTTCTCACACACACACACACACACACAGAGGTACAGACATGTCTGGGATAGTTCTCTAGATATATAATATCACACACAGAGTCACACGCTCAAACACACACACACACACACACACATGTCTGGGATAGTTCTCTAGATATATAATATGACACACACTCACACAGATACAGACACATACACACACACATACAGACACACACACACACATGCCTGGAATAGTTCTCTAGATACTGTATCAATCATCAGCCGGAGATGCACACACACAGAAACACACACAGACACATCTAACAAGCTGACGCCACGTTAACCTGACCATGAGGAGGAGACGTAACATCCTCTGAACCAGAGCGCTGTGTCTCTCAGGGACAGAGCAGAGAACTGAGCGGACCTGGCATGACATCACGTGACTCACATCCTGAATGTGGCCCACAGCCGGCGGCAAGGCATGCCGGGCTTCTACACCAACATGGACGTGGGCTACCTGGGCGTCGAGGCCCACAACTCCTGCAGCTACGACATGAGCGTCAACTTCCTGCCGGCAACAGAGCGCTCAGCGGGAGGGGTGAGACACTGTCTGTCTGTCTGTCTGTCTCTCTAACTGTCTGTCTGTCTGTCTTTTTGACTCTCTAACTGTCTCTCTGTCTGTCTGTCTAACTGTCTTTCTTTCTGTCTCTCTAACTGTCTGTCTATCTCTGTCTGTCTGTCTGTCTGTCTGTCTGTCTCTCTAACTGTCTGTCTGTCTGTCTTTTTGACTCTCTGTCTCTCTGTCTGTCGGTCTAACTGTCTTTCTTTCTGTCTCTCTGTCTGTCTATCTCTGTGTGTCTGTCTGTCTCTGTCTCTGCCCCGGTTACAGTCTCATGTCCATCTGATTCCAGGCAGCATGTTGGTGCACTGCCACATGGGCGTGAGCCGCTCCGCCACCCTGGTCCTGGCCTACCTGATGATGAAGCAGAGACCTTGGTGGAGGCCATTATTCCGTGAAGGATAACCGCGGCGTCATCCCGAACCGCGGCCTCCCGAACCTCCGTCAACTCATCAAACTGGACTGCCAGCTCTTCGGGCGCACTGAGCCAGCAGCGGATCCAGATATTCCCTCGTCCCTGAACCTGATCCTCACTGAACTATAGACCTTCTAACTATAGACTTGCTAACTATGGACCTGCTAACTATGTATCTGCTAACTATGTATCTGCTAACTATGGACCTGCTAATGTGACACCCACAAATGTATGGTCACAATACTTTTATTTATTTTTCCTGCAGCTCCTTGACATCGATTATAAGTGTGTAGTTGTAACAATGTATTGTTTATTAAGGTTTGGTAAATGTGTTATGCAGGGTGAAGAGAGAAGCAAGTAAATATGCTTAACTACAGCTAGTAAATGTCAGAACATATAAAGAGTATAACAATGTTTGTGATGTTTGGTACTGTGTGACTTAAAGAACAGATTGGTAAATTCATAGACTATACTATGTTATTTCAGTGGTTAAAAATATGATAATTTTGTGTTGCAATGTGAATGGCAAATTTGGGAAATAAGTGAATGAGTTTAGTATGAAGGATGTGAAGTCTGTTAAAAGGAAAGAGAAAGAAAGTTATAAAATCCTGTTAATAAAGACAGAGGACAGCCTGCTGAACGAACGCAACTAATGTGTCCTGTCTCTCTTTTTCCTGCATCAAAACCGTGGAACCGCAGCTTGCAAGTGGGAACCACAGCTGGAGGAGTCCACCACTGATCGCTCGAGGTGACTGGACTGTGAGACATTGCTGACAAAGTGACAATATGGAGGATGCTGAAAGAAAAACACTAACGTGGAAGATAAAGAAAAGCCTGCACACCCTGACCACAGAAGAACTGTTTCAGGTAGCTGAGAACATTCCACGCGCTCTAGATTTGGACTTTTCATGCGTAACTGAGGGTGATGAAGAGAGTTGCTTTGATTATGTATGCACATACATGGACTGTAAATCATTACTTGAGTTAGAGGACCAAGGATTTTCTCATTTGTTGTCTTTGAAAGATGAGATTACTGGGCTAACTCTGGGTTCAGCGTCTTGCCCAAGGACACTTCGACATGGGACTGCAGGGCCAGGGACCAACCTTCCGATTAGCAGGTAACCGCTCTACCACTTAGCCACAGCCGCCCAGGGTAATGAGAGTGTTACACTAACAGCAATATCTACGCCCACTCTTGCAGCTCAACAGGACAGTGTAGAGAGGCATGTTGCTGACACAACCCCTTTTGATCCAGAAGTGGTAGAGTATCAAAAGCTAGTGGCTAACTATGAAGCTCTAGGAAGTAACTATGGACCCGCTAACTATGGACCTGCTAACTATGTATCTGTTAACTATGTCTCTGCTAACTATGGACTGGCTAACTATGGAGGACCTGCTAACTATGGACCTGCTAACTATGGACTTGCTAACTATGGAACTGCTAACTATATATCTGCTAACTGTGTATCTGCTAACTATGTATCTGCTAACTATGGACCTGCTAACTATGGACCTGCTAACTATGGAGGACCTGCAAACTATGGAACTGAGTACATCTACTCCAGTACTGTACTTCAGTCCACATGCTGAGTTACTTGTACATACAGATAGACAGACAGACATCTTTTTTATAAAAGATAAATACATCAGTTTTTAGGTCTTATCTCTGGGCCACTTCCTCACACACTCATGCAACAATTGTGGTCTTTCTTCTTCCAACTGGATTGGAGTGCACCAAGAGACGGATGCTGAGATAAAAATAAATGAATGAATAAATCTAAATCTTCTGTGCTGAATCAATTTCTCTTACCACTGTGAATACATGGTGTCAGACGTCATCAGCGGCCCTCCCCAGGAGCCCTGACGGTGAATGTGGAGTGGTCGTTGTTAAGACGTGTCTGAAGAAAGTTCTGGATGTTATATCGCTTGCAGTGAAGTTTCTGGCTGCTGAAAAAATATACAGTATTGTATAGTAGTATAATACCTTACTGTAATTTAGTTTTACAGTAGTATAATACCTTACTGTAACTTAGTTTTACAGTAGTATAATATAGGGTGACCAGACGTCCCCGGTTTCCGGGGACAGTCCCCGATTTTGGTGACCTGTCCCCGGCTGGATCTGTCCCCGGAAATGTCCCCGGTTTTCACTGTGACTGACAGACCCGATACTGGAGTGTTTTAGAAAGTTGTATTTTACCATGCTAAAATCACTGATTATTTACATGGAGTCTGGTAGACTTTTATGTTTTAAAAAATGATCTTAATCTTTAACAGAAAGGTCAGCCTCCTTAGAAATCCTTTCCATAATGTTATCAGACACTTAGAATATTAATCTGAGTCTGTCAGCAGCAAAACGAGCACTTTATGAACGTAAATACAAGCTGGACAATTATCCCATTAACTTCCATTGTAGCTTGTTTCTCTGCTGCCGACTGCAGAGATCTCGTTTCATACTGCATCAATGTCAAAGGAAAATCTTTCTTCAATAGTTTATATTGTATCCGATACTCAGCTCTAGGTCTAGTGTCCCCGTTTTAAGTTTTACAAAAATTAAAAACATGACGTGTTTTGGAGGTATTTACGCTTCTGAGCTGAAAATGTCCCCGGATTTGGTCTGAGAAATATGGTCACCTTAGTATAATACCTTACTGTAACTTAGTTTTACAGTAGTATAAAACCTTACTGTAACTGTAGTTTGTTAGTATCTATCGGCAGTTGGTATGAACAGAGCCAAAAGTTTACGTTACGGGACGATACGTAAACTGTGATTTTGGAGAAACCGTGCTTGATATCTGAATGCCCATTCAGCCCAACAAAGTATTGTCTTGTTGAAACAATAGTCATTGCGCCGATTGATTGCTATTGCACAGTATACACACAGTAGGCTTGTTTGAGATGAGCCAGGTCTGCGCAGAATCAATCACCGGCGATCGGCGCCCATTGCATGCCGGTACGATTTGTGTCTGACTTGATCCCGACTTGCTCTGATGTCATGCACACGTAGGCAACGATAACCTCACGAGAGCGAGGCAGCCGCAGTTCAGAGACGCAGGCGGCGCAGTTGCTTTTCACCGACTGCAAGACCCAGGCGAACCCAGAGCATGCTGGGAAACGCCAGCCTCTATGCTGATTTAACAGCTGATTGGTTAATAAATCGACTCAACATGACGTTTTATATAAACTTTTTATTGTTTTTAAATCGGAGGGATTTTAACTGCTATTTGCCTGATTTAAAGACTTATTCTGTACAGAACACACATTGTGTGGCTGATAGTGATGTTCAGAAGTCAGAGAGACTAAATCCGTTCAGATCACTGACCATCTACAGTCTGTTGCAGATTGCATGTAGAACATTTTGAGAGTTAATCTGTCATAATTAAAACAACTAGAGACTGTGTACCCGCTGATATGTGGGTCTGATTATATTTTATTAAATCGGAATCGCACCAAAGTGTTTTTGTCACTTCCTGTTCAGTCTGAAGGCGGCTGGAATCGGCTGAAAACTGTCCGACTTTACCGCAGCTTTTTGTCCCCGCCCCCAGCTGCTGCCGCCTGCACTCGTCCACTTTACAGGTGAAGCGCAGTTCATCTCGAACGAGCCTACTTTCTTGGTCTGAAAGCTGCAACCAATCAGGCTATTTAACTGGTGGGAGACTTTAATGGCTCTCCTTGATTGGCCCGTCAGTTGAGCATGCGGCACCAATCGGCTTTCTCCTCCAGGAACTGGGCGGGATTTCCAGTTTCCATCTGATCTGCACAGCCTATTCTGCATTTCACATGTAGCACACTTAATTACACACACAGACAAACACACACACACACACACACACACACACACACACACACACACACACACACACACACACACACACACACACACACACACACACAGGAGGCAGGCAGCGGTGTGCTAGTCTACACCTGGTCCACATTAGCTTGATTGCTAGTCTACACCTGGTCCACATTAGTTTGATTGGCTCTTTGTCCTTTAAAGAGGGCTGGATTCAGTTCTGCAGATTGTGCTCTCTACTCTTATGTCCAAAGTTTGAGTTAGACTTCAGTCACTTTACAGCCAATTGGTATTGCACCACTTTGGTTGCGCTAATTAGCATTGAGCTGTTTTGCTTGTTGGAGAGGTAAGAAGCCAGGATGCCTTTCTAAGTTGGGACTGGTGGAGTTGTTTTGGGAGAGTCACACATTTTGTAAATTTTTAAGTTTTGAAGAGTATTTGTGGTCCTGTCTGGCTTATTTCTCTAACTTCCTATGATGTAAAGTGAGTAATGATAGTCAATGTTAAAGGGAGTTATTCCTTGGTTAGGCCAAGAGGTGAAACATGTTTAGGGGGTTCAAAGAGTTATGTTCATGTCAGATGTTACAGAAGCAAAATCACTTGCACAGAATATAAATTACATACTAGATTACTATATGTATTTGTGTGTGTGAAATCATAAAGATTGAGAGTAACTTAACAGCCCACATACTCCTCAGAGTCACATACTGAACTTTAGAAAATCCCTCCAGTACAATCTGTTTCCTCATTGAAACCATGGAGCTTAACTTTTGATCTTTTGTTTTAGTTCATGATGATGCATGCAGCCGTGGTTCTCTGGGTCTTATCAGCGGTTATCTGCGTCGGCAGCGCCAACAGTGTCTCCCTGGTGAACGATGCAAACCGAGAGTTTTCCTTCCGCCTCTACAGGGAGCTAGAAGCTCATGCTGACTCACAGGGACAGAATATCTTCTTCTCCCCATTCTGTGTGTCGAGCGCCTTGGCTGCGTTGTCCGTGGGAGCGCAGGGGAGAACGCACCGCCAGCTTTTCAGTGGTCTGGGCTTCAACAGCGCCCTCCTGACCCAGAAAGATGTGGACCAGGCCTTCCAGACGCTCCTCCAGGGGGCCAACAACCCATACCAGGGGGACTCAAGCGAAGGGACCGCCATGTTCCTGGACAACCGCTTCAAGCCAAAGCGAGAGTTCCTGCGGACCCTGAAGCAGTCGTATTTCACAGATGGGTTCAATGTGGATTTCACCAAAGCCAAACAAAGCGCTAAAACCATCAATGAGTATGTGGAAGAGAAGACCAACGGGACAATTGACCAGGTGGTAGAAAACCTGGATCCAGGCACAGTCATGTATCTCATCAGCTACATCTCTTACAAAGGTAAGAAGGTCCGGGGGATGAAATCTAGTCAGTCTGTAATATAATGGAAGATCTGCTCACATATGAGGTTCTGAAGTTGCACATATGAAACCAAAGGTTGCCTTATTTCTGCTCATGGTCTAACAGGAACGTGGGCGACTCGGTTTGACCCTAACCTCACCGAGGAGGATGACTTCAACGTGGACAAAAACACCCAGGTTCAGTCTTTATTTTCAAGAAATCTTGAGTCACAGTAATGGGGTGGAGGCAAACCTGAAACAGGGGTCTGTTGGGAATTCATTTATCAAATGGATTTTTTATTTTTTTTTTTTTTTGTCCTGCACTATTTTTGGGAAATTAGATAGTTGTAACACCCAAATTAGTTTGACAAAGCTGAAGGAGTCCCAGTCAAAGGAAGATCATCGTTCGTTCTGTGGCTTCATGTTTAAATTGTCATGGTCCAGGTTCCGGTCCTCATGCTGAATATGGAGGCTAGTTTCCGCACCTACCGAGACATCGCTCTGAAGACCACGGTCCTTCAACTCCCCTTCACCGGCTCCTACTCCATGCTGCTAATGATGCCTGACGTCATGGCAGTGCTGGAGAACGGCATCTCCCCCGGACCATATCTCCAAATGGTTAAAGGCTAGGATGGAGGTCAAGCCCAGGTTGGTAGAATCTGGATTTAATGCTTTATGTGAGGTTTGACACTGAATAAGGTACTCAGCTTTGAGTACTTATTCAGGAGACTGGGACTCATGTCCCTTTTTGGTAAGAAAAGGAAAACATTTTAGATTAATGTCTGTAGTTGTGTGGTCTCTGTTCTGGTTTTAGCAGTCTTGGTTCATCTTTCAACTGTTGAGCAATCACCTATGGTCTGGTTGGAATAAACTGTCTCAATTCACCCATTTACAAGTGGAGATATGCTCCCCTATAAACTCAAAGTAGTGATTATTTACATGGCGTCTGGGTTTGGTGATTACAGCTTTCATGTTAAACTAAAAGGATCTTACTGTTTAAAAGGTCTGTCTCTGTAGGGATCCATCCCGTAATTTCTTTCTTAGAATAGAAAGGGAAGTTTGTAGTCCCCCACTGGAGCTGCTGCCCCTGTGACCCGATACGGATGGAGAATAGTCTGAGTCTGTCAGTGATTTAAAAACTGCATATCTTAAGGCCCTCATGGTCAAATGAAGCTTGTTCCCTAGTCGGATTCACTGAATGTCTCTTCCCCCATATGTTTAGGAGACAAAATGTATACATTCCCAAGTTCTCCATCAGGACTTCCTACAACCTGAACGATGTGCTGTCAGAAATGGGCATGACGGACATGTTTGG
Source organism: Etheostoma perlongum (assembly GCA_026937815.1). Taxonomy (NCBI): domain Eukaryota; kingdom Metazoa; phylum Chordata; class Actinopteri; order Perciformes; family Percidae; genus Etheostoma; species Etheostoma perlongum. The sequence goes on along the minus strand of CM049374.1, from coordinate 19,289,881 downwards.
TGGTCGTGCAAATTTGAGAGGCATTTCAGAGGCGCGAGGACTGGCAGTCTCACAGGTAAGTAAAAGGATTATTTATTTCACATTCGTCTGTCTCATTTACTCTGCGTTGCAGGTTGTGCACAAAGCTATGCTGGAAGTGGACGAGGACGGCGCCGAAGCTGGAGCCGACGCGGCTGTCGCCACAGCCCATAGACTCGAACTGACATCCATCCAGGTCCCTGTGTTGAAGTTCAATCGTCCATTCATGGTCATCATCATTGAATTTAACACGGAGAAAATACTCTTCATGGGAAAGATCATCGACCCAACCATCTGATGGGTCAGCTCTTTGAGTCTGCTCGAGCTCAGCTGTTGCATCTCGTATAAAGGAGTTATAAAATTTTGTCTCTTGCTTTGACAGTGGAAATAGTTTATGTAATATTTGAAGGTAAAACAATGTAGGATGAATGATACACTTTCATAAGCATTTATAACAAATTTGATTATAAAATACAATAGGTCTAAAGTGATGGACACTTTATGAACCACTATTGTTCTGGGTGTTAAAATGCTTTACTTGAGTAATGGTACTACTTCTGCACAAAGTGCAAGTAATGCATGAAAAATTTTACTTCAGTAAAAGTCTGAGTATAATCAGAAATGTGTATTGAGTATAAAGGTAATTAATGCAGAACTGTCGTCACATTTTGGAAACGGGACAGTTTTCTTATAGACTGGTCTTCTACAGGCGCAGAAACTTTAACAACCTCAAAGCTCGGGGCAGTCTACCTTGAAGGGTTTAAACATTAACTCTAATCAAAATGCTTGAAGGAAACGACTTAAAGTTGGCAGGACAAAACTAACGTGAATGCTATGACGCTCCACTGGATTGCTGGCTTCAATGACTATGGCCTAGTTGAAAAGTAAGATGGGTTAATTGAAATGAATGTCTGAAGTTTAATACAAACTTAAGATGTTTCAGTTTACCAGAAACTGCTATGATGTAGCTTCTGGTAAATCAAACTATTTATAAAAGTACTTTAGTGTGTATAGCACAAACATTTTTCCACATGTAAATTGGTAAAGTCTTTATTTACACCAGTATAAGTTTTAATGGTTGGAAAAGTGTATAGAAGGCTAAAGAGCTTTTTATAGTTTCAGTTTCTGTAGGCTTTGAAGTGTTGGGATGCTAAAATAACTGTTTACTTACATGCAGCCTGGTGGGTTTGGTCTATCGTGATGTTAGGTGACAAATAACACTTCTCCTTCCTACTCGTCATGTCTCTGTGGAAACAGCTGTTAGTGTTGAGGCCTGCAGTCAGTTAGTCATGAAATGTTGGCTGACCAATGACACCTATTCTGTCTTCTCTCCTTTTCTTCTCCTGTTATAGTGATCGTCACCACAGGTGTATAGTTAATATTAGTAAAAGCTTATCTAAGCTAATTTGACTTGATTCTGCGGAAATTTGAAGTGTGCCTACTACTTGGTGCACATCCTAATGACAGTAAAACTAAAAATATAACTAGAACTGCAAGCAGTTACAACGGGGGTCCAAGCCTTCCCGCGCAAGTCGTCCCCAGCAACCCGGGGAGCGGACGAAAGCGGAACCCGAAGCAAAAACGGGGGGGGGGGGCAACGTCGGGAAATATCGAAAGGCGCATGTAACAGTACGGATTAATAGCACAATGACCCCGGAAAACTCTGGGCTTCTAAGCTATTGTATTGATATTGTAAAGTCCGTGTACGTTATCTCTGGTGCTACCCCGAACTGGCTATGTACTCCGGTAAGAGAGTTGCTGCAACCTTTGGTTTTAGTTCAACAGATGTATTGGCATCCAGATCCAGCATTGAATACAGTGCTTGTTGCTTGCATTACACGCTCGTATAGGTGTGTTTGTGGTTGTGTGTGTGTGTGTGGTTTTCTGTAACATAAAAAAAACACAATATTAGGGATGAGCCGAGTACTCGGCTGAAACGAGTATCCGGTACGGATAAAGCACTTTGGCTAAGTACAAGTAATATACGAGTAATACGAGTCAATATCTGTGCTCGGATTGAACAAAAGTCCTCAGCTGACCATGGCTGCGTTTGGGACAGAGATGGGAAGTAACGAAGTACAAATACTTCGTTACTGTACTAAAGTAGATTTTTCTGATATTTTTACTTTACTATATATTTTTGTGGCGACTTTTTACTTCTACTCCTTACATTTTAACACATATCAGTACTTTCTACTCCTTACATTTTACAAAATTGTCTCGTTACTTTAGTTTTGTACAAGAGGTTGTCTTGTCGGACAATAGCGCGCACACGCGCCTCACACCGCGAGCGGGTGCGCGCGCCACACGAAGAAAAAAGCGAGAGAAAAAGACAAAGAGCTGTACGGAGGAATCAGCTGAGATTGTGTGTGTGCGTCTTTGAGAACTGTAAGTCGTATAACTGATGTTCAGTTCACTTAAGCCTGTTATTGGTCTATAGTTCTTGGAAACTTAGCTAGCGAGACGTTGTCTCCGCCTGTGTTTTAACAGACACACCTGGGGCGAAGTTGGAAACCAGAATCAGCTTTAATCCAGTCCTAATCTAGTCCTCAATTTTCACATCATTTCACTGGTGTTATCGTCATTATTTTTTACGTCATCAATACCATATTCAATCTCAATGGATGGGAATATATGTACCGAACGTTGCCTTTGACGCACGACTAAGACAGCTCAACAGATTCGGCATTCTGCATTAATTCACAGCAAATCTGCTGCTTGGTGCGCTAACGTTAACACATAGCCTAGTAGTATGGAGGGCGACAAGAAAACAGAGATCCGGCAAAACATTCCCATCATCCTCGGCCTTATCTAAAAGATGTTTGGGACAGTAGGCATCAAGAAGGACTCCTGGCCAATGTGCTTCTTCTTCATTAATGTCTGTTTAGTAATTCATATTTTAATCCTTTATTTTCTTTCCAGAAGCCATATTTGAGCACACACACCTACACGTAAACTCATTTAAATGTTAAGGGGAAGATTAAAAATAGAAACTGGATCTGTGAATTCCCACAGAGTCACAACTGAATTCATATCTTGCTAATGAGTCAAAATCTTATTAACCTGGAGTTTCTGTCATAATAATCATATGCTTTAGGCCTATTGGCAGACATCCATTTAAAATGTAGCCATTGCCATATAAAGAGCATGTCCTCCATGTCCACTGAAGTTCCTCAGCGTGCTCTCTAGTAACATTGGTGTGCTCCAGGTAGCTTTGCATAAAAAATGGTTATCATTCGCAAGGCTACTTTTACTTTTATACTTTAAGTAAATTTCCAAGCCTGTACTTTGTTACTTTTACTTGAGTAAAGACGTTTAATCAGTACTTCCACTTTTACCAGAGTATTTTTAACACATGTATCTGTACTTCTACTTAAGTACGGAAAGTGAGTACTTTTGCCATCTCTGGTTTGGATAGTCACAGTGCCCCCCCCCCAACCACACACACACACACACACACGCTTTACTCACTCACACACAGAACACGGAGAACAGCGCTCCTCTCTCTCCCTCTCTCTATCCCTCAGCTCAGACACTTGGGGCCGCGGGTCTTTTCCGTTAACGTTTAGGGTTTCTTCAGCTTCAGGTTTGTTTTTAACTTCGGATTGTAGTACTTACATAGTAACCAGTAGATTTCTGGTAAACGTGGGGTTTCAGACATGCTGCTGGGTTTAAATGCAACTCCCGTTGCGTATCTGCCGTCAGAGATTTTTTTTTTTGGCCCCCCCGGCCCCTCTCTCTCTTTCTCTCTCTCTCTCTCTCTCTGTGTCTCTCTCTTACTCACACACACACATACACACACACACACACACTCACACATACCTGGTGTGGAAACAAAAAAAATCACACTGATCATAAAAAAATTAAAAGTTAAAAAAAAGAAAGTTATATTGAGTATGAAACTCTTGTTAATTACATTTTACTTCATAATTGCAACCGCATGTGCTGTATTCATTGTTGCAAAACATTCTGTATATAGTTTGTTTGTAACCATGACACCATTGATCTGAAGCTTGATGCTGCTGATGATGTAAATAGTTTTCTAATCAGCAATAAATATAACAATTTCTGATCAACTCATATCAATTGCATGCTTAAAATAACATACTGGTTAAAGCCCCGCCCATTTCAAGACAACCCGACGCACTTCCGGGTTTAATTGTGTCCACTTCCGGGTTAGGCCCCGCCCAGTCCGAGTACAGATACAGATACAGATAATTCATGTGGTAAATAGATAAAAATAATGCTGTACTCGCTCATCCCTAGTAATTAACACACGTAGAACGCTGTACTAACATGCATCCATTAATAAGTATTAACTATTGTTTCTGAACAATACAGTCTGCAGCACGTTCTTAGCATTACGGTAGACATTAGCATGCTATCATAAACTATGATAAGAATATAAATGTGCTTTAGCGCTTTACTAGTCTTAACGACTACTCAAAGCGCTTTTACATCATACAGGAAACATTCACCATTCTCACACATTCATACACTGTGGTCGAGGCTGCCGTACAAGGTGCCACTTGCTCATCAGATAAACATGAACAAACATTCGCAGCATCGGGGGCAGTGTCTTGCCCAAGAACACTTTGACATGGGACTGCAGGGCCAGGGATCGAACCACCTTCCAATTGGCAGGCAACCGCTCTACCGCTGAGCCACAGCCGCCCCAAAGATACTATCATGTTGACTTACACAAACTTACGTTCTCAATAACGCACACGGCAACACAACAGAAGATTTACATAAGTAATGTGCAACTTTAGGAGCAGCTGTGCTCATGTCCACAGCGAACTACAAAGGGAAAAGTGAAAATGCGCATGTACGCAAATGCGTGAGTCCGAGGAGGACGTATGCTCATCAGTCCAGCAGGGAGTTTTCTACAGATATCACACACACAGCAATGCCACATGAGCATTTGTGTTGTCTACAACAGTTCTATGTAGTTGGAGTAATCCAGTGCAAAACAAACATATTGAACATTATAACTCATATAAAGGACAAATTAGTTGCATTTCATACATACAGTGTATCAATCTTGCATGTAACAGTATGGATTAATTGCAAAAAGGCATTGAAAAACTGGGCTTCTAGGCTAGGGATAGGAAGACAACAAAGACATCAGCAGAACGGGGCCACTGTTAGCTTTTAGCTCCAAAAGACAGTATGTTTCTATAGCGCCTTCTATGATCTCTCTCCCCACCCTCAGAGCCACAGTTTGAGTTAGACTTCAGTTACTTTACGTCTAATTAGGGGTCCAAGCCCGAGGATGTGTGCACGGCAGTAATGCAAAGTGATATGCGGTTCACACAGCAGGGCTGTGGAACCCTATTGTTTTCTTAGGGATTCTTCTTCTCCATTATTCTTCTCCGCGTAAAACTGCCGCTGCAGCCTAAACCGTATATGGTGGCGGTGTGCCATTTTTAGGACTGGTCCAAAATTCCGCAAAGACCTCAGACGCAAAAATTTGCTATTTGGCCCTATAACTCCTAAACCGTACATCAGAAATTTAAAAAAACATACCACCACGTGTTCCATGGATCCAGCTGAATCTCGTGAAATAGGCCACGCCCATTTCCGCCTAGACTTTTATGCGTGAAAAAACATGATTTATCAAAAACCAACTTTTTCTAACTCCTCCTAGACCGTGCAATAGATCAGCACGAAACTTGGCACATATCATCTCCAGACCGACCTGATAAATGTTATAATAACAATTGCGCATATTACGCATATAACAAATTTGTGTAGCTAACTGTGAAAACCCCGACTTTGCCATATCTCAACCAAAATAAATGCTGTCGAAGCCAAACTTTAGAATAGTCCTTGGTATGACCCTCTGGATCCATTTTCCTACATCAATGTTATTTTTAATTCCCCAAAATAACATGATTGATTCCAACAACGCTCTTTGCAAGTTCAAGTCTCTACTTTCATTAATTTTGGGGTGTTTTCAATTTTATAGCATTTGAACATCCATTCCTTTAATTTTAGTCTAAATAATTCCTAATTTCTGCTTCTCTAACTCAAACATTAGGTATAATTTCATGATTTCATGATTAAATGAGGTTTGTTGACCATAAATTCCAGAAATAACTAAAACTAAATATTAAGGTAGTGTTGAAAATGTCAAAGTGACAAACATTGATTAAAAAGCATCAACAAAAGTGATTTTCAAATTTGACGGGAAGACAACACGAGGGTTAAAGGGTGCCATGACTTCTCCCGTCTCAGAGTTATAATCACAGAGAAACTCATTATTGCTCCATTGATCACACCCCATAACATCCAAAACAACTCAACATGACCTTCAACTGAAAACCATTACATCACTAACTTCTCTGTGTGAGAATGAAAATTAACACACACATACACTAACACACAAACACATACACACACAGACATTTTCTCTCACACACAGACATACAATAACTAGAGATGTTCCGATACCATTTTTTACCTTCCGATACCGATTCCAATACTTGTGCTGTGGGTATCAGCTGATACCGAGTACCGATACCAGTGTGTTTAAAATAAATAATAATAATAATGATCATACTGCACATGCATGACTGTGATATTATCATTGTGGTAAGGCCTGGCTCAGGTTTAACACTTTATAAAACATGAATTAATACAGATAGAGTAGGTCTAGACCACACTCCATAATTTACAAGGACCGAACAGTTCTAGTAGTTCCCTCCAGAGCAAGCAACAGTGCGACAGCGGCGAGGAAAAACTCCCTTTTAGGAAGAAACGTTGGACAGACCCAGGCTCTTGGTAGGCGGTGTCTGACAGGCCGGTTGGGGTTTAAGTGAAGAGTGCCAATAACAGTCACAATAAAAGATAATGGAACAGTGACTAAAAAAATAGTAGTTTGTAGTAGTTCATGGCATAGCAGGGCACTGTGCGGCATTGCAAGGCACATCAGGACGTAGCAGGGCACCGCAGAGCGTAGCAGGATGTAACGGCATCGCAAGACATGTAGCAGGACCACGGTGACAGCTGCAACCATGATTTTGGAGCCTCCCTTATCCAAGGAAACATGCTGGGGGGAAAAGAACATAAGGACTCCGGGGAATGACTCCCCAGAGCTAGGTTAGTAACAGTCATTTCTGGGACATGGATGCACACAAATGGAAAGGTAAAAAAGAGAGGAGCTCAGTGTGTCAAAGGAAGTCCCCTGGCAGTCTAAAACTATTACAGCATAACTAAAAGAGACAGGGCAAAGACAGGAGGCTGGTCGGACTAGAACTCTTCCCTGCCTGATCAGGCTTACTGCCCTGCCTCCTCTTTAGTTTTAGTTATTGGTTATATAGTAAATTAATCTGAAGAAAAGCAGAGAGAGAAGGGGTGCCATGTCTGCGGCTGTACACCCTCCCCCCGCCAGTCTAGGCAAACGCTGAGACTCCTCACTCCCTAATTATAATCTGTATCAAAGAGGAGAGTTTTAAGTTTACTTTTAAATGTGGTGACGGTGTCTGCCTCCTGAACCCAGACCGGAAGTTGATTCCACAGTAGAGGAGCCTGATAGCTGAAGGCTCTGGCTCCCATTCTGCTTTTAGAGATTCTAGGAACCACAAGTAACTCCGGTACGTAAATTAACCACAAGTAAATTCTGGGAGCATAGTGTTGTAGTGGGACAATAAGGCTCTAAGAGCTCTTCAAGATTAGATGGTGCTTGACGATTTAGAGCTTTGTAGGTCAGGAGAAGGATTTTAAATTCAATCCTGGATTTTACAGGAAGCCAATGCAGAGAAGCTAATACAGAAGAAATATGATCTATGTTCTTAGTTCTTGTCAGAACACGCGCTGCAGTATTCTGGATCAGCTGGAGAGTCTTAAGGGACTTATTTGAGCATCCTGATAGTCAAGCCTGGAAGTAACAAATGCATGGACTAGTTTTTCAGCATTGTTTTGAGACAGGATATTCCTAATTGTGTTAGGAATGTTACAAAGATGAAAAAAGGGTGTTCCTGAAATTCAAAAAATTACTTCTAGATTTCCATCCAGAGTAGGTATATCCATAGATAATGAAGTTTGGCGGTGTTTAGGGCCCACCACAATAACTTCAGTTTTGTCTGAGTTAACTTTAGAAAATTGTAGGTCATCCATGATTTTTTATCATTTATGCATGCTTGGAGTTTAGCTAACTGACTGGTTTCGTCTGGCTCGGTTGATAGATATAATTGGGTGTCATCCTAACAAGGAAAGTTAATTGAATGTTTCCTAATAATATTGCCTAGAGGAAGCATATATAAGGAGAATAGAATTGGTCCAAGCACTGAGCCTTGTGGAACACCATGGCTAACTTTAGCGTACTTGGAGGATTTATTGTTAACATTAACAATGCAGATAAATATGACTTAAACCAACTTGCGATTTGTTTAATGCCAACTAAATGTTCCAGTCTCTGTAACAGGATGGTATGGTCAATGGTGTTGAAGTTAGCACTAAGATCTAGTAAAACTGTCAGACCCGGCTGGCAGAAACAACCCAAACGCAGACAAGGAGTGAAAACAAACAAGAGTTTATTGATGAAGTCTGTGAACCAGAGGCCTATTGCACGAAACTAGGATAAGGGATTAAGCCGGGATATTCAAGTTATCCTGGATGAATTTAGCTTTGACTCGGTTGCACGAAACCAGATTGAATTAAGCCCAGCCAAGTAACCATGGAGATTTATTCTTTGCGGCTAGCCTGGTCCAGAGCAGGCTAACAGCCAGGCTAAGATTAATCCTGGAGTCTCATGTGTCAAATCAGCTGCCGTCTGATCCAAAGTAAACGTGTTTAACAGTTATTCCGTTGTCTTCTGCATGTGTTCTGCTTTATTTTTATTAACATGCATTAGCCTACTTGTCACTATTGTTGTCGCGAGTTTGATTTAAACCCTACTACAGCTGTTTAGATGGTTAGAAATGGTTGCAGTGGCACCCTGATGCCGAGTGGGACTTTTCTCGGTGGGACGGTACTGTGTCGAGGCCATAGACTGTATATTAACGGTCTATGGTCGAGGCTGCCTGGCGTGCGGCCGCTGCCCGGTCCTGCGAGTCGTGTCAGTGTCCACTCTCTCTGTAAAAGTCAAGATGAGCAGCGCAGCGTCCGTGGTCTCAGCTTCAGGTTTATACAAGACGCTCTCCGAAGATTAAGTGTGACGATATTGATGCAGCGATATTCCCACATGATGGCAGACTGGTCAGAGATCAATACATTTATGATTTCATGTTCTTGTTGCTTATCCTTCTCTAATAAAGGACAGTTTGTGTTACACCTTAATATGTAGGCCTAATGTTTTTTTATTATAGCTTACATTGGTTTCATAACCTTCTCAATTAGTCTCACATCACTGGACCAATAACTTATTATTATATACGTACTGTATGTAGTGTAGTTTACATTCATCACACAGGGAACACCACAATGCTTCTTAATCTTTTTATTTTGGTGCGGTCACTTGTCAGAAGAATAAAAAAACATGAATATTGTTTTACATATGCTCACAGCGTGTATTAAAGCCATTTACTTCTTTTTCTAGTTGTTGTCCCTTTCTGATTGTTCTGTATGAACATTAATTGTACAAAGAATTAGATATAGCTTATAGAGATTTGTGCATATGGTTGTAAAACATGTTCTAGCGTTGTGAATAAGGGTCCATTTCCCGAGGAACATTATTCCTTCTGCTCACTTTTAAGGCAAAGGCTAAATAATAATAGCCTACATTTTATTTATATAGTGCTTTACATGGTAGGCTAGTCAAAGACACTTTACAGTAAAACCAGCACATTTATCACATAAAAAGAGAAACATGAAACTATATTAAAAGCAATTAAAACACAGTGTAGGCTACAACTTTGTAAAAATGTGGAGTGACTATAGGCTAAGTAGATATTTTTACACCCTCACACATTCAGTCGGGTCCGCTATGTTGGGCTTATTCTCTCCGTGTGATAAGAGCCGTATTTCCCTTTTTGCATATTCTTCCCCCTCCTCGTTACTTTCCATTAGAAGCTGCTGCTCATTGGGTGAAACATATGGCGCATGCGTCTTCTCCATCTCTGCATCAGTAAATCTGTGATCAATACCGTGGTCTATGTGAGAAAGCCGTGAACGTGCACTTATCCCAGCTATCTAAACCTGGCTTGACATAGCTTCACCTGTTCATCCTGGCTCGGCAAACTTGCAACGAATTAAGCCGCGATGAGCAGATCACACTAAGTCAAGCTGCGCTTTTTCATTTATCCTGGATATCTTTATTCTACTTTTGTGCAATAAGCCCCAGATGACCAAACAAGGTGTAGCGGGGGGAAATGCTGTGGCGGCAGGGGAGTGAAGATGAATCCGGAGGTGTAGAGTGATGATGGTCCGTAGGAGAATACTATGATGCATAGACAGAGATGAATGATATTAGGTGTGTTTTAAATGCTTATCAGCAACCAATAGCCGTGTTTGCTCTGATTAATTTGGCATGTAGTTAACACACCAGTCATGATTTTGTTTTCACGACAATTCAACTCCTGGCATTTGCTCCTGGTGTCCTTCACCACTGTTTTGGAAGAAGGAAATAATGAGATTAACTGGTGAACTAGCTTTAAAAGCGAGTTTTCTGTGAGTGCTGTGCAGTGGACCTCGAGCTACCAGCCCTAGCTCTTTACTAGCAGTTCTGCCGAGTAAGGCGGAGTACAAACCTCAGATCACATACGCATCCTCATGTATCTGTTTTCCTCCTTGTGTAGCATTATATTTTTGATTCCCGGTCCCAGTAGGTGTCTCTCAGCTTTTACTTTAAATCCACCATCAATGGATCTCAATCTGCTGCTATTGGGTCAAGGAGTATGCTATTATCTTCTTCCTGCACTCATACACAGCTCTTGATGGTGCACACACTTGTTTGTAATGTTCTTTTTTTCCGCATAAATTACACATTACTTCTTTAGCCTGATCTGTGCTTCTCACATTTGAAATATTTAGACAGTCTGTTATTCTCTGTGCACCCTTGTCTAGGCTTATCACCCTGGTTATATTTATTTGCTGTGCTCATAACTAGGGATACCACAATAGCCACAATAGCCTACTGATACATTGCTCTTGGGAATTGTTGGGTCTCTGTAAATTATAGTGTGGTCTAGACCTACTCTATCTGTAGTTCTTAATGTACACCTCTGGTGCAACTCAGACACATCATCAGTGATGTATCCTGGGTTCATTGGGTGTTTCTTGTCTCACAATATCATACACCTTTGCCCAGGCAACTAGCCAAGGTTGATCACACCCTGGCTTGTGTCTGAGTAGCTTGTATGATCCACGGATCATCCCGCTTGATCCACAGCCATCTTGATGCCTTTTCGGCAGTGTCAGGGATATTCTTGATGGCTTTCCTGATGTGACTTTCACAATTCTGTCCACGATATCTTCCAGTCTGCCACCTGCTCCTATTGAGTACATGCCCCTTGCTGCCACATCCGTACTGTCCTACTGCAGTGGGCTTCGTCCACCCCACCTCGGACGTCATCTTGGATCCGCTGCCGCCTTTCCTTACCCTGGGCCTTGTTGAAGCAAAGTCTTGGATTGCTCTCGAGTCCAGCCCGTCGAGATGCCACTGCCCCAACCAGCTCACTGTGTTGCAGCCGTGACTCAGCCTGGTCTGCTGCCTCTTGGGTATTCCACTTTTTGCCGGGTCTGACCTCTATGCCTGCTAAGGAGACCTTGATGTCACTGGAGTCTCTGTACAGTTGCACCTCTCTTGCTCATGTTAACATAAATTCTTACATCAGACTGCCGAAGGGCAGTTTCAGCTTGTTCTTCCTCCCATGCAGGGTAATGTCACTGAGGCTGCGTGGTAGGCCTAGCCATCTGCACCCTGGAACCAATGTTGTGGTCACTCTCAGATCATCCATAAATGCTCTGATGGGGTGCTGCCATATGCCTGACTTCAACAGTATATTCATCACCAGGGCAAACAATATCACGGAAATAGTGCATTCAGTGATAATGCCCTTCTTGAGCCTCTTGGCCATTGAAAAAGAGGTTTTTAACCTCAACGGGACTTTCCTGGTTAAAAAAATTAAAAAATGCAGATGTTTCTGCTCCAGAGGTGACTCTCAAACTAAAAGAATTGTAATAGTCCAGTAGGAGGTTCTTTATATGCTGCGGTAAGCGTATCTGACTCATTTCCGTTTGTGTGTTGGTAGCGTGTTGCTACTCTCACAAAATTTTTAATTTGTTAGATTTGCACACAGTTCTTTACATCTTTCAGCAACTTTCGTTAATAAATAACATAGTTGTTTTCGCTTGGGAGCTAACACTAGCGTACTTTAGCTTAGCTGTTGGCGACTTTAGCTTAGCTGTTAGCCATGTCGTCTACCTCTCGCTCTCCTACTTTCTCTTGCTCTGTGATTGAGATGTTTAGTTACTCCTCGGCCTCCTTTAGCGGTAATGGTATGTGTAACAAGTGTAGTCCGGATCAGCACCATGATAGATCAGTCATTAGTTACTGTAGCAAGCCACCCCCCAGTGTAGGCCGGCCTGAGCCGTCCACAGCCACTCCTGGGCAGCCAGGAAAGTGTGGCTGTGTGACTGTCCAAAGCAGAAATAGTTGTAAGCTTTCAAAGCCCACGGACCACCACCAGCCTGTTCGCGTTTCTAACAGATTTTCTCCACTCAGCGACACACCCGCTAAGAAACCAACTCTGGTTATTGGCAGCTCCATTTTGAGAAACGTGAAGTTAGCGAAGCCACCGGCCATGGTTAAGTGCATCCCAGGGGCCAAAGGGGCAACACTGAATCTTATTTGAAACTGCTGGCTAAGGATAAACGTAACTACAGTAAGATTGTTATTCATGTCGGCGTTAATGTCGGACACCATAGTTTTCTCTGGACGCCTGCCAAATCTGACCAGTGATGACATGTATAGCCGCATGTCATCATTTCACCGCTGGCTATCGAGGTGGTGTCCAGATAATGATGTGGGCTTTATAGATCACTGGCAAGACCTGATCTGATTCGGAGAGACGGCATTCATCCCACTTGGGATGGAGCAGCTCTCATTTCTAGAAATCTGGTTTATTATTTTGCTTATTAGTGGACCTAATCCTTGACAATCCAGATTTGGGACCAGGAGGCAGAGTCACAGTCTAACACACTTCTCTGCTCCGCCATTCCAGGAGTTACCTAGTCAAAACCCTGTAGTGACGGTGTCTGCCCCCCAACCATTGAAATTATTTAAATCAAAGGTAAACAGAAGAGGAGCTGTGCATGAAAACCTCATAACAATTAAAACCACAAGTGCAATAGTGCAAAGAATAGGAGAATTAAATTTGAACTCTTAAATATCAGATCTCTCTCTTCTAAAGGTGTACTAGTAAATAAATGAATATCAAATTATAATATTGACTGTTTTTGTTTTGTTGAAACTTGGCAGGGTGATGGAGAATATGTTGGCCTAAATGAATCCACCCCTCCCAGTCATTTCAATACTCACATTCCTCGAGGCACAGGCCAAGGAGGTGGAGTTGCAGCTATCTTCGACTCTAGTCTACTAATCAGCTCTAAACTAATATATAAACTAAACTAAATTATAACTCATTTGCAAGTCTTGTTCTTAGTCTTTCACACCCAAGTTGGAAATCACTGCCACCAATTCTATTTGTTATAGTATACCAAGCACCTGGTCCATACTCTGAATTCTTATCTGAATATGCAGAGTTTTTGTCAACTTAAGTCCTTAAAACGGACAAAGTTATTATTGTAGGGGATTTTAATATTCATGTGGACGATGAGAATGATAGCCTTAATACTGCGTTAATCTCTCTATTAGACTCTATTGACTGCTCTCAAAGTGTTCATAAATGGTATATGATGTTGAAACTGAACATTTAATAGTGTTCCCACAGAATCCCTTTTTATCTGACCACTGTTTGATAACTTTTGAATTTATACTGCTGAACTACACGCCATTAGGCAAAAACCTTAAGGATGTGATTTCATCAGCCTTTAATTCATTACCAAGTCACAAAGTAACGGAGGACTCCTAATTTCAGTCACTCCCAAATCGATCATTTTGTTGATAGTGCAGCAGGCTTGCTGCGAATCACACTTAACTCTGTTGCTCCTCTGAAAGAGAATATAATAAAACAAAGACGGTTAGCTCCATGGTATAACACTGACACTCACAAATTAAAGCAAATATCGCGGAATCTTGAGAAGATTTGGCCTTCCACGAAACTGGAAAATTATTCGTTTAATTTGGCAAGATAGTCTTAAAACTTGTAGGAAGGCCCTACAACTCCAGGTTTCTTTTCAGCACTGTAGTAAGGCTGACGGAAGGTCAGTAGATTGAATTATTACTTTATGTTATCACTATTATTATTACTTCACAGCTCTATTGAACCAAGTATTCTCATAGCTCTTAGTAGTAACGACTTTATTAGCTTCTTCAGTGATAATATTATACCTATTAGAAACAAAATTCACCAAGACCTGCCTTTAACTGGCACCGACTTATCTCTAAACTTAGGAACCTTAGAAACAGCTGTAAAACCAGATATATGTTTAGACTGCTTTGGTTCACTCAATCTTTATCAATTTAATTCAGTTAATTCTTCATCTAAACCATCAACCTGCCTCTTAGACCTCTTTCCTCCTACTTCTCTCCATCTGTATGCAACCTCATCCCAATAATGCTTGTTACTAACTCGACTTCTTCCCTTTCCCATAGTCTTGCGCTCTCTCGCCCCCGTAGTCTTGTGCCCTCTCGCCCCTGTCCTCTCTCTTCCTATCGCTTTGTGCAGGTGTTTCTGGCTCTGAAGCTGAGTGAGTCTGGATCTGTGGTTGGAGTCACCTGCTGCCTCCATGATCCAGCTTGACACACCCCTGCTACAATTCTCCATGTCTCTCTCTCTCACTTTGTCTGTCTGTCTGTCTCTCTCTCTCTCTCTCTCTCTTTCTCTGTCTGTCTCTTTATCTCACCAACCGGTCAAGGCAGATGACCGCCCACCCTGAGCCATGGTTCTGCTTGAGGTTTCTGCCTCTTAGAAGGAAGTTTTTCCTTGCCTCTGTCGCCTTGTTCTTGCTCATGGTGGGAATTGTTGGGTTTCTGTAAATAACATCACAGAGTACGGTCTAGACCTGCTCTTTTATAAAAAGAGCAATGAGATAACTGTTGTTGTGATTTAGCGTGATAAAAATAAAATTGAATTGAATGAAATTGATCTTGTCTGGAATGTGGCGTCGGTCAAGTGAGGTTTCCACCAGACTATGTGGGATTGCCATGTAGGCATTGGCAAAGTTGAGCTAGAGGATGGCCAGATCCCCTTTGCCTTCATGTGCCTCATGTAACAGCTGGGTGACAGCTCCTGTTTGCTCAATGGATCCTGGCATCTTTGGGACTCCCCCCTTCTGCACAGAGGTGTCGATGTACATGTTCCTCAGAAGGAACTCCGTACGACATCGGGCAAGAATACTAAAGAATATTTTGCCCACTGAGGAGCGAGATGACTCTAATGGCCACTCCACTCGGGCATGGTGCTGAGCACAACTTCCTTCAAAGTTGGCTCCTTGGTGTTAAATGCTGAGGTGGGTTCCCACGCAGGTATCAAAGTTTTGCATGACCCAATATCTTTGTCTCTTGCACTGTCACTGTAGGTGGTGTTGAGGTATTTGTTAACCTCTTCTTCAGTGCACGCAAGATGGCCACTTCTTTTCTGATCGTCTTCGTAAATCAAAATTTTTTGTAATTAGAAATGAAGGCAACACGTTTCCTGGCTCTCTCCTTGCCCCTCTTCCTATGCCACTCAGCTCACCAGAGGGTGGTTAGTCTTAGTCTACACCTCTGGTCAGCTGTTGTTCCTTAGTGCCAAACATTTCTGCACCGATGCTGATGATCATTTCAGACAGAGCTTGCCATTTCTGGTCTGCATCCCTCCTCATGGTAGCTTCAAGAACTTGGTCCAGGTCCTCATCAAAATGGACCCACTCTCTCGCCTTGTTGGCAGCAGGCTACTTGAACCGGCGGGGTTCGGAATGTCTGACATGGGGTGGGGCTTGTGGGGCGTGGAGGTTCTGGCGCTGTGAGGTGACTCTGGGCCGGGCTCCTCCTGCATCTCACCAGGTACTGGACCTGTGCGATGCACCACCTGCTTTCCCATCAAGAATTTCATTTTTGCCTGCTGGATCTTCAGGCCATGCCGGTTCTTGCAGACTTTGGCACATACACAAACTCATTGTCTATTCTCCATTAGCATTGGTCATAGCCTGTGTGTCTGTCCTGTTGGGGTGCTCAAACACAGGAGAGAGAATGGCTAAGAAACAACAGCAGAGAAAGAAGTGCGGAGATGGCACTACAGCTGTAGTACAGCCATGGAAGCAGCAAACAAACTAACGGGATTAATGGAGATCAATCTAGCAACATTGTTGGATGCAGCGCTCTCAACCTCGCAACCCCCATGAACTTTGAGTCTGGGGAGGAAACGACGCTCTACAGTATTTTAAATTTGGACTGCAGTAACTATTTTAAATGTCAGTATTACATATTTCACCTTTAACCTCTTCAAACATTTAAAAACAACACACCCTGAAAGTTATAAGGAGGCTGAACAAAAACATGAAGCGTATAAAAAGTTTACTTGCTTTTTTATGACATTAAGATGATTAAAAAATCTTCACAAACAATTACAATGAAGTAAATTCAAATGGTCTGTTGCGCTTGTAGACTGTACAAAATATTAACTTTTTCCCATGAGAGTTTGGATTTTAAATAAAAAAGTCATTGCCCTTGTGTAGGCAATTTGGAGAGAAAAAGAACTGCTAGAAGTAAGGCTGACTTAACTGGTTAAGTATTTAAATGTAATGTGTTCAAATTAAGATATGTTTCATCTTTGCATGTATTCAGGCATGAGGGAGGGCGTTTTAGTAATTATTTATTTTCATCAGTTTTATTGTCATCACCAAATTGATCAGACAGAGAAATAGTTTCAGAATATATATTGGCTTTTGTTTTCAACAAATCCAAGACATGGCTTCTAATAAATCCATGTTAAATTCACAAATACATAAACCAGTAATAAATAAATAATCTTCAAAATGGGCAAATAAATAGTTAAAATAAATTAATAAATACACAAAATAAATGTTTCAACAAATAAGATATGTGTGAAGTAAAATGCGTTATATAAAATAATACTGGCATGTAAATTATTGCAATTCAATTGATAAAAAACAATATAAATATTTTATATTCGTGATCAACACTGAGGTTTTTATGAATTTCATACATAATTCCTGAATAATTTAAAGGGAGGTTATTGCTTATATCAAAAGTCAGGATTATGATGCATGCATGTGACAAGCCTGAGAAGTGGCAAGCTTTTTCTCACTTTGTTGTAGGAACTATTAAAAAGTATATAAATAGAAATTAAAAAGATAAATATTTCCCAATCAGTCCTCAGAGCTGCTGTCGTCTTCTGGTTGGTGCCCTTTGAAGCAGGCCGATTCGTAGTGCTTGTTCAGGTATGACTTGAGTGCAAAGCTTTTGTGGCAGCGTTTGCAGGAATAGTGCTTGAAGGCCGAGTGCGTCTGCATGTGGGCGCGCAGGTTGGAGCGGTCGGCGAAGGCTTTGCCACAGTGGGCACAGGCAAACGGTTTCTCACCGGTGTGGGACCTCATGTGGCCCTGCAGGAGCCAGGGTCGACTGAAGGCTTTGCCGCACACCGTGCACTCGTGCTTCAGGTCATGGGTCAGCATGTGCATGGCCAGTGCTGGCATGGACACGTACACCTTGTGGCAGGTGGGACACTTCCTTGCCTGTTGACTGTCCAGACTGCGGTGTGTCTGTTTGTGTCTGCTCAGATTGGAAGACGTGGCGTAAGACTTGCCACACTCGCCGCACATGTGGCGCCCTTTGGATTTCCCTTTGGCGGGGCTGCAGTCTGCTGAGCCAAGACCCTCACTGCTGTCCGATTGGCTGCCTCCCTTGCGTGGACACCTCTCGTTAGGCCTACGACGGGAGCGGCCATCAGAGATGAGGAAGGCGTTGATGCCGCATGCCTCCAACTCAGGGCTGCTACTGTCTGACTCAACTGTGCCACAAGAAATGGGACTGTCCGGGTGCTCCATGTCGTGGTCGGAGAACTCTTCCCCGCTGCTGCCACCTGGGGAGTACAGGGGCATTGAGGAGAGCCCGTCCTGCTCATGACCTGGTTCCTTTGTGCTCTGCAACACTGAGGGGATGATGTAATCGTGGATGTAGCCTGGGAGAGGAAAAAGACAATTAATAATAGGATAAAAAAAATATTTTTTTATTGGAACATGGAACATCTTCATAATCTCAATAACCTCTGATGAAAATGGCCCTCTTACCCAAACCTCTAATCAATAGGAAACCTATACAGGAAGCTATTTGTAAGTGCAAGGTTCAGCAAGCCTTGGGAATGAAATATTAATGAGTGGTGCACAGTTCTGCCCCAATCAATAGCCTACCTTTACTGGCTCCAACAAGTGCTATCATTGGGAGGGGGGGGATGAAAGGCACATTGTGGCTGAATATGAGTTTTACACAATGTGCTGACATTGACAAAACAGTCAGTAGAGCAATAGTTTGGCTCCTGATCGATCCACCTGTCGCTGCCTCGAACCAGCAGCATATTTAAATCTGTGAGAGGAGGGGGAGTGATCAAAACAGAGCGTCTCAGTAGTGAAATCCCCTCAATCACTAAATCATTTTAATCAGATCATTCCCCATCTGTGGTGTTTTTGAGAGTGTTCATGAGTATGGTAAGGGGGAGATTGAGTGACAGGTGGGGGCTGCGATTTGGCAAAGAGGGAAGGGAGGGCTTTGAGGCAGTGGGGTCTGATCTTGACAGCAGTCAATGGTATATTGAGTCCAATCCCCCCCCACACACACACACACACACACACAGGAACACAAAGGGAAGCAGACAGCTGGCATCCTAAATCTGGGGGACAAATGATTCAACTTGAACACAAGATCTGTGAGGCTGGTGAAGGAGGAAGTGGGAGGGGGGCTGAATCCACATAAAGCACACATTTCTTTGGATGTTTCTCAAAGGCAAACACACACACACCATATTGTTTGTATCGCAGGTTGTTCTCACATCCAGTCTCTGTAGAAATCCCTTGGATGAAAATCTACTGTCTGCCAATATACTGCTCATGTTGCACTTTATTGAATTACCTGCAGCACTCTCTATTTTCCAGTCAATACCCATCTTCTAAAAACCCTGTTCCATCACCTCTCCCTGCTCCACATATGGATTGTGTTGCTGCAATCCTACTCCCTGTGGCTATCTAACATCCTGCAGGATCAGATGGAGAGAGATGGAGAGATGAACGGGGGTGGGGGGGTGGATGATGAGAGGAGAGACTCAAGGGCAACTGCACCATCTAAGGACAACACAGTCCCATGTGGCTATCTGCTTTCTCCCGAGTATTTTTTTTTCCTTCTTTCTAGTTGGACCCGACAAAGGCTTGCATCAGATTTTCTGCCTAATGCATGTGTATGGGTATATCTCATCATTCATGTACACAATAGTATTAAAGCCAAAGGCTGCTGTGTGATCTGGTTTGAGTATTAAGCAGATTGAGCCAGCGTGACCTGAATACTATTTAGCATTTGCAGAGTTGGAAAACAAAAGTCCTGAGGCATACGGAAGGGGGGGGCGAGCAATGCCTGTGGGTTGTTTTCGGATTTTCAAGAGTGATTAGGTAGCAAAGACAACAACATAAACACTGTTGCATGAATCTCTGTCTGCTGTTTGAGATTTCTTTTCTCCATTTTTGTGCGACAGACCATATGGATCATCTCCAAATAAAGAAATCAATAGCTACTTCAGCCAAAAGTAGCGCACAAAAAGTTAAAAACACAACTCAGAAAGAAACTTACCATTTTCACTTAAACGCACTGCCAAGTTGGTTGCCGACTCTGTGATGGCATGTGTCACAGTGTAAGAGTCATCCCAGTGCTGCTGCTGCTGATGGTAGTAGTTAGAAGATGAGAAATCGTGAACCTTCGGCTGCTTCACCAAAAAGGAGCGTGGCATCTTCTTTCCGTGATAAAAAAAAAACTGATGCTAGAGCCTCATAGAAAAATGTGAACAGGCTGGTGATTAAAAAAAAAAAGAAAAGAGCATGTACTGAGCTCCCAGGCGGCCTTCTTGAACAGGCCAAACAGCGGTGGATTGAAGAAAAAAAAGGTTTAAAGCCAGAGGGAAAGAGAAAGAGAATGTAGTGAAAGCAGCAGAGAGAGAAAGCAGAGGACAGGGAGGATGGAGGGGAAGACAGAAACAGAAGCAGAGAGAGAGAGAGAGAGAGAGAGAGAGAGAGAGAGACTAGCTGAGCTCAGCACTACTGCAGCCTTTTATATGTGGGGCACAAGCCCCAAAGATCAGGTGGTGCTTTGGAAGAGGGAGCTGCTTAGCATTAATCCATCAAACATCCCCAGGGACACACATCAAATTACCACGAGCCGTCTGTGCTTCTCCCCGCTTGCACACACACACATGCACATACACACAGAGCAGTCAACTAACCCACCTCCTCCCACATTCTCCTCCTCCTCCTTTCACCCCTCCATCTCCCCTCTCCCAGGGAAGGAGAGCAGACAATAGTGGTGCAGAAGCACGTGGGTGACACTACACACAACATCTTGTCCTCCATTGTCTTTCAATGAAGTAGCTAACACAATTTATGCTGCCCCAAACACACACCCCCTTATTCCCTACTAACAGCACCACCACCTCTGATATTTCTTCATCATCATCATACAAATATAAACGTTAACCTGCAGAAACAGTGTCTTAGTACATATATCAGATTATGGATTGGATTGTGTGGATTTTCATCAAATTTAGGTCAGAGTCACCATAATCTACGTACAAGTACCTGCATTTAGGTCCCTTAACGTGTTGCTTATTTTATGGAATCTCAATACTAATATAATAATAACTGTCTGTAGTATCAGAAAATGTCAAGTACTAAATATGGGAAACAAATGGAACATCATTTCTTAGTCTTGTTTACTTATTCTTTTTGAATCCTTTAACCTAACCAGCTCCATTATTTCAGGAAAGTCAGTTGATTACCATTAATAATATTAACAGTTGTTTTTTATATGTGTTAATTAATTAATGATACAGTTCAGAGAGAGAATTTTATGTCTTTTTCATGAGAACTTATTTCTCATTTTGTTTCAATTAAATATTTTTAGTCTGAAAGAGCATGTTTCACAAATGAAATTTTAGGAATGTATGTACTGACCTCGTAACAGTTAACCTTACGATGTCCATGTCCCATTTATTCATTTCATTTATGCTTTTTGTGACCAACTTTTTATAAATTTTCAACACCATCCTCGCAAGTTGGCATAATCATATATATATATATATATATATATATATATATATATATACAGTATATAATCAGTGTATATTTATATATATACATATGTAGATATAAAAATATGTATATATTTTTAAAAAAATGTCAAGCTTTAGTTTTAGCAAAGAGGTTATTCAACCTTTTAAAAAAGAAAAAAAAAATAATAAACAATACTGTATATCACACATGACAAAGGTCTTGTGTTACAGATATGTATGCATTCAAATGAAGATAATTTAGGGGGATATGTAATTCAAATGAAACTTTTATTCAGTTAGCTCTACATTTCTGTGACATCAGCCTGCAGGTCTAACATGTCTATTTGTCACTCCCACTGTCCCTGTCCCTGGCAGTTTTATGTCTCTTGGAAGACCCCTCAGCCCTCCATATAACAATATAACCCTCATGTGGATAAAAAAGCCCCCACAGCGACTTCCAGTCCGGTGTGTCTGTGTCAGACCGACCCCTGGGTGCTTGCCGGGTCACTAGGTCATATTCTGGTTGGCCAGAGAGACGGCAGCAGCCTAAACGCAACCTGGACAGCTCACCCACAGATGACTCTGCAAGGTACACTTCAATATGACTGGATCATAAAAATGTAATATATTCTCACTCACAGAAGGGGGGGGATTTTCATTTAGTACCTCATACAGTGACCAGAAGAGAATTCATCCCTAGCCTGGTCAACTGTAAAACTAACTCCCAGGTACTGACCAATAATAGTATTATGTTTTTAAATCTTTGTCTTAATGTATGAAAAATACATAATAATATTATGTATTTTTCTTACTGGCAACAAAAGGTATTGTGTGTGTCACACTGTTGCACTGGCTGGCATGTTCCTTCATCACCATGAACTAGGGCTGCACGATTATGGCCAAAATGATAATCACGATTATTTTGATCAATATTGAGATCACGATTAATTATCACAATAACTTGTTGATTTTAACCAAAACAGATTTTATAGTAGGCTATTTATAACTGTTTTCACATCTATGTTATGCTATATTTTTCTGTCTTAAGTTGTATGTTGTATATACTGTACATACAGCTGTAACACATGTAAATGAAAATTAGCTATCTGGAATAAATAGACTACGATGTATTTTTTTTTAAATGTATCTCTGAGAAAGCTTCTTCTCTTGTTTTCAACAATAACTGATTAAAGAGCTAGGGAGAGAGAGGGAGTGCGATGGACTACTACTCACAGAGTGACAGCTGACTCATTATGAATGGGTCCAGCACGAGTTGAATGGGGGTCAGCAGAGTTACACGCGTTGTGTGTATAAAATGTCTGTATCGTCACTGCGCTCCATTTTTATGAACTATGATATTCTGGCCATGGGTCACATCTCTTGCCCAGGTCCAGCAGCTCCGTCTCACACGCTATTACTCTACAAACTGAAGTTAGTTGCATTCAATAACTTCTTCTGTGTTTTTTGCTGCCATAGCACAGTTACCAGAAGAAACACTGGTATAAATACAGGTTTGCCTCTCATGCTTAACTATATATAGCTGTGTTGATAACAATTAAAACTGTGGACAAATGTAGAAGGGTGGACCGGCGGTCGCTTTGTCTCTCCATGTTGCTGGGAAGTCGTGTGTAAGTTAATGGGGGCTGGGCAGCACGGATAGTAAGAGGAGAGTAGAGAGATCCAACACAGAAAATGAAACCATATCCATAAAAACAACATTGCTTCCTTTGTGGAGAGGCAGCGGATGCGAGGACATTAGCACTGGTGCGACCTAGAGGAAAAATATTACTCGCGCCCTAGAACCCTGTGAGCTAACACACGCTAACTAGCACCAGTCACTGCAGTTGTCTGAAAAACAACACAGACGGGACAAAATGTTACGTTGACTAGTAAACTGGTAAACCTTGAGACCGACGTATAACCGACTGCTATCTGTTGAAATTTCCTCCCGTTACTCTGTCCTCTGTGACTGTCTACATCTTTAATTTAATTTAATTTAATTTATTTATAGTATCAATTCACAACAAGAGTTATCTCAAGACACTTTACAGATAGAGTAGGTCTAGACCACACTCCAGAATTCACAAGGACCCAACAGTGTCCTCCAGAGCAAGCAACAGTGCGACAGTGGCGAGGAAAAACTTCCTTTTAGGCAGAAACCACATCTAGAAACTAAGCTGTGGTGCAGGGAACAACTCTGACTGGCACATGAGCAGACAGTGGTTTACGGAGTGGTAGATTGGCTTTGCAAAATAAAAAACGGAGCGTTCTGTGAAATTACGCATTTAAAAAAATCGCTTGATCACGCAAATTAGAACGTGGGAAGCCAAAATCATGAATAAAATTTGATTAATTGTGCAGCCTTACCATGAATACACACTAGTTTGTTTTGACTCAATCCCACACACAGTCCTACTGCCACAAATACTCGCTAGGGTACCAAATGTGTATTATGATAACATGATATTAATTGCTAATCACAGAATGCAGTTACGTTCTTATTTTATTCCCTGGAAAAAGACTTTGGTGATGGATGTGTTTTTTTGTGTGATGTCATTATTTTATTTTTGTGCACCTTTTTTTGTTTTTTTATACAAATGAGTTTGTCTAACCTGGAGGTCTTTTAAAAACCATGTAACAGACATTGTAGAGTTGCCAGAAAGTTATGAGACATGAACAAACACATTGTTGTATTGGTCTTTTCTTGAGATTTGTAATAATGTGACAATATAACATAAAATATCTACAGCCTCGCCCTTTATCATTTTTCATAATTTTGTGCACCATGAGGTCTTAGAAATTGTATTTTCTTCTTTTTTTATGAAAAAATCTGCGGGGGAAAATTTCTCTTTTCCAGTGTTTCACACACGTGTTTCAAGCCTACATAATGTACAAAGCTGAATTTGTGCAATGATGTCATCGAAATTGAGTGGAGTAGAGAGATTTCCCAAAGGATCAGTGTAATATCAAACAAATCAAAAACTGGACATGGACACGGAACACACACAACTGACTCCATCATTTTATATATTTATTTTAAGAATGATCCCCTTGAAGTTGCAACAAGGTGATGCACAGCCAGGAATGGAGGATTTCTGTTAGAGTAGTCATTGCTGTCCTTGTGTATCTGATACTGGCTGCTGAGTCTGGTTAAATACATGTTAAGCAGTGTTGCAGAGAATGTCGACTATCTGAGCCTGTTGAGCTGTGATAAGTGAGATAATTTGTGTTAATCACATCCAGCCATTAGAAGGCCATCTGAAAAACAAACGCAGGTTCTTTTCACTGAGGCATCTTTTCAGCACCTCCACAAAAATCTCCCACTCTGCCATCTGACAATAAGGCAGCTGCACACGCCAATGAATGAGAGTGATTTTCTCTTTTCTTTTAATCAGCACTTAGTGAGTGAGAAAAGGAGAATTTCCCCTCTTCACTCTGCATGTTTTTCAAGGGTTGATTGTGGTTAGCTGCTGAGAGTGATTTATGGTCCAACATATTCCATACTCTTTTATTTTACCAAGCAGCT
The DNA here is from genome assembly GCA_026937815.1 of Etheostoma perlongum. Classification (NCBI taxonomy): domain Eukaryota; kingdom Metazoa; phylum Chordata; class Actinopteri; order Perciformes; family Percidae; genus Etheostoma; species Etheostoma perlongum. The sequence continues at coordinate 19,264,966 of CM049374.1, read as the reverse complement.
TTGTGGAAATGGTGTTAGAAACGCTCCACTGAGATTTGTCTCGCACACTTATCTGCAGAACCAAATAACAAAACACCTCAAGTCAATTTTGAAGTGACTGGTTAAAGTCTCGCACAATCGGCTACGTCCGCACCATGTCACCTTGAGTGAAGGTGGGATGAGAGGTCAGTGGGAAAGATGAGAAAAAAACTGCCAGCCGTCGGGTGTGGGGACTGACTGGGATAGAGTGGGGAGGCTGGGGAGGCCAACAGGGATGCCAAAAAAGGGGGGAGGAGGCGTTGTACAACTGCCTTTTAATCTAGTCAGACGTCAATCCTGATAAAAGGAATCTGTCCATCTCTCTCGTTTCCATTCTGGGGTCATCAATCACACAAGTCACTGGCCTCTTCTCCAGTGGATGTCAGAGTCTCGGGGGGAGTAGCCGGGCCAGCAGCAGATGCTGTCCAAAATGGAAAAACTACAGTGAAGGCAAAATATGGTGAATAGAGAGGATGGTGACATGCCTGATGGCAGATGAAGCTATGAGATAGACAGTGAAACAACAGGTGCATTATTAATTACTACATAAATTATGAAATTATAAAAAAACTAATAATAGCTTAACATTTTAGGATATCCTCTGTTTGCTTATGAGAGTGAGATGACAGATTAAAACCACTCTGATATCTGCATTTTAAAGATACAATCTCAAAGATGTCTTTTTCATTCTCTGTGGCGGCACCTAAGGTGATAAACACTAATTGTGTTTTGGATCTCACCTTCACTTGTTTTTAATAATTAATTGTCGGTAGTCATCACTCACACATATCATATGTACATATACATGAAAAAAATCCCCCTCTCCCCCCTTGTGGGGTGGTATGTGTCATCCTCAAGCTCGGGTCCTCTACCAGAGGCCTGGGAGTTTGAGGGTTCTGCGCAGTATCTTAGCTGTTCCTAGGACTGCACTCTTCTGGACAGAGACCTCTGATGTTTTACCTGGAATCTGCTGGAACCACTCTCCCAGTTTGGGGGTCACAGCCCCCAGTGCTCCGATTACCACTGGCACAACTGCTCTTACTTTCCACATCTTTTCTAGCTCCTCTTTCAGCCGTTGGTATTATTATTATTAGCTCCTGGATAGCTGATGCAATGCTACTATATACAGTGGGTACGGAAAGTATTCAGACCCCTTTAAATTTTTCACTCTTTGTTTCATTGCAGCCTTTTTCCAAAAATCAAAAAAGTTCATTTTATTTCTCAGTAATGTACACTCAGCAACCCATCTTGACAGAAAAAAACAGAAATTTAGAAATTTTTGCATATTTATTAAAAAACAAAAACTGAAATATCACATGGTCATAAGTATTCAGACCCTTTGTTCAGTATTTAGTAGAAGCACCCTTTTGATCTAATACAGCCATGAGTCGTTTTGGGAAAGATGCAACAAGTTTCTCACATCTGGATTTGGGTATCCTCTGCCATTCCTCCTTGCAGATCCTCTCCAGTTCTGTCAGGTTGGATGGTAAACGTTGGTGGACAGTCATTTTCAGGTCTCTCCAGAGATGCTCAATTGGGTTTAAGTCAGGGCTGTGGCTGGGCCATTCAAGAACAGCCACAGAGTTGTTGTGAAGCCACTCCTTCGTTATTTTAGCGGTGTGCTTAGGGTCATTGTCTTGTTGGAAGGTAAACCTTCGGCCCAGTCTGAGGTCCAGAGCACTCTGGAAAAGGTTTTCGTCCAGGATATCCCTGTACTTGGCCGCATTCATCTTTCCCTCGATTGCAACCAGTCGTCCTGTCCCTGCAGCTGAAAAACACCCCCACAGCATGATGCTGCCACCACCATGCTTCACTGTTGAGACTGTATTGGACAGGTGATGAGCAGTGCCTGGTTTTCTCCACACATACCGCTTAGAATTAAGGCCAAAAAAAAGTTCTATCTTGGTCTCATCAGACCAGAGGATTTTATTTATCACCATCTTGGAGTCCTTCAGGTGTTTTTTAGCAAACTCCATGCGGGCTTTCATGTGTCTTGCACTGAGGAGAGGCTTCCTTCGGGCCACTCTGCCATAAAGCCCCGACTGGTGGATTGCTGCAGTGATGGTTGACTTACTACAACTTTCTCCCATCTCCCGACTGCATCTCTGGAGCTTAGCCACAGTGACCATTGGGTTCTTCTTTGCCTCTCTCACCAAGGCTCTTCTCCCCGATAGCTCAGTTTGGCCGGACGGCCAGCTCTAGGAAGGGTTCTGGTCGTCCCAAACGTCTTCCATTTGAGGATTATGGAGGCCACTGTGCTCTTAGGAACCTTAAGTGCAGCAGAAATTTTTTGTAACCTTGACCAGATCTGTGCCTTGCCACAATTCTGTCTCTGAGCTCTTCAGGCAGTTCCTTTGACCTCATGATTGTCATTTGCTCTGACATGCACTGTGAGCTGTAAGGTCTTATATAGACAGGTGTGTGGCTTTCCTAATCAAGTCCAATCAGTATAATCAAACACAGCTGGACTCCAATGAAGGTGTAGAACCATCTCAAGGATGATCAGAAGAAATAGACAGCACCTGAGTTACATATGAGGGTCACGGCAAAGGGTCTGAATACATATGACCATGTGATATTTCAGTTTTTGTTTTTTAATAAATATGCAAAAATTTCTAAATTTCTGTTTTTTTCTGTCAAGATGGGTTGCTGAGTGTACATTACTGAGAAATAAAATGAACTTTTTTGATTTTTGGAAAAAGGCTGCAATGAAACAAAGAGTGAAAAATTTAAAGGGGTCTGAATACTTTCCGTACCCACTGTATGTGTACTGTATGTATGTATGTATGTATGTATATACAGTATATATATATTGTATATATATATATATATATATATATATATATATATATATATGTATATGTATATATATATATATATATATATATATATATATATATATCACCACTATATATATATGATATATATATCTGGAATTTCAACAGGTGTATTTGAATTTTTTTATATTTATGTATTTTGTGCTTTGGCACCAAAGTAAATTAATCTTTGGCAGTTTCATAGATCTATGTTTCCTGTTGGTTTAAAATAACTGTAAATATCCATTCCAGTGTTTCCCTTATTCACTCTCAGCAGAGCCCCGCCGTGACTCCATGCACACGGCTACCGTCTGTGGTTAGTTCACGTCTGTAATAACAGAACAGTCTCTAAGCGACTGTTCTGCTGTACAGTATTTCTGTACTCTGCTGCAGCCTGTAAACAATGATTACCAGCACACCTTATTAAATACAGGAGTATAATCCTTACAGTCCAAGTCCACCCTGCTGTCCTTAGCACATGTATTGACAAAGCCTGCCTTTTTTTCCCCTGGACACTCACCTTGGACTTCACCCAATAATGCTGCATATTTCTGGCCTGGGGCCGACATGGCTCCTCCATTTCTGTTCAATACACAATCAACTGATGGTGTCAGTGGGGGTGACATTGTCTCTACAAGTGTCATTCGCCGGCCTTGAGAGCACTTACACTAAATGGCTCTTTGCCAAATAGCCCTTCAGCGCTGGCCAGTTCAATTGCGCTGTCAAAAGGAGAATTACCTGCCATGGGGCCTCAAATGGGAGCTCTCGCCTGATAAAGGACACCAGGAATCATTTAGGCTAATGTCTCCGCATTAAAGGAGCTCATTTCACTATAAGTGACAAATAGTGGCTGAATTGCCACATCTGCATGAACAAGGGACCAAGTAAGCGCTGTCGTTTGGTCTTAATTGAGAGGCACGTGGAAAGCAAGTACATGCGTGTGTGTGTGTTGGGGGGGGGGTAGAAAAAGAACTTTCAGTGGGTCCCAGCTGCAATGCTATAGCAACAGACTGCCTGCTTCTTGTTGGACAAGGTGGGAAGGGAGACACCCTTTGTCTCCTGGCCATCTGCTGGGGGTTCATAATGTGTGTGTGTGTGTGTGTGTGTGTGTGTGTGTGTGTGTGTGTGTGTGTGTGTGTGTGTGTGTGTGTGTGTGTGTGTGTGTGTGGAGGCGAAGAGAGGGGAGGTGGAGGGTTGTAGCGCTGAGTAAGGGTAGGGGGCGGGTATACATTCCGTCACCTTACAACCATCTACACTGCAGAGCCAAGCTGGGCCAGGCCACCAGAGACTGCAGGCGCTCTGTCACACTGGGAGAGAAATGTACAGCCCCAGTGACCCCACTCAGAAGACTTGCCATTTCCCAAACACTCACTCTGGTTTATTGCTCATTTTGCTAAGAGGTGGAAGGCTATGGAAGGTTATTAATGACAACACTAATAAGCAAATTTAAAATGAACAGATGTGCAGATTTTTATGAACAAAACAAATTCCTTCAAAATGTGCTTTCAGTATTTTCCCAACAGATTCTCAGAACTTGCGAATGTGATAATGCACATGCTGGGCTAGCAGGCTAAAAATGTGATTTATATATTTTTAAACAGTCTTGTTGGAGAAAATACAATTACTTGTTGGATTCAGTTTACTGACAGCCTAGGAACTGTTACATTCTCTAACCGCACCAAAGTTGTAAGGAGGAGGTCAGGGGGGATTGCCATGCACCTGTTTCATCTCTAAATACAAATGAATTTAGTATTTCCACTGCTTCCACCTCCATTACTTTCTGAAAGTCTACAGTTTTCAAGACACGTGCTTATTCTTTCAGCTAAAATTGCAATCAGCAGAATAAGATCCATTCTGTTTTGAATGTGTGGTTAACAGTTTGACAGCAGTGTGTTAGCATTTGAACAAAGTGCTGTAAATCCACAGTGTTGTGCAGGTGGTGGTTAAAGCCATGCGATAAGTGTGTAGAATTTCAAAAACTGTTCAAGCAATGAAAAATGAACTAGAGATTGGTCCACATGAACTGCTGCTGTGCAGACTGGAGTTTGTGTTTTGTGTCGTTTAGCAATCGGAAAAAAACTGTAACAGTAAGCTACACTTGCTACATAGTTAGCAGTTATTACACATAAAGATCCTAACAGTCATGACTGCTTTATTTCATATGAAGAAAAAAGAAATACAAGCCATATTATGTATTATTACACTGTGGAACATTAATAAAAGCATTAAGACATGATATGTGGCCCACTGTGTATAAATGTTTTTTTTCTGTTTAATTCAAAAGCAAAATGTTCTATTTCAGACTAGTGAGTATAAAAACCATGTGACCACCATTAAAAATGCAAATCAACACTGAAAAAAATCTGTCTCATTTAGCTAATTGGCACGCTCAGTGTGTGTGTGTGTGTGTGTGTGTGTGTGTGTGTATATATCTGTGTGGGGGGAGAGAAAGTGGTATTGACCCCACGAGCAGATGGGCTCCTCCACACTGCTCTCCTTAGTCCTGAACACACTCCGGATCGTGCAGGAGAATGAATGTGGGAGTGTGTGTGTCAGCAACCATCTGACACATCCCACTGCAACTGCAACACACACACACACACACACACATCTGAATGCAGATCATCACAGTGGTAGAAAGTATTCAAATACTGTACTTAAATATAATTTGGAGGTACTTGTTCTTTCCATTTTATGCTACTTTATACTTATTTATTTACTTACTTATATTGTATTTTTTACTGCACTACATTTATCTGTCAGCTATAGTCACTTTAGAGATTGGGATTATTAAAACAAAATATAATAGGAAAATAAATTTTGATTATTATTACAGATTAAACTACCCAGCATTATATAAAGTCATTATAACAAGCTCCACCTTTACCAGCTGCATACTATATATTATTCTGCATCAAAATATACTTAAAGTATCAAAAGTAAAAGTACTCATACTTTTACTTTTGATACTTACCAGTTTTCAATGTAATTTAATTCAAAGTTTTATGAAGAAGAAATGCTCTAGACTGGTTATTGTCAAATCAGCTACAAACTTTAATTATTTAGTAAATATCAATTATCAGTTTACTTCTTTATTTTGGGAATAATCAATAACGCCAATGATTTTAATCAGGGTTCGTACACCTATTCCAAGGTCTAATTCAAGCACTTTTCAAGCACTTTCAAGGTCCATTTTAAAAGATTTTTCCAGCACCTTACACCACCGTAAATTACATACCAATACATAGTCAAAATTATTATTTAGTGTTTTTGTCACATTAAAAGACATAATGCTATAAACAGCCAAAATGGTGTTTCGTATTAACAGAAGGATCAGATATTTACACAAAACACAAGTTTTATTTTCAAAACGTATCACTGTCTAAGTAGACTTTGCTTGCTATCTAACCTTTGATCAGAAACATTTGACAGGCCTTGGTTTTGGGACACATTCTTGATATATCCAAGGTTTGATCAAAATCTGAGACAGTAACAACAACAATAATTCCATTTTAACCTAGTAGAAGACTCTGACAGCGCACAGGAACCTGCCTGAAAAATAGCCTATATTCATTTTAAAAATGTATTTCATTGCCAAGACATATACAGTGGCTTGAATATGTTTCCACACCCATGCTAAAGGGAACTTTATCAGGATGCATTGTATCCTGATCCATGAAATAACCGGCCTTTAAAAATAAAAATCTGCCTGCTTCTATGGGAATTTAACATAGGGGGGTGTATAATTATGGGAAGATTTTAAGGAAGAACATTTATTTATTTACAATACATTATTTATTCACAAAGAAAATTGGTTTCCTTAAAAGGCTGAATTTTCCTAATTGTTTTGAATTAAGGCATTAAGATCACTTTTCAAAAGATGTTTTTTTATTCCTCTTTTTAATCAACTTTAGCATGGGTGTGTAAATTTATTCAAGCCACAGTACATGTATCTAATAGAGCAGTGTAAATATTATATAAGGCCTTCCGCAACGTTACAGTGGGCTACTAGCTACGTAGCTAGTAATGTTCACTCAGTGTTTTATCGATAAACTGTGTGTAAAAAGAGCGGTGCCGTTAAATCACCGGTTTTAGGTACGTACGGTACCGTCTAGATGGTTTCAAGGTAACAGTAGCTAACATTAGCAGATACAATCTAGAGAAACACTGCAATACTACATTATCACACCAAGCAGGGCCGGATTAACAATTTCATGTGCCCTGGGCAACAAGAGTCAAGACCCCCCCATCCCCAAAGCATCCATTTCAAAGTTACTATCATCAAGAGCATATAGCCTATACTTCCATAATAACAAATCAGGCTTATGCATGGCTCAGTGGAGATGGATATACTGTATTTACAATAGCCTTCACATTTATAAAGTGCATTCAAGAGACAGAACAGATGCACAAATGTTTAACATAACTTTTTCAATTCATCTTTCACAGAACTTGGTATCTACCAGTGATGGGAATAACGGCGTTATAAAAAAACGGCGTTATTTTTTTCAGTAACGAGTAATCTAATTGATTACTCTTCCCATGTTAATAACGCTGTTACCGTTACTGGGGACAAATGCGGCTCATTAGTATAATTCAAGCTGTTTTTTCTTCAGACCAACTTGATCTCTGAGCATAGACTTTTTTTCTTCCTTGGTTGGTGGGCCGTGCACGAGACAAGCGCATAAATGAGTAAAATATCATGGTAAGCCAATCAGAGGTAGAGTTGGGTGGATGTTCATAAACACGCATATATAACGAACAACACAAGCGAGTCAGTCAACGAGCGACAGGTATGGCGTCATGAAATCAAGACGGGGGGGTAACTTTTCCTGCTAAAGATTTTCCACCGTGGTCAGAAAACATATGACTATGTCTCTGGAGTGGCTACTCGCTCCGAAGTTAATTGCTGTCACTTTCTCACTTCTCCCTTGCTCTATCACCCACACACACACGCCGGCTCGACGCACACACCAGCGCAAAAGAAAAACTTCAGGCCACTTACATTATTTGCACTACAAAGAGTGTATATATTTATTTTTTTTATTTTTGCTATAGTGCTTAACAAGCATTATTTAATTTTGCCCAGTTGTGGCCTGTTGAGGGGCAATATATATTAAAAGTTTCAAAACATCTATGTTGTTATTTGTATCGATTCACTAGACATAATAATTACGTACATGGCATCTGATTGGAGGCTAGTCTCACTTTGTCCCAGAGCAACATTAAAAGAATTTAGATGTGTGTACATTGTTTTGGTTAATAATGTATTGTATTAAGTGTCCATTTCATTATAATATTCAGATTTATCATAAATAATTGAACACGCACATGTATTTTCAGTTTCATTAAAGAGGGGTGGAGGTGGAATCACATTTGAGCATTTAAAAATTTGAAAAACTTGAAAGTAACGCATTAGTTACTTTCTGAAGTAACTAGTTAGGGCCCGAGCGTTGACAACGGCGAAGTGGGTGTAATTACAGTGTATGTTGTCATATCTGCTTGAAATTAATAATAATATAATAATAACAGTCCCGGCCTATGGACATCTACAGGCCAATATTGACTTTTGGAGTTGGCGCCACCAACTGGCAACAGGAAGTCAGCCTTATAGGACAAACATCATCCGACTTACATGAAACTTACAATGTGTGGTCTACATGTGATACTGAGCCGCCCCCTATACTTTAACCACGCCCATTAACTGTATTGTTCATTGGTGATGGTTTGACCGCCCCCCTATGCGTAAGCCACGCCCACTTTCATAACTGGTGACCCATTTAAGGTATAGTCTTGTGTGAGGTATCAATGAACTCAGCAGAGACTTCTTTTTTCATTGGTGATGGTTTGACCCACCCCCAATGATTTCATCACGCCCCCTTTTACAGATAATGAACTGTATGAAGTAGAGTCTTGTTTGAAGTATCATTGAACTCGGCAGGGAGTTCCATCTTCATTGGTGACCAATGTCTGAGAGACGCACAAATGCACGGTCAACGTGATGCTAGATGGCGTTTTAATACTTCTTTACTGAAAAAATGAATCCTTCATCACTCAGTTTATAGCAGAATTCCAGATATTTGCAGACATTAATGTTGGTTCTGTAGAGGACCTCGGGATATTGTGGGACGCGATAAAGGGATTCATTAGGAGCAACACCATACTATTCTGCTCTAATACTCACAAAGCTACGTCACTGAAACTGCAAAACCTAGAAGCAGAATTCACCAGATTGGACTCACCGTTACAAACTAATTTTACTAACCGGGTAGCTTTTAGATTAGTCAAGAAAGAAATAAACAACATTCTGAAACAGAAGTCTGAATTTCTAATTCATAGAGCAAGACAGCACTATTACTTTCAGGGTGCTAGATCTAGCCACCTTCTTGCTATGAGATTAAGGTACAGAGTGTTCTAGCTATCTACCGCTGAGCCTGCTTAACGTTGACATTCAAATCTTTGGATTTTATAAAGGATTCATTAAAAACAAGACTAGCAGCAGATAATGTTAAACGCTTTCTCCACATTGTTGATGCATGACCCCAATGTTACTTCTCTCTCTTGATGCAATGAAAGCCTTTGACATACTTGAGTGGTCATTTCTATGGTCAGTCTTGCAGGTGATGGGCTTTGGCAAGACTTTCATTAGTATAATTGAAGTTTTGTATTCTATTCCCTCAGCCTTAACCGAACACACCTCCTCCTCTTTATTTCCAGTTTCTAGATCCTTCCGCTAAGGTTGCCCCTTGAGTCCTGAATTATTTGTCATTTCTCTAGAACCACTGGCCCAAGCCATTCGGCAATGGATTATGGTGTCACCAATATGCATTCGTAGTACACTGCATAATCTATCATTATTTGACCATGTTTTGATCTTTTTAGAAAACCCCTCTCAGTCTTTTTCTCACTTTCCATCTTTATGCCAGGCATAGGTAAGCTTATCAGGCTTTAAAATGAAATGGTCAAAGTCTGTACTACTTCATTTAAATGATTCTGCCCACAATGCAACCATCTCTGCCAACATCCCCATTGTTCAGCAGTTTAAATATTTAGGAATTCAGGTCTTCCCCTGCTTAAACCAGATTATTAAACATAACTATTCTTTTGCTCTGAACAACATTTTGAAAGATATGGAAAAGTGGATTGGTCTCCCCATGTCTATTCAAGCCTGTATCTTAGTAATTAAAATGAATGTTGTACCCAGGATTCATTTTGTGAGCTCTATGCTACCTCTCTCTCCTCCTGCCGGCTACTGGTGTAAATTACAATCAGCGGTATCTAAATTTATCTGGAAAGGCAAGCGGCTGCAACTCAGAGGAGGAAAGAAGATGGTGGCCTTTCAATTCCCAACTTTAAACATTATTTTTGGTCTTTAAGACCCCTCCTCAGCTCGTTTAATCTAGATATGTCTGTTGGTTGGCATACCTTAGAAGGTGCTATGACGGAGCCTGGGTCACTTCATGACGTTTTTTTTGGTAATGTTTCTAACAAAGCCCCATTAGCCCTCATCTTATCAAAACCTTTTCAGCTGAAGATTTGTAACTGGAACACTTTTTCCCCATTATTTAAAGATTCACCACTCCTGATTGGTGTGAGGGCAATAACGGCTCCACAATGGGAACAAAGGGGAGTTCATTGTCTAAAAGAAATTTTTGGTGAGGTTGGTTTGTTACCCTTCTCTGATTTACAAAATGCATTCAGTCTACCACGTTCCTCTTTTTTCTTTTACATTCAGTTAGGGTCAGCACTCAAGGCATACGGTGTTCCCTGGCAGAGGCCTTTGCGCATTCACCCTATTTGGAAGTTATTTACTGTGCCGCCTAAAAACTGTGGTATGGTATCCAGGCTTTATCAGTTGTTAGTGATATCTGCCCTTCCTATTGAGAGGATCTCGGCACGTGATTGCCCTGTGTTGATCTTGACTGGCATGATGTATGATCTATAATTACAGAAGTACCTCGCAATCCAGACCATCAGCAGATTCACTACAATTTCATTCATAGGACTCATGAATGAAAATGCATCACATGAAAATAATTAACAGCCCTTTATGCACTTTCTGCCCAATAAAAGCTCTATGTACATACTGTATCTTCACACGTTCATGGTGATTTCTTTGATCCCAAGGTGTGTCGGATGGGTGAATGGTGATTGTCCTCATACAATATGCTTCTATGCATATGCTATTAAGTTGCACACCATGTTGCCTCCTCTTTTACTCTTTGATACAGTTAGGCTGTTAGAGAGCTTGTCCATCACAGAAGATCTGATTAAAGTGATTGAGAGCTTGTCCACTAGTTGGGCTGTTAAAATGGTTTGATGTGGAACTTTGACAGAATCACTTTTAGGATAGTTTCAGTCAGTGACTGTCACATTAATCTGACATAACAAATAGTACGTTTTTGCAAATTTGTCATTAAAAGCCACATAATCATCTTTTATAATTGATAAGGCACCATATATTGTCAAAAGATTTTTTTTTTCCTTCTGTGCATTGAAGAAGTTAGAAGTTAAGTTGTTTACAGCATTGCATAGCTGATTGTTTCTCCCTGGAAATCCATAAAGCTTCTGCGTATGGCATATGAGAGTGAAGTGCATCCAGCTGTATCACCAATCTTTTCTCTCCCAAGCTTAGGTCATGTGCCAGTTTTTGTCCTGTATTCCTGCAGAGAAGAGGCAAATAGAAGCAACAACAGCTGTTGAATAGGGTGTTGCGTTTGGTTAGGCTTAAATAAGCATCTCACTGTCAACCTAGTAAGATGGACGAGAAGTGTTGTATGGCCAGAACATTGGCTTCTAGCTAAACTCCTCAGCTTACTTTTCACCAGTGATGCCTCACATGATTAAGGTTGTTCTTTGTGTTAGTTCATTCATCATTCTGTATATAAAATGTTAAATAATGACCATTTCCCATAGCTAGTTAGCATTGTTTTTTTGAACAACAAATACTATTGTCTTATTTGTAATTCATGTTGATGTGCTGTCTTTGGGATATCTCAGAAAATCATTTAGAATATAAAGTCATCATTCCAAACTGGGAGCAGTTTGTAAAGACTAATAGACTCTATTGGTTGCATTATGGGAAATGTAGTTCTCAGTATTTTATATTGATTAATGATAATAAAAGTCAGGAAATCCTGGCCTGCTGCGTCAATTTTGACAATTCTTTTTCAGGAGCCAATATAGTGTATGACAATTGTTTTAAGTTGAAATGTTGATAATTGTAAACCTATGATTGACAAGGTGAGCTACTTGTTAGCTTAATATTGACTTACTTTGTCATTAACAACCATTGTTTCCAGCAAAAGTTGTATAGCTGTACCACTGGAATGCAGTGTACTAAAATAGAATCATGACACAAACACATGCAAAAGTAATACAGTTTAATTCAAATAAAACCATGCAACAAGTCACCCTCACCCTGATTAGATTCAACCAGTTATAAAATAAACATCCAAAGCCGTACATTGCTTTCAGTGGGCATTCACTGTACGAGAGAAGAGACAGCATGGAGTATACACAGGTCAGCCCAGAGACTGAAGAAACAAAAACATTAACAGCAAACAAACAAAAAAAATCACAGATCCTCCCGCTTAGCACAGGCCACAGTACAGTGTTTCTAAAAAAGGTGCCAAGCGCACTATGTTCTCTGAAGAGAGAAAGCACAAGGACCTGGAGCCCCCCCACCCCCATCCCAACCACTGGCTGCTAATAATCAATCACCATCACAAAGCGCTAAGACCCATATGGCACACAGAAGACAAGTCTGAGAACATGAGTAATGAGGTGTCCGTGCCCTGTTGATACATACATTGCTAAATGTCTAGTAGCAGTTTATTCCTGTGTACTAGACATGCACTTGTTTTAAGAAGGCCTGTGAAATTCACATCGTCAGGATTGCGAAAGCTGTGGAATTTGAGACCAACAGGGCCTTGGAGACCAAGCAAAGTATGGTTTGGGGGCACATTTTCTTCTATATGAGGGGAATCATACTGCAAGACCTTATGGTTTGTTGTTCTAAAAAAACAACCCAGAGTAATCCAAACGTTTACCTTTTGGTTTGTGGTTTCAGAAGCACATTTATTTTGCGGAGTAATGGGTGGATTAAAATCCATCACCACAATACCCATATAACAGGGACTATTTGTCACCACCTGTGAAGAATCGGGCACGCACAAACATAACTGATACACTCAGGTATCAGGTGTTATTTTACAATCTGGATGTAGTACACATAAATAACATGAGTAAGATGTACAGTATTTTTGTTTTGTATGTCTGGTCTGCACTGTGAACTTTAATGGATGACTGGGCACACGTCCTTCTCTCTGTCCAATGGTAGGCTCCTGAGGGAGGAAGTGGGAGTCGAGAGTCTTGGATAACATGATGGTTGTGTAGATTGAAAGTGGTAGAGTTGCATGTGTTTGTGTGTGAATAACAGTGAGGGATAGCAGCAGGTGCCTCAGTTGCTGTACACCTGGCCTTCAGGCGGCTGGGAAAGCCTGTTGTTTTCTTTCATCATCATGTGCTGTCTGAGCTCCTGCAGCACCATCCGGATGTTGTAGGAGTTTTTCCACCTGCACAGCGCTGTCAGTGTCTTTATGTCCACCTGAAAGAAGAGGAGAAGATGGGGGGGATTTATGGCCTCAATTGGGCATCCTGGCATTCAGGTTAAATATATGGAATGCTAAAGCAATGTGTTGGCACAAAGAGTGCAATTTAAGTATTTTGAGAGATACATAAATCAAAATATATGCATAATTGTAAAACCAATTTTAGAAGCTAAAAGTAGTATAACTGGCAGAATTAGGAGTAACTCCTACAATAAATTATGGTTGGTTTAAAAGGTAATTAAGTGCTCTGTATTTTAGGGCTTAACTAGCTCCTAAGTGTGAGAATTTTAGGGGGAGAGGAGTCCTCAATCACAAGAACTGCTAACAATCAGTCAGCTGCAGCAGGCAATGCTCCTGGGTGTGTGAGCTATTTGAAAAAATACAACACAAATACAAGCATATTTCATCATATGGAGATAATGGTTAGAAATAGCGCTGGGCGATATGGATAAAATCCAATATATTTGACCAGAAACCTCATTATCGATACGACAAGAGAACAGTAGAACAGTCACAACAGTCTGGTAAGTTCAAAAAAATGACATCACTTTACTGTAATTCATCCTTTAAAACCATGAAAAGACAACACTTGATATTGATATATTGATATATTGCTCAGCTTAAACCAAAAATGCTCTCTTCAAACCCCAATTTGCCCCAATGACAGAACAAAGTTACTAAATCAGTGTTTCTAACATGAGCACCCAAGTAGTGAGCCAACAACTTATTACTAAAAGCTACCATTGAGGCTGAAGCACAAGTCAAGTCTTAAATTTAACTGGCACCAGGGGCTACTACTGACTACTCAGTAGTTTTTGGTAAATTATGTGCATGTTGCATACAACTAATAAACACTTAACATGTAGATCAAACAGGAAAGAGTGGTAGGTGGTGAAACTTGGATACTTACCACACCATTTGAATTGTGAACGCCGCTCAGGTTGATCTTGTTCACAAAGCGCACATGAGGGGGATACTCTGGGTATCTGGATCCACATTCTATTTTCAGACTGTATATCCTGCCTTCATAGACAGTCTGCAATTGAAGAAAATATGACAGGTTAGCTTAGCTTGGGCATTATTATATATTGAGAAATTATTACGTTATACGTATATACCTTTGGGATTCAGAAATCCCAAAGGTATGATTTTCAATACCATAAGTAAAAGTATGCAAGTATTATCAGCAAAAAGTAAAATTATTCATTGTGCAGAAAAAATGTTCACTGTCAGTGTTTTCCTATTATATATGTTGTTTCTAGATTAATATTACTGAATTATGTATGTTAGTATTCCTCAAAAAGTGGGCCTGCGGACCAGGGGTGGTCTGCCAGAGAGGCCCTGGTGGTAAAAAACTGTTTCTAAACTGTCTTAGAGCAAATCCAAAACCTTGTAGCCTAGATGGGTTGTTTTCAATATTAAATACACATGTATGTCAATGTATACATTACTGTTGGAATTGGCTGTTTTTCTGTGTTGTCAGACTTCAACAATGAAGCCGACTGTTTTGCAACACTGCCTAAATTCACAACACAAAAGATCAGCGTGACATTTGAAATAGGGATGCACTGATTGCAAATTTCTCAGCCAATGTGTAGAATTTTCACTTGGCCAATGTCAATAGCAAGGCGGATGTTAATCAAATTTATGAACAGTTTTAGTTTCTCCAAAGAAAATTTGTTTAAGTGTACCTGAAGGCACCAAAGAGTCCAGTCAGAGCCCACATATTTCCATATCTCACTCATGGAGAAGTAAAAATGTTGCTATACTGTGACTTCAGGGAAACAGGAAGATTTTAGGTTGCTTCTACATCATGTCGGACTCAGGCAGTAGCCATGGTGTCTGGAATAGTTAAGCTGTAAGCTAACGTTACCCTGTTTCTTTAGCATGCTCCCAGCAGGTAAGCTATGTTTGCAGGGATTTCAGGGATTTCCCGTGGTTAACATAGCCTGGAACACTTTGTCGGTTTGTCCTTTCTTGGCCTCCAGGTCCTCTTATCGTTTTTTTAATTGGCATTCAGGGAATTGTACACTTGATATGTCACAGGAACATTCTTTTTTAATTTTTAACTTTATTTTTATAGGACAGCTGAAGACATGAAAGGGGAGACAAGCAGCAAAGAACCACAAGTCACAGTCAAACCCGAGGAGTAAACCCTATATATATATATATATATATATATATATATATATATATATATATATATATATATATATATATATATATATAAATATGATTCTTCTTTTTTCCTGGGTAGGATACTGTTGTACGAGTCAGACCAATTAACACAAGATTAGGGTAGTGCAAAATAGATAAACATCAGCTACTGCCATCGGTGCATGTCACCGTATTTGCCAATGGGCCAATGAGAGTAAATATGGCGGACATCGGCCAACTCCAATCTCCAGCCGACACATTGGTGCATCACTAATTTAATGGAAATACAGAAGAATAAATTATATGGTTATTGTCAACTGACAACTGGATTGATGATTTAACCCTCGTGTTGTGGTCGGGTAAAAAAGAAATAAGCACTGAAAATGTCAACATTATAAATATCTTTGGAAAAAACTTTTTTAAAAGCACCCACAACATTGAAAAAGTGTCAAAAAAAAGCAATAACTGTTGAAAAAAACAGAAGACAACACAAGGGTTAAGAAGGGCTCAATTAAAAGAAAATCTAATTAAACTTTTAACTAGAGTTTTAACAATTCCAAATGTTGCTGTACAAATAATTGTGTCAGAAAAATTGCTATTAACAATATAGTATGTCTCTTTCACTTAAATTTACAAGTACTTATACTCTGACACTGTTCATCAATACAAGGGTGAAAAAAATACTTTGACGAGGAGGCAGAGAATTGGCATCAGCTGTGTGCTTGGCCATCAAGTGGTATTTCAGACTGGACAAAACACACAGATCACTTTGGTCTTGTCAATGGAACCATTTGGCAACTTTAAAAAAAGTAAACTTTCTATTCAGAATCTTACTACTGGTGTCCATTTTGGCGTCTCGCACTCGCCGTCCACTCAAAACAAACACGTGTGTGCGGCGTGCCTGTTTTGTTTACCATCTAGCAAGATCTGCTGTGGTGTTGTAATTTTGTTGCAACAGCATGTGTTAAAAAAAACAAAAAAAACTACAAAAGTTCATTAGCACAAAAAGAACGTTAAGCTCGCGATAAAAAAGATTTATTTTTAAAAAGTGTCTGCCTAAGCAGTGTTTCCCACAGGTTGAGAATTTACTAATTATTTGCATTAGCAGCCCTAGTCAACAGCCTTTACAACAAGCACGTCCCGTTTCTTAAAAAGGTCTCCTAAATTAATGTTAACTAGAGCTGCACAATTATGGCCAAAATGATAATCACAATTATTTTAATAAATATTGTGATCACAATTAATTATCACGATTATTTGATTATAACCAAAACTAATTTTATTGTCACATAGGCTATTTATAACTGCTTTCACATTCATATTATGCTACATTCTTCTTATGTTGAAGTTGTATAGACAAACAGCTGCAACACATGTAAATGAAAATTAACTATTTGAAATAAATAGCGTAGGATATATACAGTGGGTACGGAAAGTATTCAGACCCCTTTAAATTTTTCACTCTTTGTTTCATTGCAGCCTTTTTCCAAAAATCAAAAAAGTTCATTTTATTTCTCAGTAATGTACACTCAGCAACCCATCTTGACAGGAAAAAAACAGAAATTTAGAAATTTTTTGCATATTTATTAAAAAACAAAACTGAAATATCACATGGTCATATGTATTCAGACCCTTTGCCGTGACCCTCATATGTAACTCAGGTGCTGTCTATTTCTTCTGATCATCCTTGAGATGGTTCTACACCTTCATTGGAGTCCAGCTGTGTTTGATTATACTGATTGGACTTGATTAGGAAAGCCACACACCTGTCTATATAAGACCTTACAGCTCACAGTGCATGTCAGAGCAAATGACAATCATGAGGTCAAAGGAACTGCCTGAAGAGCTCAGAGACAGAATTGTGGCAAGGCACACATCTGGTCAAGGTTACAAAAAATTTCTGCTGCACTTAAGGTTCCTAAGAGCACAGTGGCCTCCATAATCCTCAAATGGAAGGCGTTTAAAACGACCAGAACCCTTCCTAGAGCTGGCCGTCCGGCCAAACTGAGCTATCGGGGGAGAAAGAGCCTTGGTGAGAGAGGCAATGAAGAACCCAATGGTCACTGTGGCTAAGCTCCAGAGATGCAGTCGGGAGATGGGAGAAAGTTGTAGTAAGTCAACCATCACTGCAGCAATCCACCAGTCGGGGCTTTATGGCAGAGTGGCCCGAAGGAAGCCTCTCCTCAGTGCAAGACACATGAAAGCCCGCATGGAGTTTGCTAAAAAACACCTGAAGGACTCCAAGATGGTGATAAATAAAATCCTCTGGTCTGATGAGACCAAGATAGAACTTTTTGGCCTTAATTCTAAAGCGGTATGTGTGGAGAAAACCAGGCACTGCTCATCACCTGTCCAATACAGTCTCAACAGTGAAGCATGGTGGTGGCAGCATCATGCTGTGGGGGTGTTTTTCAGCTGCAGGGACAGGGCGACTGGTTGCAATCGAGGGAAAGATGAATGCGGCCAAGTACAGGGATATCCTGGACGAAAACCTTTTTCAGAGTGCTCTGGACCTCAGACTGGGCCGAAGGTTTACCTTCCAACAAGACAATGACCCTAAGCACACCGCTAAAATAACGAAGGAGTGGCTTCACAACAACTCTGTGGCTGTTCTTGAATGGCCCAGCCAGAGCCCTGACTTAAACCCAATTGAGCATCTCTGGAGAGACCTGAAAATGACTGTCCACCAACGTTTACCATCCAACCTGACAGAACTGGAGAGGATCTGCAAGGAGGAATGGCAGAGGATACCCAAATCCAGATGTGAGAAACTTGTTGCATCTTTCCCAAAACGACTCATGGCTGTATTAGATCAAAAGGGTGCTTCTACTAAATACTGAACAAAGGGTCTGAATACTTATGACCATGTGATATTTCAGTTTTTGTTTTTTAATAAATATGCAAAAATTTCTAAATTTCTGTTTTTTTCTGTCAAGATGGGTTGCTGAGTGTACATTACTGAGAAATAAAATGAACTTTTTTGATTTTTGGAAAAAGGCTGCAATGAAACAAAGAGTGAAAAATTTAAAGGGGTCTGAATACTTTCCGTACCCACTGTATATATATATTTTTTTTTAATGCATCTCTCAGAAAGCTCCTTCACTTGTTTTCAACAATAACTGATTAAAAGAGCTAGGGAGAGAGGGGGAGTGCGATGGACGCTACTCACAGAGCGACAGCTGACTCATTATGGATGGGTCCAGTACAGGTCGGGTCAGTGGAGTTACACACGTCGTGTGTATGAAATGTCTATATCGTCACTGCGCTGCATTTTTATAAACTATGATATTCTGGCCATTGGTCAGATCTCTTGCAGGTCCAGCAGGCTCCGTCTCACACGCTATTACTCTATGAACTGCAGTTAGTTGCATTCAATAACTTCTGTGTTTTTCGCCGCGGCGGCCGTGATAGAGTTACCAGCAGAAACAGTGGTACAAATACAGGTTTGCCTCTCATACTTAACAATATACAGCTGTGTTAATAACAACTAAAACTGTGGACAAATGTCAGAAGTGTGGTCCGGCACAGCTGTGTGGCGGGGCTGCGCGGCGAGTAAGAGGAGAGAGCCAAACACAGGCACGGCTTTACAGAAGAAATGGGTCATGTAACTCAAAATTGGACCATGTCGATATAAACAATATTGCAGTGGATGGACATTAAGTGCACCGATTCGTCCTAGAGGAAAAATATTACTCAAGCCCTAGACACCAATTAGCACTGGTCACCAGTAGTACTGCTGTGACTACTACAGACGGGACAAAATGTTATGTTAACTAGTAACCTGGTAAACCTTGAGACCAACGTATAACCGACTGCTATCTGTTGAATTTTCCTCACATTACTCTGTCCTCTGTGACTGTCTACATCTAGAAACTAAGCTGTGACCGTGATTAAAATTTGATTAATTGTGCAGCCCTAATGTTAACTTATATGCCATCTGTGTAATATTTTCAGCTCATATAGAGAATTATGAGAGCATGTCAAACAGTGTACACATCATCTGATTATTACAGGCAGTAAAAAAAGAGAGAATGAGAATGCTCTCCTATAATATGTTGCTTGTAAGTAAGGCACAGTATGCACCACCTCCGCCTTATTGTGAGCCAAGAAAAAGCCTGCCATTGGCCAACTGAAGAGCAGTATGATGTATGTAAAGGTGGCTCACCTTTGAAGGGCCAATGATCATGCCATTCCAGTGAGTAAGTGTCATGTCGTCATCATCTTCGAGTCCCCAGCTCACTGTACCGTCTCCACCTCCTTTCTGACCTTCCTCCAGTTCCTCCAGTAGCCGAAAGCTGCGGGGAACTACGATGCCTATGTAGACAGACACACACACACACACATTTTAGAACAAACTTTTTTTCTGAAAAATAATGTAATTGGAATAATTTTTACAAGATGACTTAAAGCTTTATTGGGAAATAATTACTCTCAAATTACTGGAGTGATTATGTAGGAAAGAGATCTGAATAGAAAATAAAAATTTACAAAATAAAACTATTAAAGTCTGTATGGTTCATCTTTCCACTGTTCCAACAATCACCACTCTAGTATGGTTTAAATGAACAGACAATTTACCAATTTACATGCGGAAATATGCTGGATCTATACACACTAAAAGTATTGCAATGGAGTCTGGTGGGTTTAACGACAGCAATGTCAGAGCCCTTTCTAGTTTAACAAAAAGGATCTTACTCTTTAACATTAAGGTCTATCTCTTTTGGGATCCTTTCCATAATATTGTCAGACAGAATAATATTCTGAACCTGGCAGTGGAAAAATAGCGCTTTTGGTGGACATTTGTCCTATGGAACTACATTACGTTGTACTGTTTAAGGAGTTGCCTACTTAACTTTTAAATATAAAAACATACCGCTAAGGACAGCTGTTCACATTACATAAGCAGTAGGACCATGTAAACGAGTTGTTAAGTAAAATACATTGGGTTAATTTCCTGTTGACTAAGTACGTTTGAGTATTTCTTCCGGAATGACTCTCCAGTTGCTGGACAGGTCTGTGCTGCCAGCTAACGTCATCGACGCAAACAATTGTTGGGTTTTAACGTTCACATTAGCTACCCATCAAGCTGGTCATAGGCGAACAGAGTAACCCATCAATACCACAGAATCATGTGATCTTTGATGTGTACTGAATCCGCATGTAGCGCTAGCCTTTTCTTTGACCAGCTAGCTTCATAATGGTAAATCAAGGTTGTTGCAGATGGCCGAGTGTTGCTCAGAGAAATGTGGGCCAGTTTAGCTATAGCCAATGCGCTAGCTAGCTAGCTAACTAACTAACGTTAGCATTGTTTGTGACAGCATTGTTCTGTTAGCTACAGCCAAAACTCCACTGCAGCTGGACTCTTGGCAATTGCAAAATTATTGCGCGAATAATATGGTATAGTGGAAAGTGTACTTCTTACACAAAATCAATGAAAAGACACAGACGTCTAAACTGTCGGTGAAGTCAACTTACCTGATGCGGCGGAGGCCGCCATCTTTGTCACTGGTTTAGTTTACGGTCGGAAGCGCGCACGTACGATGATGTTAACTGGCGCGTGTCCGCCGTAAGAAAAAAAGTAGTCTAACAATTATTTTGTAAATTATTTAACCCCATTAGGCTAACACATATTTTCACTTGACCTGCTTCATGCTATTGGTATAAGTTAGTTCTGTTTTTAAGACTGGCGTTTATTTTTATTGAGCGCTGCTGGCCCAGCAATAGGCTTCGTCTCATCCCCAGACCAAAACGGGGATCTCTCTCTATGTGAGACAGTGTGGATGAGATACTGCAATATGAGCAGAGCAACAACGTAATGCGCAGTAGGCTACAGGGAAGGTGTTTTTTTTCTTTAAATAGGCCTATTGTGACTTTATTCTCGTATTATGTATGACCCTTTTCTCTCAAAATAAGATATTTTGAGTGTGCACATAGTTTTGAACATGAGCAGAAATCTTGCTGAAACATCGCTAAGTCCAGGGGTTTATTAATTAAAATGAATTCACGTAGGCTATCATTCATATAAATAAGTTCCACATGCACATTTAAATAGATGACGCAACAAAAGACGCAAAATGGGAAGGAGGAGTTACATTTTATAGACCTGCATGTATGTTGACTCAGCAGAGATAACATTAAATAAAAAAAAGTTGATCTACAAGAGGATAAATATTTGAAAAGAAATACAGTTTTTATATTTTCAATTGTCCCGTGTTTTCCTGTACATAAATAAAGAAATTTCCAGCATAAATTAATTCAGAAAAAGGTAGAAATAGGTGTGAAAAAAATTACCAGAGTGCAGGAAATTATGTGTTTAATGCTCTTTTTTTTTTGGGGGGGGGCAGGACCTATGAGACAGAGGTTTGCCAGGCCAGCTGTGATTAGGTAAAATGTTTGTGCCAGGTCACCAAGGTCTTGAAGCAGCTACCCGTTGGGTCAATGCACTTCTCTAACCTCTGTGCTATACCAATCGCCCATGTTGCCCACCTGTTTTTTCTACCATCCATCCATCCATCCATCTTCATCCGCTTATCCGGTATCGGGTCGCGGGGGCAGCAGTTCCAGTAGGGGACCCCAAACTTTCCTTTCTCGAGCCACATCAACCAGCTCCGACTGGGGGATCCCCCGAGGCGTTCCCAGGCCAGGTTGGAGATATAATCTCTCCACCTAGTCCTGGGTCTTCCCCGAGGCCTCCTCCTAGCTGGACGCGCCTGGAACACCTCCCTAGGGAGGCGCCCAGGAGGCATCCTTACCAGATGCCCAAACCACCTCAACTGGCTCCTTTCGATGCGAAGGAGCGGCGGCTCTACTCCGAGCTCCTCACGGATGACTGAGCTTCTCACCCTATCTCTAAGGGAGACGCCAGCCACCCTCCTGGTGAAACCCATTTCGGCCGCTTGTACCCTGGCCCACCCTAATATAGCAGGCTAGAACCAGCCCTGGTGCACTCTGACATCACTCTTTATCAAGACGACGTGCAGTGCAGCGGTTAATGTCGTGTTGCATCACTTGGCTTCAACATAGAAAATACAGAAATTGCATTTGATTGTGACTGGGTGCTACTGTTTTTTAACGTGAGCACAGGCAGCACTAAACAGCCCAGAATAGAGCACACTCTGACAGAGGTGGTTATTGAAAGTACGAGTTCACCATCTACTGGACAACACAGATAGTGTCATTAGAGTTCAAACTTTGTTGTTACAGTATGTCTCAATTAAGAGAGTAAATGTATTTGTGTTATGCTCCTTGACATGGCAGCAACTTTAACAATTATTTAAACTTTTGGAGATAGCCTGATGACAGGCAAACAAATAAACAAAGAGACAAATATAGCAAGATATCTTAAAACGATTTCAATAAATTAGGTGAATCAACCTGATTTACAAAATTCTAATTAAATCGGATGGTGATCCAGCATCTATTGTTTTAAAGATGTATTGACATTATTAGGGTATGCCATTTTCTCAGGAACTTTTATTAACTTAACTAACTATACATCTGCATATTTTATGAGACCAACCCTTGAATCATTCACTCAAAGGACACGGCTATGTAAATTTTAATTTCAGACATTAGAGCTGAAACTGGAGATTGTTTGGGTATGGGATAATTAACATACTGTGAGGGGGAGGCTGTCCTCTGACCCAAGCCTACCCACACCTCCCCCAGGCATCAAGCCGGACGCCCACCCTCCATCCCCCATCCCAGCCAACACGCCCAGCTCTTCTCTCAACTCCAAAGACAAGTTGGTTCTCAGAGTGGCTGAGATGTGTGTGTGCGTGAACTTTGGGGATGAATGGCTCAGTGTTTTTCACAAGGACGTGAATATAGTGTGTTGCTCCTGACAGACAGGCATGCCTATTCACACTCTTTTCCATTTTTCAAACTCACTTCTCCGTCACCCTGCGAATGAATACATGCCTGTGCTTAGAAACATACACACAAACAGCCAAATAGTCTAAAGGGTCCCAATAGAAATCCTGGGTGTGAGAGTACTATTGACTTCAAAATAGTCTATTACCCATGTGCTGTACAGTGTTTTGTATTTAGCTTGCTAATAGTGGTTTGAATAGGTAATTTTGACTTGTTCTAAATTGTCTTCAACCTGTTGTATTAATAGATTATTTATGTGTTGTTATTGCATTGGTATTATTCCTTCCCTCAAGCTCACCGGTCAGTCAAAAAGTGTGTCCAATAGTATTTCCTTTTCCTTTGGTTTTCTGACAATGGGATTGTGAGTTTCTGATGCCTGATGCCTTCATTGTCACTGGAACTCATCCCAACTAGACACAGATTTTAGTGCTACATGTCAGACTGCACTCTCCGCTACTATCACATAAAATGGGGGACTGAAAGAATGACGGTTATCCCTTCAGTAGGGTTCCACACGCTATTGAGAATCAATGCCAGGAAGAACTTACAAAAGACAGTCCCCACAACAAATTCAGAAAAAGGCTGTGCTCTAGTGGTTAAGAGCAAAAGAACCATCTTTTGTATTTTTAGTGAAGTCTTGAAGGCTTATGGCAAAACACATTAAAGGTCCCATGGCATGAAATGTTTTTTTAGCCTGTCTATGGTCCCCCAGTGGCTAGAAATGGCAATAGGTGTAAACCGCATCCTGGGTATCCTGTTCTGCCTTTGAGAAAATGAAAGCTCAGATGGGCCAATCTGGAATCTTGCTCCTTATGAGGTCATAAGGGGCAAGGTTACCTCCCCTTTCTCTGCTTTGGCTGCCCAGAGAATTTGGCCAGCCCATGAGAGAGTGACATTGTGGATTTCAAACAAGGAAAGTAGCAGTTGGTCAAAGCCACACCCAGAGCCTCCACCTTGCTCCCCCCAATCTATCGTATTTTAAAATTAAAGCTTTATAATATTAAGATTTACCAATACTGTGCCATAAGCTCAATATATTCAGATGCATCATATACACTATTAAACATAACAAATATGACTTTATATTCTATATATAAAGATATGTGATCTCATTGTTTCTGGGTATTGACCTTATCTATGAATTAATGATGTTGCAATATTTATGCCAACATTTGTGTAATGTTCGGATCACAATATTTACTGACCTGTCTTTATAAATTATTATCATTTAACATTGAAAGTATACTACTGTATTGAGTAGACCCAACTGTTGTTGTCTAGCCTTTGAACTAGGAGGTGACATGGTGGGTGATCTTTAAAGTGTATGTAGCTTAAATATCTTCAGTCCTCATTACAGGAGATTTAGGAGAGAGGGGAGATAAAAGGCTTCTTTTCACTACAGGGGACAATTCAGATACAGAGGGAGAGAGACCCTCCTTAAAGATGACAAGACTGTTCAGCAGGTTTTGTGATATCTGTGTGGTCTCTATTGGTATGCATCTGATGTGTCAGAGTGTGACATGTAAATGGAGGAGCAGAAAAGGTCTGACCCCCAGACAACTTCATGGAGCATAAGAAATATTTACAGCTTAAATTCCAGTCATAACAGCTTAATGCCTAATTTATTCTTAATTGCATGCTGCATTATAGTTGATGATACGTGCTTGTTTGAAAATAGCACAAACACATTATACAGTATTTATTCATCTTTTTCATTTCCTTGCATTAGCTGACTTAACAGTACATAAAGCTTGGAAACTCAACAAGTAGTGGTATTAAAAATGGGGTCATGCATTCCCAGAGCTGCTTGAGAGAGATAAGTTAATGTAATATTAAAATCATAGCTTTCACCCTTTCAACCAATCATAGAAAACTGTTAGCCTGTGTATTTTAATAGAGGTATGTAAAGTGACAAACTTTGGGAATCAAACGGGATCAAACTACAATAGCTGGATGGGATCAGGACGGAATGCACATCTCCAGCTGACCAAAAGGGGTCTGCCATGTACCAGCCATTTCTCTGGCAGCTAATGCTCCCTTGACATGCTGGGGGAAATATTGGAATATGGTAAATTGCAGCAAACATTGAAAACAACACAGTGGAAGCCTAAATATGACATGACAGGATTTCAGTTATGATCACGTTTATCAAACAGTCGGGGATCCTTCATAACTAAGTGGGCTATAGTCTTTTAGCGGTTATGTGACCGCTTAAAGAAAGATTTTGTTTGGTACACATATGTTTCCTTCCAAACTTGTGCAAGGTTTTGCAATGTTCTTTGAAATGTGCTCGTTGTGGTTTGATAGGAACTCAATTAAAAACCATTACTTCGACTGAAAACAGAGCAGTGGTGTAACACTGCCGTTTTTTAAGCAGCCAGTAAAGCATCATGACACTTTCTAGAATTGTTTGTTTCGAAAATACGAGAAGCACTTGAAGGCAGCATGATGTATCCCCCTTTGCCAAACCCCTTTTTACGCTTGTGGAGAGCTGGCCGCTGAACGCAGCACCAAACCATTCCCACCACTACTTACCCCGCCGGCTACATGTGGGGGGTAGAAACCTGCTAGGTAAAACCAAGCAAAGGAAAGAAACTAAATTAAGCGTTACTTTTTACTGCATGGAATAACTGCACTGATTTTTCCTCCACCGAGACGTTAGGAGTGTAAACTAGTAAAAGTTGGATGCCCGAGAGCACATTTGCAAGTCCGGACTGAACGACAATGGAATTTGTGATCTCGTAACCACGAGAAATAACGTTTATCTGCGCCGGTTGCAGACGAATTGGACAACGTTACTCTCATTGAAAACCTCCTTGCTTCGCTGAAAAGAGGAGTAAACCAGCGTTTTGAGCAAGTGACTGAAGAGTTGTACACAGGGCAAGGTGAGTGACAGTCTGGGCCGTGTAGTCCTCTTCTACTTAATACGAGCTACTCTTCTTTATCTAATTTAAAATTAAAACTGCGTATGTTTTCCCACGTGTTTGCCCTCTAAATGACCGAGCCTCTGTCATGTGAAGACTGAAGAGCAGTACCAATGACGTTGTAACGTTATTTAAAAAAAACTTTTCAGCATTCACTATCTTTGTGCATGTTTAAACCATTGCCCACTTTGTTTTCATTCAGACTCAATCAAAAACTGGTCCACTGTGGGCTTCCCTTGAGTTAGCTAACTTAGCCAATACACATCCTCTAGGCGGCGTCGCTCCAAGGGACCAGCGTTATCTATCACTAATGTTCATTATGTTGTATGAGCTGTGACTCCATTTAACGGGGTTTAAATGCCAAGTGATTTAACAACATTGGCATCTGATAGTGCCATATAATTTACAGGCACAACACAACAGCTCAGAGAGCAGCCAACGTTAGCCATCCCCCTGGGTCATCATCACTCCAACGGAACTTTTCACATGGACGTTACCTCCCTGTCCTAAACAAGTTTCATTTTTTCATTTTACATTAAAGTGTTCAGATTTAGTCGCTATACCACCCACTGTGATTCCCTATTAAGATAAAGTGGAATTGGGTGATTTCAGCCAGGAAAAAAAGAAACCTCAAACAGGTAACCTGAAAATCAGATGACAATTATGCTTCAAATAACGTAGCCTAATCACATCTTAAAATGATCATTCATTTAGCAAGCCTGGCTTTTGCAATCATTATAATTATAATTAATAATATTATTGCCATTTAAAGATTCTTTCAGAACAGCATTAGCTACTTAATAAGTGTGCCATTCATACAAATGTGACTGCATGAACTGCAAATGAAGGCAGTGCAAGTTAATATAACCAATCATAAATGCTATTGCTGATAATGCAGCTCTTTACAATCAAAAGTCAGATACAGGTCTTCATGTAATAACGTGAAGACCTGTATATAACTTAACACAGTAACTTGTGTGATATTACACTTATTTTCAAGTGTCATGGAAAATCCATCCATCCATCAATCACAAAAGCTGCCAGTGACTGTGTGTGACCTTACCTTTTGTGTTATTGTTATTGTGTTTAGTGCCATCTTAAACCATGTCCATCTGCTCCTATTGCCTCATTACAGAATTGGTGGCTTAGTATAAGCCAGTAAATGAGATGGAATATCCCCTCCCAATGATGAAAAATGCTCATTTATTTAAGATTGTTGGTAGTATTGGAAAAACGAGGGTGTGCCCAGAATATTTTGCCTGCTAGGGTATGCTGACATGATTGTCTGCACTTCTAAATAAAAATAAAAAAAAATAGTTTTTTTTGTATAATTTTGTTTCCTGTGATAAACCAACTCTTAAAAAATCTCAACTCTATACAGGCAATCCCTAAAAATATTTGTTTAAACTGACCAACACGTTTTGGGGATTAAATTACTTTTAACGGCAGTAGAGAAGTGTAATTTCACTAAAATAGGTAATTTGGAGTATTGTAACATAGCTAAGTTTGTGTTGGACCCAAAACAAATGATCCCCAGTTTTCAAGTTGTAAAATAAAGATGGACAAAGGCTGAAGCTACTGATAAAAAGTGTGACAAGTTTTCCATTGCTTTCTCAAGGTAAAAGTTGTGGTCCATGTCAAATAATGAGTGTATACAATTAGAATGGATGTTTAAGTGGAGTACATTTTATAACCCCTGAAGTGAATGAGTGCTTGTTAGCAGAACTAGTAGCCAGTACAGACTTGTACCTGGATAAAGTCAGACACCAGCACTCAAAGGTGTCTGGACTTGTATAATGACCCTTGGCCTTGTGTATAAATGCTGTCAATATGGTGTGCACATTTTACCTTTTTTTTTTTTTTTTTTTTTTTTTTTTTTAAAGCCTTGAAAACATTTTTCCCCAGATTAATGTAGAGGACTACTTGTTTTTTTTTTCAATCATTTCAGTTTGGAACGTTCATTAGGGCTGGGAAGGTATGGATTTTTTTCTTACCGCGAAAAGCAAGAAATTCCCGTGGTATCGTGGTGTACCGCAACCCCCTTACAAGAGTAGCGTAAGTTAGAGCAATAATGGCAGGGTGCCTTAACTGAGTGACGTCAATGCTTGTGGGGTCGCGCAAGGAGATCGAGCCGTAACGGAAAGTAGTGTATGAATGACGCTGTGAGGACAAGAGAGAGGAAAAAGAGTTATTAAAGTTGATGAGTTAAAAGTGAACAATAAAACAACAAGCTAGAGCTTCTAATACACGGTAGGAAAGGCAAATACATTTCTCCAATACAAGACATTACACAGGTACTCTCGCATGTAGGGCTAATAGTCAACACGAATGGAATGTTATTGTGTGTCATGGAAAATTGCGCTCCCCAACTTGCAAAAGGTTGGATTTGCTCCATCTTTTGATGATGAGTTTTGTTTAGAAAACCTTAAATCCATGTAAAACACAATGTCATCAGACACGATCCATGTCATTAGAACCAATGAATCCGTCATTAGACACAACGTGCACACATGTGCAGGCCAATGTTTTTATGCTTTTTTGGATTTTCCTTGTCTGTTAGTGTGTTATATATTTTTTGTAACACATTTAATTCCAAATGGAGCTTTTCTCTCCTACAAACAGCACTTTCTTAACTGCCTAAAAACGGCTCACCCACATTTCTGTTTGAAATTCCTCAATTAACTTTGTCATTGATTGAAAAATCCAGCCCAGTTTTTCATAGGTGCGGCCTAAGCAAGCATAGTCCACCGATAGGCTTGTTTGAATTTGGTTGACCAGTTAGAGCTGGGCGATTTGGAGAAAATCAAATATCACAATATTTTTTTACCAAATACCTCTAACGATATTGTGGCGAAATTGTTGGGTTGACAATTCGTGCTTTCACAAAATATGCACACAATGAGATTTTTTTGTTAAATAATCATTAGTTATGTTGATATATAGACTATGTGGGTAAAGGCAAATAATAGAACAGCTAGAACAGTCTGGTGTGTTCAGAAAAAGAAACTTATGTTTTTTGAACATCAATATATATCAGGGGTGTCAAACTCATTTTCACCGAGGTCCACATCAGCATAATGGCTGTCCTCAAAGGGCCAGATGTAACTTATAAATGTAACTAAATGTAATTGAATGTAACGTAAAATAAATTTAACTAGTCCTTAATGTTAAATAACTCATTATTTATTATAACTTATTCAAGTGACAATTACAGTTGCATAGAAAACATATGCTTGTTGCTCTAACATAAATCTTTTTAAATTTTGTCAGCTTATGAAAACCCACATAACTCCATTAATGAAGGATCAAACTGTCCAAGTGAATAAAGAAAAATAACATAAAACTGAGCTGCAAAGAACATGTATGACACATGTAGCATTTTACAAAAAAAGGATGCACACAGCCTGGCATCCAACTGATGGTATGATGACAACAATTTGTCTGCATACACACATAAGACCTGCAAACATGAAATAATTACAACAGCAGCTACACATAAATAATATGTAATCAACTAAAAATACCAAAATAAAGGTTGACTCAGTTCACAACTATATTGGTCAAGTTTTTTGGTTAGTCTTTGATGAGGAGATGCTGCCTGTCCTTGAACACACCAAGTGGATTCTCTCTCTACTATCGATTGATCATGTTCTGAAAATGATAAACACAAAACAAAATGCAAGCACAAAAATGATAACTGCGCTGTGTCCGTGTTATCTGTGCTTTCATCAACAGCTAATGAAAAAGCTGTGTAGCTGCGTGTCTCCTCGGCCAGCTGTTGTAAGATTTTCTGCTAGTTCCTTCACTCGGTCGGCGATGCTGTTTCTTGATAAACTGACATTAAAAGTCTGTAACTGGTCGGGACACACCTGCTCACAGACCTTCAGCATGCACTGCTTCAAAAACGCTCCCTCTGAAAAAGACTTGGAAGCGCGGGCGATTTCTTCAGCCACAATGAAGCTAGCTTTCACCGCGGCCTCGTTTTTGGCTGTGGATTTCATGAACAAACTCTGCTGCGACCGCAGTTTGCCTTTTAATTCTTGGGCAATTTGTTGCTTTTCTTAAAGGCTAGCTTTAGCGTACTTAGCTCCGTGTTTGGTGTCAAAATGTCGACGCAGATTGTACTCTTTGCCAACCGACACCGCCTCGTAACACAAAAGACATACCGGTCTTTCTCCTTGAAGCACAAACAAGTATTCGCCTTCCCATCTGTTTTGAAACAGTCTTCCGTCTGCATCAACTTTTCTCTTTCTGGACGTTTTGGGATCATTATTTATTTCTCAATTCCACTCGTTGTCATGGATACTGCCGCGGCTAGCGTAGTCGAAAGGCATTGTGGGAAATGTAGTTTATGGTCAAAGAACGCTCTTAATTTATTTTTTGGTATTTATTTTTAGACACTAAAAACTTTTAAGCTCTCGCGGGCCACATAAAATGACATGGCGGGCCACATCTGGCCCGCAGGCCTTGAGTTTGACACATGTGATTATATATAGTATAATAGTATAACAGGGGCTCTTTAATGCAATGACATAACTTATAGTGATTTCTCAAAATTAAACAGAAAAAGGTATTGCATGGAATTAATTTCACTAGACTAATAAGTAGCAACCAAGTTTACAGATGTCAGCATTTACAGATTGGATTTGTAGAATTCAGTGACTCCCCAATAAACAAGTAACCTCACAAATTCTGTCACAGACTTGCCAAAGGTCAAAAGGTGCAGGGGAAAGGGTTTGACTGCTCTTGTTTTGTGTGTCTGCAGTGTTTCCCACAGAGAATTAACTTGTGGTGGGTGGTGCACGATGTGATGGCGCGGTGTGTGATGGCTGGGTTCAGTAATCACTAGTCAACAAGGTTAAGAAACTATAACAAAGTTAAGAAACAATGACTACATAACATTAACAGATAATTTAGAAAGAAATAACTATTGTACATAATATTAAACCAGACTTGATGATACATGATACATGAAGTGTAGCCTTTGATGTGCTATGTCAATTAAATGTGGCTGGTTTGTCAAATCAATTTTATGGTTCATCAGATAAAATACCTGATTACCCGAAGCCAAAATGACATATATACAAAATGTGACCTTAAAGTTATAGTCCATATTATTATCACATTTAATTAATTAAATTCAATTTATTCAGGCTTAAGTCCGCAAATACAGTTCATGAATACGGGAACAGAGTTGAACTGAAGGCTCGGCTAGCAGCAATTAGCTTCCTTCAGCTGTTAGTTTCGGTTAACTCATTATAAAGATATGCTTGAGCGGAGACTGCCGCGGAGAGGCTGAACAGCCAGACTCTGTTAAAAGTAGCTGTGCAGTACAGGCAATCTGGAAAGCCACAACATCACAAGCAACGTGCTACTACTAATGTTAAAACCGCTGGTCTGTGGGCACTATAAAAATACATTGGTGATTAGAAAATGGAATTTGGATTTTATCTGCCTGGGCAGGGCGCCAAAGTAGAACCTATGTATGGGAAAGACTTGTAGTTGGAGGGACTGCAGGGAGCATGTAGTGTCAAAATCTTTAATTGCACCTGCTTCCAATGAAACCCCTTACTACAAACTCAAAAGTCAACCGTTCTCATCAGCTGAAGTGAGGGCGTGAAGGCAAACAACTGAGAGGATAAGGGAACAGTCCGGTGATTTGTCTTTCTAAGCATCCCTTGTGTCATTGATGCTGTTATTCTGGTAATGAGCAGCTGGGGAGATATCAAGGATGGACTGAGGGTTTGATAAACTGGCTGGGGATGATCATTGGCTTGGGCGTTGATTAACTATCTGAACATTACTGCCAGGGCAGAGCTGTCATTGCATGTGCAGTGATGTAAAATAAAGAATAGTAAGGTACGGGTAATGCCGCTCCTCCTTCTGTGATGAACATACTCCTCAGTCTATTATGAAGAGGAAAAATCCACTTATGGATCTTCTTGATTCACTTATGGATCTTCTTGAAGTAAAATGCTTGTCATAATGGTGTGAGGAGTATGTTCATCACAGAAGGAATGTCTGAAACTGTCTTCTGGCGCACCCTTCTGATGTCATAATTGGGGGGAAGCAGCTGTAAATTTTTCTAACTTTCTGAAATAATCTTGACAAACATGTCTACTGTACCCATCAAACGGCCAGATGTGTATAGGTATGACAGGATGGAATGTCTCTCAAACTATTTTGTCATTCTTCAAGTAAAGGTACAATATGTAACATTTCTGCATTAAGATTGATTTATTTGATTAGGACAAGGCACATTAATCAACATTTCTGTAAATGCGCCAGTGGCTAATTTTCAACTGTAGTCCCAGTTACCTAGTATGCATGTCTTTTTGCTGGGAGGAAACCAGAGCTCCCGGAGGAAACCCACGCATACATGGGGAGAACATGCAAACTCCACACCGGACCGGGGATTGAACTCTGCCCAGACCAGTGATCGAACACTGCAGTGCCAACTTGCTGTGAGGCACAAGTGCTAACCACTGAGCCACCGAAACCCTAACCAAAAACGACTATTCCTATGTTATATATTTTGGTGAGATAAATCTACACTATATCAGTAGAATAAAGTAAATAGATGTCTTTATATCTAACTATATCAGTAGAATAAAGTAAATACATGTCTTTATATCTAACTATATCAGTAGAATAAAGTAAATACATGTCTTTATATCTACACTATATCAGTAGAATAAAGTAAATACACTATCATAATTGTTTCCAACAATGTTCAAACACAGAGAAATCTGTTAATTTCAATAACGTTTAATTTAGTCGCCTGTCAGTGCTGTCATAAAACCTTTGACCCCGACAATACGTTCAAGAGTGATCGTAAATCATAAAATGTCACAGAAAGAATTATACTCAGTAACCATAATACAGCTGGCTTTCTGTCAAAACATAATTGTGTCAATGATTACATGCCACTTACAACACAGTAATACAGCAGAGATCTTATTTAGTGATACATTTCAATGTTGACTGATCCAGCTTAACGTGCTATGTTGACAAGTAATGTTAGCGTTAGCTCAAGCTAATGCTCGGTGGGGAACGTTTACAGGTTACATTGTTCAACACGTTCATGTTTTGATCAAGGCAAAGTTAACGTTAAACAGCACTATGGGCTAACCCACGATTACGTTCGCCAGTTAATGTTAGCTGTATAGATAGAAGACACATCTAATGGTACGTTAGCCAGCTATCCCACCCTCTTTCTTCTGACTCGCTCTCCACCGCCAAGGGACTTTAAGCGGGATTAAAGCGGACAACAGCCCCGGGGACACGACAGATCCACAGGTAGCCAGCAGCCAGCCACGATTATTAACTTAAAGCAATCCAAACCCAGTCAGCATAAATTCTACCACCAGGCAATAATGTTACTAACGGCCATAAGTGTATTGTTCCATTGTGGAAACAGACCCTATCGCCCCAGGCGTCCGAGTCTGGCTGGCCGCGGTGTTGTGCTGAATTTCTCCCCGCTTTAGCGTTTATCGGTCTTATCAGGGTCTTGCCCCTCTCACTGACGGTGAGCTTTTTGCCACACCTTCAAGTTTGGACATTTGAAGTGTTTTGTTGACACTTTGCAGAAACTAGTTTGATCTACTTTTTAAACACACCCCAGCCTTTACACCATTGTATCTTCAAATATCAATTCATTACACTATCTTCTATCTAAAGGATTAATATGGACCAGAAACCACCAGGAGAAGTCAGCCGACAGGAAATCTACATAGTGAACATTCTCTGCAACCAGTTTGAGGCCAGTTGAAGAGCATGATCACCCCAAAGGGTATCAAAATACTTATTTGGAAGGCAAGACCCGCCATGTGAACGCACTACTTGCACAGCAGGGGTCAAGGGCTCCTCCACTCCCATGGCCAGATTTAATACTCAATTTAATTATGTCACTGGGCATTAAGTCAGTTTCCTTATCAGAGTGGTCTCTTTACTGGCGCTGTGTGAGCCAACAGATGCACCAAGATTAGGGACAATATGCTGGTGGTGCAAACCAGGAGCAGAGGGATAAAAGACAGGCACGGAATCTGATACAAGTCACCCCTCCTGCTAGCGGTGTAACGATAAGGGATGTCACAAAACCAAAAATCTAGTAGTCGGTACCGATACTATCAAAAGTACACGATAATTTAGGGCTGGGTCGACATTGATATCTATATATGAGGCTAGATATCGTCTTAAATTTTATGTGTCGTAATATCCTGATACGACAAAAGTGTTTTTCTTTTTCTGGTTTTAAAGGCTGCATTATAATAGAGTGATGTCATTTTCTGAACACACCAGTCTAGCTCCTCTATAATTTGCCTTTGCCCACATATTATATCATCATAACTGATTATTTATCAAAAATCTTATTGTGTGCATATTTTGTGCACCAATTATCAACCCTACAATATCGCCACCATATCGATAACGAGGTATTTGGGCAACAAAATCGTGATACCTGCTCTACAATACTCAATACCAAAGTTAAAACCTTAAGATAGTAAAGTATGTATCTCGAAGTGTCCCATTATTTGAAGAATTTTTTAATGCATCTTTAAATGAAATTGGTAGTTTCATGCTCTGGGGTATCATGCACATTTGTTCTGTACCGTGGTAGTGTTCTAACATATCCAGCCAGCAAAGATACAAAAAACCTTGAGATAAATATCCAAAGAGAACTCAGAGGGAGTGCTTTTTTGCATATTGATGTAGAGTTTCAGACTGATTAAAGAAACCCCTAGAATCACAGCACCATGAGTATGTGATGGTTTTCTTTTTTTCTGTGCTACTGGGTAAAACTGAGGAGTGAGGCTGTGTAGAATTGAGTGGGTGTAGACAGATTAGGATTCACATAGCTCTTTCGGCATATTTCATATGGTAAAGATTATAACTATAAGCTCCAAGCTGGACAGGAAGAACCTTCAGCCTTTTTGTGTCCATAATCTGCATCGACAAAGCCTTTATTTTATTTTTTTTACAAGCTGAGGATTTTCTTTAATAACAAGAACAGTGATAACGCTCTTCAGGATTTAATTAAACTGGGTAGCCTGTTCATTATTCAGATATGTAAATGGCGACCCAGATTTATGCAGTGTCGTGGATTGTAAAATAGATTTGAGTGTTGAAATCTCTTTTGAAGTTATCTGTACGAGTGTGAATTATTAACTAACTCTTCAGGGTACGCTGTACGCTCCACCCCATGCAGCTCAAGTTGGGTGTGTGTTTACTCTACAATTGTTCCGTCATGAATGAGGCTGGTGTGTTTGCCTGAGGTCAGTGTTGAAGAAGTACACTTAATGGTTTACCCAAGCACAGCCTGCTTCCTGAGCTTCAACTGGACTGAATGAGAACTACAAAAGAATGTTTTTACTCACTAAAGCTACGTTGCGTTTCCATAAAGCGGTCTGGTTCAGGTTAGTTCACTTTGTTGGTGGTTATTTTTGCATTTCCATTATCACTTTCTGGATGGCACCAATAGAACAACTCCATTCTGTCCAGTTTTTTCACAACTCTTTTTAGCAAACTGATTTGATAAGGTGAAGATAGAGCCACTGCAGTCCGTTGATTGGTTCAGATGTGCCTCTGCATCGTTGGAGAGGAACATACAACGAGAGCTGGATGGAGCCGTGAGAAATGAAAAGATTTTTTGGCTAATTTCTCAGTGCATGGCGGTCCGTGGCTTCCATCACACGTCTGAGCAATGCAGGAGGAAATGTATAATCTAAAAACAACACTCCACGCACAACATCCAGTAAAACCCATGCCTACATTTTAGAGTACAGTCTGCAGTGGAAACGCCCAACAGATCTAATGTAGGTACATGTGTCCATACAGTTTCTGAGGGTACTGGTGTAAAAGCAGGATTTGATATAGAATGAATAATTCTGAATGTTAACGGTTGAATACCCACATTAGTTGGTAATAGTATACTGAACAATATGTTCTTGTGTTGCTGTTTGTGTTAAGACAACATTAATCACTGATATAATTGATAGGTTTGGCAAATTTTGATTAAATTAAAGGTTTTTGTAGCAAAGTAAGGTACTGAATACTGAAACTCAGGAATCATACTAAAAACCATCTAACTGATAAAACCATCCAGTAAAATATCCAATGCTTTATGTGTTCTCAAACATTAGAGAGTAAAATGACACACAATAGAAGTGATTGAAACGTAAGAGAGGAAACAGGAATGTAGTATTTAGAGGCCATGGCGTGGTGAACAAGGAAACTGAGCTGAAGGAGTTAGTTTGAGTGTCTAGAAAGTAAAAGTCTGGTTTATTTTCTGCATAGACAATGGTATGTCCTTGACTTAGTTCTAAAATGGATGTGGACACGGACAGCAGATGTGCGTGGGGTTCTGTTTACACGTGCATAAATGCAGATACCCAGTGTAGTAGAAACACCAACCCTGTTCAAGTCCCTGTTCTGTAGGACCTGGCACTTGACCTGACATCTTAGTATTTAGAGCCATCTGTCATAGCAAAAGATATAATTTCTGAGAAACAAAGAGACAGTTGAGATATCCAGGGCAGAGATAGGGGATGCGCCTCTGGTAACTACTACAGAGCCTGGTCCGAAAAGATACGCAACCTTGACCCAACTGCGATGTGGCGACCTTGCCCTGGCTGTCCTCTGCGCACCTCTGGGTACCCCGTGAACCTTTGGGGTACAGATTGGAGTAAAAGCAGGCTTCGCTTATCCCATGCAAATGCGCCACTTGAAACTCAGATGTAGGTGGGGGGGATTTCTAAATCACAGGTCCCCAGATAATACTAATTCCGGGTGAATATGTCTTAAGCCATAAACAGAAAGCTATATGTTTATATTGCATAATGGTTAGGATATTTTAAAGTTTAAAATGGGAAATTACAGTGGGGGAATACTTCAAGAACTAATGGCTCCTCTCACTTCACCACTCTCTTCTACCAGAAAGCATTTAGCATATTTTGATCTGTTTTCTCTTGCTTACATCCTGCATACATGCCATCACTTTCTTGCTCATATCCTTTATCCATACGCCACTCTCTATTGCAAAAGTCAAGTAATTTAAAAGTTCATCCTATCCTTCCTTAACACAATTATTTGCTGCTAGTTCAACACTTGACACTTTCGCCAGCGCTCACTTTCCCTCGTGCCTGCATTCATGCATACCCATGTTCCCATATCATTTCCCATCTGTCTGCGGAACTGAAACAGCCGTTTGTAGAAGGCCCTCGGAGAAAGAGGCCCAGCTAGAGTGATAGGGTGACATGGATAAGAAGAGCTTTGTCACTGCCCTTGCATTGAGAAAATGAGACCTCCACCTGGGGGTAGGTGAGGGTTGAGGGAGTACTGCACACACAAAAACATCCACACACCGTTGTTCTTCCGTACGTACAAGGTCCTCTACTTAAAACATCAATTACTCTCCTCTTAATCTTAGCTTTAATCCTCTTTACTGTCTTAAAGCACAGCCTAATCTAAATCTGATCAGAATAGACCCTAATTTTAAACCCAGATCATTGCAGACACAAGATTAGATGGAATCTGTCCTCAAAAAGTATTAATAGGTTAATACCCGTTCCTAGTACTTTCATTTTCTTGCAGTCTTACTATTGATAAATGATATATCAATTTTTTGTCTCCTCTGTGTAAATGTCCAGATGAATACAATAGGTTTAGACATGAGCTTTAGACGTAAAAAATTGAATATTGAAACATTTTATCCCCAAATTTCTGGATTGCAAGGATCATCATGTACTCAAATGCACAAGAGTATCTTATGGTGAAATTGTTTTCAACCACCTGTTTTCAACCATAGTCATTAGAGCCCTGCCTTTAATTCCAATTTACATTCTAACCCTAAACTTAACAAACTGTTACTACTATACTGTCAAAATAGGGATAGTTTATGCTGTATAGGGTTATGGCTGTTCTGTAGGGTTAGGGTTAGTATATCTGAAATATATAGTATGTGTATATATATATATATATATATATATATATATATATATATATATATAAATAAATAAAGATGGGACCACCACTATTAAAGCAGCACTGTATTCAAATGGAAATGCCATCTTTTAAACAGTAACACAAAAATGTTTTTTTTTTATTTCAATGATACACTTTGATATGCAAATAGAGACAAGTCCTTCTAATGAAAAATGCACGTTATCAAGAAATATTTATTATTTATATTTATTAACGCTGTGAATAACATTGTCATCGACATACAACACTGACCTATTGATAGGACCTGGTGGGTCCAGCAACAATTTGAAAAGAAAGGATGACCTAATGATGTCTAATCAGTATGGTAAAGACAAAATAAACAAGCCAAGACAAATACATTTTCTAACTGCCCTCCAAACAAAGAAATAGATGCAATGAGATGTTATATTTTGGCAGGCGAACATTGGTAGGGTAACATTATACCTGGATTATATGTTGGTTTTGGTTGATTGTAAAATTGCCTTTAAAATTCTTGAATTCTTTTCTGTCATTGTGATATTTGATTGAATTGTTATACATTTTCAATAGCATATTCCCTGTTTTGTCCAACGATCGTTTAATTAATGTAACTAACGTACCGCTCACTGTGTTTCTGCACGATTGATTATTACTAGCCCACAACGGGCTGACAGATTACAAATAAAGGAAGAGTTTGAAAACAGTGAGGGGCTAAGAGAAGAGACAGGTAAGAGAAAATGACAGAAAGTTTGGAATAATTTTAATATAAAATCTAACTAGCTTACCATAAATAGCACAGTGTCAATGTTACATCATCTCAGTAGAAAACATCCAGTCTACTCATCCATTCTACAGAAGGAACCCAACACAAGGTAACATTGTTGTCCATTGCTCTGTTTGACACTACAGTATGCTACTCTGCAAATAACGATGTTTAACAAACAAGCTAAACCAAAAGCTGTTTGTAGTTTAACATTTTATTGGTTTGCTACGGATCTTGAAATTTGGACAAATTCTTGTAAACTAAGCTGCTGCCGGAGACAAACCAGCCCCTCTCTGCTGGAGCAGTAAATCCTCATGGCTACTTAATATGCACGTGAAAGACGTATTCGGACCATGCCGGCTATGTCTGCCTTCTTCATTCTCTCTCCTCACTCAGTATTAGCCTGCTGAAAATGTGTCCCCCCAGCTTTGGCCTACAGAAATAGAGTCTTGGTGGCCCATTCGGCCCGCGCTTAAAATTGTAGCATCCATCCCTGTTGTATGCCATTTAGCCAATAAAATCTAACTCTAAAAAGAAAACCTTTCTTTTGTATATTTACTATTACTGTTTACTATGAAAGGAAATATATTTCTAGATTAATCAATGGAATAATCTGTAGAATATTTGATTAATAAAATAATTGATAGTTGCAGCCCTAGTCCAATAACATTTGTAAAGTCTAGATCAATGTGTTGCACAGTGCGGAAGCAGTGCCAATCATAGAGGTAATTTTTGGCTCCATGATGGCCATGATGATGCGCCATTGAACAACTCTTGTAGGAGTACGGGGCTAGGCAGCCTTGTGTCGGTCACATGGACGCACAAGTGGTTAACGGTTTAATGAAAAATGAACTGCTAACAAGGGTCAGCTATAGGCCAGAAAAAAAGTAAATTAGCATCCCCATTTGTGCCAGAAGCTGAAAGCTCCCTTGAATAGCCACCTCTTTCCAAATACTAATAATTTCCAAAAACATTTACATTTGACCAAATGGTCTCCATTATAAAGCATTGGTTTACCTGGTTGATGCAGATGCAGTCGTAAAACCAATAACCCATGAAAGGCTTTATATGTAGCCTACATGAACACCCCACAC
Source organism: Etheostoma perlongum (assembly GCA_026937815.1). NCBI lineage: Eukaryota > Metazoa > Chordata > Actinopteri > Perciformes > Percidae > Etheostoma > Etheostoma perlongum. The sequence goes on along the minus strand of CM049374.1, from coordinate 19,224,748 downwards.
ACATTAATTCCTGCAAACATTTTCCAGTCACTTTAGGCTGATCCAGAATGCGTAAGCATGGCTGTAGAAATAATAAACAGGGCTTCGATGGTTTTTGTTTTTGCATTTTATTTTACTGTCTGCACATGTACATTCCTGCACATACTGCTGTATAATACAACAATTCCATTTGCATGTATTTTGCATGTGTTGGCATAAGAATTTTGCTTGTGGACACTTTGCTGTGTCCTGCAGGTCTTGTACCCCCCTCTCTACAGCGGGTAAAAAGGGAAAGCAGCTCTGCCTCCTTTTTGTTTCTTTTGTTGAAAATTAGGCTGAAAAGACCAGCTAGCTAACCAGAGAGGGGGATTGTGAAGAAAAAGTGGGTGTTAGAGAGGTGAAGGCATAGAGGGGAAAATGGGGAAGAGAGAGGGAGATGAGGATGAGAGTGTCTCCTGCCCTGTCTGTCAGTTGGAGAACAGCTGGTGTTTACTGCTGAATTCTTTACTGTCTCCTCCTCCAAAGGACAGGTGAGTAGGTGTGGCTGAAGAGGGAGTGTCCACCATCTGGAACATGATCTGTGCATCTGGGCTCAGGGATCCACACAACTCCTTTGAATTTTAAACTTGGTGAGGTTACCTTGAAATTTAATTAAGTGCTTGTTGGAACATGCTGATTTAGAAACTTGGAGATTCAGGGACTGGTGATCTTTGTGAAATTACTTTTGCTCTTGCCAAATGGTTCTGTCCATTGCATGGCTGCAATCAGAAAGGTGCCCATTCATTCTGGATTCAAGCATGCTTGATTGTCATTTAAACCTATATGACCTCAGGTGGCTAGCTTTGGCTTTTGACTCCAAAAGACAACAATACAGAAGGCATCGGCTGTGGTGACACTTGCCATGTTTTTTTTCTCACTTCGTGTGAGTATGTGGGGCTTTTTGTGGCATGCAGGCAAGCGTGAAAAGCAGCATTTTGAAATACCGACAGCTGACTGTTGCCAAGTGGCAACCATGAAAGCTCTTGGAGAACAGTGAGCACCCAGTTTCCCTAGAAACACCCTTTTTCTCAAGACAGCTCCCCCTAAATCGACTCCCCTTAACTCCCTTTAAACACCCTTGGGGGAGGGACTCTCTGTCCTGGGAAAAGAGGGGTTGCTAGGGAAAGCCAGAGACAAATGTTGGATAAGCGTGTTAAAAGTTCAGGACCTTGGCCGGCTGCTGGTGGACTACACTAGTATAGAACAATGTTTTAGGGATGTCTGAAATCATCTTACCTAGCTTAAGGTATGCAAGCTGGAAACCCATGCCCTTTTGATACAGCAGCCTTTAAGATTGTCTCATAAGCAATAGTCATAAATCCTTCCCAGCCCATAGTGGGTTGTGTAATCCTAAATTATCATTTAATCAATAATATATTTTATTTTATCTCAGAAATGACACATGCCCATCACAAGTTACCAGAGCTCAAAGTCATACGTACTGCTTATTTTTTCTAACTTAAGTGAAGTATTCAATTCTATCCATAAGTACCATAAGATGCTGTTGAAAGCCTTGGAAAATGATAGTAAGTGAACCTTGAGTTAAAGCTTTAGTGCGTAACATTTTGATATTAATGCACGTTTATTACATTCAAGAAATTGCCAAATGAGTTACTACAAAGCTTTTTAAGACTACCAGCTCCACACAACTCTCTCTGTATTTCTCAGTATGACTATGTTCAGAAGATTGTATGGCCAGGTGACCTTTATGCGCAGAAACGGTAAAGTTAATTACCTCTTCTGAAGATTCCATTGTGTTGTTTTAATCCTTTGTGTCCTCCTTGGCTACTAGCAACTGTGTGGAGGAGGAGTGGGATTGCGGATGTGCGTGATTATGGAAGCCTTGTGTCATGTGGACGCACAGACAGTTTGGTTGTCATTACTTAGAATTCCTCATGGGGCGACAGAAACTGCACACTATCGCTTTAAGATTTGTTAAACAGCTTGCAATGGAAAGAAAACGATCAAAGCCATTTGTTAACTCGATAAATTACTTGTCATTATAACTTTTTGGTGTCATTGCCGTTATTAAATGGCTACTGGTAACCTTATTTTAACCTGTTAAAGTGTCACTTGTCATTTTACCTCCAATAGAATTTTTTTATTTTGTCAACTTAAAAAGTAAAGTAATCAATTCCATTCATCCATGATGAGTATAATAAGATAATGTTGAAAGCCCTTAAAAATGCTAGTAATTTCAGCATTTCAGGTAATTTTATTTATAAAGACAATGCACATTTATTAACATTTCTGTAAATGTGCCAGTGCAAGCAGACAAGAGATGGGTAGTAACGAGCTAAATTTACTCCATTACATTTACTTGAGAAAGTTTTTGAAAAATTATACTTCTAGGAATAGTTTTAAATCACTTTACTTTTACTTGTGTAGATTAGTGAAGAAGAAACTGTACTCTTACTCCGCTACATCAGGCTACAATGAGCTCGTTACTTTTCTTTTTACCTCTTTGGTATTCTACGTGTCATTGTTTTTATCCCCCCTGCGTACGCCTTATTTTGATGTTTTATTTTGACAGAGCGAGACTTTCGCTAAAGGCTCTACCACGTGACTGTGCGTCACCAATCAAACATAGTTTGCAGTTTCGTCACGTGATCTTACTCAATCTCAGCGGTAGGACGGGTTAGCTTTACAGTTGTAGCAAAAACAAAAATGTTAACCATCAGCAATTCAGACACAGACAAGGAGGAACACCTCTGGCCTCATATTAAAAGCATGTTTACCTTAAGAAAAGTGCAAAACAGAAGCTACCTTATGTCTGATTGAATGCTTGTGTTAAAAAATAAATCAGACGTTACTCAACAGTTAGTTTTTTTACCAAGCACTTTTTTACTCTAACTCAAGTAATTATTTGGATGTCTACTTTTTACTTTTACTTGAGTCATATTATTCTGAAGTAACAGTACTTTTACTTGAGTAGAATGTTTGGCTAATCTACCCACCTCTGCAAACAACAAGACGCCATAAACACATCAACAGCAACAAAGTAAGCATTCTCAAGAAGCCTTGCAGAAAAATGAGAAGCAGCAAGACCTTAGTAAATTAACACATCAACAGTAGTACATTTCGCCATGTAAAAGTATTCAATTCACAGTGGAATGAAAAGAATAAAAGACTATTTTAACTCTATAAATGACTTGTCGTCATAAGTTTTTGCTGCCGTTGCTGTTCAATGGTTAAAGGAGCTACTGATAACCTTACGTTAAGTGTTAACACTTGTCATTTACAGACAGTAGACATGTTGCCTCAACAGAAGTAATTTTACAATTTTTATCAAGTGTATTCTTACCATGACACTTCCTGTTGGGCTACACTCCCACAGAGGTCAAGGGGTCACTTGGCCTCTGTTATCCTTATCTTGACACAATACTCCTTCAATTGGACTTTCCCCCCCATCAAAGCTTTTAACAGCACAGAGGTACTGAGACTCCTGTTGAAATGTTTGGATGAATATGTGACTGTATCAATGTGTTTCTGAATGCCCTGTGAGCCCACAGTGTTTCCTGGCAACCTTTGCCTTTGCTGGAAAGCTGAGCTGTGGCACACAGTGTTGCAGTATTTAGGCTGCACTGTTGCGTCCACTGGGTTGGATTTACAAGGCTTTGATTTAGACATTCCTTAAGCTGATCTGAAATGTTGGTTTCATTCCTCGTTTACTGTGCTGTAATCCTGGTGAATAATTCCCAGTACAGAGTACATGCTGTGTGTCTGCACACGGTACTTGACTTGTGTTGGTGTGAAAGATGTAACGTAATATCTTACAACATACTAGACTTCAGTGTGTGTTCCAATCCACCTTGAGGCAGTTTTCATAAATAACACTCTCTTGATGTTATTAATGGAAAGCTTATGTTTTTTTTTCTTGGTTACTAGGAATAATCTTTTCCACCCGATTCCAACTCAGTATATTTAATCTGGCAGCAAATGAACAAGGCCTCTGTTTCCAGGGTTAAGAAGCCCTCGCTGGGGGGAGGCCGGGGGTTAAGTATGTATTTGTTGGTGTGTTGGTTACCCTACCTCCCAAGTTCATGTAACTCATTTGTAGTTGATCAATGAGTGCAAGATAATGTGGATGTGGCATGTCCAGTTTGTCTACACCGAACCGTCTTTTCTTTCCGCTTCACTTTATGAACAAATGCCAATCAGTCTTTAAATCCAAGCAGTATAATGGATTACATCACATTGATAATAGTGTAGTTGGTGACACAAAGAACAATTGACTCATTTTGAGGGCTATAACAGTTTTTGTATTTGTACCCAACCGTCACTGGCACGCGCAATAAAAAAAAAATCAAATGTCACAATATTCTTGACTACCTCAATATCAATATTGCAATGATATTGTATGGTTGACTATTGGTGCTTTCACAAAATGTTATTTACACAATGAGATTTTTGATATTCTCCAGAAATTATTTATGACTTAGTGGGTAAAGGTAAATAATAGAACAGCTAGAACAATCTGGTAAGTTCAGAATATTACATCACTTTACTGTAATGCAGCCTTTAAAACCAGGTAAAGACAACACTTAATATCTAAAATCTAAGACGATATCTAGTCTCATATTGCAATATCGATACATCGATATATTGCCCAGCCCTAGTATCAACATATGTCGTGATTAGCACAACAAGCAGATTGCCGTGCGTCAGTCATACTATGACAATTTTTAACACTTTCCATAGATTATTTTTTTGATACAAAGGAATTCAATAAATAATGATGCAACTATTTGTTAAATAAGTAATGATGTAGATCTCACTTTTAAATGCACTTCAAAAAAGTTTGCAATCATATTCATTTCACAATGGAAAATTTTTGTAGCCTGTAGCTTCATGTCAACATAAGGCTGCAATGATGTTGAAATTTTTCTCTCCCATATCACCTATTGTTTGACAGCCTGGTCACAAGCAAGCCACATTATTTTCTAACAACTACACTCCCTAAACAAACTCTTAAGGTTCTTGATAGGAAATTCATAAACTATTATCATTGCCATATTAAAAAAAAAAAAAGAGAACTTAAGTTGGGGAAACTTGATTACGTATACAGATCTGTCTTATGTACAAACCCCAATTCCAGTGAAGTTGGGACGTTGTGTAAAACGTAAATAAAAACAGAATACATTAATTTGCCTTTTCAAGCAATATTCAATTGAATACACTATGAAGACAAGATATTAAGAAATGTTTAAACTGCTAAACCGTATTGGTTTTTTTTGCAAATATTCCCCCCATTTTGAATGCCTGCAAGACAATCCAACAAAGCTAGGACAGGAACATGTTAACCCTCCTCTCTGCTGGAGCATTTATGGATGTATTATAAGGCCAAAACAAACCAATATGGCTACTTAATATGCACGTTAATGACATCATCTTTATGTTCACGTCTTCATTCTTGATGATGATGATGGTTGTATTTTGGCCCTCGCAAAATGTAATAGACCCCTGACCAAAGTGTCAGTTCCATGAAAACTTAAAATGTTGATGGTTGCTGTTCTAGAACGAATCCATTACTTTACCAGGACAATTTAGTTTGATATAATGCAACATCTAGGTTATGAAGATAAAGATTATGAAGATTAAGAATCTTAGGGCCTTTTCACACCTGAAAGTCCGAACCAAGGTTCATGTTTTTGTTACATTGTATACATTTTATTTGGTTAGTTTTGGTTTCACACTGCAGTTATGCAAGCACACTTAAGAACTATACATGGCATTACGGCTGTCCCAAAAAAATATTTTTTAAACGATTAATCTAGCGATTAATTTTTGATTAGTCAATTAATCTAACGATTAATTTTTCGAGTAATATAACAGTTCATTTTTCAATTAGCGATTAATATAACCATATATATAATTAATTATTATTATTAAAAATGTTCACAAAACATATTTCAAAAAGGTTCAAATCTCTATTTATTAAAATTGTGAGTAAAATGAATTAGTAGTGCAACCTGAAGCCAGATGTAGGCTATCAATCCAACAACAAAATAAAGTCACTTTAGGAAAAATACAAACTTAAAGTAAACAGCAAGTGCAAAAAGAGTAGCCTGTATTAATACACATCCAAATTGTTAAACATCCAAGCTCTTCTTCCTTTAATCTTACAGTAAAAAAGTGCAACTTATATTTCTAAATTTTAGCAACACATGAACTCAGATGTATCAAATAAATCCATCAATAAAACAAATGAACTTTTCAAGTAATTTCCAGGAGGAATAAACAAAATAAAAAACAGTAAAAGTGCAATTGTTCCTTCTCCTTTTTAAGGGAATTATGAGCCCTACCGACAATGTTTGAATACGTAGGCCGTTATAACTGACGTTGTAAAGGACTCGTGAGATATCTGGAAAAAAATATGGTCTGGTTGTGCAATTATGAAAGACAGTGCTACAGATGGGGGAGAAACAGCCCAGTTTACCTCACACTCAAGTCAGTGCAGGACATACTGTATACGCATGAGCTACGGGAGAAGCTGAAGAGGCATTGGTGAGCAGAACTTACGGTGTTTTGCTGCTGTTATCCTGACTAGGGGATCAGTTTACGAAGTCTACAGACTACCATGTTGTTGTTGGTGTAAAACGCTCCCCACCTTAAGAAGAAGGATTAAGACTACCTCTTTTGGTCAGACAAAATTCCAGCTCTTTAGTATGGACCACCCACACTTTAAGAATCAAACTGAGAATCAGAAAGTCTGGACCAAACGAGGTAGGTGTGAAAGGCCCTTTTTCCTCAACATTAGAAACCAGTTGACTGGTTAATGAGTTGTTTTGTTTTGGTTTCTTGCTTTCAAATTGTTTGGTGAAGCATCAGACAGTTCAGCAATGTATTTATAACAATCAACATCCATCCATCCATCCATCCATCCATCCATCCATCCATCCATCCATCTATCTTCATCCGCTTATCTGGTATCGGGTCGCGGGGGCAGCAGCTCCAGAAGGGGACCCCAAACTTCCCTTTCCCAAGCCACATTGACCAGCTCTGACTGGGGGATCCTGAGGCATCCCTTGGCCAGGTTGGAGATATAATCCCTCCAACTAGTCCTGAGTCTTTCCTGAGGCCTCCTCCTAGCTGGATGTGCCTGGAACACCTCCCTAGGGAGGCATCCAGGGAGCATCCTTACTAGATGCCCAAACCACCTCGACTGGCTCCTTTTGACGCAAAGGAACGGTGGCTCTACTCAGAGCTCCTCACTGATGACTGAGATTCTCACCCGATCTCTAAGGGAGACGCCAGCCACCCTCCTGAGGAAACCCATTTCGGCCGCTTGTACCTTGGATCTCGTTCTTTCGGTCATGACCCAGCCTTCGTGACGATAGGTGAGAAAGGAACAAAAACTGACCGGTAGATTGAGAGCTTTGCCGTCTGTCTCAACTCTCTTTTACGGTGCGATAAATGGAATGTAATACCACACCCGCGGTGCCAATTCTCCAACCAATCTCCCGCTCCATTGTCATCTCACACGCGAACAAGACCCCAAGGTATTTAAACTCCTTTACTTGGGGTAAAGACTCATTCCCTACCTGAAGAAGGCACTCCATTGGTTTCCTGCTGAGAATCATGGCCTCAAATTTAGAGATGCTGATCCTCATCCCAGCCGCTTCACACTCGGCTGCGAAGTGAGTGTTGAAGATCACAGGCCGATGATGCCATCAGGACCACATCACCTGCGATCCCCAGCCCACCAAAAATCTAAATTATAAATGTAAATCTAAAAATATAATATTTTAAACCTCTTGGACTTTACCATACTGATAGTGTCAGACCATAGCGACCCTATCCTCCCCAGGCCACTACCAATGACCCATGTTCAGTCTGTTGATCATAGACAACAAACTGATTTACTATAACCCTACAACCCCAGGCTCTGATGTCCTGTTTAGTAAAAGGAAATCAAAAGGCATTGGCCTAATTTAGATCTCACACTCATTAGTGTTACTGCAGGACTCTAATCTCTGCTAGATTTGACTTGTTAATGTCTGCTTTAAAAAAATTTTAATAGAATTTGATGCAGAAAGCCTGAGCTTCAAGAAATCTTTAAGTCCTCTTTGGGTTAGTTTCATTGAGATGCATTACTTTAAGTCAACCCATTTTTATAGCTGGAATGACAGCATTAGCACCTCATGCAGCAAGCAGTTTCACATGAATTTTACTCAACTGGAAAATATTATAGGTATTGACAGCCAAAGAAATGAGCATACTTTCAGAAAGTGGACCATAATCTCACCACAAGTCTCTGCTCCTTTATTTTGCATGATATGGACAATTCTGAAATGCCATTTATCCTTTTCAGTTTCATTTTAATCTATATATTATATTGAAATCAACAATTGTGTAGATATTTATCAATATATTTCTGTAATTGCTGCTTGGATGGTATTTTAGAACCCTAAATGTGTGCCATCTTTTTGACAAGCCACAGTGTCAAAAAGTTGCTGCTTTGCCTCTGTCACGGCAGAGGCTGCAGCCCTTCGGGCCCGTCAGTACCTTGCAACTGCCTCCGGAGTCCTCCGGGATAACATATCTCGGAAGGACTCCTTCTTCAGTCGGACGGCTTCCCTGACCACCGGTGTCCACCAGGGTGTTCGTGGGTTACCGCCCCTTGAGGCACCTAAGACCCTAAGACCCCCATCCCCTGACCCAGCTCACCACCAGATGGTGATCAGTTGACAGCTCTGCCCCTCTCTTCACCCGAGTGTCCAAAACATACGGCCTCAGATCAGATGAGACGATTATAAAATCGATCATTGATCTTTGGCCTAGGGTGCTCTGGTACCACGTACACGTATGAGCATCCCTATGTTCGAACATGGTGTTTGTTATGGACAATCCATGACTAGCACAGAAGTCCAACAACAAACAACCACTCTGGTTCAGATCAGGGAGGCCGTTCCTCCCAATCACGCCTCTCCAAGTATCTCCATCATTGCCCACGTGTGCGTTGAAGTCCCCCAGCAGAACTATGGAGTCCCCTACTGGAGCCCCATACAGGATCAAGGTCTCCAAGAAGGCCGAATACTCCGAACTCCTGTTTGGTGCATATGCACAAACAACAGTCAGAGTTTTCCCCCCCATCACCCGCAGGCGTAGGGAGGCGACCCTCTCGTCCACCAGGGTAAACTCCAACGCAGCGGCGCTCAGCCGGGGGCTTGTGAGTATCCCCACACCCGCCCGGCGCCTCACACCCTGGGCAACTCCGGAGTAGGACAGAGTCCAACCCCTATCCAGGAGTACGGTTCCAGAACCGAGACTGTGAGTAGAAGTAAGCCCCACCAGATCTAACTGGTAGCGCTCCACCTCCCGCACAAGTTCCGGCTCCTTCCCCCACAGAGAAGTGACGTTCCACGTCCCCAGAGCCAGCCTCTGCCGCCCGGGTCTGGTCCGTTGAGGTCCCTGACCTTCGCCGCCACCCATGTGGCTGCGCACCCGACCCCAGCGGTTCCTCCCACAGGTGGTGGGCCCATGGGATGGAGATAGGGGGGCCACTTAGCTTCTTCGGGCTGTGCCCGACCGGGCTCCGTGGCAAACCCGGCCACCAGGCGCTCGCTGACGAGCCCTCCGTCCGGGCCTGGCTCCAGACGGGGGCCCCGGGCCTCCTCCGGGCAGGGTCACTCCCTCTCTTCCTCGATTTTGCATAAGGTTTTTGAACCATTCTTTGTCTGGCCCCTCACCTGAGACCACTTTGCCATGGGAGACCCTACCAGGAGCACACAGCTCCAGACAACACAGCCCTCAGGTTCATAGGGACACACAAACCTCTCCACCACGATAAGGTGATGGTTCCCGGAGAGGACAAAAATCTTCATTGGTACTTAATACTGGTGAGGCACTGGCTATATGGACAACACTTAGTTTTTAAAAGTTTTTTTTTGGCAATAATAGAGCTCTATGGCACAGAAAGAAGAAGAGTAGATCACCAGCCTTAACAATCTTGTATTTTTACTCACATAACAAAAAGTGATTAAAATAGAAGTGGCTGTGCTTGTTTAAGGGGCATTTAATCAAATTTGAATGTTGAAATCCCATGGGAGTCTTGGTGGCAGTCTTGTAGTCTTGGCTGTCACCACTGATTGAATGGAGTGGAAACACTGCATGGATGTTATGTAATTTTCCTTCCATAATTTGAAATAAATGAAAATTAAAATTAAATAACCATGTCTTGTAGTGAATTAGTCGCTGGCCTGGCTCTGTGTTCCCAAATCAGACGGTTTAAGATGTAAGTCATCAGTGGGCGAATTTGCAGAATAGGAACAGTTTTATAATTCTACTTTGAAAATTTTTTTTGAATTTTTTTTTTTTGAGAATTTGCTTTATGTTGATGAACTGTGTTTTATATTCTAAAAGCGTTACCACTCTGTGACTGATTGGTTTGTCCTGATTTTGTGGAAGGGCTCTGGCGTGTTAAACAACTGTAGTAAATACTGTTGGCTTCATGGGTTTGACACAGTTGCAGTGGGGAATATCCTCATTGATTGCCCCTGGGCCTCTGCTGCTAACGCTGCATATCCGATTCATTATCGAGCGTCATCTGAAAGCAAAATAACAAATTCACACTTAATCCTGGCTCTACTTTGTTTGAATTTGAGGAGTTTTTTTATTTCCAACACCACTTTTGGAACTGTAGATGAAGTTTTGTCTGTGTCCTGTTGATGATTTAAGCATCACATCATCTTTGACAAATGAATGACCACACGCATCTGCTGTCTGCCACATCCAAATCAAATTGACTGAGAGCATTGTTGTAGTCTTTGACTTTGTGTCTCTGTAGATGTGTGACAGTGCCTGTCAGACAGAGTGGAACTGTAGTTTTGCTTAAAAATAAAATCACACAAGTTGAAACACTCAAGTAGCCATTATAGTTTTAGTTTCAGCTTTCCATACGTTCTTGTTTTAACATCCTTGTCTCTTTTTAAATAAGTCAGGAAGTTGCTCAACATTTTTAAACCTTAATACTATTGTATTCCCATTTTGACTAGTAAAGCCCATTCAGATATTGAAAGTCAAATATTGTTTAGTGGTAGAGCCAACTCAGGTAAGGTGTTTTAACCCCTTTAGTGCAGGAATGACCTGTGTCACAGTGCCAGGTCTTAAAGAGCTAGTAGTGTTACTAGGTTAAAAAAACCCTTAAACTTAATCTTAAAGTTTAAACTCAACCTAATTAAAAACCTTACATTTCCAAATTCAGATAAATATTGTTGGAACCATTTATTTCCATTTCCACAACTATTGGATGGATTGTTGTGCACACATTCATGTTTCCCTTCAGGATTAATTGAAATCTTTTTGGTCATACCTTAAATTTATAGCGCCATCATCAGTCCAGTATTTTGGTTCACAACCAAATAGCTGCAAAACTACTAACATTCCCATCAGCCTCAGTTGAACTTAAGTTTTAATTAACAATTTCAGCCTGCCTGAAGACTCTTAGTCTTGGTCTGTAACTGGCCATCATTTCCATTGGCAAAATTATTGTTGGTTGTACTCAACATGCCAATCACACAAACCAAACTTATTTAGAAGAGAAAACACCTTCTAATAAAGTGAGTCAGATAATCTAATTAAACTGTCTTGTCTTGTTGGGCTTCATTGTAGTGAATCACTGTGTTTTCAGATCTGAACAAGTAGTTTTGTAAGTACAAGGTTATTATAAATGACATTGCAAAACAATACCAAAGTTTTAATAAGCTACAAATATCCATTTAGGTGAAAATACATTTAAATGCTAAATTTAGCTTATTATATTGGTTTGTTTTAAACCCCTGGGTGCATTTAAGTAATGAGAAAACAATGTTCCAAGTTTGCAAAATTAACATAATATAAATTCATCTATACACACATGATGAGGGGAAAGTATGTTTGATAAGAGATGATTAAAACATTTGATCCTTTTTTTCTTTCAGGAATGTTTGACACAAAGTAATTAAAATTTGCAGATGAGGCGTCTCTAATAGCCCTTGTGTGTGTTTCCCCCACTGACTAAAAAAATCAATCACGGCTCATACAAGTTGGGGGAATTGGCACACATACCATGTGTTGTTGTCAGATTACCATAATGCGCTTATCTTTTTTTGCTTTCCATTAGAAAACATGGTACTGCAAATGAATGAATAGGCCATAGAGAGAGTGTGCTGCTTGTCATGTTTAGTGTGAGAACACAATTAGACTTAATGACCAAGCTGTCGCTGTAAAGCATTCATTCTGTCTCATTAAAGCTTACGCCGTAGACTATGTACGTGGCGTTGCTCTAGTGTATCTCTTTAAGAGAATAGCAGAGCTAACGTGTGTATGCATGAGGTGTGTGTTGTAGAGCAAGTGAGAGTTACGTGGATTAGTAGCTTACTGACTCTGGAGGAAGATGGGGAAACAAAGTGTCTCTCTTGGGCTTTCTGATCACGGTGGGAAAGCTGTAGCAGGAAAAGTTACCCTCATCTTGATAGGGTTCGGTATTGTTTAAAATCTTTAGATCCGGTGCCAATTTTGATACCTCAGTTTCGATGCCGGTTCCTTAAAGATACTTTTTTCAATACCATTGATTTAAAATAAATTTCTTCAACAAAAATACATTAAACACCTGCCTGTGGGAAATTTTGAAAAACTACAGAGCCGACGTAGTTTGCTCAAGTTTACTCTGTCGGCACCTGTGTGTGCGTGTGTGCGTCCGTGCGTGCGTGTGTATGTCAGACCTCCGCTCTCTGTCAAGATGCAGAGAGGGCAGATATGCCACTGCGAGTATCTTCAGAAATCCTCCACGTGGTGGTGGTGGTGTCTCTTTCACATGACGTGTTTTAGGTTACATTGGTCAACCAATTGCCGGCAACTTTAGGTCCTTACACGCAAGTATGCTACATGGTTATTGGCTCACAGATGCTTTTTGATCCAAAATTTGGCACTGAAAGATAAAGAATTTTTTGATACTCATAGAATCAGTGCCAAAAAGTACTGATGTTCGGGGCCCAACCCTACTCCTTGATTTCCTGTTGTTCAAAGAGGAGAACCCGGAAATAAGACGCTACCAAGCCACAGCCATGGAGACCAATTGTTGTTGTTGCGGTCTGCGTTTTGAGAGGTGCCCGTCAGCCTATGGCGTAGGGTCCGTATCCACTGGTCCCTACGGCATGGATTTAATCCAGGACAATACATTTAGCATAAGTTATAACCAAGGCTGCTTTTCTGCCTTTCTTCAAGTGGGATTTGTTGGTACAACCTTTGTTCATTTTGCAGTTAAAGGATGAGATCAGATCAGTGTGTTAAGGATTAAAGTAGGGTGGCACCAACCCTGTGCCAGCAAGCCTGGAAAGGCAGGGCATGTGTTGTATTTAGACTGTATATGTTTTCCAAGGAACAGAGAGTCAAAATGTTTGCTATTTAATTACAGAGCGGCCGCAACCAAAGGCACACTGTCAATGATGGTTTTAAGGCCGACAGCTTAACAACCTCAGGAATGGTGGCCCTGTTGGTTTTGGTGACACTGTGTCATTTCCTCCTCTGAAAAGTCAGGTTTTTTGATGTGTTTGGGATATGAAGTAAAACAAGAAAGAACATTATGGAGCTATCATGTGTACCAAATTGGGACACTATTGCTAAGTCAAAGGGCCATTGTGCCAATTTTAAAGATTTTAAAATGCCTGGAAATTGCCTCTTTTTGAAGTCTGTTTACTCAAGAGAATTCTTTTTTTGTAACAGTTTTAGTTGCTTTAAAGCTGCAGTAGGGAGTTCTGAGAAAACGTGGACTTAGCCTAAAAATTTGAACAAGCACACCTTACAGGTCCCTCCCCCTTGCTCTCTGCTGCGCTACAGCCCCCCCTCCACAGCTGCTCCCCCACAGCGGAGCCTGCCGTGAACGCGCAGGCTAGTAAGCAGGGCCACCGATGCTTTCCACATCCTCATGGACAATACAGGGGATTTATTCTGAGGAGGGTTTAGTTGTTGTTGTTGTGTTCTGTGCTTTTAAAACTTTTAATACTTTATGTAAAAAAATTGCTTATTTAAAATATTTCTACTAAAAGTTTTGTAAATATTTTTCAATAAAAGGGTTTAAAATTAGTTTTTATGTAATCGCTCATTTGTGAGAACAAAAGCAGCACGTTACACAGTACATTACTGAATTACCTTTTGGATCAATTTAAAACACTAAACTTTCAGTAGGAATGATGAATCACTGAGGAAGCTCACTAAGCCAAGGAATAACATCTTAGAAATATGGCTTAGGTTTTATTTTGGATATGGGTAAAATAAATCAGCTTTTTTTGCAAAGTACTCCTGCACAAGGAAATACTGAACATCTTGATTTGGACTGAAAGACGATTCCTTCACGTGCCTCTGTGTCTGGGGAAGAGTCTGACCTGTTGAAGGAGCATAAAGAATTTGTGTCAGACATTTGATTTACAAATTACATCCTGAGGGGGAAGAAAATGTGTATGTTTAAAAATAATCAAAAATAGAATTCTGCCTTGCCAAACATTGACAGGGACAGCTCATAATTAAAGTCACCATAGCTACATTTAATTGTGATCGACAAAAAAACATTTAGGCTTACTAAATGTAGGTATTGAAACAATATTGCTTATACTGAGGGTGAAGGAGTTAGCAGGTAAAGTTAAACTTCACCTGCTACAACATTCCTGCCGTGCTACAAGCTAACAAGCTAACTGTTAGACTTAGCTAGCAACAAGCTACAGAGTAAAATGAGATTTGCGCTATCACCAGTGATACTGTAACCATCAATATCTTAGTTGTGTAGTTCTTAAAAATGAAACAAATCCAGCAGGGATACTTACATGTCAAGCAGAAATGTGGCTAGGTCTGAATCCGTGTTGAATCCTTTCAGGAGGCGTAGCTCCCTCCACCTCTGAAAAGCCGCTCCGATGTTTTATTTCGGGCTCGGTTTAATTCTTTCTGTTTGCCGTCTTTGTTTTCTGAGCAGGTGTCACTCGAGAAATTGGCAGTTTTCCTGAAAAGTTGTTTCTCCGCGATTAGCACAGCTGCAGCACACTGGCAATCTTGAGCTTGAACACGGTACGTGCTGTGCGGGGGAGGGGTATGAGCAAGCGCGTACACGAGAGTGATTGACACTGCTAAGACACTCCTCCTGGCTCTGATTGGCTGTTTCTGACCGGGAGCGGTGTATTTCTGCCAGTGGCAGTAGGAGCACAGGGAGGAGCCATAGAGCTTAATTTTTTCACAGATTATCTGTCTCATATTCTACTGTCAGGACATAGTGACAGTTTTAACAAATATGTAAATAATACATTTTTACAAAAGTTACCTACTGAAGCTTTAAAGGATGTGTCTCCTGTTTACAGAGAATGTGCCTCATTGCCTCCACTGTGCTGTGGCAGTGATATTTTACCTTACCATGTTAATGTGACCTGATTTGAGTTTAGTCTATTCCCTCTCAGCACTGTCAAAGGGTCCCTATGTATTTGGGAGCATGGATGTGTTTGACAGACTCTTGGGTGTGATGTCCCTCTGTGTGTAGTTTCTGGGATGGGGGAGATGGAAGTTTGCCCTCCTTTTTTGGCCGATGACTCACTGGTTTTGGCTAGGGTGAGTGAACACACCATGTCACCAGTTGAGTCACTGTACATCTAACAATGGGAAGCTTGGCACAGTTCCTTTTCATGGCCACAAAGGGAGCCATTAAGGCTTAAATGCATCCAGATTCAAGTCGCCCCTAACACGCCTGGCTGTGTTGTATGAGTGCTCTTACATAAGGTTTCTTCATTTGGCCTGGTGTCAAAAGAGCTATTGGCTGAAAAACAGCTTCACTGCTTCTACTCTTAGAAAACTGAACACATCCACTAATGTTCTCAAAGTAAAGGTGCTCTCTGCTATTTGTCTTCAGTTTGCTCAACCTGATGAACCATTGTGTAATACAATTCAACTTTAATCTGTGAATAGGAAACTTACAGAGGGGAACAAAAACAATCAGAGCAAAGACTGCAATCCTTCCTGTTCCTGTCATGTCAGTCCTTTCAGTCGCAGCTTTCTGCACTTTTAACTTCAAACTTGTCTTCACAGAGCTCAGCTTCAGCAAGCTTCTCACCTGGAAAGAGGGCGGAGGTAGTAGCTGTGGGATCAGCTGGCTGAGGGCCATACAGTTTAAAGCAGCTTTTTCTTTTTTCTACAACCTTGAGGGTGTCCCGGCCCTGACGGTCACTTTTAATTTATAATTTGCGCTAACATTTGGATATTAAACCTGAAATGATCTTGATCTGAATTCAAAATTCCCTGTGTATTAACAGTCCATGCACACTATTTTATACTGTATGCTCTGTTGCCCTATTGGTAAACTAGACAATTGCTGTTATTATAAACAGCAATTTTATTAAACAGGAAATGGCAATAACTAGCACGCCATAAATAATAAAAAACAAACTATCTGAGAGGTAATGAGAAAGAATTTTGAATTTAAACAAAGTTAACATAACAAACATAACAACACATCTGAAGTCATGTGTTAGTTACCTGTAATCAGACTGATTGATTGTTTACGATTATTGTTTCACTGCACATTTGATAACTACCACAGTAGTTCATCAAAGTAATTGATATTTAGCTTGTTTGTGAATGTATTAGATTTCAGTAACAAAACAAAGTACTATTTCCCCAACTTGAATTTGGATTTTAAGTCAATTCTCAAGTGGGATAATTTTTAACTGAAGTACAGCTGACGTTTGCTCCCCTCAATTCCCAGCATCAGGTTATCCATTGGAATTTGGTAGCATATTTTCAACAAGGGTCTTTGGACTTATAAATGAAACTGCTAATGCCTTCAGTTAAAGTGCCCATATAATTAAACTTATAATTAAATGTTATTTTGTGTCTCTGGTGTATACAAACTTGTTTAAAAAACACATCCATGCTGTTTTGAGTGAGATACGGTTTTCTGAATGTCCTCTGCCTTCAGTCTCCGGGTGAGGATGCTCCATCATCCGATCACATTATGGTTCCTTATGTACTTGATTTCATGCTTTAGACATTTAGGGAAGAACGCTGTAAAACTGCTCCCTGTGGAACTAACTGCTTGTCTTCCTCCAGGTTTGGACAAATCCTCATGGGAGCCATGGAAAAATGAAAAATGGCAGGAAAAGAGTGCTGCATTTTTACAGGTAGGGACTTTAAATTTCTCCCTTTTTGCTAATGCTTGTGCAACAACTATACTGTAACAAGTCTAAAAAATGGTAGCCTTAACTAATTTGTATTCTCATATTATCATTGTAAACATTATATTTCTTTTTTGGCCATTGCTGATGTTCACCAAAATAACCAGATGTGCCTGGGGGGCAATCACTCACGTTTCCTTCAATTCATCTAAATTACACAATGGCTCATGGGAGCCCCAAAACCGCATCACACCACACTCAGCAGCTATTTAAAGTGTAAGCGGCTGCTCCCAATTATCTCCTCCCCATGCTAAACCAGAAGCTCAGGCCACGCAAACGGAGGCCTCCCCACTGGACTTTTATCTGTTTGTTTTCATATTTCCCTTCCCTCAGTTAGCCCTCCTCCCTTGTGCTCTTACTGTTTCTGCCTTAGCCAAGGCTTATTGTGTTTTCCTCCAGCTGACCTTGGTTACATAAACTAAGGCCTGATCCCTCCTCCTCCCTGTCCCACCGCTTTGCCTGGCTCCTATCCTCTGTGCGCTCCCACAAAGCCCAGTGTTTTGATTACATTGTGAAATTGGAGCCAGGACTATTTATTCCCAGGCTGGGGTAGCGCGTAGGAACTGGATGGAGGATAAGCCAGAGAGGGGGAAGCCAGGAAGCTTCTGTGGTTGAATCAGGCGGATGGTAGTGGTGGTGGGTGTACTGTTTATGTCTTCTCATAACCTCTTTTTGTGAGCCATGCATTCAGCTGGCTGTTTCAAATGAGCAAGGTCATTGACGCATCTTCCTGTCAATAGTTTCTGTGCATAACCCAAACCCCGTTATTCAGCTTGGGTCATTGCAAGGTGGCAGGATTGGCTGAGCGCTTTGAGATACCTTCCTGTCCTATAGCTGGAGGGCCGAGGCTCAGGCCCTTTTGGGCATACACCCTTCTGAAGTGTCGTTACGACTGACGCCAAATCCTCGCACACTGAGGTTTTTTTAGCCATTATAAGCAGACTTCATGATAACAGCGGCGGAATAATCATATTGACAGTGGTGGCGAGGTGCCCACAGACTGCTGAACCAAATAAGTTTGGAATTGTTGGATCTCTGTAAAATCAAATAATTTGGTCTAGACCTTTTCCATCTAAAGTGTCTTAAAATAATATTTATGTTTTGACACTATAAATAAAAATGAATTGAATAAGTTTGGTTCAGTTGTTTAACTCAGCTCCACTAGTGCTCCTTTATGTTTTATATAGTTACTAGTGCAGTGCCTGTTGAAAATGTGCCTGTCTGGAACAGGCCGATGGCTCGGCCTGCGGTATTACTGCAGCGCTTAATTTGTTTTTTGTTTTTTTTGATGTTGTGATATAGGTCTTAAATTTCATTTATAATGGTTTTTAAAAAGTCTCAAAATATCTTAAGCCTGACTGGGTGAAACCTGCAGAAACCTGAGCTAGCTCCATTTTCACTGGCACAGAATTTCTGGACATAGACCTACAGTGAGGAAAATAAGTATTTGAACACCCTTGCTATTTTGCAAGTTCTCCCACTTAGAAATCATGGAGGGGTCTGAAATTGTCATCGTAGGTGCATGTCCACTGTAAGAGACATAATCTAAAAAAAAAATCCAGAAATCACAATGTATGATTTTTTAACTATTTATTTGTATGATACAGCTGCAAATAAGTATTTGAAGACGTGTCTATCAGATAGAATTCCGGCCCTCAAAGACCTGTTAGTCTGCCTTCAAAATGTCCACCTCCACTCCATTTATTATCCTAAATTAGATGCACCTGTTTGAGGTCGTTAGCTGCATAAAGACACCTGTCCACCCCATACAATCAGTAAGAATCCAACTACAAGTACAGAGAAGTCAATGCAATTAGTATGTCATTAGTAATTTTTGATAAGTGCTGTCTCTGTGCTATGATTAACTCTAAATCCTGACTGAAAATCCTTAAATAAGCTGTTGCTATGCGGGAAGTCACACAGCTGTTTGGCGACTACTTTCTCAAGAATCTTAGAGAGAAATGTAAAGTTGGATATAGGTTTATAGTTGGCTAAAACATCTGGATCAAGGTTGATCAAATTTAAGTGCAAACAATGGTTCTTTCTACAAGAACCTGGGCCAAATATTCACTTATTTGTTAACTGTGGAGCAGGTTATACTGTAGCAATTCACTTTAATTTCAATTTAATTACATTTTTGTTTATAGTGTCATATCATAACAGAAGTTATCTCAGGACAATGTACAGATAGAGTAGTTCTAGACCACACTATAAATTACAAAGACCCCCCTCCCCCCAGAGCACGCATTTGTGTAAAATGATCCAGGTGCCACCACAATCCATTGCTGTTTGTTCAGTTTGTGTAAAGACACACATGCACCCTTCTCTTCTTTGTGTCACTTCTCATACAAACATACACAGTGTTCTCTTAACACACACACCTTGTGTTAAATGGAAAACATTAAAATATACAAGCCCTCACCCTCATTTTCAAACTTGTGATTTTGAGTTAGGGTAGCTTGTGAATAGGGTGAAGTAAAGTCGTGCCTGTTGCTCTCATCATTAGTAAATTACTGGTTAATAAAATCGTGACACACAGAGACACACATAAACGTGAACACACATAGCTAAGGCCAACCGGAGATGAGCAGCCAAGCATTAAATTACAGGGAAATGATCAGCCAGGGTAGACAGGAAACTGTCTGCGTGTGTGCGTGCGTGCGTGCGCGTGTGTATTCACGGGGTCCAAAGAACGGGAGTCCAGTTTACTTGTGTGTTGGTGTGATAGAACACATTATTTTAACAATTTTGCTGCTTCTGCACACAAAGTTAAAGGTAGATTACAGTGTTAAGGAAAAGGATGAATATAAGACTGAAACCAACTCTGATTTAGGAAAATAATACACAAACCAGGGTGGGACTTGCAAATGGATCTCTTGTTTGGCTTCATCCAGGCATGATTCATTTTGGTTTTATTGGCAATCTGGTAGCAGACCATGGTTCATTATTGAAACTGTGCTGTTTCTGTCAGACTGAGGTACAGGACTAGTTCCTATTTAGAAGTTCTACTGTAAGTAAAATGCACTTTAATGGAACATTAAAGCAAGCAAGCATTCAGTACCTACTGGGTATTTCTTTTTAATTTTTATTTTTAAAACAAACCCTACAGAACACACATGTATTGAAGAATCACCCATAAAAATCACTGGAAAGAAATCATGATACATACTTGAATCAATTTGTTTTTGAAAAATCCCTATTTTTTACCTTCATAGTGTTTAAAATGATAGAAGAAGAAAAGACTTTTGATGATCCCAAGGGGAAATCACATTTTTACACTTTGCCTGTGTGTAATGCAACAACAAACAGGATCTTATACATGCACTAAGGGGAGAGATGCCAGAATAAGGGGGCTTCCCATTAAAGACCTGCGTTATTACCGGACTGTCCAATCTCAAAATTGAAAATCAAATACCCACCCAACCAGCGAATAGTCGAATATTCAAATCCAGCCCTTAAATAAACATTATGTATATGCACATAGCTGCCTCCTCAAAACATAACTACACTTTGGGGCCAGAGATGCTGTTGGTGACCACAGGACTGTTGTTTTTCACTTTGGTAATGGCCTCTAGGCTGCACAATGAGTATCTCTCAGAACCTCAGCAGGGAGGGATGGATAGGGGGCTTCAGATTAGTGTGTTTATGAATTGTATCAGACATCTTAGTTAACATTAGGGGGTTTCATAAAGAATCTTGGGTGATACCAAATAAACCTGCTTAAATGATTAATTTAAGTCCCAGGCTTCATCAGGGGACCCTGCCTAACTGCTGAGTCACAGCCTCTGAAATACTGCTTGGTATGTTTGGCCTGGAGGTTAGGTTTGTCAATTGTGTCCACTCTGTGGGGTATAGTACTAGGTGTTTTGTTTGTTGAGTCACTTTCGCACAAACGTTGAAGCAATGGCTCTAAAAATCAGATCACGTCGAGACAGGTTGGCTGCTCTCCTTTCCTGAAAAATCATTTTATTCCTGTTGTGAAAAAAGGGTGTTGGAAGAGGCTTTCTTTGCTTTTGCTAATATCATGAAGCATGGTGGAAGTGATTAGAATATTTTCATCATCCATCCTCCTTATTAATTAATGCAGTATGTTTTGGAAGCTCAGAATGCAGCACAGGTTGATATTGGTCTCTATTATTATGGAAATGTTCTATTTGTTAAATTATTTCTAGTAAAATTCTTCAATAACTTTTTTTAAATAAAATAAAAAAGATTATTTAATCTGCATTATGTCTATTTAAGCCACGTCACATCTTGTAAAATGTTGCTACTAGTTGCAACATCAGTGGTCCTCTCTCTAATTTGTGGATTCATGAATGCTGCTTGTCAGGCTCCTAGTGGAAATGTCTACATTTTCAGCAGTGGACATTGCAGGGTGTGGTGTGACTATTGCAAACTGCTCGGTAGCCACATAGAAAAGTGGTGCTGCAAACCAGACCACTTCCCATCCATCTGTTTTTCCATCCACATGTGCTGGCTTGGCATGGCTCAGTTTGACTCGGTGTGTCAGCCCAACAGGAATTTAAATTTTCATTAAAACACGACTATCCACTTGAAGGTTTGTCTACAGTGGTGTGACATTTTCAGGCTAAGGCTCTATAGGTAGTTCTGTGTGTATTTTAAAACATTAGAATTTTAAAGAATTTCTAATGTAAACCACTGAGAGTGAATCTTGTGTTCTGGATGTTATTATACCGTTGGTGATTTCTCTGTGTTTTTGTTCTGGTGCTCTGCATAGATCTGACCCCTGCCCGCCTACTCTTATCCCCAGCTCTCAGTGGATAACACGTTTCATTTCCTATACATTCTTGACAACAAAAAAATAAAAATATGGGGCGCCGGGTTAGCTCACCTGGCAGAGCGTGAGCCCCATGTACAGAGGCTGTGGGTTCAGACTGCGGCCATTTGTTGCATGTCATTCCCCCCCTCTTTCCCCTTTCATTCCTAAACTGTCCTATCCAATAAACGCCTAAAATGCCCCCCAAAATATCTTAAAATCAAAACAAAAATGTAATATAGTTATGTAAAAGTTTTTTTTATGAAGTGGCAAAATCAGGAAATGTTGGTCTTCATTAGCAGTGACTCATTACTACTCCTATAGGCTACAGCTGAAAGTGAACATAAATAAATAAAGCAGATATCTGAAGGTACCAAGAAATTCAGTTAGATGCTAAAGAAAAACTGTAAACTGAACACACAGAGACTTTAAAAAAAAAACTTTCTCTCTGGTCTCCAGCACAAGCAAGAGTTGAGTGAACATGAGTTGAGAACATTTGAGGGGGAGAAAAGGGGGTTGGCCGAGTCGGGGGCAATTTAGCCGTATTCCAGAGAAGGCCTAACTTGGGCTCGGCTCCTTGCGCTAAAACTTATAAAGGAAACGTGGCTCGGCTCTGCTAAAAGTGCCACTGGAAAAAAATACCATTTCATTCAGTCCACAAAAAAAGTTGATTCTTTGCTTTGTTTGAGTTAGAAGTTGAAACTTTACAATGTTGTTCCAAACAGACAATATGTTGCTGTCTATGGTCCGTGTGATGGAAGAGATCATAGTAAATGAAAAGTATGGGAGATTAATAAATGGACAATCTGGTTAGCCCCTTGAGGAGGTAAAGACAAAAACAGCAAATCGCAGTATTTCCCTCCAGATGTGACCATGTGGGGTGTGATGACGTTTGTAATCGGTACTTTAGTAAGTTTAAGTCTATAAGTAGTGCATCAATTAGTGTGCTGTTGTGGGTTTGCCAGAAGGATGTGGTCATCTCAGAAAGTGGCTGCTAATCATAAATCCCTTCCCAGGAGGACTGTAAATCACTCGCAAGCCATTTGTTCCCTGGGACTCAATGTTCCTGATGACAGAGTCAGACTCCAGCTTGTCAGCCACACATTACTAGTGCAGGTATCTTGTAAAGAAACTCTGAGTCCTTGTCTGACGCTTCTGGGAAAAATATGAATCACAATGTTTTTTCTAGAATTGATATCACGATTCTCTGCCACAATTATTCATTCACAAAAAAAGCGGATTTGCTAGTTTAGTTTTTTATTTTTTGAAAATTCTTAGTTTTAGTTTAGTTTTTATTAGATTTAGTCTTTTTTGTAATATGGATTATTTGTCGGGATTCTAAAAGGTCAGAAAAAGTATTTTATAACTCAACAAAAACATCATACAATTTTAGAAATATGTATTCAACAATAACACAAGTACAAACAATGTACATATGATGAGCACAGATATGTAAACAATCAACACAAGATGCCGCAGTAAGTGCAGAATGTGTTTGACGTGTTCCAGGAGAAAAACATAAGTAGCTAACAGACTAAAGAAGACGTATGTCAACAGGTGTTTTGAACAGTTGTGTAGACATCCCAGTATTAATCCACATATTAACCCACGTTCCTTCCCGCTTTTGGTGTTCCTGCTACTAACCAGCTGTAGGGTCGCCTGTAAAAGCACGCCTGTAGTGTTCTCTGTCCTGCGGTTGTCTCCGTCATGCTGCTGGCCCTACGTATCCATACATGCATGCCTGTAACGTTACTGGGGGTTAGCTTGTGTAAGGTAAGCTAGGTTAGCCTCTTTGTGTTCAACCTATCTGACGCCCTCTTCGCATTTTTTTTCTTTCCCATTCAGGTAAAGTTAACTATCAAGTATTTTTCTTTTGTGTGTCCTTTGTCTGTCTGATGGTACATGAAATGCAACAACAAGTGATGTAATACCAAGCGCAATAAAACCCCGCTTATCTCCACACCCTCAGCAAGACAAGGTGACTTTCCTGGAGCGAGGCAACTGGAGTGCTCGCAGTAAGCAGAACAGTATAATCATATCAAGTCATTCAGTCGTTGTCTATTCTTCTTTTTTTTGTCTGCATTATCACATGACTTCCACAAACAAGACGGAGGAATGAAGAGCCGGGGCCACCAACCCATTTCACTGATTACATCCTCTTTTTATTTTATTTTTTTTTAAACGTAAAGTCACCTACATTCATCTTGGGCTTCCCGGACAAGCAGAGCAGGGTGCAGAATCTCAATTCCTGTCTGACCAATTTTCACAAAATTTAGTCACTCACTCTGGCTTTTTAGCAGCCTGGAGCCTTTTTCAATTTAGTTACATATATGGCTGGTTGTTATGGAGAAAATCAAATATCACAATATTTTTCACCAAATGCGATATCGATACCGCAACAATATTGTAGTGTTGACTATTGGTGCTTTTACCAAATATTGACACAATGAGATTTTTGATAAATGATCATCAGTAATGTGAATGTAATGACTAAGTGGGTATAGGCAAAATAATAGAACAGTTACAACAGTCTGGTAAGAACAGAAAATGACATCACTTTACTGTAATTCAGCCTTCAAAACCAGGGAAAGACAACACTTACCATATTACAATATTACGATATAAGTACGATATAAATCTAAGACAATATCTAGTCTCATATCACTATAAAGGTATAACATTGATAAATTGCCCAGCTCTAGTTTCATATTCCTCTTTCTAATGCCCCCTCCTTGAAGATGTTTCAGACCATAAGAATATTAGACCCAATCAGGGTTGAGTGCTTACTGGGCAGTCTACCGCTTTGGATGTTATAATTCGGTGTTGTCAAAATTGGGGGAGGCTGTGAAAAACGTGAAAGAAGTAGGTCATCCACTGTTCCCTTTCATACTGTGCCTGACTTTGAAA
This sequence comes from Etheostoma perlongum, assembly GCA_026937815.1. NCBI lineage: Eukaryota > Metazoa > Chordata > Actinopteri > Perciformes > Percidae > Etheostoma > Etheostoma perlongum. The sequence goes on along the minus strand of CM049374.1, from coordinate 19,199,860 downwards.
GGAAAATGCTGATACTGGGATGTTTGGAGTTTAGCTTTAGTCTTTGTTGATATCTTCAACACCCCCGACTACAAATAAGTTTTACTTAAATCTTTGTGATCCACTACCCAAACGTTTCCAAACCCCTGAGAGAAAAAAAGAAGACGACAAAACCAACAAAACACTTGTGCATGAAATATGACTACATTTTAGATTCAGCCCTAATCTTCTAAGTTGGGCGTGGCAGACTTTTTTTTTTTTTTTTTTTTTTTTTTTTTGTTATTCAAATGGGTTAAAATGAGAGGATAGCATTTGCTCCACTGTGGCTTTGTTGTTTGGTTTTGATTATTTGCTTGTTCGTTGCTGAGGTTTTGGCTTAGCAACTGTGTGGAATTGCTTTCCCATCTGTTTAAGATTTAAAATTGTTCATATTATTAAGAACATTAAAGGTGTGCTGTCTCTTTTTCAAATTATTATAGTTTCATTAGATATCTAATATATGATGAAGTCTTCTCAGACATGTCTTTAACCATGGCTAGTGTCTCTTATTTTTCTCTCCTTCCTAATAATTCCCATCTTCAAACTTGTCCCGTACCCTGACCTCTCTTTCATTTAACCAGCCGTACTCTGCCTCTCTTTGCCCTTCCCCCTCCATCCATCCAATACAGACTAAATTAATACAGACTGAGAAAGAGCAAAGACGCAGAGAAACAGGTAAATTGGAAAGACAAAGAGGGGCAGCACAGGGGATGGCCATGAGGAAAGTGTGTGTGTGTGTGTGTGTGTGTGTGTGTGTGTGTGTGTGTGTGTGTGTGTGTGTGTGTGTGTGTGTGTGTGTGTGTGTGTGTGTGTGTGTGTGTGTGTGTGTGTGTGTGTGTGTGTGTGTGTGTGTGTGTGTGTGTGTGTGTGTGTGTGTGTGTGTGTGTGTGTGTGTGTGTGTGTGTGTGTGTGTGTGTGTGTGTGTGTGTGTGTGTGTGTGTGTGTGTGTGTGTGTGTGTGTGTGTGTGTGTGTGTGTGTGTGTGTGTGTGTGTGTGTGTGTGTGATGAAGAGAAAGAATTGATAGAATGGATTGAAAGAGACAATGGACAGATTAGGGGATGGAGGCCAGATGACATCCAGAGGGGTGCAGTTATACACATTAGGCTGATCAATAAGGTATGCTTGCCCCCATGAGAGTAGGCCTTTCTCACTGTTAAACGCACACAGACAAAAAGGATGAAAGGACAAGACACACCCTACCTCACCGCATAAATTTACACTGTGGCCTAGGGCTGCTGGATTATGGCCAAAACGATAATCACGATTATGTTAATCAATATTGAAATCACGAGGAATTATCACGATTATTTGTTGATTTTAACCAAAACAAATTTTGGTTGAAAGGGGCGGTAACCTTGCCCCTTATGCCGTCATACGGAGCTAGAGTCCAGATCGGCCCATCTGAGCTTTTGTTTTCTCCAAGGCAGAGCCTAGGGCTCGGTTTACACTTATCGCCATTTCTATCAACTGGGGGACCATAGGCCGGCTGGGGGCATATTGATGTTAAAAAAAATGAAGTAAAATTTCCATCACATAGGACCTTTTAAAAGTTAGGGCCGTCTGCTGGTAAAATGAATTCTGACAGGGAACCATTCTTTTAGAAACCAGTATTAGGTTGTTTCCAGGGCCCGGTTCGTTCTGCTCTATCCATGCCACGTTGACATGCGTCTCCAAAACAGCCTAACAGCAGGGAAGGCAAATGTGGCTCGCTGAATATTTCAGGCAAGGAATTTAATGTCTCGGAATTTAAGGGGAGCAAGGCAGGTAAACCTTTTTACTGCTCAGCCATATTGTAATGGAAAATCAGTCAAGTTGTGCCAGTTGGTTGCCTGATCATGGCTCTTCACGGCTTTGCTCAGCGTGTCTACCCTGGAAACACCCTATATGTGCAGCGCTGGCTCTGAGGAGGAGCAGGAATGGAAATCACAGGCTCGCTCTATCCCAGTATTTTGCCCACAATTACAATGGTGTCATACAGGGAATTGTGTAATTCAAACTCTACACAATTATATTGGTATAACTGAAGGGTGACAAATATGAAGTACAGAGTCAACTCTGTGACATCATTGTCAGGCCATGTGTGTGCACATGCATATGAGCTCTTCTTTATTTAGTTGTAGACAACCTTTGATTGTAGCTTTTGAGCTGGGAAGACACGCCCAGCCAAAGATGACTCGCTGGTGTGAAGAATTAATGAAGACATTTGGGAATTGAAGGTGTGTGTGTGTGTGTCTGTGTGTGTGTGTGTGTGTGTGTGTGTGTGTGTGTGTGTGTGTGTGTGTGTGTGTGTGTGTGTGTGTGTGTGTGTGTGTGTGTGTTGGTCTTTAATTTACTCCCAGCTTGTGCATCTGTTACCTGACTCCTTCAAGGCCCACAGTTCCTGAGGAGTGGCGACCAGCCTGTGAAACCAAATACACTTTTTATCCTCATCTGCTGTTTACTAGTTGTCCGCAACACAGCATGAGGAGACACAAACAATATAAATTCACTGAGACTGAAGCTGTCAAATGCTGATTATAGCCTCAGTGTTAACAAGTATTGTAAAAATGGATTGGAGTTTAAAGTCTCTGTGAATTCACTGTTAACGTGTATTTACACGTTATTATTATTTTTTCTTCTTCTGGTGTCGACATTTACATAGCGCCATCAGCCGAGATGATACATGGAGCTGCTGCTATGAGTCTGGCTCTATCTGAGCTGACCAGCTGGGAGGACATAGTAATGACTAGGCTGCTGTCATGCCACTGTGCTGATACCAGTGTGTGGGAGAGACTGTGTAAATAGACTGTCAATCCTTCAATATAACCACTACAGCATCCTGAACACACACACACACACACACACACACACACACACACACACACACACACACACACACACACACACACACACACACACACACACACACACACAGACAAGAGGGAGGAAGATAAAGTACAGGGGAGTTGTTGTGGAGCTTTAAACAAGCAATCCAAATACAGTACGTTCTGCCCCATGAGGGTTTCAGACAAAGAAGATAAACATGGTTTGGGACTGAACCACATCAACACAATGTAGTGCTGCTGTGAGAATTCAGTCACTCCCTTTAATTGGGTCTTCCAGATTTGGGACCGCAAGATTCAAAATCTTTTCATTGGATGCATACGTGCGGATGCATGTATGTGGATTTCACAGGTTTTCCGCAGTTCTGTTTTGTTGACCCATCAGAGACTGATTAAACATGGTCACATTTAAACACATTGTCTAACTCCTCTTCTTTATGGAGAAAATAACTGGTAGGACTTTTATTAATAAAATGCAATATAGAAATAAAAGTTAGTAAGAATGAGAGAAGTAATCAGGGCCAGTTATGACATTAAATTACTTTATGACAGCAGACAAATACATATACTCCCCCCTGCCACTGTAGACAAGAGCAAACAGATATGTGTTTGTTCAGTCTATGGCAGAGTCAGGGTGGGGTTGTATTTGGTTGCTGAAGTGTATTGTCCTGTCTGTGTATTTGTAGGCCAGCCAGCCAGACAGACACACACACAGACACACACAAACAAAAATGATTATCCTGTTGCAACCTGCAAGAGTAGGGGCGTACACTGAGCGGAGTGGCTCTGATCCTTCATGGGTAGAGGGGTGCATGATGATGCTACTGTGTGTGTGTGTGTGTGTGTGTGTGTGTGTGTGTGTGTGAGAAAGAGAGAGGGGGAGTAAGTGTTTGTGTTAGTTATTCCTCTTTATTGTTAACAATGAGCTCTGTGAGGGACTACAGTGCAGTGACACTACTACTCGTGTGTGTATGTGTCTGTCTGTGTGTGTGCATCTCTGTGTTCTATACATTTTGTTAATGTCAAAACTATTAAGTGAGCACAAAACTAAATAAAGTTGCTTGCCAATCTTTTTGAAAAGATTTTGAGAGCGGAATTGTGATTTTGTCTGAAATCTGTTCTTGTTTCCTCAAGGGGCGTTATGTACTGTATAAGTGTTGCGTATGCACGAAAAGCTTGTGTACCCTGGTTTTCACGCAGCTTATTTCCCACTGATAACAACCATGTATTATACATGTGAATATTTCTGTGCATAGGTACTCTTCAAATTTTGGGCGTACGCCATCTTCTGGTATGGAAGTCTTTTATACATGAGTCCCCAGCTGTTTTACCAGATTTGGACTCCAGAAGCAGGTTAAAATATGCTTTTCAAAATGTTTTGACTTTAGCAGGACACAACACATATGTCACTGTTATCTTAATAAATAGTTTAAGTAAATTACTTACTACATATAGGAAGCACACAAGAGCAAAATATTTATTACATTTAGTGTCATGCAGGTTTACTGAATGTATCATTTACAGTGACTCATTTAATACAAGTCCATGGCATGAAAATTTCACTTAATGAGGTTTTTTAACATTAATATATATAAAATGGTCCCCCAGTGGCTAGAATTGGTGATAGGTGTAAACTGAGCCCTGGGTATCCTGCTCTGCCTTTGAGAAAATGAAAGCTCCCACCCCCCTCTCTCCTCCTCAAAAGCTAGAGACACAGAAATGGCACATCCTAAGGAAAGCTCATTGTGGGACTGGCTCTAATGGCTGAAATTCTGCACCAAGGCAGAATTTTGGGGAAAAGACTTCAGATACAGTATTAGGGGACCACTAAGGTCTATATAAAAGAGACTTCAGATACAGTATTAGGGGACCACTAAGGTCTATATAAAAGAGACTTCAGATACAGTATTAGGGGACCACTAAGGTCTATATAAAAGAGACTTCAGATACAGTATTAGGGACCACTAAGGTCTATATAAAAGAGACTTCAGATACAGTATTAGGGGACCACTAAGGTCTATATAAAAGAGACTTCAGATACAGTATTAGTTGGGGACCACTAAGGTCTATATAAAAGAGACTTCAGATACAGTATTAGGGGACCACTAAGGTCTATATAAAAGAGACTTCAGATACCGTATTAGGGACCACTAAGGTCTATATAAAAGAGACTTTAGATACAGCATTAGGGGACCACTAAGGTCTATATAAAAGATACTTCAGATATGGTATTAGGGGACCACTAAGGTCTATATAAAAGAGACTTCAGATACAGTATTAGGGGACCACTAAGGTCTATATAAAGAGACTTCAGATACAGTATTAGGGGACCACTAAGGTCTATATAAAAGAGACTTCAGATACAGTATTAGGGGACCACTAAGGTCTATATAAAAGAGACTTCAGATACAGTATTAGGGGCCACTAAGGTCTATATAAAAGCATCCAAAGAGCACCATGTCATGGGACCTTTTTAAGCGTGATTTATGCTTCTGCATAAAATTTAAATTGTTACAAGTGAAAAAAGACTGAATCTGCAAACATGCTAGCATTTCTGTGAATCTGTAGTCAGGAACAGCTGTTCTTTAAGGTGAATGCTAACATCAGAATGCTAACCAGCTCACAACAACAATGCTAACATGCTGATTTTAAGCAGGAAACCATGGTCATTATCCCTCATGTCCTTGGGTAAAACTGACATTTTTTTCCTATAGCAATGTTCTTTTTCTCATTATGACTCTAGAGTCTGTATTCGCGCCCAAGCTAATCACTGTCACTCTCTCACTTGCTCTATCACACACTTCCCACACACATGTATAAACTTCAGGTCACTTACGTAGGCAACAGCGAAAGTGCTGAGCGGAGCCTCTGCACAACCATAATTCACACTTTACTGCTAGACTATATAATGAATAAATAATGATGCGATTGAGACTTCCGGTTATGGCAGTGTGGTGAGCAGACGTGGCTCCTCATGCTCTGTTGCTAATTCTACAACAAATACTGTTTTAGAGTAAAAGTACCACAGCTTGAAACAATACAAGTTAATATGCCGAGAAAAGTGACCGAGGACAAATATAAAACGGCTGGAGGGCACGCTAATGAAGAGGACAAACCGACTCAGGTGAGGAAGGGCAGTAGAAGTCGTGGACACGATTTTTACTCTGAGATGGATGGTGTACTGAAAGTAATTAAAATGTTTAAGCTGACATTAAAGTATGCAGTGGCCGCATTGCTGAGGCTGAACAATGCATATCCACGGCAGAGGACAAGATTAACACGCTGGAAAAAGTACCACAAACTCCTAAAAAGTAAAGTAGAGGACTTGGAGGGTGGAAGCCGGCGCAATAACGTCCACATGAGAGAGAGAGGAAGGTTCCGGCCCCTGCTCTTATATGGAGAAATGGATGGCAGACCTTCTGAAGATATCACCCCCTGTTTTGGAGATGGCTCACCAAATTACAACGGACCAAAAACCCGACATTGCTCAGAGAACATTTATTGTGACGTGTCTAAACTACAAAGGCAGAACATCCTTAGAGCCACAAGGGCGAATAAAGAGGTGATGTACAAAAAAATAAGATTTCCCCCGGACTTATCAGCAGATGCAACAAAGGCAGTATGACTGCAAGAGGAAGAAACTGGGTGACAGAGACACATGAAACTAATCTTCCCCACCTGAGTGCATTTGACCAACAGCTGTCTTCAACATACCCGCGGACTCAGAGCAGTACATTAGAGCTGTTATTAGGAAAACAGTCGGATGAAATGTTAAAAAACGACTTAAAATGCCTTCTTAAGGCACTGGTTACTTAATGTATTTTATGTTTGCACCATACTGAAAAAAATTAAAGATTTAAGTCATTAGTTAAAGTTTAAAACGGCTACATAAGGCTTTATAATTGTCTTTATGACACAAGTTTAAACATTAAGTTTTTCTGGAAATCAAGAGGATTTATTTAAATTTAGCAAGCAATGTGAACAGAGGTTTTAAGATAATACAAAAGAGTGGTTCTTCATTAAAGTGTGGACCTGTTTTTAAGCAATAACATTAAGATATTAAAGGGTTTAGGCTGATCGTATGTTCCAATTGGGCATGTTCATGTTTGGGTTTAGGGAAATTATCTCTCTGTTTATTATGGCACCAACTTTATTCAGTTGCTTTATCCTCCATGGCAGTCTCAAAACATGCTGAAAAAAAATTAAAGCTCCCATAATATGCAAATTTTCAGGTTCATAATTGTTTGAGGTTGTACCAGAATAGGTTTACATGGTTTAATTTTCAAAAAACACCATTTTATCATTTCAGTTTTCTTATTGTTACCCGCTGTAACAAATGGCAGATATTTTAGTTTAATGTATTCCACGGTACTGTAGAGGCCAAACAACTCTTAATTAAAATTTTCATGTGAGACGTAAGGACTACAAAACCCTTTTGCTTTGGCAGCTTTTCAGGTAGAAGGTAGCACAGGAAGTGCAAGTCTTGGCTTAAATCCTGAGGCCCAGCTTCTCTCAAAACATTAATTATTCTCAGGCTGAAATTTGTGATGTACTACTTACAGTTTGGTCAGTAAATAACTGCTATGCTTCACACACACACACACACACACACACACACACGCACACACACACACACTGGTAGTTGCAACCAGCAGGAGACTGATGGGGGTTGGGAGGGTGTCTATTGTGTTTTTAATGTAGTTCTTATTCCCTTGTTTTGGAACAGAAGGCGTAAGAGGTGGTCACACAGAACAAACTAACCCCTTATATACACACACACTCCTGTTTTTTTTTTCCAGCCTCCCTTGCCCTGCCAGTGGGGGAGGAGGAAATGGGTGCAGAACAGGACCACTGGTGCGTTTTGATCTCACCACGACAGTTGGGATGACTCATAAATCAAGCCCACAACCTGTCTATTTTAGCTCCTAATCATCCTCCACTCTCCCACCTCCTCTTTACACATCCTCTTGTCTTTACCTTGGTTGGTTGGTATTTTGGTTTGGACTAATTGCACTGGGAATTGACTGGCACGTGTGTGTGTCTCTGTGTGTCTCTGTGTGTGTGTGTGTGTGTGTGTGTGTGTGTGTGTGTGTGTGTGTGTGTGTGTGTGTGTGTGTGTGTGTGTGCGTGTGCGTGTGTGTCGGTTTATCAGGGCCTGGGCAGCTGTGAAACTTACGTTGTGTAATCTCATTGATCCCATTACCAACAATGTTGAAGCGGTGCTCAATCTTTGCCTGGTGTCAAAAGGGCCCAGGGTTGTGGTGATGAATGTTGGACTGGTAGCTTTGCACTTCAGAAGGTACATCACAACATTTTGGGAAACACGCTTATATGAAGATTGATGCCAGTTTTGTCCGGTAAAGAGATACTGGGACAATTTTATTCTAGTTAAGAGAAGACCGGGAAAACTGCGAACATTATTCTATTACAAGTGAAAAAAGACGGAATCTGCAAACATGCTAGCATCTCTGTAAAGCTGTAGTCAAGCACAGCTGTTCTTTAAGGTGAATGCTAACGTCAGAATGCTAACATGCTCACAACAACAATGCTAACTTACTGATTTTAAGCAGGAAACCATGTTAATTATCTTAGCCTGGTGTGCTAACATGCTTATACTGTATATACACTGAAGTTATTACAATGTATCCTGTGGGGAATACACTGTTGCCAGTTTATTAGGAAAACCTAACTAAAACTAATGCAGTGTAATCCAACAGTCCAACAATAAATCCTTTTATATAAAGGTTAATACATTCTGATTTTGTTGAAATTGTTTTAGAGAGGTGCTGATTAAACTGGGGTTTTGTAGTAGAGGTATAAAACAAACAAATCTGTTTATATCTTCATATCTTCATGTAAATATTTTTGAGGTATTGTCACTTCTGTTCATTAATTAACTATTTAATGTCTGCTTATCATTTGTATCTGTAGTAATATTCTATATATAATGTTCTTTCATGGATAAATAGATTTGTTACTTGGTACACATGTTTTATCCTCTCCCTCATTTAAGTGCAACATGTTGATTATATGCTACATGCAGTCCCATGTCGAAGTGTCCTTGGGCAAGACACTGAACCCCCGAGTTGCTGTGTCATCGGAGTGTGAATGTGTGTGCAATGCATGTTTATCTGATGAGCAGATGGCACCTTGTACGGCAGCCTCGGCCACAGTGTATGAATGTGTGTGAATGGTGAATGGTTCCTGTACTATGTAAAAGCGCTTTGAGTAGTTGTTCAGACTAGAAAAGTGCTATATAAATACAGCACATTTACATTTACATACATAAAAAGATGCCAATGACCTGAAGGGTGGTGTTATTGCTTTTCAGTGGTATTTGTACTTTATAGTTTGTCTTCCTTTCCTCTGTGTAAATAGCCACCTCTCACCATTGAGTGACCCTCTACTGCCATCGTTTCTCAAACCCGGGGACTCCAGGCCAGAGACAAACCTCATCTTGTCATCGGAGGAACACAGTGAATCAGGTCAGATTCTTTTTGTTCAGCTCTTTGTACCAAATAGTTAAATATTTGGGGTGATATCGGTGAAAATCCTGGCTGCCCTTCCGAACTATGTGGTGTTGTGTTCATGGCTGGATGAAAGTAAAGTCCTGGCTGCTGCCTCCCTTTCAAGGTCAGGTCACTCAGACCTCATTTAGATGTGAATGATGTTCCTTTGGTTGAATTCAGTGTGTGTGCGTGTGGTAACCCACGTGCAAGAGCACAATGATAAATGAGACTGTTAGGGAGGGTGGAGGTGTGAGACTTGACTGGATTTCTTTACCATTGGACAAATGTACACTCACTCAGACATAAACTTCACACTACTCCTGCATAAATGTTTTAGCCTGTATGATCCGTGGGCCTCAGTACTGATACTAAAACAGTTCATCAAGTAATGCTGAGTATTAGCATATGTTCCTTTCTTCTTCTTTTTTAAGATTATTTTTTGGGCTTTTCCACCCATTAATGGACTATGGAGGACCATGTCTTTCATATTTAAAAATAAATACAGAAATAAATAAATGCTCAATAAATAAATAAGCACACAATTAATTGCCCCAAAAAAATACAATGAAGAAATAAATGTAGGTAGAAATTAAATTATACAGTGAGACATAAATGTATATATCTCTTTTAATTAGCTTCTTTATTTATTCACCTTTGTAATAATTACCTTATTTATTTATTGTCCGTTATAATCTTCAACTTTATTTATTCCTTACTTATTTTTTAAATGTATTTATTTCTGTGTGTGTTTAATTTTTTTGTCTGTTTTATTCTTCCGTTGCATTTTCTACCCTATTTATTTTCACCCCTGGTATTTATTTCTGCCTGTCACTTTTACATTTCTGCCTGTCACTTTTACATTTCTACATGCATTTCTGCCTCATTATGCAAATGAGGAGGGGCGGGTCTTAAGGGGTTAACTTCTGCCCATTGGTTGGTTAGCATTTTACTCCCTCGGTCGAATTTACATGCCACCGGCCACAGACACAACACAGATGGCTAGCTACGGTGAAGTTGTCAGTGAGCTGAGGCATTTAGCAACTGTTTTTGAAAACAATGCTAACGTTATAAGTATTGACTTTATAATTTTTCGTTTAGACGCTCTGACAGAACGTGTGTTTCAGTCAGCGGTGTCGTGCCAATGTACTCGTGTATCCCCTGGCCGCGGGAGCGCGCATGCACACAGAGCGGAGCTTCTGCTGCCCTTCGAATTGTTTAACTGCTGCACTTTGAATTAAACGGAACAAACAGCGACGTGGAAGACTCGGCAGGGTTACCATAGTAACAGGGGTCTCAGTTAACTACATAAATACGTGTATTTGTCTGTTACATTAAGGCGACGTGTCAAATGTTTATAGCGTGGTTTAATATCGAGTGATAGGCGTATCCTCCCTGTCCCTGTCTACCATATGAGTTACATAGGAGGTACTCAAATATCAGGCCGTTTTTCACGGGATATTTGGGTTCCAGTTTTCTTTTGATAAACAAGACAGCAAACCTCTTAGGTGTCATAGGTTGTTTATTGTGACCTATTAAACACACAAAATAACACCCATGATGACAGGACAGACGTCCGATCTGTCCTCAGTCTCTTATCTGATCGTCCACCTCTCCTAAACTTCTCCGGTCACATTTTTTTGAGGACGGAGCCCGGGGTTTTTCATTTAACATTTAGTGCCTGACCTCATGCAGTATTTTTATGTCCAGTGGTATAACCAGTAAAAACGTGAATTTCTACTGGCGATCCAGCAATAGAAACATGATATAAATGGAAAAACATACTGTTCTAGCTATAAAAATTTAATCATCCACAGTGCATGATATTTAAAACGGCCGCTTCAGGATGACGGCAATGGTTGTCAGACATTCCAAAGACCATAGTCCTCTGGCAATCTATCTAAAAGACAGAATGATACCATCCATCATATACAGTCAAAATATACAAAAAGTTGTTGAAATTTATAGGCTTGGATGTTTGAATTTCAACGGAGACGTCTCAGGATGGAGCTGTTTCATCCGTCCTAACAGAAGGGAACAGGTTGATTAGTATTTCTCACGCGGTGTGTGTGTTTGTGTGTGTGTGTGTTTTGTTCAAACCTATGTGATGGCACTGCATGAAGGACTATCATCAATATCAATATCATTTTTCACCTGATATTTTATGTATCCCATCCCTAACATGCAAAGGGTCTGTCCTGTCATCATGGGTGTTATTTTGTGTGTTTAATAGGTCACAATAAACAACCTGACACAATTTGGAGAGGTTTGCTGTTTTTATCAAAAGTTACATAGGGGATACCCAAATATCAGGTGAAAAAAACGGCCTGATATTTGAGTAGGGGAGAGCCGGGACAGTTGAAACACTTTTTAATTAAACGTAATTTACCCCTATCACACTGAAACTGATATTTTGTCACCAGCAAACAACATCTGTCAAATACAGCTGCATTTTCAGCTTTGAACAAAACCGTTGAGGACCTATTAAACACACAAAATAACACCCATGATGACATCCGACCCTTTGCATGTTACGGATGAAACATAAAATATCAGGTGAAAAAACATACAGTTTAAGTCCATCATGAAGTTCCAACAACTTTAATATTTTACTGTATATGATGGATGGTACTTCACAAAAGGTGAGAATTTTAGATAGATTGTTCACAGGACTATAGAAGTCTTTGTGAATGTCTGTTAACAACTCCATTGCCGTCATCCTGATTTATTCTAAACATCCACCTGCTAAATTTCATCGGGTTTTTGTAGTGAAACCTTCTTTGAAATATCTGTTATCATTCTGTCTCACTGTGGATGATTAGAGAGATTTGGGACAACATTTTTATAGCTAGAACAGTATGTTTTTCCATTTATATCATGTTTCTATTGTGGAAAATGTCGTTTCACTAGGTTTTTACGTGGGTTATACCACTGGACATAAAAATAACGCTGGTCTAACTGGTCTACTGAATGAGCATGTAGTCAAACCTTTAAATGAAAAACCCTGTGCATAATCAGGCAAAAATGTGACCGCTAATGAAGTTTACTTTTGACCATCAAAGTTGTTTATCGGCGTAACTCCGCGATAAAAGGAAATAACAGAGAGATATTTGGCTGATAGGAGGAGGTTAACATGTCTATGTTCAGACATAAGGAAGTCTGTCTATCATCATAAACAACCTGAGAAAACTGGAATGTTTCATGTTGTTTATCATCGTTCCGGCTCTCCAAATACCTCCTATGTAACTCATATGGTAGACAGGGACAGGGAGGATACGCCTATCACTCGATATTAAACCACGCTATAAACATTTGACACGTCGCCTTAATGTAACAGACAAATACACGTATTTATGTAGTTAACTGAGACCCCTGTTACTATGGTAACCCTGCCGAGTCTTCCACGCCGCTGTTTGTTCCGTTTAATTCAAAAGTGCAGCAGTTAAACAATTCGAAGGGCAGCAGAAGCTCCGCTCTGTGTGCATGCGGCGCTCCCGCGGCCAGGGGATACACGAGTACATTGGCACGACACCGCTGACTGAAACACACGTTCTGTCAGAGCGTCTAAACGAAAAATTATAAAGTCAATACTTATAACGTTAGCATTGTTTTCAAAAACAGTTGCTAAATGCCTGAGCTCACTGACAACTTCACCGTAGGTAGCCATCTGTGTTGTGTCTGTGGCCGGTGGCATGTAAATTCGACCGAGGGAGTAAAATGCTAACCAACCAATGGGCAGAAGTTAACCCCTTAAGACCAGCCCCTCCTCATTTGCATAATGAGGCAGAAATGCATGTAGAAATATAAAAGTGACAGGCAGAAATGTAAAAGTGACAAGCAGAAATAAATACCAGGGGTGAAAATAAATAGGGTAGAAAATGCAACGGAAGAATAAAACAGACAAAAAAATTAAACACACACAGAAATAAATACATTTAAAAAATAAGTAAGGAATAAATAAAGTTGAAGATTATAACGGACAATAAATAAATAAGGTAATTATTACAAAGGTGAATAAATAAAGAAGCTAATTAAAAGAGATATATACATTTATGTCTCACTGTATAATTTAATTTCTACCTACATTTATTTCTTCATTGTATTTTTTGGGGCAATTAATTGTGTGCTTATTTATTTATTGAGCATTTATTTATTTCTGTATTTATTTTTAAATATGAAAGGCATGGTCCTCCATAATGGACAGGACAGCTAGTTGAGAATGTATATATCTGATGGACTGTGAAGAAAAAAACGATACAGCTTAAATAGGTAGTTATCTGGAAATGAAAATACGTCTGTAGTCCGGGCCTCAATATTATCTCCCCACGTATGGTTAACTTACTTTGAAGTAATACAGCTTCTTCATCAACAGGATCGTCAAAAAAAGGACATGCCATGTTCGAGAAAAAAAAAGTTTTATATTCTAACTTTACCTAACAGAGTTAAATAAACCAACCCTATTTTTTTAATCCTAACAAAACTGCGCTAAAATGCGCCTGATACAGGCTGAATGAATGAATGAGATAATTAAAGAGTGCTGTGTCAGAGGGAGGAGACTGAGATAAAACCTGCTGCCGACCAGGTTATGTTCACAGGCTCAGTTACCATAGTAACTGACTCTGAGGTTAAGTTACCTCTCTTTCTGAAACGGGCTGGAGACCCCCCCCCCCCAGGTTTGATTAACCTCCCTTTCCGAAATGAAAAACCCTTGTCAGGGTTAACCAACTCAGAGTTTTCATTAAACCTGCTTTCTGAACACACACAGGCCTCTGAACATAGAATTTAGAATAAAATGATCAGGAAAAATAGACAAGACAACCATTGCAATGCTATGAGAGGTGAATTGGACAGTGGAATAGAAGAATTCATGTTCTCAATAGAGAGCTGTATGTGCAACATGCAACAACAATTTGTCTATTATGCACAGGAGAGATTGTAAAACAATGTGATAAGATAGCACTGACTAAGATTATTTCATGCAGCTGACTAGATTTACATTATTCTGGAGAGGAAAAAAGGTTTTGTTATCTGTACAAAAAGGTTTTATTTTGGCGCTAATACTAAACATTTCCCCCAGCTCAGGTTTTCTCTACTGTTTTACGGGCACAGCCTGGTTAGTACTAAAGAATATAAAGGTTGTATACATTGTAAGCCTGTCAATGTTATCATCTGCCTTACAAAATGAAAGCCTTTCAGTTCCTCAAATCTCATTTGTTGAATGCCTGTTTTAAGCAGCCACCAAATTGCTGAAAAGATCCACAAAAATATGGCTCAACTTCTCCCCAAAACACTGCACTATAACACTTCAACTATAGCTTAAACAGGCTACCCCACTGTGTGCTTCTCGGAGGAAAAAAGTCGTGCTCTTTCCAAACGTAGATAAATCCTCAAGACCTTTTAAACATTTTACATTACCTATTGTCTAGTGTAACAGAAATGATTTAAACCACATTCCTTCATGTTCTCTTTTAAACGCATGATGTGCCATGCAGATTTTACTGTATATTCCCAGCAGGAGGTGAGGCTGGATCTATGAGGGAAATGTTCTCTGTGTGTGCATTTGACTCTGAATACCAAGAGCTTGAGAGATGCTGTACTATTTAAAGGTGCAATAAGCTAAGATTGTTGATATTTGAACTCAACTGCCAAACAAATACACCATCCCTTCAGAATCTACACCCACCTAGATTCATGGATTCCCGTAGCAACCACTTCTGTTAGTGTCACTGCTGACTAAATGAAATATGGCAGAATCGAATTTGAATTAGTTTACGTTAGACTGTGGATTAGCAAACTACTGTTGCTACTGCTGTAAAGCCAACCAGTTGGGAGCAGCCATCACAAACCATAGCAAATGGATGAGATTAAACAGACCACTGGTTGGTTGGTTGGTTTGTGTACAACAACCATAGCAACGCACAGAACTGTCAATCGTAAGCACTTAACAGGCAAGAGGCTTGTAAACTGTCACAAACTGCAGTAAAAACCCTGATTGAGACGCAGATTCGGAATCTATACAGGTATACAGGTCCAAAGAATGCTTCTAAAACCTGAGTAATAGTGGCATATCACACAGATTAAAGCCTGACCGATGAAGGATTTTTAAGGCTGATGCCAATACAAATATTTTATTTAAAAATCTAATATTCAGATATATTGGCCTATATATATTTAAAAAAATAAATAAATCCAAAACATAACCCGTAACTAAAAACATAAGTTCCCTAAAATAATATAATTTGTTTTATTGTCACAACAGAACAGAGGAACATCAAATTATATACAAATTCTGATAAATAAAATGTATAAAAATACAAACAAGATATGAAACTTAAAGTCCTTTGAACAAAAACACAATAACAAAAAAAAATCACAGTTGCCAACAAGGACGTTGTAGAGCACCCTCTGGTGGACAAACTATGCAACGCCAACACTAACGGGGACGCTGTAGAGCTCCTTCTGGTGGACAAACAAAGCAACGCCAACACTCATAACTTGATTGACGGCCGTTTTAATTTTATTTTTTAAATATTCATTCAGAATCAGAATCATCATTTTATTTTTATTTTTTTTATCTGCCAAATGCCGATACCGGTAGTTCGGGAGATGCCTAATATCATCCGATAATATCGGCCCGCCGATATATTGTTCAGGCTCTAGTCTAAATTAGAAAATGCTTACTTATTGAGCTGTGAAAGAGGGGCCTGCTTTGAACACTGTTTAAAAACACCAACTGACAAATCATCCAGAGAATACCTTTTAAAGTAAAGATTATATAAAATAAAGTCAGAAGTTTTTGCAAACGTTACTCTCAAAAGTTTTTAGTCATATGTCTTTTTGGAAGCAAATTTCAAGGCACCCCAATATGTAAATTAAATGGATTTTTATTAACTGTTAACATTACTGGAAAATCTAACATTTACATAATTACGGTGCCGTAAAGTCTAGCCTCAATCAGATCTCTGTGATCTGCATAACGACAGTACAGTGGAACATTTGCCTTTAACAGAGTGACCGTAATAACCTAATACAGTGAGGAAAATAAGTATTTGAACACCCTGCTATTTTGCAAGTTCTCCCACTTAGAAATCATGGAGGGGTCTGAAATTGTCATCGTAGGTGTATGTCCACTGTGAGAGACATAATCTAAAAAAAAATCCAGAAATCACAATGTATGATTTTTTAACTATTTATTTGTATGATACAGCTGCAAATATTTGCAAGTATTTGAACACCTGAGAAAATCAATGTTAATATTTGGTACAGTAGCCTTTGTTTGCAATTACAGAGGTCAAACGTTTCCTGTAGTTTTTCACCAGGTTTGCACACACTGCAGAAGGGATTTTGGCCCACTCCGCCACACAGATCTTCTCTAGATCAGTCAGGTTTCTGGGCTATCACTGAGAAACACGTATTTTGAGCTCCCTCCAAAGATTCTCTATTGGGTTTAGGTCTGGAGACTGGCTAGGCCACTCCAGAACCTTGATATGCTTCTTACAGAGCCACTGGTTATCCTGGCTGTGTGCTTTGGGTCATTGTCATGTTGGAAGACCCAGCCTGACCCATCTTCAATGCTCTAACTGAGGGAAGGAGGTTGTTCCCCAAAATCTCACAATACATGGCCCCGATCATCAAAAATACAGTGCAGTCGCCCTGTCCCATGTGCAGAAAAACACCCCCAAAGCATGATGCTACCACCCCCATGCTTCACAGTAGGGTTGGTGTTCTTGGGATAGTACTCATCATTCTTCTTCCTCTAAACACGGTTAGTGGAATTACGACAAAAAAGTTCTATTTTGGTCTCATCTGACCACATGACTTTCTCCCATGACTCCTCTGGATCATCCAAATGGTCATTGGCAAACTTAAGACGGGCCTTGACATGTGCTGGTTTAAGCAGGGGAACCTTCCATGCCATGCATGATTTCAAACCATGACGTCTTAGTGTATTACCAACAGTAACCTTGGAAACGGTGGTCCCAGCTCTTTTCAGGTCATTGACCTGCTCCTCCAGTGTAGTTCTGGGCTGATTTCTCACCTTTTCTTAGGATCATTGAGACCCCACGAGGTGAGATCTTGCATGGAGCCCCAGTCCGAGGGAGATTGACAGTCATGTTTAGCTTCTTCCATTTTCTAATGATTGTTCCAACAGTGGACCTTTTTTCACCAAGCTGCTTGGCAATTTCCCAGTAGCCCTTTCCAGCCTTGTGGAGGTGTACAATGTTGTCTCTAGTGTCTTTGGACAGCTCTTTGGTCTTGGCCATGTTAATAGTTGGATTCTTACTGATTGTATGGGGTGGACAGGTGTCTTTATGCAGTTAACGACCTCAAACAGGTGCTTATCTAATTTAGGATAATAAATGGAGTGGAGGTGGACATTTTGAAGGCAGACTAACAGGTCTTTGCGGGTCAGAATTGTAGCTGATAGACAGGTGTTCAAATACTTATTTGCAGCTGTATCATACAAATAAATAGTTAAAAAAAATCATACATTGTGATTTCTGGATTTTTTTTTTTTTTTTTTAGATTATGTCTCTCACAGTGGACATGCACCTACGATGACAATTTCAGACCCCTCCATGAGTGGGAGAACTTGCAAAATAGCAGGGTGTTCAAATACTTATTTTCCTCACTGTATACCATCATTACTGAGATTAAACTACATTCTGGGTTATATTTGCTCTGAATAACAACTGAATAACGCCTTCAATAAACAGAAACCTAACTCTTGCAGTGCACATGAACAGATATAATAGCTCACACATAAAATAGCACCCTCGTGGATTAGCCTACTGTTGCTAACGTATATATTCATAAATCCTACATAACATCTGACTTACTTATTGATGCACACAAGTAGTATCCACAATGTTAGTCTGATGAGGGGATAAAGGAAAGTGATAGCCTTACCCCTCTTGCTCGAGACCGCTGTGTTCAAGCCGAGGCGCAGAACGTGGCGGCGTGGCATCACGATGGACGATATATCATCGTCTATCGGCACAACCCTATAGCCTACTTTACAGATGACTAGCCCACGCACTGGACTTACTCTCAAACCTACTTGTCTTCAGAAAATGCAAACGGTTTGTTTGTTAGAGGAACAGCTAACCTTAAATTAGAGGCAATAAAAGACCACAATTCATCCAAGTGTGGCAATAAAGGCTTTACATTTTCTTCACATCACTTTTTATTTACTTATATTAATAAAATATGTATTAATAATACAAAATTATGTATTGAAGCAATTCAAAATATGCTAGTGCACTTTCTTTTATAAATTTGAATTCCGGAAAAAGTGGCTGGTAAAATTGGGCATCCTGTGGAGTCGCAAAAAAGTTAATTTCCCACCCTGTCCAGCACGAATCAGTCTGTACAGATTATGGACTGGCAGCTGCCTGTTAACCTTGTGGTCACTTCTGAGGTCCACTTCAGCAAGGTACCAAACCGCTTTGGGGGTCTGTTAATGCAGCCTGGTATCACTCTGACATCTGTACACAATTGCCAATTAACAATTAATTCCTACTACCAATAGGTGTGTGTGTGTGTGTGTGTGTGTGTGTGTGTGTGTGTTCCACAGAGTGCAAAAATGTAATTCCACCAGAAGATTCATAATTAATAATGTTCTTCTTCTCTTTGTTTTCACACCACAAAAGGGCCACACCAGAACCACCTTTTTAAGCAGTCTGGTTATATTGATTGACAGCTAAATGAACAGAACCAAATAGACGAACACACGCAACTTTCTTTAAACTGGACCAAAAGGTGTGAGGGCACGTGCTTAAATGATAGGAAAATCATTTAGAAGTGTAATTCAGAGACAGATTGGTGATAAAATAATGGGGGAAACATCAGAGACTAGTGTTCAGGAAAGACACACAGCTCTATCACAGTATGAGGGAGATTGACAGACATGTGTCTTACAGGATGTGTAATGAAGAGGAGGCGTTACTCCTCTCTCCTCCTCCTCCCCATTCCTTCCTTCCCTCTGCATCTCCAACGCTCGTGTCCTTAAGCACATTGTAAACCTTGCTTGTAAAACAGGCAAGGTGAGAGAGACAATGATAACTCTCCCTCTTTCTCTACTGTGTGTGTGTGTGTGTGTGTGTGTGTGTGTGTGTGTGTGTGCGCGCACACACACACACATTTGGGAAGTAAACAACATTTGTGCACTCTAGACAGGAATGTGCAGAGAACTCATCTATTTTTCTTTTTTAATTTACATCTCCTCTCTATGACATTCCTCTGTGTGTCAGTTCTGTCAGACCAGCATGCTTTGCTCCAGCCGGCAGTGTCTTCATACGGGTGTGCTCACCAAGGGTGGCCCAAACCACGATGGCAAGTCCACCTTCAGGGTGGTCTAACTCATAGCATGACATGAGAGCAGGTTTGCTGTAGTTGTCATGGTGTTACATTAGATTATGAAGCATCAGACAGATTATACATCATGATTTCTTAGCTCTTAAAACTGTATTGGCTCTTGTGTTGTTTTGTTTCCCACTGCAGGAAAGATAACGAATTTCGCTGTAGTTGTCATGGTGTTAAACATCAATAGATGTATGTGTCATTTTTAAAAACATGGTTTGGGCTGCATCGGCCCTTTTGCTCACGTGTCTTGTGCTTCTGAAGTTACAGTAAAACACAACTTGGGGTGCTCAAGCACGAGGTCTTACGCACACACAGTCTTCCCTCCCTGATTATACATCCAGAAATATTAGCCACACTTACATTGTAAGCAGCTCTTAAAATCCCTTTCCTGAGCTCCATAATTGGCTCTTGTGTTGTTTTCGTTTCCCAGCCTGCAGGACTAAAGCTGGGGTAAAGCAGCAGCAGCAGACATGGTTTCATCCAAGAGAAATCAATGGCATTTAACAGAGCCTGGTGAAGAGAGGTGGCCTGCTGTGGAAGTCAACAGGAATGTTTAATATAGAGATTGTCCCCAAGTCATGCCCTTCATCATTTCATTAAACAAAACAACGTCCAAATAAAATGTTTCAATGATTGTAAGCAGCTTCTTGTATATTTTCTAGAAGATGCAAAAGTATTACTTAAAGGTGAAGTAAGCGATGCTGTGGGAAGATTTTTGATATTTGAACTCAACTGCCAAACAAATACAACCCCTCACCCCCCTTTAGAATCTCAGATTTATGGACACACATTTCCAAAGCAATCACTTTTGTTAGTGTCTCTGCTGGCTCTGCAGTAAAACCAACCAGTTGGGAGCAGCCATCACAAACAATAGCAAACGGACTGACCTGTTGAAAACAGTAAAACTTTCCTTTGAAGTTGCAGAGGTTTCTGCAGCGCCTCAACGATCTTAACAGGGCTCCTCCTCCTTTCCTGATATACAATATTTATTTTGAATTTGTTGTCTTCAGTCCTTTTCCTCTTTTGCTGTTTATCTGCAAAGTTTTCTTGTTAACTCCTGGCCCCACCGCTGCCTCCCCCCTCTCCCCCTTTGCCCCGATCACTTGCTTTCACGCATCGTCTACGCTGATTGGCTGGAATAGTGTTGTTTGGCTCGAGCGCACCATTCCATTTGTTTTGCATTTACACAACCAGGGCTGTATAGGAACACCAGCTTTTTTCCGTGCACACATAAAATAGAGAGCTAGGTGACCGTGAGGAGATATTTGATTATTTTGACAAACAGTGGATTGGATTAACATCACTTACTTACACATTTAACGTATATCAAAGTGTTTCATCGTGAAAGTATCCTATTTGTTTGTTCATCCTTTTTTTTGTTGAACAGATTTGTTCACAAATAATTGGGTATATTTGGTTTAACCCTCCAGGGATTCCAACTGTGCGAGTGCTTGATTCCATGTTTGTCAAGGTCAACCTAGTATGTATCATCACATCATTTAACTCACAGCTGTGGGAATGCTCGGGGCTCTTTATGGTTTCATGGCTTGTCAATCCTGTGGAGTGGCTGGCAGCTCTTCTGGTTTCCAACTTCTTTAGGATAATGATTTATTTATTTATTGTGATTTATTGTTGGAGAAGCTCATTTAGTTTTTATTGTACACTCTGTTGCAGTCTGGTAAAAAGAGCTCCAGCAGTGGCCCTCAAACTGTTTTACGTCTTCTTGCTTACCTTTTATATGTTATGCAACAAGCCTGGCTCCATAAGCAACACACACCCTAATGTTTAATTAAGGCAACACTATGGAAAAGCAGCATTAGCCACATGGGACCACAAAGAGGCTCTTTGTGTAGAGAGGACCAGACAACACAGCAGTCACACTAACATTTACCCTTCACTCTCTCTGCACTGCCCTTGTTATTGCCCAAGCAGGCACAGAAAGAAGCCTGTGTGTGTGTGTCTGTGTGTCTGTGTGTGTGTGTCTGTGTCTGTGTGTGTGTGTGTGTCTGTGTGTGTGTGTGTGTCTGTGTGTCTGTGTGTCTGTGTGTCTGTGTGTCTGTGTGTCTGTGTGTCTGTGTGCCCCAAGAGCATGCTATCCATGCATTGCAAAATTACTTCAATTCCTTACTAAGATAGAACTTTTTGGTCAGAATGAGCAAAGGTACATTTGTAGAAGAAAGGGCACAGAATTTAATGAAAAGAACCTCTGTCCAACTGTTAAGCATGGTGGGGATCAATCATGCTTTGGGGTTGTATTGCAGCCAGTAGCACAGGGAACATTTCACGAGTAGAAGGAAAAATGGATTCAATAAAATGTTAGCAAATTTTGGACGCTAACTTGATGCCATCTGTGAAAAAGCTGAAGGTAAAGAGAGAATGGCTTCTACAAATGGATAATGATCCTAAACACACCTCAAAATCCACGGTGGATTACATCAAGGCGTAAAGTGAAGGTTTTGCAATGGCCTTCACAATCTCCTGACCTCAACATAATTGAAAATCTATGGAAAGAACAATCCGAGACAGACATCTCAAAGAACTGGAAGACTTCTGGAAGGAAGAATGTGCAAAATACCTTAAACAAGAACTGAAAGAGTCTTGGCTGGCTACAAGAAGTGTTTCCAAGCTGTGATATTTGCTAAAGGGGGCAGTACAAGGTACTAACTCTGCAGGGTGCCCAAAATTTTGCAGTCGCCATTTTTTTGTTTTTTCTTATTTTGAAAGTGTAAACGATGGAAATAAAATCTAAATTTTTGTGACATATTATATAATATGAATGTCTAATCTGTCATTTGATGCCTTTTGGAGATTTTTCCATCTTTTCTTGGCTTCTTTATGGACATTTATACACATTTTTACTTGGGGTGCCCAATCTTTCGAGCCCCACTGTATAACTGTGCATTGCAACCTCTGCTTGCCAGCAACCAACCTTCTTTCAGCGACCAAATTACTCCACCTCCAACCTGAAACTTAAGATGCTTAAGTTAGGTTATTTTAATAAGTTATGTTATTTCATTTATTTTAATTTTTGTTTTTTTAATTAGCCAAGGCTAGTTGTCTGCTGTAGTTTTACTGGTCACCTTGCTATTTTATGGTTGTATCACCTGCTTAGTTGATGAGCGGCTTTAATTTTTTTTATGTGCTGATTTACTAGCCCCAGAGCTGTTGAAAGACTGACTAGCATCGTTTGACATGCTAGCTAACATTAGCCAAAATTAGCTTGTGATAGCAAGGCTATGCAGTTTGAGACTACTACAGAAATTGATCTACATACATATTCAGGCAGTTGGAATAGAAGACCACACCAGAATGTTTAGTAAGCAGTATTTGATGGCCACATTCCTACTCAGTTTCAGTGACGTTACAAACTATATTTTTGGGCATGTATTCAGTAACGGAATATGTTTTGAAAGTATCCCTCCCAACACTGACTACTTTAATCAAACAAAAAGGGCTGCCACAACATACACAGCTTTAAAGTGCATTTCTGCGACAGCACAGCTGTCTGTAGTTTTCCTCCAGGCCTTTCTTTTTGTTTAAATTTGTTCATGAAGTAGATGAAAGCAACTTTGGGACAAGTGTGACTTTTCTTTCACTTGTACGAATTATTCTTTACCTCAATTTCTGCCGTCCAGGATTAATTTGTGTCTTTGTTTCGACTTCAATGAAGTCGGAGGTATCTATTTTTAAAATACCTTCATATCTACTTGATATTTTACCAGGGTATACAGTATATTACGGTATTTGCGTTTAAAAATGTTCCACAATATTTGTTCAGCACTCTTTTCCATGAACAGAAGGAGGCGCCAAATCTGAACTTTTTCAATAGATATTCCTATTCAATCCTATCAAATGCTCTCTGGGCATCTAGGGTGATCCAGACTTGGGTATAATTGAAGCATTTGGAAAGTAAATAATGTTATACATGCAACACAAATTGCCACCGAGCCGTCTACCAGAAATAAAACCATTAGTCTCCAATCTTGCTGCTAACAATTTTTTCAAAATCTTATAATCAACTCCCAACAGACTTATTTGTCTATAATTCTCACATTTCAAAGAGTCCATTTTTGCCTTTGTTATTGGGGTAGAAAACCTTGTTGTAATGCCTCAATAAATACCTCATGCAGCAATGGGGAGAGCTTTGTTGGGTATTTTTTGGAAAATGGAATAGGGCCTGGTGCTTTCCCACTTTTTGTTTTACTAATTTCCCTCTGTTAGTCATCTACTGAGGTAACTGTAGCTAAGGCCTCAATATCCTCCCTTTCCAAGGTTGGCAACATAATATTGTCATTCATTTCTTAAACTCATTGTTAATCCCCCATTGGAGATTACTCCCTGCAGTCTCAGTCTCTGAAATATAGGTATCTGCTTCTGCCTGCCTTAACTGGTGAGACAATAACCGTCAGGGATCCTATTCCATATGCTTGGGAGGAATGTTGTGCCGAGTTAGACAAGGATCTGCTGGTAGGGCTTGAGCGGTCTAGAGTGGAGTGCAGCACACAATTAAAGTCGCAGCCTAAAGTGCAGCCCTGTTTGGAGCGTATATGTTTGCCAAAAAAACTGTTACGTTATACAACTTACCCTGCTCAATTACATCTGTTGTTGTTTTTTTTCCCAGCTTGGAAAACTGCACCGGATGATTGTTTTAGGTACTTGTTTGTTGTGATTCCGTGTTTAGTTGCTTCTGTTTTACAACAAATGTGACATACCAACACCACGGTCATTCGGTTTGAATCCAAAGTGCTCCCACACTGCAGCTGTCACGTTTGGTTTGAAACCAATTCCATCTTTCCTTTTTTATTCCTCCAACTCTCAATTAGCGTTTTTTTCCTCACGCAGCTCTTTTGCTGCACTCTTTGGTAGGCTACGCCTAGAGTCCCGCTGACAAGTGACTAGAAGACTCACTCATTACGCTGGAGTGGAGTGGTCATCCAGTCTCTTTGGGAGAGAGAGAGAGAAATAAGCATGCAAATGGAAATTATCACAATTATTTATCGGAATCCCCCTAAAATCGGCTTTATTTGCCAGGTATGAGGACACATACGAGGAATTTTGCTTTGGATCGAATTGCTCACAATGTGCTTACTCATACAAAAAACAACAACAAAAGAAACAATGTATACACACTATAAACAGAAACAATATAGACAGGTTGAGACAATAGTGCAATGAATTGTGCAAAGTATGCAGGAAGAAATTACAATAGTTATTAATTTAATTATGGAGCATAGTGCAAAGGGTGCTGGAATAAATATTATGTTATTTTATAAGTATTATATTACAATATGAACCGTATCATGTGATTAATTGATTTAACTATTGCGACAGGCCTACCCATTAGATGGTAGCAGAAACAACTAATTTTTTCAGCTCCACTGCAACTCTCCGTTTACATTTTTGTATAATGTTAGCGGTATGGTGACCTGGCTAAAATATGTGCAGCAGGCATGTTGTACCGCTTATCCAGTGTATTTATCAAAGCCGTCCGCCTAGGCTTGGTCACAGTACTGAGGTGCATCTTTTCTTTTGCAATAAACTTTTACTGCTTGAGTAATTTCCACGTTCTGCTACTGAAGTATGTTCATATGGAGTTATGAGGTCAGGGATCCCTGTCTGGTAGCATTTTGCTTACTTGACAGTTGACACCCTGCTGTTTGGCTTTTTAGCCATGCAACTATCATACAAGGCTTTGTGGTGCGTTTTTAAGTGCTGATACAAGTTAGTGGTGTTGCCCCATGAGGGAGCAACATTCGCAAGGCATGTATTGCAAAAATCTATGTTAACGTATTGCAAATTAACACTTGCAAAAACTTTTGTTTGAGTAATATGACAGCAGTAGGCCTAACTTTTCCTAGCCTACATGTCACACTATAGCCACATGTAAGTAGTTTTTCATACTTTGGTTACAGTACTGTGTTTTATTAACTTTTATTCTGTTGATATATTAGCTTGTGAAGGAGCTATCCGTTGCTAACGCTAATTTATCTCAAAAAGCATAAAACTTTGCAAACTACTGCCAAGATATGGTTTCACTAGAGACCAGAGAGGTGTTGTAAGACTTGTAAAGAGTTTTTAAATGTATTTAAAATAAAACCATATCTTGTTAGTAACATTAGTCAGCTACTGCTTTTTGTCATAAATTTGCTTACGTTAGTGTTGGCAACGAATAGCTACTGTGCAAGCCAACAAATATAAAAAATATAACCTTGGCAAACAGAATTAAAGTTAATAAAACACGATAACTATGTAACAAGTATTACAAACTTCTTACATGTGGCTGTGACATTTTAGGTGTGTTCAGATGACATGTTGGATGCATAGAGTTTATCCATGCTGGGCTAACGTTAGATTGCTTCTGAAGTAGTCGCGAGTCTTTAGTATCATTAACTCTGATCAGTTGAGTCCTACTACAATTCAATCTAAAATAACTGCGCCACACACAAACCTCTTGCAACATTAGCTACTACTAGTCCTAGCCATCTTATCTGCCAAAAGCTATAACTTACAATTTCGTAGGCAACCACAACTCCACAAGTCAACTCAAGTGACTGAGACTGGTTAGGCCTAGCTAGGCCTACTGTTGGTTTGGTGTATAAATGTAGTATGTTAAAACGCAATTAGGTCGAGCAGACAGTCCGAACCATTGCAATCTCATCTCGCCTCGGCTCGCTAATAGATGTAGCATATCAAAATTATGTTGATCAAAATAAAAAGGTTTTTATTCTCTAAAGGCATTTCTCCGTTCCTATTTCTATGTCTACATTGAAAGCCTATATATTGCTTAGGCTCCACTAAATTTAAGACAATAAACAGTCTGGCTCAAAATGCTTTCTTTTCCGTGACTAAATGGCTCTCCTGTGAGCACCTGCATGAGGTGGCGAGTGGGTGTGCACAGTAGAACTGATTTTCCTTGGCGATTTAGAAATACTGACTCAATTAAATTTGATTTATATAGCTCCAAATCACAACAACAGTTATCTCACTGCGCTTTTCATAAAAGAGCAGGTCAAGACCGTACTCTGTGATGTTATTTACAGAAACCCAACAATTCGCACAACCCAGATCAGTTTAGTGAGTGACTGAGAGTAACCTGAATCCCTAAAAAGAATCGAGTTTGCCAGGCCTATTGTGAAGGATGATGTTAGTCACACAAGGAGACGTGTTATTGTAATTCAAACAACACAACTGTATTATTGGAGATGTCTCCAACAGAATTTTGTCGTATACAATGACAGTAAAGATCTATCTGTCTAATGATTAACACAACTCTTAAGTCATATCTGTAATATACTGGTAGGTCAATAATATAAAATACTGTAGATCGGTGGTTTCCAACTTTTCCAACCTTTCTGGTCTGAGGTACTCACACAGTCCTGTCATATTAACTCATATACCCCGCCCTATCAATTCCCAATGTGTTCACAGTATTTATTAAATTAAAGTGAATATTCTTACATTTTCATTAAATTGCACTGTAAACATTTAGGTTGATTCGGTCAGAAATTCTACTATCTAGGCCTACTTTTTAAAGTTTGGCTTAATGTCATTCATTAGCTAATTATTTGAACTGTTTAGTTAGTAGGCTTTTTTTTTTTTTTTTTAGCTATTTACAGTATTTCTACCATTACATCATTACTTTGCTAACATTATATGCTTAAACATCTGTGTCGAGCTGTTTAAGCAGATATATTATTTTAAATAAATCATAATTTAAATTATTATTTTGATTAGTTAAGCTGCTTCACAATCTTGTAACACGTTCAGAGTGAAGAGGTTGAAAACGAGGGAGACGTGAGAGCGCAGCAGCGTCTACCTGCATGCATAGTTTTTGAAAGGCCACATGACTAAACTGCATGAGAGGGGTTATTATTTCACTTTAATATGAATAGTAGCAAACATGCAAATACATTTATTGAGCGTGAAATAGGTTTTTGTTTGTTCAAATGAAATTCTTTTTTGAGAGTGTTAATTTCTGTTATATATTATATGCAAAATATAGTTCTCTGTGCTCAAAACAAAGTTACTTGCTCAGGAATGAGGCACATATATAACACCATATGACTCGTAGATAGTCATTGCATGCTTTTAGTACGTCAATCTGTGTTTTCAGTGCTACCATGTCGATCTCAAGACGAGTAATGGATTTGGTTGCTCGTAGTCTTCTCCAGCGGAGTTACATGATGCTTTCGCAGCATTGCGTTGTTGGCTTTTGCCGCTTTGGTAGCCTGTTTTAAGTCTTGTCTTAACTGATCAATCATGATGTTTTGACTCTCTGACCTTTCCTTGATCTTAGCGAGTAGCTCATCCTTCAGTTTGTCGTTAGCGCAGAGGATGACCACCTCCTTGGACTGCGCGTTCTGTTTGTTAGCAAGGTAGCTAATGTTAGTTAACTAGTGCTAGCCTCTTTATTTTTCCTGCTCTTTTTTCACAGTCCAAAGCAGCTGGAAATGTGTCACTGGTGTGCATTGTTGAAAGGAGCATTTGGCCTTCATATAACAAGAAGAAAAAAAACAAGAGTTGGTGATTTTAGCAGTTCAGGTGAGGAGCTCAGTAAGGAAGCGTCCTCACATATTCACAGGTTAACAAGTCCTCCGTGGTAATCTGTTGACAGAGCCAAAATTACATATTGTGTTCATTTGAGCCATTGTGGTAATTTCTTTCATATTCTTTCTTTGTGTGCAGCGTGTCTAAAATGTCCACCTTTCCCCTGAGAGAGCCTGCCCTTCCTCTGTCTCTCATAACATCCATCCGTCTGCCTGTGGCTGCCTGGCGGCTGTTCCACTATTCCACTACTAATTCCAATAATAGTTTGTTTTGTGCTGTGATGTCAGTTAAGGTATCTTTGCTCCAGGAGAGTGGATAGCTCTTTCTCTCCAATGCTTAACATTTTTGTGCTTGATGAAATTAACTGTGAACTAAGACTAGGCCATAAAAAGCCACAATCAACTGACAACAAAAAGCAACCGCTGCAGTTTAACAACGGCAGTTGCACAACTTCAAAGCTATTCAGGTACCAATGACACCCAACTGTTGGAGAAGCTAAAATCAATAAATATCTGTTTGTTTAACTTAACGGACGGATTCATTTTCTTTTGACTGAAGAACTGATTGATAATAGGGATCGACCGATATGGATTTTTTTTTTGTGCAAATACCGTTTTTTTTTCTTTTTTATGAGCCTTAGGTGATGACCGATACGGGCTGCCAATTTTCAATGTTTGGAGCCAATACTGCTTTTGCTCCCTCAATTTACATCATAAAAATGACAAAATGATAACTCTCAGTTTAAAAAAGGAAATAAAAAAAAAATTAACAAAAGGTAAAAACAGGTGAGGTAGAACAAGTAAGAACAATTAGATAAACAATATTTATTTAAAATGCTTCCATACTGGATTTGTTTTTGGAATCTGCTCTGCCATTTCTTTAAAAAGAACAAACAAAAACACAGAAGCAACAAAATTCCAGCACTCTGCAAGTGGTCGAGGGACAGTGCATGGAACTGCAGCATCTCCAGCAACACAGAGCTGCCTGTGGACACCTGTCTGTAAAGAATGCTGGGAAAAAACTCAAACTCAGCAGCCGCGTGTCGGCCGATGCCGATACACATAAAAACACAAATATCGACCCGATATATTGGCTGGCTGATAAATCCGTCTAATTGATAATGTTTATAATAATCATTTTCAAAATGCAGCCATGAACCAATGATGTGCAGAAGACCAGAGTCTCTAAGTATCCTTCAACTGTCAGCTTTGTCTTGCATCTTAAATATTAATGCCACATCGTCACTATACTGAATCATAAAATTAGATTCTCAGATGTCTGGAGATCTCTTTCACTGTAGTGTTCTATCTAAAACAGATAAAAACTCAGTTTTATACAATATTTTTGCATTTATGAGCAAATAAAAGAAACTGAAATTTATGAGCAAATAAAAGAAACTGAAATGAGCAAAATTTAAAAAAAAAATGACTCTGATAAACATGTGCTGGTTTAAGCAGGGGAACCTTCCGTGCCATTTAAAAATGCTTATAAGTAAGCATTTTTAAAAATAGAATTGAGAGTTTGGCTGCCGACTGGGTCTTGAGATCCCCACTCACAGGAAGAGATAGGAAAGGGAAGTTTTAATGTTGATGTTACTGGGGATACTGTTTCCCTCTCTGTTGCTAGGAAACTTGAACCAATCACACTTCATTTTGCACTATTGGTTCAATTCTCAGAGTCAGCATTGTGCTGACTGCATGAAATCCTGTACTGCAAGTAGCATTATTAACAAGCTGTCAAGGCCTGAGGGGGTGTGTGTCTGGTAAGCTCTCCTGTGACTAGTCATGAATATGGAGCAGCTTCTGGCTTTATTCAGTCAGTCGCACACCACATCAAACAAACGACAAGACAGGGAGTGCGCCTTCACAGCAGGTTAGACAAGCTGAAATACAAGCCCTGAACGACCACCAGATATTCCAACCACCAGGCCTGGCTGGAGGATCTGGCGCGTGTGTGCGAACCAGGTGTACTCTGAATGATGTGTAGATTTTAAAATCAGGGCTTGAGTTTAGGCTTCAGAATTTTAGTAAGCATTTTACTTAACATGTTAACTGCTTAGATCTTAAAACATCTTACAGTGTTTTCGCACTTCGTCTATTACAGCCCTCCAAAAGAACTCAGACATGTTAGTAAGCTTTTTTTTGCGCATATGTGAACACTCCAAAGGGACTCAGACACCTCCAGAAACAAAATGTACTCCGGCTCCTGTAGACCTCTTTGGGAGGTGGTCTGAGTAAGGTTTGCTTCAAGTCTGTGTTGCGGTTTTTGCTTGGGCTGAACGATATTGTTTTAGCATCGACATCGCAAATTGCGCATGCTCGATAGTCACATAGCAGGACGTTGCAATGTTGACGCTAATCTATGAAGGTAAATATGGTGCAAATGTGAGAGCGCGTAGATGCGATGTGAGCGCTTGTAGAATATCATCTGAGAGCTTGTAGAAAAAAATCTGTACTCGTATTTTATTTTTTTCACTTCAGTCACTTTTCCAGTACAACCACAACTCAATGATTACAACCTCTCGAATCTTTTGCTGCAGTGTGCTCTCTTGCATCACACAGCGGCGAGTCTGCGCTCTCGACTTTTGCAACACTTCTTGCGATACATTTGGTGCAAAACTAATTTGTACCTGTGGACTTAGTCTGTGGAGCTCTGAGCCAACAGGACGGCCGGGGACAGCAGGGTTTCTATCGCCAGATGAGGGACAACTCTGTCCGGCTTATTTATGTAGCATGAAAGCTAGCGTTAGCTAACTAGCCGCCAGCCAGTTTCTAAATACTGTAAATACATTTTAATTATCTCAACACTTTTAACAGTCCAACTGAAACACTGGCGGTGGGCTCCAGGGGGGTTTGTGCTGCTGAAGAGTTAGTCACAGCGCTTACTTGCCTTAGTGTTTGTAAAGCATTAAAGTTTAACAAAGAATGGTTCACATTAGAAAACCCTTTTTCATTTTTTTCTTCTATGTAGGTGCACTCCCCTAAAAAATCCCCGCCGTAGTCGAGAATGATTTATTTCCAAATAGAGCAATTTCTCAACTTTAAAAAATTACTTTTTCTTTTGTCATATCGCAATATACAGTATATTGCAGGCGAAAAAAATATTGCAATGTCAGATTTTTCCAATATCGTGCAGACCTAGTTTCTGGGCATTGTGAACACAACATACACTGCAGGTTCCCTTTGCCCTTTTGCCCAAGTATTTTAGCCCTAAAGCACCATCAGAGCTGAAGTGGACCAGAAAGAGAACAGAGTCCTCTTTCAAGTAAACTGACAATGTAAACACAGAAAAAACAAGTCCCTTTTCTGTTTACATTGCTGACATTTGCCCAACATTTTCAGATTTTACTGCTTCATAATAGAAGCATTCAAATGACAAAATAGCGGAGGATTCTTATTGTGAATTTAGAGAATTAATGGAAAATGTAACTGTTCCTCATAGGGCTGGCTTTAAAAAAAATGATCTGATTTTCCAATTCAGGGACATACCACTTGTGATGGGATCACTTGGGGCAGATTTTAATCCCATATAGAAACAGGCTCTATGACAGCAGGCTTTTTGCAGGTTGCCGTTCGACCTAGTTGGACGATATGTCCTACAATCTAGTTAATTTTAGGCCTTAATAGACTTGAAAAGTTATGAGATAGTCACATGTCAGTAAGTCCCAGGCAAATGGAGTGTGTCCCAGTCCTTAACTAACCATCCTCCCGGATTATACAAATAAATACAATTTAAGCTCTCCTGTAAGGACTGTCCCAAATTTTAAAATCTTAAATTTTTTCTTAAAGCATATCCACCTTTCTCTTGCTCGCAGCTGGATTATCTTGTCTTTCCTTCTCGGCGGCCTTGATACTTTCATGCGATTCTCAACTGAATCCATTCTGGTGATTAGGACTAAGAGTTTTGACTCCATCAAAACGATTTCCTTCGGACCCTCTAGGTTGGCCGCAATTCCCTCCGGTGCTGCAAATATTTTAACAGTGTCCTGCGTTGCACCACCAGCCTTTTGTATGTCTTTACTGTAGAGCTTTGCAGCAGTGCTATCTTGGCCCATTATAGCCGCTGTTCCGCTGGTGTCAATATGGTTCTTAATATCTCCACAGGCCACCAATTTTCTTTTTTTCAACATCTTTGGCTTCCTCGTTGTTTCCCCTCCAGACTAAATGTAAATGTAAATGTGCTGTATTTATATAGCGCTTTTCTAGTCTTAACGTCTACTCAAAGCGCTTTTTACATCATACAGGATACATTCACCATTCACACACATTCATACACTGTGGCCGAGGCTGCCGTACAAGGTGCCACCTGCTCATCAGATAAACACTCACACACATTCACACTCCGATGCGCATGTAACTCGGGGTTCAGTGTCTTGCCCAAGGACACTTCGACATGGGACTGCAGGGCCAGGGATTGAACCACCAACCTTCCGATTGGCAGGCAACCGCTCTACCACTGAGCCACAGCCACTAAGCACAAATATTTTTGGCTGGGTATTTAAAAGGATACGATATGAGTCCTCTGTGTCTTCCTCACCATTTGGTCTCTTACGTGTCATCTGTTGTCTCCACAGCGCTTTGGACACTGAGCTAAATTATTACACAAAGAAAATGTTAAATAAGCATTTTAATCTTCTGTTAGTAGTTAGCTGTCTATCCTCAAATACAAATAAATAGTTAAAAAATCATACATTGTGATTTCTGGATATTTTTTTTAGATTATGTCTCTCACAGTGGACATGCACCTACGATGATAATTTCAGACCCCTCCATGATTTCTAAGTGGGAGAACTTTCAAAATAGCAGGGTGTTCAAAACTTATTTTCCTCACTGTATATGCACTACACTACTCATGCTTATGCATTATAAGTGCCACCTTAAGCATGTGGAATTGTTACACGTTCTGTCCACTAGAGGGGCTTCCAACATTGACCTGACATTGATGGGGACTACTATTTTAGTGATTTATAAGCAACCTGTTTCTTGCTGATTGTCACGTTCATGAGAATACAGCTGTTAGAAGGTAATATATGAAGTTGAACCTAACTCTGACAGCTGTAGGGCAGCTAACATAAACTTTAGATGTCTCCATGAAGCTCCTAGCTAACCTAACACTCCTCACTATAACTCACCCTTAGGAAACAAGAACACAAGCTAACTAATGATAAAATAAGCATTTAGGCTCGGTGGATGATGATGTAAGTCATGTTAAAAATTTCCCACCCTTACTCGGTACGTACCGTTAGCTCCGTGATGTTAAGACCTCACAATGCCTTGTGTTTCTCACTCCCGCTAACTCGTTGTTCATCAGACGTGACATGACAAAAGCATTTTGTTTTCACATGCAGGTAGGCAATGACAGCGAATTAGGGCTGCATTAGTTTCACTTTGCCAGACTTTCCTCCCTTATGCTGCAGAGGAGGGTCTGGCGAGTGCACACAGCATTTGGGGATGGGAGAAAAACATGCTCTGGTTTATTGGAATATTTTTAAACCAGTCGCAATCGTCACGGGCAGCGCTAAGCTGGAAAGAGCCACGGGGCCGCTGCAAAATAGCTTCGGGGTGGGAACTTGTTTTGGTGGAACATGTGTACTTTCAAAAGTAGTTTTAGTCATGCAACAGAAAACTCAGATTGGACAGATAGTCCCTGGATTTACCCTGCAGAAATCTGAGGTGTCAACTTGTGGTGTAAAAGAAAGTTCCTGCTCACCACGTTGTTCTTCAAGTGTTCATTACTAAGTTCTGTATTTCCAACTGTATGTCGAGGCAGTGGTTGCTCCCTTTCCCAGCTGCCTATAGGCCCTTTGCTGCTGCGGATGTCTAACTTGTAATAAAAAAGAGCAGATAGGAAAAAAATATTTCCTGTCCTTACTTTTCCTCTCTCTGTTTCTGCATTCTTTCTAATGTGTGCATAGTTCTCCCGCCATAATCAGCATTTCAAAACACAAGCTATAATTTGCCTGTGAAGGCATTGCTTCATAATAACACAAATGTGCACCAACACAACATGTGTGTGCACACTCACATTGGCTCTCACATATGTTTTCATCCTGCCCAGCAAGTTAACTATAGACGGTGGCTTTGTTCTGTTAACATGAGCAGGATTACAGCGGATGGCACTGAGCTGAGACAAACCGACTGGAGCTTCTGTTTCATGTATGATATATTCGCACTTTAAAGCATATCAATCATATGATGTGGCTATAAATGATGATACGAAAGTTACAGTATCTCTATCGTTTTTACAGATATCCATCCAATTATACCTGAAATAGAAAATAATTTAAACAATGCTTACTGTTGTCAGAGTACATTGTTGTGTCGTCACGGTTTACAGTGCTCGGGCTCCTCAGTTGTTGCAGACAGCTTTTCTTCCACCAATAGAAAGAAGAAAAGACAATAACAGCTGATAAAAAAGAGCTGCAAAGCTGTCTGCAGGAAATGCTTTTGTCCCAAATTGATTCTTTCACGATACAATCGATTTGTTTTGTTAGAAGTGTTGCAATTAGATAGTATTGTGATTTCTTTTCCTTCATTAACAAAAACAAAAGTTGAATAATACATTTCTAAAGACAATATATCATGTGTAATTTCTAAAAACTTATTTTCTAGAATACACATAACAAGTCAGTCAGTCTGAATTTTATCTCAAGATTTCTTTATTTGTCTTTCCACAGTACACTGTAGTACGAAATTCCTTGCAAAGTTCACAGCTAAAAAACAATACAGCAAAACAGAAAAACCGTAGAAAAGTCGAGATATTTGCTATATACATGAAAATACAGTAAATAAATGCTTATATGGGTGTGCAGAGCCTGTATAGTGATAAATATAATAAGTCTAAAAAAAACTGAAAAATATATCTAGATATATACAGTTGGAAGTATAAATATCCATATTTAAAATAGTGCTGTAGAGAATAAGGTGCAGTCAGAACAGATACTAAGGTGCATTCAAGCAGATAATTATGTACATGAATAGTAGTCAGATTGATTGGTCTGTTTTAGTGAGGTCAACAGTCTGACAGCAGTGGGGAAGAAGCTGTTTTTGAACCTTGCGGTCCTTGCTCTCAGACTGTGGTACCTCCTGCCAGAGGGGAGGTGGGGAAACAGTCTGTGGCCAGGGTGAGTGGGGTCTTTGATGATGCCCTTTGACAGGCATCTTTTCTGGGCCAGCTCCTGAATGGTCAACAGAGTAGTGTCAGTTTTCCGCTCAGCTCCTTTCTCTCTGTAGCGTTACAGTTCCCAAACCAGAGAGAAATGTTGCTGGTCAGAACACTTTCAATGCTGCCCCTGTAGAAAGTGGTAAGGATGGATAGACTGAGGTGGGCCCTCTTCAACCACCGCAGGAAGTGCAGACACTGGTGTGCCTTTTTGATGAGGGGGAGGTATGCAGGTCCCAGGACAGGTTGTCAGCCACGTGTACCCCCAGGAACTTTATGTGTTTTACGATCTCCACAGCAGTCCCGTTGATTTGGATCGGGGCGTGCATGGCCTGATTTCTCTTAAGTCAACCACCATCTCCTTGGTTTTCTCAACGTTCAGGGCTAAATTTGTAAAGAAGTATATAACATGGATTTTCTGCTTTTCGTCTGTTTTGCTGGAAAGCGGTATCATATAAACTGATAATAGTTAGGTTAATCATTGGAAGAAAAGAAAAAAAAATATTCTTTTGGAAAATAATCAATTTTGAAAATCGTCACCAAAAAAAAATGCATAATACTAAATACTACATACATACATACATACATACATACATACATACATACATACATACATACATACTAGCCAGCCAACTGGTCCTTGATGTCCACTTATGTAGGCACAAGATGGCCAATAGTGTGGAAGCCTACTTGGCCCAACAAGGCCAGCAGCCACGCACTTGTGTCCATAATTGGCCCAGGATTTGCTGTGGGCAGGGCCAGATGAAAACCAAACCAAATGTCAAAGGTTGTGTTTGGCTAATTTGCCACTGGATAATTGCTGCCCTGCCCACCAAGCTTCTGGTGGAACAG
Organism: Etheostoma perlongum; assembly: GCA_026937815.1. Classification (NCBI taxonomy): domain Eukaryota; kingdom Metazoa; phylum Chordata; class Actinopteri; order Perciformes; family Percidae; genus Etheostoma; species Etheostoma perlongum. The sequence goes on along the minus strand of CM049374.1, from coordinate 19,163,588 downwards.
AGTTTTACTTCAGCTGCTAACATGCTTCGTGCCTCCTCCATGCATTCAAAAGTTATTGCTTTAGATACTTCATGTTGTGTGCTACCAGCTGCACCTGTCTGCATCTGAGTTACGATCCAGATAAAGGCTGAATCTTACTTCTCTACGGGACACTGATGAAAGAAATGCGAGGGAAGGGTTACTGACCAACCGGCTTTTTATGTGTGTGACTTGGGAGTTACACTCACCTATAGGATTATTAGGAACACCATACTAATACTGTTTGACCCCCTTTCGCCTTCAGAACTGCCTTAATTCTACGTGGCATTGATTCAACAAGGTGCTGAGAGCATTCTTTAGAAATGTTGGCCCATATTGATAGGATAGCATCTTGCAGTTGATGGAGATTTGTGGGATGCACATCCAGGGCACGAAGCTCCCGTTCCACCACATCCCAAAGATGCTCTATTGGGTTGAGATCTGGTGACTGTGGGGGCCATTTTAGTGAACTCATTGTCATGTTCAAGAAACCAATTTGAAATGATTTGAGCTTTGTGACATGGTGCATTATCCTGCTGGAAGTAGCCATCAGAAGATGGGTACATTGCTGCCTCAAGGTTCTACGTGTTCTGAATTCACAAATGCTTTGCTGCATACCTCGGTTGTAACAAGTGGTTATTTCAGTCAAAGTTGCTCTTCTATTAGCTTGAATCAGTCGGTCCATTCTCCTCTGACCTCTAGCATCAACAAGGCATTTTTGCCCACAGGATTGCTGCATACTGGATGTTTTCCCTTTTCACACCATTCTTTGAAAACCCTAGAAATGGTTGTGCGTGAAAATCCCAGTAACTGAGCAGATTGTGAAATACTCAGAACGGCCCGTCTGGCACCAACAACCATGCCACGCTCAAAATTACTTAAATCACCTTTCTTTCCCATTCTGACATTCACTTTGGAGTTCAGGAGATGGTCTTGACCAGGACCACACCTCTAAATGCATTGAAGCAACTGCCATGTGATTGGTTGATTAGATAATTGCATTAATGAGAAATTGAACAGGTGTTCCTAATAATCCTTTAGGTGAGTGTATGGTTCTAATAGGTGATAATGGTTCTGTAATAGAATATGTTATGTAATGTTTTGCCTGTTATGTTTAATTTATTGGGCAATAAAAACCAATTTTTGTTAACAAAAGTTTTCATGAACATCAATGACATTCAAAACGGTAATACCTGAAACAGATATACAACACACCATGCAGTGTGTATAAAAAGATTTATTGCAAACAGACCTAAGTACTACACAGATAAGAACATCTTCCTCGGCACCACCAAAGTGAACATAAAATAACTAAAATATATAAATGCATATGACACTGAAGTTGTCTGTATGGTGATGTAAAAACCCACATAGGGGTATATTTTCACCCCTAGCCTTTTTACATAAATAGACACACTTGGTATCTTGGAAGTTTGTGATCAATACTGTATGGTGATGTAACCAAGTGGTGACCCATTACAAGTATTTAGAACATTTCTTCTAAATCAGATATAGCTCTTTTTTCGAGACCAGCAGCTCAACATTTATTTTGGACATCGTGCTTTACCACTTGGTTCTTGTGGCAGTGATGACCGTATATAAGGGCTAAGAGGGTAAGGGGCCAAGTTGGGTAACTTCAGAAGCACAAGATGGAGCAAAAAATTGGTCGGGGATTCAGCCAAACTCTACAGATTTAATAGCTTCCTGTCTGGCAGCTGTGACTGTTTATGATAGCCCTGATGACTTGCTACTTGCTCCCATTTATGCCCGTTAACATTTAATTCCACCACAGACATGCCCCTTTATCATGGTGACATGCCGCAAAGGACTATTTTACCGTGATTGGAGTTGTTGCTCATTACAGGGTAGACACTATTAGGGGAGACACTATTTTAATAGTGTTATTGTCTTTAAATGTTATTGTCATATCTCCCAGATTCTATTAAGTAGAAACATCTTGTTTTGGTTTGTCTACTGACTTGAATGATGAGGCAGAAGGCATACCCCAGTGTTATCAAAGATTTAGAGCTTAGCTTTTTCTTTTTTATGTTTTATTTTATATTTGAAGAAAGCAATCAACATCCTGTCTTATCTTGGCTCTCCTGAACGTGAGTATTATTATGAAAAAACTGTTGATTTATTTTCTTTAATCATTTAATTGTTGTGTTTTGAATGGATGTTGATGAGTGTGAAATGTCAGATTATGCCAAAATGGAAAACAACTGTCAGTGTCAACATGAAAAAAACTCAAATAATGTGGGAATTGTCCTTTTGTGGCTGCAGTCACATGTGACCTCCGCCCAATTAACAGAACCTTTACATAGAGGCAACACTGATTCATGCTGAGAAAAAAGGAGACACATGCACACTTTGGTCAAAGAGTACTACTCAAACGTATGAGGCGATCCCTGTACCCGGATATCTGCCTGTCTTGTATCCAGGCTCAACCTCTGTCACCCCAGGGTGATTTCTTGAGGGCTATAAAATTTAACAACCATGGGAACTTCCTTTACCCACCCAGCTCCTCTGCAGCAACAAGTGGCTTTTCTCTGACCGCTGAGACAAGCCCACTGTCATGTCATTGAGGAACTTCATCCCTTAAAAGGTCCTGATCAGGGAGACTGAAGGACTCGGTCGTGATTTCTGGAAGGATGTTTTCCGGAAGAGAGCGCAGGGTGATGATTCCCTCTCCTCGCCCTCTCTCTCTCTTAAGTTCATCAGGCGAGGAATGTGTTGTTTTAGATGGTAGGCGATTTTTGGGCGTTTTTCTATAAATAACTTCTTGTCAGGCAGCCAGCTGGGCGGTCCAGCTCCAGAGGGCAGACTAACTACTGCTACTTCTGCACAGTTATCTCTAACTTTAAAATACTGCCTCACATTATTGTATCATGAATCACTTTTTGTGTGGCAGATACTTTCAGAATGATTTACAGTTCATTTACAGTCCATTTCCCCACTCAGATCTTTTATAAGAAATGTTAATCTCACACTTTATAATTAACAGCTGTGCAGTTAAAACCTCTACAGAAGCAATGTAGCATGACTACAGGGCTAACAAAAGGTAATTACCATCATGGCTTCCAAGTTAAAATAACAGGTTTTCCCATTCTGCAGATATCGCCTGAATACAATATAAAGATTACAATTTGTAGAAGAATGAAAAAACATTCAGCAGCTTAAATAAATTCACTTTCACATTCTGTGTCAGTTTTGGATACATTCAACAACAAAGTGCTCTGAATTTTGTTACAGCTTTGATTGGTCTCCGACAGGCCTCAACTTCATAGCAGCAACAGTTGAGGCTCTATTTAGGGCCATCCAACATACCAAACTGGTACATAACTTACAATATCCTAAATGTGCAGTTGAAGTAGTTAAAAAACTTATAGTCATAACATAAACATAGGGCATTGTTACATTATTATATACTGAGGAACATTAAGAATATCATCAAAAGAAACTTCCAAATTATAATAGAAACATACTTGTGGAACAAGCGGCTCCTTGTGCTGTGCTACTCCATTTTAATTGAGTACCGCTGTATGTGTTGATAACTTGTCAAACCCGACACTATTGTACAATAAATCACACCAGTACTTGGCTCAGACTAGAACCATTCTTATGCTTTTGTAGTCTGATATGTTCTGTGTCAGTGAATCCAGAGGGACAAAAGTCGGTGTTCATCCTTCTTGGTGTTGCAGGGCCACCCTAATGGTTGACACACTCATTTTTCACAGCAGTAACAGTTGTGTTGTGGAGGAGTAGGAGGATGCTGACGGCCAGTGTTTGTGTAATTGAACACTGTAGGCTCTCGTAGCCACTAAAGCATCCTTTGTAAACACTGTCTGTTGATGGAAGGGCAGTGACTGATTGCAGATGGCTGCATTACCTCAAGGCCTCGCTGAGTCCCACTATTTCCCTATGTGCATGTGTGTGCGTGTTTATTTGTATAGTGTACAGAGGAGGGACTTCTCATTATAGGCTTGTGTGTGTGCTCGTGCACGTTTGTATGTTTATGCTCACAGTCATGTCACTAATTAGAAACCTGGTTTATTACCGCTCCCCCTCATACTGTGAATGAGGGTGTTGAATGAATCTCTCTCTCTCTCTCTCTCTCTCTCTCTCTCTCTCTCTCTCTCTCTCTCTCTCTCTCTCTCTCTCTCTCGCTTATTATCATTAGTCACATTCCATCAGTACTCAGTGAGCACTGAGGCTTGCAAGCACTTGTTTGTGGCCACTTCCCTCGTCGTTTCTTGCCTTCTCTCTCTCACCCCTGTCTCCCCCATGCACCATTGTCTTCCTGTAACCCATTTTCTGTCCACTAATGTCACTTTGCCAGCGTTATCACCTCAGAATGTCTGCCCCCCTCCCTGCTGTTCTCCCTTCTCGGCCTCCTCCAGAATATAGGATAGTTGAATTGAAAATGAATGAAAGGCCGGACTCAATGAAGCGGATGATGGCTCAATTGAATGTGCCTCTCTGGAATGCATGGTTGTTTGTTGAGTATTTTTGGCTGCAGCTCAAGCTCCAGTGGTGGGTGTAGGTGGTGGGTTTGTGGTGGGTGTAGGTGGGTCAGCTTTGGTTTGTTGTATATTGATTCTACCCTGCTGGTCCAGTCCATCTACTTCAAGTCACACAACTACCATGCCTCTGTCCTAACAAATTATTAGTACTAGTTTGGAAGTGCTTTTACACATAATCTCTCCTTTGTGAACAAATCCTGGTCCAGCCTCAAAGCTCTGTTGAACCCTTCCTCCTGTGTTTCTTCACTGTGACATGGCCCTGCCTTCTTTAACATGAAACAATAAGTCATTGGTACGACTGAAAGGATGGATACCAACTGAATTCTGTCAAGACAAGAGCAAGGAAAGGAACGTGGTTGGGTAACATATCTATTGACCTATTTAAGGCTGACACCAAAAAATTGTGAGCAAGAAATTGGCATAGCGGAAAATTTTTCGAATTAAAAAATATACTTGGGCTGATGCTCTCATTCAGCCTTTGCTTCATGAGTCTTAAAATGCCACTTATCTTAAAATGCGTCATCATGACCAATTTACCAGGATTATTTCTTGTGCGTCCTTCATATACCACATGTTCTATTTGTCAAACTGTGGAATTTTTGTGGAAACTTTGTTGGAATACCTGCTGTATCACATGAACTGAGTTAAATCACAGTTTCTGCAAACAGTCCTGGAACAAGGTGGGGCCAATACTTCATTGTAAAGGAACATTTAGATAAAGCAATTACAGGCACACATTTCCTCATCTCTCCTTTCATAAAACTGGTACCTTTTTGGCTTGCTGAAGTTACCAGAAAAAAAGACTTCCACTTGTAGGGGAAATGTGATTGGAAAATGTAATCAAAAGTCCATTCTCTTGTTCTCATGTGTCTCAAGTTGAGCCTGATTGGATTATTCACTGCAGGAAAGGGAAAGCGCTTCCAAATGAGATCGGTTCGAAGTGATGGCAGCGCAGTTTACTGTAGTTTTTGTAGTTGTAGTTGTTTGATTTGCAGCTTTCAGCAAATAGCAAAATAAGATAGATGAGGACTTGATTGGCCTATTACTCTTAGATGACAGCCTGCAAATTTTGAGAGTTATTGGAGAAGACAACCTTGTGCTCAAATTCAACTCTGTTCTGAGAGGAGGAAACAGGAGAAGCACTATATTTGTTAAACTAGTGCTCTTATGAGTTAACATGCATGTCAGTCCTGTCTCTGCTCTGGTCTGCTGCTTTTAGGGATGCATGGATGTGAAAATGTTGGCCCATATAATAATTGATATTAACATTGGTGTTATGACCAATAATAATTTTACGTGCCAATGGTGATATGATCAGTATAAAACTTTCCATCATAATCATTTTTTGTAGACTCTGAAAAACATGTTATCAGCCAATGACATAAATTTAAATTTATCAAAATCATTTATAAGGACGAAAAAATTATTCTGATAAATTAATATTTAAAAATAAAGTGTATTTATTGCATAGTTTGTCCACCAGAGGGCACTCTACAATGTCACTGTTGGCAACACTGATTTTTTTCTTTGTTATTGTGTTTTTGTTCAAAGGACTTTATTCATATCTTAAGTTTGTATTTTTATACATTTTATTTATCGTATTTGATATATTTTGTGTTGTGACAATAAAACAGTTTATTTTTAAAATGCATTATATTATCATAAATGACTACAAATAACTAATGTTAAGGAAATCTGTTTATGTTTTGTTACACTTACACTACCGGTCAAAAGTTTGGGGTCACTTATACATTTCCATACCACTCCATTATAGACAGAATACCTGCTAATTTGGGTGGGGGGGTTGATCTTTAATGCAATATCTACATTGCCCATTATCAGCAACCATTCATCTAATGTTCCAAAGGCACATTCTGTGTACTAATCTATCATTTAAAAATAAAAAACTAGAAAAACATTGGAGAACCATTTTACTATTATGTAAGCACATAATGTAATCTGATTACTGCCCTGGTTAAAAAAACAATGCAACTGATCTCAGCTGGCATTCTGTCTACAATGGAGTGCAATGGGAATTTCTATGTGACCCCAAACTTTTGACCGGTAGTGTATATATATTTATTGGCCGATATTTTGGATTTTTAAATAACCAAATATTTGTATCAATATTGGCCTTAAAGATCCTTTATTGGTTGGGCTCTAGTAAACACAAAAAAGTAATGTCTATCTTTGTTTAACTGCAAAATATTAATAAAAGCCAATAAATTATAGATGTATTGCATCATTTCCTCAACAAGGTTCTGGTCCACCATGAAAAACAAAAGTAAACTTAGTTTGAGGCTACTTTTACAACTGTAAGCAAAGGTATAACTTAATGAAAGTCTAGTTTAATATACATCTGTGAAAAAGTCCGGATCATGGATCAATAACTAAGGATCATATAAGATACTATCCTGTTTTTGTTTTATGACTTATAAGGGTTTTCCCTGGGCTCGCAAAGGATAGAACTAAGTCTTAGAGGAGTGTTTCACTAAAATTAGAATAGCTACTCCACCTTATAAAGCCAGCCTACCTTAAGTTATGAGCCTGTGCTGAAGTTGTTGCTAGTAGCACCCTCCCGGCTTCACTTTAACCAGCAGCTAGAATGCAAGACACAGGAACTTTGGACTGCTCTGCTACTTTCACAGCCATAGCATTACTGCTAACTTCACTTTCACACTCCTCCCTCTCTTTTAGCCACAGTATGCTTTTAGGCTGCTTGCTTGTAGCTTGCTTCTGATATTGTTAGTGAACTTCTGGATGGCCGTTCTTATTATAAGTGATCAAATTGGTGGGGTTGAAGAATTTGACACAGCATAATTACTCTTATTTTAACCTTCCAAGTAGTGAATATTGCAATTTGTGTGGCTTTTTACACTGTAAAAAACATCCCAACAGTAGCCGATACTGATATGATTTCTAATATATTGTGCATCCCTAGGTGCTTTCTCAGGATTATCTGCACATGCCTTTCCACCAGAGAGTTGTGACATACTGACTACAGAGTTCAGGCTCTTGCACCACAAAGTTGGAGCTTTTTACCAAGTACTGAAAACTCCTTCCCCCAGCCTGGGGTCAAAGGATCAAGTTTTTTAGTTTAAATTTGATGATTTGGGGTTTGGTCACTGACGCATTAATCAGTCTCCTTGACCTTTGTGTCTCTGTATGTACTAGAATAAGAGGTAGTTGCAAATGATCATGCCAATGAGTGATAAAAACTGGTAAGGCTGTGCCTGCTGAGAAGTTTTTGATATACAGTCAACCCTTGTTTTTCACGGGGGTTACGTTCCAAAAAGAACCCGTGATAGGCGAAATCTGTAAAGTAGTAACCTTTATTTTTTTTACAATTATTATACGATGAAATACTCCATAATACATTAAAACCAAAGAACAAAACTTTTTTACAGGCCCAAGCATTTGTTTAACAAATAAAAGTACTGTATTAAGGTTTTTTTACAAATAACTACTGTACTGTAAAATAATAATTTGAATCATCAATACGAACCGAAGGTTTCAAGTTGCGGAGATCAGCACCGCATGTGCCGTTGTTGGTACAGAACGTTTTGTCGACATTATGGGTTTTAGAGAAACTTGAAATTGCAAAAGAATTTGCAAACTTAAATTTGGCGAGCTGTTTTACGTACGTGTATAAACCGCAACGTTATTGACACACAGGTAGAGAAGAAGCTGAGAGACTGTTTAGCCAATCAGAATGCAGAACACAATGCACGATGCAAATCCGCGAAGCAGCGAGACCGTGAAAGGTGAACCGCGATATAGCGAGGGTTCACTGTAATTCACTTTTTTGATGAAAGTATCTCAATGATCAAAATGATTGTGCTCTTGTAATTTGTAAATGTAATTTTTTGGGGGGGGCTCTTTCTTTTCATCTTTGGCCTCTTTGCCAGGCCTTTACCCTCATTCCCACATACAGGAGATTGCCACTAACAAAGCAGGCTTTAATGTGTGTGTGTGTGTGTGTGTGTGTGTGTGTGTGTGTGTGTTCTTGGTGAGGATTGGTCTGTTCAGTGGGATGAATAGTGTCTTTTTCAGTCTGTATCTGTCTTTTTTCCCAACCTCGCCTTTGGATAAACCCACTGGAGATCCTTCTTAACTTGTAAGAGATAATCCTGCCTCTGTGCCAGTGATAGTGTTGGGAGGCGATGAAGGAGGAGAGGTGGATAGAAACAAGAAGGAGATAATGAGCAGGAACGAGGAGGATTTACTGTGTATTGAAAAGGAGAATGTTGTGTCATAACTGACTGCTAAATTTTACAATATTTCACAAGCGTGAAACCATGGATTCAAGTTCATGACCTGTATTTGTCCCCAAGGGGCGATTCATTTTGCTTCAGTAGCAAAGAAATTGACATACAGTACATAACAAAGACAACAACATCAATTAAAAATACAGACCAAATGGGGAAATAAATATCACAACATTAAAAGTTTAAGTCCCAGTGTGCTTTATGAGGGGACGAAGGAGAATTTATACCTATTTGTTTTGGCTGGTGGCTGACTGAAGCGGGAACCAAGTGCTCAAACAAGGGAACTTTCACATGCCATCTTCTTTTACCTCACATCTACTTGGTTTTCTGGCCAAGAGGGTTTTGTACCTTGTATCTTAGCAATGAGGGAGGATTGTATACTGGGAGAGAGAGAGAGAGATTCCTTTTGGACTGACACTACTTGACTTGGCCTCTGCTGAGGGCTTTTCACACCAAAAACGGATGTAGCCAGTCAGACATAAGCCTGACAGGAATTTCAATGGGTACAAGCTTCCCATTACCCAGGGGCGGCTGTGGCCCAGTGGTAGAGCGGTTGCCTGCCAATTGGAAGTTTGGTGGTTCAATCCCTGGCCTTGTAGTCCCATGTTGAAGTGTCCTTGGGCAAGACACTGAACCCTGAGTTGCCCCCGATGCTACGCATCGGAGTGTGAATGTGTGTGAGTGGTTCCTGTATGATGTAAAAGCGCTTTGAGTAGTCGTTAAAACTAGAAAAAAAAAAAGTTTGTCTCTCAGGTTAGAAAGCTTGTGGCTGCATGGCAACTAGTGGCACCCCGAGAGTGTTGTAGGAATCGAAATCTGTCCTCATTGCTAGTTCTGTTAGTTAAAATTTGTGATTTTGGTGGACAACTCATAATTGCATTTTTGCTGTGCAGCTCTTTATTTTATGATGGCTCCCTAAATTGGCTCTCGGTCATCAAAACTTTGAGAATCCTTGGTATAGAGTATACTGATGTGTATTCTTTCCTTTGTCTTACAGGTTGTGTCCAGAAGGATGTGTTTTTAAACCCAAACTGCTGGGAGGTCAAGAGGTGACATGCCTCTGTAAAACACCATTGAAAACCAATGGTGAGGAGCTGATGAAGTTGACATTGAATAACATTGTTGACGACATAACACAAATAGAGAGCTATAGCAACAACTCTAAATGCTGAAATTACAATGGAATGGGTTATTTTAATTCCAAAGGCCAAGGGAACTTTGTCAGGATGCATAGTATCATGGATCCATAAAATAACTAGCCTTTTAAAATAAAAATCTGCCTGCCTCTATGGGAATTTAACATAGGGGTGTGTATACTTATGCCCCCTGTATTTTAAGGAAGAACATTTATTTATTTACAATACATTATTCATTAACAAAGAAAATTGGTGTCCTTAAAAGGATGGATTTTCCTAAATATTTTGAATGAAGTCATTAAGATCAATTTCCAAAAGATGTTTTTTTTAATCAACTTTAGCATGGGTGTTTAAACTTTCTCAAGTTTAAACACACTGTATATCTGTTTGGAGGTCTCTGACATGAAAACATTTGAGATCCCCCTGTTCTAGTGAACACAGACTGTATTTCTAACAGCCTGTCCTGTTTTCTGTCCCTCAGCTCTGTTGCCATGCCTCCGGGGATGGTGCGTCGTCTGTCAGCAGTCCAAACGCTGCTGTCTCTCCTGCTGCTAGCCGTCGACTGGCCCTTCACCTCATTACCTTGTGGTGTTGTCCAAGGATCAAACTCCTCTCCCTCCAGTCTTTATCCCACCTTTATCCGGAATGACACTCTGTTTGAGCACTTGGCCCTGCATCCTGACCCCAGGGTGAGTCGGGTCTACGTCGGGGCCCGAGACCGCTTGTTCCAGTTGGATCAGTTTCTCCAACCTGAACTTCAGGATGACACTGGACCAGTCACAGACAGTCGGGAGTGTTTACCTCCTGTAACTGAGAGCAACTGCCCCCAGGCTAGGGTCACCAGCAACCACAACAAGCTTCTCCTGGTCGACCCATATTCCATGGAACTTATTACCTGCGGGAGCGTCAACCAAGGAATCTGTCAGAAACGTAGTCTGGATTCTGTGGATGTGGTACTTTTCTCTACAGAGAGGCCGGTGGATACTCAATACGTAGCAGCCAACCACCCAAATGTTAGCACTGTGGGACTGGTGGTTCGCTCTCATCCTGACAGGCAGCCAGTTCTGTTTGTTGGGCGGGGTTACACCAGCAGCCACCCACCTATTTCAACACGAAACCTTGCCCAGGAACCTATCTTTTCTTACGAAGAGACTGCCAAGTTGGCTGTGGCTGGCCGACTCTCGGAATACGACCATCATTTTGTAGCATCATTTGCCCACCGCCAGCATGTATACTTCCTCTTCTATAGGCGGGACCTAAAATCACAGTCACGCGAGTATCGCACCTATGTCTCTCGTGTGTGTTTGGATGACCAGGCCTATTACTCCTACGTTGAAGTGCCCTTGACATGCCATTCCAGGGCAGGAAAAGTGTACAACCTCTTGCAAGCTGTCCAGCTTGGGCTCACCAAGGACGGTAAATTGAGCCAGGGCTCAGACGTTTTTCTTGGTGTCTTCTCCACTCATTTGGCTTCATCAACTCGGCCCAGTGAGGACTCGGCCCTCTGCATGTTTAACCTTAAAGACGTGGACCACAGGATTAACTCCACCAGAGACCTGTGCTACACACAGATGGGGAAAGAAGCAGGACAGGAGGCGGCCTACATAGAGTATGAAGTCAAATCTAACTGTGCCAACCTGCCAGAGGTGAGTCCAACAGATTGAGCTTGTTTTTGTGGGACTGTGTTAACGCTTATGAGTTTTCCATATAAATGAAAAATATAAAATTGTAAAATTTAAAACATTTCCAACAATTGTATTATAATTGCTCTATTTAGTTTGTGCCACACAAAAGCACTTTGTCCGGTAAGGTAGAAAAGTGCTATATAAATGCAGACTACTACAATCGTTGTAGGCCTGTACTTGTCATTTAGTTACAGTATTTGTATTTAGGCTTTTCTAACAATCCAGTATGAACAAATGAACACAAATACCTTTTTGGTTTAAATCAATTAGACTGCAACCCTAAACCTAGAATGTATATGTTTCTGACCACTGAGATATACTTAAGCGAGTCACTTAACCATCACTTCAGTGGTCAACATGCTGAACCAGATAGCAGTTTCAGCACTCTACTCCCATGTATTAGTGTGTGTAATTGTATGTTTGTGTGACTGAAAAACCGCTTACATTCTAAAAGTTACAGCCTTCATTGTTCGCCCTGTGCTGTTTTATATTGGAGTATATTTTCTTTCTCTGAATGAAAAACATGAGGCAGAGTGTAACACAGTGAAGCAGTCACTAAATAACCCAATATACTAGACATTTTTCACCTTGTTTTCATTGTTCTGTTTACAGACAAACATGCTGTCAAATTCAGTTTTTTCTTTTTTAGTGAAGTGAGTTTTTTTCTGCAATGACTGAATGATTAGATAGTCTCCGTTGTCACGATACTTGATTCAGATATTTTAGTCAATATCGGCCCGATATTAGATATCGGCATCAGATCGCTGCATCCATAGTTCCAGCAAAGTGTTATTTGTATCAGAGAGAATGAAATTGAATTTGATATTGACCAATGTAATGCTGTGTTGGAGGGATTTAATTAGTTAATGATCAACCCTCTCATAGGGCTGGGCAATAATTCAAAATGATAATTTATCGTCTTTTAATAGAATATTATAGATGTTTTGATATACAATTACATTGTCTAAATTGATAACGTGCACATACTAAACTTATTCAGTATACAGCTAGAAATAATTGATAATAATTTCACATGATACCGTTTACCACATTATTGGTGATTATTTATCTAAAATGTCATTGTAAAAGTATTTTGTGATGGGACCAATTGTCAACCCTACCTATCGCTGTATTATCAACATCGATGTATTTGGTCAAGAATATCGTGATTTTTGATTTTCTCCATATCGTCCAGCCCTACCCTCTAATAACACCAACTCTGGGAAATGTTCATGTGTGTATATAAATGTGTTAACTGCATGTAAATATTGCATTTTGATGGAAATTGTCCTTCTCTATTATCACTTCTCTTGTTTTGAGGACAAAGAGCAGTGCTGACCCCCACAACCTTTGCAGCCACGTACAACAGATTAGCTCTGGCGGAGAAGGTAGTGCGGGCAACGTAATGTAATAGAATTGCTCATAAGGGAGAGATCGATCGGTGGCATTAGCCATACTAAGTGTAATGTTTAACAAGGCCTGACAAGAATGCAACAAGACACACCAGGCAAAGACAAGGTGAAAGAAAAAAATACATTAGGGATACAGATATACAATGAAGCAAAATGTCAGAGGCAGAAAGTGAAAGAAAAGAAAAATGGTGAAAAATGAATCAGGTATGCTATTGAAAATAAAGGTGAAAAATGGGGGAGACAAAGCAAACCTTATGGCTGGAGGGGAACAGTGATGTGAGATTTGGAGCTGAAATTAGATTTACAGTAACATTAAACATGTCAAATCTTACTTAGATCCATTTACACAAAAAACAAAGCAGCTTCATCCCTGTTTAGTGTTTGCCAGGATAGTCCATCTGCACCAGGGACATACTCTTATGTCATGTCTATTTATGGGGAATGATTTGTTATTGATGATCAGGATACAGAACTCCTACCAACTATTAGTGGCTAATATGCAACTTAAGCATAGTTTCTTGTTATGTTACTCCCTTGTTGTGGTCATTACTGCCCTCAGTGTTTGTGTTAAATGTCCAGATGATTGCAGCCTGAATGTGTCTTTAAAGTGTAATCACAGGCTCTCATCGGCCAGTATAGTCAGTGACAGACCAGTCTTTAAGCTTTCAGGCCATGTTCTTCAACAGGATGTCATAAGTTCATCAACTAGTTCAGTAGTCACAATGTAGTTTGGGCTATTCTTAGCATGCAGTCACCCCTGCTTGCTTTGCTCTAATGGTTGGGTGTTCATAATGTGGACTAACAGGCCTTCTAAACTGTCCTTTATTCCCCATGATTAACTTCATCAATACTCATCAATAGCTATTTGGACACTTTAAGGCTGTAATAACATAGCTAAACAGTAGGCCAAATAAGGAGTCCAGTCATGACAACACACTAGCCAACTACATGCAATCCATCAAATCAATTAGCCTTCAACCGGCAGAGTTCTCAGGTTCATTCCCTTTACTTCCTATTGGTAAGATGATCAATAATGAAGCAATAACCCTGCTTTCAAACGCTGTTGTGGAAAAATAAATTGCCCGGAACAAAAAACAACCATGCTGCCAGAGCAAAGACTCCCTACTGCCAAACTGTGGAAGTAAAAACAAATTTCCTGTAGGCTTTAAAGTGTAAAAGTAGCTGGAATCTAGTGATGGTTTGTTCCCAAACACAATCCGTTCTACTGGGATTTTACTAAGCACAGAAGAAACACTGTTGTGTTATTTTTAGTAACTGGCTTCCTTGCTGAGGAATGAATAGCAAATCACTTAAAGGGTTCTGTTTTCACTTAACAAGCATTTGTAGTTTGTGTGCCACATGTACACTATTCATTCTTTTGATCTAATCTTCATGTTACCTGACATGACATGTTAGAGACACCACATACTGATTTTCCTCTCCTGTGTCCCCACTTTAAGAACACTCTGACTGCATACCCTTGCGGCTCTGACCACACCCCTAGCCCGATGGCCAGCAGGATGGCCGTAGAAGCAGAGACCATATTGGACAGCCCGTCTGCCCGTCTCACTGCTGTGGCTGTAAGCGTGAGGACGGGACATACCATTGCTTTCCTAGGAGACTCCAAGGGTAACCTGCACAAGGTAACGTGAGGTCACAGATTTCAAGGCATGCACAGACAGGTTGTCAGCCTGCATGACACACACACACACACCAAGGTGTACTTTGGGCTAACTGTGATTTTATGAGACTGTGCTGTTATTGCTGAAAATATGAAGTAATTGTCTGGCATACTCAGGCCCATATTAAGACAATGTGGTGCCCCTGGCACTATACCTCAGAGGCACCTGCCCTCCCCCTCAAAATGATGACACAATTTGTTAGGTATACCCAACAAAATGTGTCGTCATTTTGAGTTCAGACTATGGCTGCACAATTAATTTAATTTTAATCGCGATCACGATTTTGACTTCCCACGATCAAATTTGCGTGATCGAGCGATTATTTTTTTTAAAGCGGCATTTCATAGAACGCTCCGGGTTTTTTGCATAGCGCATCTACCGCACCGTTAACCGCTGTCTGATCATGTGCCAGTCAGAGTTGTTCTCTGCACCACAGCTTAGTTTCTAGATGTAGACTGTCACAGAGGACAAAGTAACGGGAGGAAAACTCAACAGATACCAGTCGGTTATACGTCTGTCTCAAGGTTTACCAGTAAACGCAACATTTTGTCCCGTGTGTGTTGTTTTTCAGACAACAGCAGTGACCAGTGCTAGTTGGTGCTAGTTAGCGTCTGTTAGCTGTTAGCTCCTCTAGGACTCACCGGTGCTAATGTCCTCGCATCCGCTGCAATGCTGTTTACATGGATATGGTTTAATTTTGCGTTACAAGACCCATTTCGTCTGTAAAGCCGTGCCTTTGTGGGATCTCTCCTCAGCTTTCTCTCCTCTTACTCTCCGCGCAGCCCGGCCACACAGCAGCCGCCGGTGTTATGTGCCTTCTGGTTTTTCCACCTACTGGTCTCCGAGCCTGTCCAGATGCCGTGTAAACCTCAACGGCTACCCACGTCGACAGATTCGCTACAAATTCATAAACATTTTACTGGCCTTTGCATGTCGCACCTCAATATAAACTATACTGAATTGAACAGAATATCTGAGCACGACACAACAATAACATTGTACAGCGGGAAAATTGTGTTGTAAAAGAAATTACGATGATCCGTGTCGCTGGGTTCAAACCCTCTTCGGCAAAAATAATAGCATGCGAGTCCACTTCACTGTCCACTACACCATCACATCATTCACTTCACTGCCAAAAACAACATTTTTTCTCTCAGTATAACAGGAATAACAATTTAACAGAGCAAACTGAAACGTGTTACCTTGATTTAAGCTTAACTTCATAATTAAATCGTACGCTATAACCTCCTGCTACACCTCTGCGCTATCTATGTGCAAGGACTCGTCATAAATGACACCAGGCAGCACACGGTTTGTGAAACAATCGGTCTAAAACAACTGGTTACCTCGGGCTGGAAACGCGTGATCCCGAGGCTCTCAATCAGCTACAACAAGTTTCTTGGATTTATGAGAAGAAGCAATATTTCTATTGACGTGCCTCAAATTCATACATCTACGTTTATAGCCTACAACGTTATGTTTACGATGGAAGATACGCATTTGAAACCCAACAATACAAAGTTCTGTTTAATAAATGTTAATAGTTTGTGCCCAACCTTTTGAATTGTTGGTGTTGTAGTATAGGCTATTTTATGTCACCTACGCACCCAGATATCAGACAAAAATGCAAACACAATGAAGTAAGATTCCAATGTTTCTTTATTGCAATGAATTCATTGTATTTGCATTTTTGTCCAAACGTTACTGATTCTGTCTGTGTGAAGTATCGGGAGCGCTCATAACACAAAAGGTTGTTAAACCACGTTCACCTTTCGTCTTGCACCACTTTAAAAAACGATTTGCTGATATCTGGGGGCGTAGGTGACATAAAATAGCCTATGCTACAACAACAATTCAAAAGGTTGGGCACAAACTATTAACATTTATTAAACAGAACTTTGTATTGTTGGGTTTCAAATGCGTATCTTCCATCGTAAACATAACGTTGTAGGCTATAAACGTAGATGTATGCATTTGAGGCACGTCAATAGAAATGTTGCTTCTTCTCATAAATCCAAGAAACTTGTTGTAGCTGATTGAGAGCCTCGAGATCACGCGTTTCCAGCCCGAGGTAACCAGTTGTTTTAGACCGATTGTTTCACAAACCGTGTGCTGCCTGGTGTCATTTATGACGAGTCCTTGCACATAGATAGCGCAGAGGTGTAGCAGGAGGTTATAGCGTACGA
The DNA here is from genome assembly GCA_026937815.1 of Etheostoma perlongum. Taxonomy (NCBI): domain Eukaryota; kingdom Metazoa; phylum Chordata; class Actinopteri; order Perciformes; family Percidae; genus Etheostoma; species Etheostoma perlongum. The sequence goes on along the minus strand of CM049374.1, from coordinate 19,146,678 downwards.
TTTAATTATGAAGTTAAGCTTAAATCAAGGTAACATGTTGTTTCGGTTTGCTCTGTTAAATTGTTATTCCTGTTATACTGAGAGAAAATAAAGTGTTTTTTCGGCAGTGAAGTGAATGATGTGATGGTGTAGTGGACGGTGAAGTGGACTCGCATGCTATTATTTTTGCCGAAGAGGGTTTGAACCCAGCGCGACACGGATCATCGTAATTTCTTTTACAACACAATTTTCCCGCTGTACAATGTTATTGTTGTGTCGTGCTCAGATATTCTGTTCAATTCAGTATACTTTATATTGAGGTGCGACATGCAAAGGCCAGTAAAATGTTTATGAATTTGTTGCGAATCTGTCGACGTGGGTAGCCGTTGAGGTTTACACGGCATCTGGACAGGCTCGGAGACCAGTAGGTGGTAAAACCAGAAGGCACATAACACCGGTCCACACTTCTGACATTTGTCTACAGTTTTAATTGTTATTAACACAGCTGGATATTGTTAAGTATGAGGGGCAGACCTGTATTTGTACCATTGTTTCCGCGGGTAACTCTGCTATCGCGGCCGCCACGGTCGAAGAACACAGAAGAAGTTATTGAATGCAACTAACTTCAGTTGGTAGAGTAACAGCGTGTGAGACGGAAGCTGCTGGACCTGGGCCAGAGATGTGACCCATGGCCAGAATATCATAGTTCATAAAAATGCAGCGCAGTGACGATACAGACATTTTATACACAAGACGTGTGTATCCGCCATTCGACCCGTTCATAATGAGTCAGCCGTCTCTCTGTGAGTAGCGTCCATCACACTCCCTCTCGCAGTTATAAATAGCCTATGTGACAATAAAATTTGTTTTGGTTAAAATCAACAAATAATCGTGAGAATAATCGTGATCAAAATTTTGATCAAAATAATTGTGATTATCATTTTGGCCATAATTGTGCAGCCCTAGTTCAGACCCTATTTGGGTAACAAGTGTTGGGTATTTCTCATGTATCTGTAATACCTGTCATGGTAATCAACCCAGCTGACATGTCATTCAACTTTTTCGTCGGTTAACTTCCAGACACCAGCCGCTCCATTCATGTGCCAACCAGTGGAGGTCTAAAATAGTCTGTGTGTAGAGGCCGGCAGACTGAACTCAGCACTTCAGAAATAATCTCAGGAGCAGGGTCCGGGTATATCTTGTTGTTAAAGGAATGCACTTAGATTATGATAGTTGGTCGCATTGTTGTACTAACTCAAGTCACCCAGTGAATAATGAGAACATAGACCTCCAAAAACATCCGTGTATGCTTGGTATATCAGTGCCTCTGGTGTTGTAAGACTATAAACCCATTGCTAATCAAAATTTCAAAAACTTTCTATGGCACATTCACAAGTTAGTAAATTGGATGTCATTAAGTCTTTAGTTAACGTAGCAACATTTTATTATGAGAATTTTTATGTTTGTACATCTACATGTTAATCTGCTCATTCACTACTCACAACCTGACCTGCAAAAAGACTTTTGTTTATGTCTTGACGGGTTGCAAACAATTTCTGCGACCAGGGACGGAGAGGAGCTCTGGGCCCCTTCTCCTAGTATAATGAAGCCCATTCTGTGTAAACAGGGATGTCCTTGCTGGGGTCTGAATGCCACTCAATAGAAATGTCTGTACATTTCAGTCATGGCAACCAGCCTGTAAGCGTTCTGCTCTGTGGCTGGATCATGTGAAGCTTCTTTGAAATGACATTGGACATTGAAGCTAAATGACATTAGCTTCAACAAGGCTGTTAGTTTGATTTCCAAGATGTTGCAGTTGAGTGAGGGGGTCCCAGTTGAGTCAAAGTGGTCATGTATGGCAGTGTCTCTGTGGGTTCAAATGGTGATCAGGGTGAAGCTCCGCCCGACTCAAGTTATGTCCTGTTGTGGCAAAAAAAATCAGAGCAAATTGGTGATAACCGGTATGTGTATTGAATAGAACATGTCAGCTGAACATGTTTATTCGTTGAGAAACATAAAAGCAATTAAGAACACAAGTGTTGCGCTTGTTGATCTCAGATAGTGTACATTATGTATTTTATTCATTTTGATAATAACTGGACTAAGCTAGAAGGTCAGTGGAGCAGTGAGATTGTAGGGAATCCAGAGTTTACAGATAGTGAGCTTGCCTCCTCACAGTCGGTTCTTTGTGTCCATTTTTTCTCAATGGGGGCTTGTGATTGAGGCCCCCTGTACATGAAAAAATAGCACAATGACAGCCATTAACATATTTTTTAACAGTTACGTCACACTGAGTCGCCCATCACTGTGACCAGCTAACGCAGCTTCGTACTTGTGTTGTGCACTGTAATCGCTGAATGGCAGACACGTGCACTTCCTAACAGAGAGACTCATTCAGATTGAAGTTGAGTTATTGGCGTACAGCAGACAGTGTCTGTGTCAATGTCATTAATGGATACATTGTCAGTCTGTGCTGTCTGACTGCAACCACCAATGATGAACCCTCAACTGTTCACCTAATGTCCTCTGTGTAGAAGGATTATCTAACAGAAGAATGTCAGTCAGATTCTGGTGCTGTCATGCAGAGAATAAAAAGTGAACAAACTTTTTCTCTCCCTCTCTTTTTCTTTCTTTCATACTTATATTTGTGTAGCAGAGAAAATATAACAAAGTTGTTATTCCTTTTTTTTCTTTTGTTCATTAATTTCTTTGTTCATGTACAGTCAGCCCATGCCCTCTAGTGGTTGTAATGATTAAAGTAACACAAAAATTTGATTAAAAAAAAGAAAACTGCCAAATAACGTTACATTGTTGCTTGTTTCATTGCTGCCAACTGTACCAATCTTGCTTAATACTGGCCTAATTTCAAGGATGGTTGATCCCGTAAGTCACTTAGGTACATAACAAGATAGAGTCCAGTTTGAAAAAAAAAAAAGTTAACCTTTAAGGATGAAGGTTAATAACACATTTTAAAGTATGTTAGACATGTTTATGGGTCAGAAACAATACATTTATGAATTATTAAATGTCATACGGTGGCTGATAAAGTACATTTTTGGACTCGACCCGACTTATGTTCTTATCTATCCCATTTAAGATTGGTCCATCTCCTAGAACAAATCATCTTGGGCTGAATGGAACCCAGATTATTATTTATCCTAGTCACAAAATCCTGGACCTTATCACAGGACCATAGGACCATAGACAAATAATTGGACGCCCTCTGTCTTACATTTCCAACAATTTGGTGTCTTTCAGTCCAAGTTTAAACATGCATTGTTTTCTGCATTACATGTTTAAAAAAAAAGGGGTTTATATCGGAAAACATATATGCTGATATCTGTAGATATTGATATGGTTGTGATCAGCCAACTGGTATATTATTCTAGTTGTAATATTTAATATGAAAATGAAATCTTATGTTTTGACCTTCTCCCATTGTTGTTGACCTCAGGCCCCTGGCAGGTAAACATGGTGTACAGTGATTGGTTAATTGCAGTTGAATTAAGTTTTAGGGTGGACACGTTTTGGTCAAATGTTGCCCTGCCCTCAAACTTTTTGAAATGATTGTCTTCCTCACTAAGAGAAGAAACTTCTGCTGTGTGTCCCTTTTTGCTCTTCTTTTACTGGTTTGAAGAACGTCATTTAGTCAATCGTCTCTGTTTCCCCATCTGTGTCGTATCAGTAATGTGCTATAGTCTGGACAGGTATTACAACCTGGAAAGTCTGTCTTTGAGGTGCTGTGGGATCAAACAATCAAACCGTATCAGATTTCATAGCTGACCTCAAATCTTCCACATACCTGAGGAAACAAACGGACCCATATCACTATATATATCTCTCTCTCTCTCTCACACACCCCCACACACACACAAACACACACTTTCGCTGCCACACTAAAGCAGCAGATCAGGGAGTCAACAGTTCCTCCTGACCTGTGCTATAATATCTCACTAATGACAATAGATGCGATTAAGCTTGCTGTTCCTATAAATAGCATTAAAAGGCTGATGTGGAGGACCCAGTCTAAGATGGCAGCATAAACTACTAAATATCGATCAACTAGGGTTGCATAGTTAATCAAATTTTAATCACAATCACGATTTTGGCTTCCCACGATCGCAAGGTTTATTCGCGAGCGTAGCTTGTCAGATAATATTGGCCCCTCATTAATATTACATGGTATATCTGGGCACCTGGTTTGCTGACCTGGTAGAGTGGGGGCCCATATATAGAGGTTTACTCCTTGATGCAGCAGCCGCGGGTTTGACTTCGTCCTGCGGCCCTTTGCTGCATGTCATTTTCCCTCTCTCTCCCTTTTCAAGTCTAAGCTGTTCTATACAAATAAAGGCCTAAAATGCCCCCACAAAAAACGCATTGTATGGTTTGTAGGTGATAGATGATCCCCACTTACTGCTATTTCCCTCGATGCCAAAAAGGCGTTTGATATGGTTGATTGTTCAAAATTTTGGAAATGTATGGGTTTGGCAGCATTTTTTCAAAGTGGATTAAGGTGTTATATAAGTACCCAGAGGCTGCAGTGCAAACTAACGGGTTCATTTATGAAGGTTTTGCTTTTGGACAGTTACTTCTTGTCTTTTGATCCGGCAGTAAGGTCCAGGGATTTGGGGCCAGAATAAATCATGACCTATGTCAATCTGCAGAGACCCAGGTTCCATTTAGCCCAAGATTATTTATTCTGGGAGATGGGTCAATCCTTAGTGGGATGGATAAGCACATAAGAAGGTGGGTCCAGACTAGTTTAATGATAGCCAGACAGGTTATTTTAATAGGATGGAAGAATGAAGGGGTGCCGTCAATCCAGGAGTGGGCTTGTGAGATGGCCAGGGTGGCGGCGTTTGGCGTTTTCATATTAACGGTTTGCCAGATTGGATGTCTACACTAGCAAATGGAGAAAGTACCTGAGCTTTCTGGAGGGCACCTAGAAAGGTTTGTGCTAGGGAGAGAAGTGTAAGATGGACTTATGGTGTTGTCGTTCTTACATATGTTTATTTGATTTATGTTTTTGACTATTTGTTTATTCTAAGCTAGTGCCTTGAGGCAACATTAGCTTTTACTAGCGTAACACACACAGGGCGGCAAGTTTTAATAAGAAAGAAGAAATAAAGATGGTATCTCTTGTTCTTTTGCATATACAGTATTTGTATCCTTTTTTTAAAACATGAGTGCACTGCTGGTGTACTCTTTGGGTTCCATTAAACTTTTCATTTTTCTTAAATTAAATTCCCTTTTAACAAAACAACCCCAACTCAACATCCTTCTTCATCAGCTGTCATAGAGATGGATCTGTTGACAGGCTCAAGAGCATTATGATTCTATGATAGCACGTAGGATTTCTTGTCTAAATTGGCACACACATATAACATGGTCAAATAAAATTCTTACTGTAGCCTACTATGGTTACTATGTGTTTGTGTCCTATTCCAAAACGCTGTATTTGCAAGATAAGAAATAATAAATTGGTGTATTTTTATGTTCTTGAAAAAAATAAAGGCATAACAGAAGGACATTTAAAAGGTATTTACATTTTGAGTTGCAGCTCAGTGCATGTTTTTAGTTAGCATTCTGTTAAATCCTAACATAATCCTAACATTTCTATCTGTACATTTGCTCAGGTGTTCTTGGGGCCAAACGGCGAGGTGGAAGAGTACTCTGTCATCTCCATTCAGCAGAATACTGCTATCAGTTCGGATCTCATCCTGGACCAAACAGAGGAACATCTCTTTATCATGACACATAACATGGTATATGCACACAGAGACTCTTGTAGCCTCATTTCATGTTCTTTTTTCTACGCGTCCTTCCTGTGTTGTAGTGATAAAGCTAAAGAGAAATAATTCAATCTCTCTTGTTTCTGCCCCAATTCTTTCTCTTTCAGTAAAGCAGCCTGTAGTTAAGATTATTCTAATGACCATCATTTTATTTTGCTTTGTTCTACTGGAAAAATTTGGGCCACCTATTCATTTTAATCAGATTTCTGGGAGCTTAGTGTGCATGGTTTGCACGACTGAACATGATTGTGTTGTCCTGGTTACAGCTACAGAAGCGGCCTGTGGCTGAATGCCAGCAGTACCCAGACTGCCACTCCTGCCTGCTGGCCCATGACCCATACTGTGGCTGGTGCGTCCTGGAGGGAAGGTAAGCTAAACCCCAGCAGTTAAAAATTTGTCCTAGTCAAGCATTTAAGAAAGTATGGCTGATATTGAATTGAATTTGAACTAAAGTTTAAGGTGTAAACTTATTTACCTAATCTAACTGGTTATACTCAGTGTTGGATTATTTACAAATAAAGGTACTATATGATCCTTAACATGTATGCATAAAGAACATAAGAACCAGTGCTTAAAGCATTAACTAGTTCATTAACCAACTGGATGATCAAAAAAATTTATAAACTTGTGACAGTGTCTTAATCTATTGTCCTTTATTGAGAGTCTACAGCCTTTATTGATCATCTGTGATGCTGCACTTTGACACAGCAGAGTTTAAAGCTAAATGTTAATTTTGCTAACATACCCACAATAACAATGCTAACATGCTTATGCTAAGCACTAAGCACGTGGTATGTTTACTGTTTACTATCACCATGTCATGTCATAATGGTCATAATCCAAGTATTGGACAAACTGAAATGTTGAATAGATGATGGCGCTAGATTAACAATATGAGGTTGTCAAACTGATTACAGTTCATCCTGAGGGTGACATGAATGTGGGTAAAAATTTCTTGGCAATCTACCCAATACAGGTATCTGAAGTTGTTGAAATATTATAGTCCGGAGCAACTGACCAACAGACTGACTTGTCGCTTGCATGGCTAGGAAAGCTAAACATTGGCTGGTGTTCATTAAACTAAATAAGCATGTTTTGGCTCAGCTAATGGCATGATAAGCATTTGTCTCCATCATTTATTTTTTTGCTCGCTCCACCTTCAGTTGAAAACTAGAAAAAGTATAATAAAATATTGTAAACTTTAATTGTTACTGTTAAAGCCAATCTATGGCACTTTTGCTGAACAGAATACATATTATATTTATAACAATTTATAACTAGAAGGGCAATCGTAGGGTGCGGACTGCCCATGTTTACAATGTCAGTGCATTGTAAGTTTTCCAGCCTGAAAAATCTTTTCCAACACCACATGATGTAAGCACAAATTTCTCTCAATGTTAACATAAGTGCAAAATAGTTTGTGTCCCAACCCTGTGATTTGAATCTGCTCCAGAATGTAATAGGTTCTTTCTTGGCACATGTTACACCTTTCCAACAAGTTTCATGAAAATCATGTCAGTAGGATGGTTGCCCAATGATTAGCACTGTGGGCTCACAGCAAGAAGGTTCTGGGTTTGAATCTATGTCGTTCTGGGATTTTTTGTTTGGAGTTTGTAAGTCCTTCCCATGTTTCTTCAGGGTGCTCCGGTTTCCCCCACCATCAAAAATTATGTACCATGTATTCCAGTCAGTGCCCTTGATCAAGGCACTGACTCAGATCTTGAGTTTGTCCCCAGGCCCAGGCTGCCCACTGGTCCCCTTGAGGGATGGGTTAAATGCAGAGAATGAATTGTGTATGTGACAGTAAAGTACATTTAACTTTTTTGTTTTTCAGTAATCCTGCTGACAAACAGACCTACTGAGTCAAAAACATGACCTCCTTGGCGGGGGAAATTACATGATGAAGATAAATGCTAAGACGTAGTGTAACAGTAAAACAATTAGCAAAGAGCAACAAAGTCTGTTAAGTGACTCAGTTATGTCAGTGACACAACAAAACCTGTCTAAAGTTTGCTAACACTCACTAGAGTTAGCCACTATAAGCTACTGGTTATGCCAGACTACGTAAAGATGAATTTTACTTTTCATTTGTAAGTTATCTAAAGTTTGACATTATCAACATTTATTATAAGCAGTGTTGACTGTTGCATCATGAATAGCTGCTCATGGTGCTGTAAAACGTTTATTTTCAGTAATGTATTGTCAGGCATAAGTAGTTTAAAGAATATAAAAAGTTCAATGTTGACATATCAGCAGAGAAAAAAACTACTGGCACTCTTGTTAATTTTTGAAGTATTTGCCAAGTCATGTTTAGAACTAAGTAAGTGTGCACTGGTGAGATGGTGTTTGAGGCTGATGAAAGAAATCTACCTCTCCATCCCATCTGGAGAGGTCACTGCTCAGCCTCACCACCTGGCCTTCCTTCTCCCTATCACCTTAATGTTTTTCTCCTCACTCCTCTTTTTTTATTATTTGAGAGACAAATTAGAGACTTCACCAGTGTACATGATATTGGTGTTTTCCCTGCAGGTGCGTGTTGCAGTCACAGTGTGCTCGTGGGAAGCAGCCAGGTCAGTGGCTGTGGAGCTTTGACATGGAACAGCAGTGTCTGGCCGTCCAGGACCTCAACCCCTTCAACGTCAGCAGGGAGGAGAGCAGGACAGTAAGTCTGAATGCAGTTACAAAAACTTGAGCAAAACCAAAACTCTTAGTGTACTGTACAACTCCCCGTCTGTACACATCCTTACAAAGAATTGATGAGGAAACACGTTTTCTATTGATTGTAGAATTAAAGAATCATCCACCTCAAGCACCTACCACCAATATTGCCTTTCTTTGTCTGAGATAATAGCTTAAACATTTGTGGGTGGTAAGCTCATTTGCATTTATTCAAAAAGGTGTGATACAATGATTTTGTACTAATAAAGTTGCTAATTAAACTAAATAGTATCAATTAAGGTTTAATCCACACAATATGGTTGATATCCTCACTGATCCTTATGTAAAAGAAACTATGCAGGAAAATATGTTTTGCACATGGCATCCAACTGTCTGTCATAGAGCTGCATCAATTAATAAAGAAACAATGGGCCTTTTTCTTTTTATCAACTAATGTAATTTATGTGTGGGATGAATATAAACTCAAGAGAAGGTATATTGATATGTATAAGAATTATAGTTATGATTTAATGTTATCCTTTTTGAAGAACCTTGGCAGTGTATCTGTGTCTCTCAGGTGAGACAGGTGACAAGTAGGTGTAGGACGTAGGCTAATCTACAAACTGTAGAAGTAAAACTCAAATTAGCAGAAGACATCTTGGAGCTGTAGTTCAGAAACAGCATGTGAATGAGGAAAAATTTGTATGATAATACATCAAGCATGAGTCATATTCCTGCAGTCAGGGAATCCATTTTAGTTTTCAAATTGAATTATTTTACATTGAAATTTACCACTGAGCAGATCAGATTTACAACTGAATCACTTACTGTCATTATGACCTTTAGTGTCCTCTATAACAGCACAGGTATGGACTGCTCTTCCTTCTTCTTCTCTTACTCTGTCTCATGTGAGGTCACGTTGCATGGGTGAAGGACAGCAGAAAATCTAGATATCTCATCTAAATGGCCACACATAAAACAATGTGCAAACATGGATCCGATGAGGGTTTTTGAAGTCTACCACATGCACTGCAGCTCTATCTTTCATCTGGGTTAATATTTTGTCTTTCATCAGGTGTCTCTGACAGTCACAGGACTTCCAGTGTTAGAGAAAGATGAGTCCTACTCCTGCTTTTTCATGGACAGTCACAGTCCAGCCATTGTCACCGAATCTGGGGTCACCTGCCATTCTCCTGAAACTAGCCAAGTACCCATGGTGCCTCCTGGACAAGGTGAGTGCTTTAACCCCAGACTTGACCATCTGCTGTTTGAATTTTTCAACTTTGCAACTGGAGGATTTGGCTGCATCTTGTGATGTAATTAATCTTTGTGCGTGTGTGTTTTTGTATGTGTGTGTTTGCATGCCCAGCCATACAATACACGTTTACAGTTCAATCCTTGTGTCCCATTTTTCCTAAACCAGCTTACACAGCAGGGAGTAATATTTACTTTAAAACAAACAACTCCTCATAATTTTTTTTAATCTCAATATTTTATGCTTCATGATATGTGATTTGGTTTTCCTAGATTTGATTGGTTGTTTAGCGTGCTGACAGCAAAGTACTGTCTGTTATGGTCAGAGGCAATGATTAAAGAAGATTTAAGGGGCTTGTGAATAAAAAGCCTCTCTTAAGGTCATACTCACTCAAAAACACACACACACACAAACACAGACACTGGTTCCCATGCCTGCATTTCTGAAACTTGCAGCTTGTTCTCTGGGAGCAGGGATCAGGAAGAATCAGCCTGGGGGGTTTACTGAGATATGGACACACAGTCTGCATTTAAGGATCCATCTGTGGCTTACCTTTACTTAAAGAGGGTTTGTGCCAGCACTCACTTAATAATAAAAAAAGCAAAAGACAAGGTCTGTAAACGCAACTGATTCTCACCTGGCTGCTGTGTATGAATGTATGATGTGGGGTGTCCACATCTACCAGCAAGTGTTGTATGTAAAAACTTTTAAATAAGTAAATAAATTTAAAAAAAAACATAGTGAGTACAATATTATTGTAACTGATGGTCAGAACTATGAAAACAAGACCCACATTTAGTATTCATCATTTTTTTATCAAATATACCCATATATTGCAGCATCATGCAGCTTTAAAACATCTTGTGTGTTGTGCCCTGCCTTGTTTATGTTTGCACTCTCTGGGCTGAGGATGGAGGAAGCACATGGGTTCTAATAGGTCTCTCTTTGCTGTCTAAACCAAACCTTCTCCCACTCATTTTCTCACTGGGTTTTAAAAGTCATCGTACTCCCAGACTTTCTGAACCAAACATGATAAGCTTGGCCAAATATTTTCAGAGGGCTTTTCTTTCAGCATTGTGCTCAGGTGAAACATGTATTTACTCTCTCCATGTTGTGTTGTTCTTAGACTTTGTCACAGTCACCCTGTCTCTTCGATTCGGCGACGTCACTGTCACAGCGAGGGATTTCACCTTCTATGACTGTACGGCTGTTAAGCAGCTGTCTGGCAGCATGCCGTGAGTTACCATGATTTATCAGCTCTGCTCTCCGGTCTCCTCCCAATCTGCTCTGCTCATTGCAGACCTTATAATCAAGTGTTATTCTCTCTCTGGGGCTGTTCTTTTTGTAGTTTTGTACCCTGTTTGTCTTAGTCTGTTTTGTACCATTTCTTCTCATGTGCTGTCCTGCTTTTAATACTGAATGAATGACTCTACACCTCTGAGAAGAGGAGGCTGTGAGTTCTCATCACGTGGCTCCGCTGTGCTCCTTGAGTCTGGGTTTAACGGTTACCACAAAACCATACTGACTGGCTTAGTTTATGGTAGAAGGTGGAAGACATTGGGCTCATGCTTTTCAAATTTTTATCCTAAACTTTTTTTCAGTGAAAATTTTGTGTACAAGTGTTCCACTCATTGTTCATCTGCACACACTGCCCACACAAAGATTATCCCTAGCTGATTTAAATCAGTAAAATATCAATTACACATGCCATTTAAGAACAAATGTGTTTGTATGAGTGGTTCTTGGTTCTTTTCTTTAAAATAATTGTAATGTAGTTCTAACCCAACTAAGGAGCATGTTTCGGTAGGCTCAAAATTGAGAAAATAATGAGCCATAATACAAATGCATGAAAGTGTGAGCCTTATGAACATCACTGTGTTGAATGCTTGTTTAATATTTTACCAGACTTGCTCACTTTGTCAGCCTTCTCTCTCTCTCTCTCTCTCTCTCTCTCTCTCTCTCTCTCTCTCTCTCTCTCTCTCTCTCTCTCTCTCTCTCTCTCTCTCTCTCTCTGTGTTGGTCTTCTCCTTTTCCCATCAGAAACTGAGCCTCAATTAAATTAGATCACTGACCTTTCTTACCACAGGGTCCAGATTGGCAGTAATTGGATTATTAAACTACAGCAGCTGCATCTCTCTTTTTCTGTACCATTCTCTCTCCTCTCCCTTCTCCCACTTCAACTATATTTAGTAGTTATGGTTTCTCTTTTCTTTTTCTTTAGGTTGTAAATGTAATTGTATAATACATGTTTACGTTTTTTTATCCAAACAATATGATTGTATTTACAATGTCTATTATTTGCTCGTGTCCGGGCCCCTTTACACAAACTTTAAATAGTTTACCAAAGTGTCACATTGCATATATCTGCTTTATGACTTATATGCATGTCTGTTAACTTTTGTGAATTGTTTGTGAACACATTTAAATTCTTTCGATTTTTCTTTTTTACTTCTATTGGACCTCTTCATAGCTTCATTGTTTGCATCCCCCTTTACTTATCTGTCACCTTGCTGCACAGTCCTTCAAAAGAGCCTATTATTTTATGTCTCTAATCTGTACATGATGATGTTTCTGTGTGCAGTTGCCATGGTTGTGTTTTGAGCCGATGGGGCTGTAACTGGTGTGTTCACCAGCACTTGTGCACCCACAAGCCCACCTGTGAAGAGGGGGTGATCATCTACAACCAACATGTAAGTTATTTAAACAGAAACATCTGATTGAGTGCATCACTCACTGAGATGTAAAATACACGTAATCACAGCTGGTGTACCATGTTAAAAAATCATTTGTGAATTCTTTGTGCTCTTGTGTATAAAAGTTCTTTGGGAAAAGTTGTATTGTTAGTTATTCACCCACGAGCCAAATGGCTAAACTGACTGTAAAGTTGAGAATTTTTTGATGCACTCTGTAGATCAGGGAAATAACATGAAGCATTGGTGGATTGCCTCGCATCACCTCCACAAGTGACCCATCAGGAGGCAATGAGCATGAGGAAAACAAGGAAAATCAATAATTTATTCAATAGATATTTTCTACTCTTTAACAGCTGCACAACACAGTCATTCATTTGAGTTCTAAGATCAAACAAATAAAACATACATGTTTTTTTCTCAAAATAAAGCACTTAAGTTGGTCTGTTGTATTGAGTATCGGTACTTCACACAAGTTTTTATTCATTATTTTTAGAACCTTAAAGTGAATTAATGGTCAATGTTTTTCAATTTAAATATAATGAATTTTTACATACATTCATTAGTGCCCATACATGTTTTGTTGTGCTTCATATACAAGCCAACATTATTTGTAACATCAATCATTGCTGTGTCATAAGCCACAATAACACAATTCCAGCAGTTTATTTGTTTATTTTCAGTTATTGGTTATTTTCTTTCTGTTATTTTTATTTCTGTCTTACCCTCTCCCCATGTCCTCCCTCCTCCTTCCTCCCCTAGTTTAAACTCCCCACCTCAGCTCCACCCACAACCAAAACTATTAAAGTCATCACAACAGCCATTACCACAACGGCTGCCCTGACAACCAGCATCATGACAACTACCACAACAACTCCCACTACAAGTACTACCACAACAACAACAACCGCAGCCCCTGTCACTATATTAACCACTCAGGAGCCAACCACCCCTCCTGCAACCACTACTCCACCCGCGACCACCACCAGCCTTGAGCCAACCACCCCACCAAACACACTTCCCCCTCAGCCTGTTAGCATTGTAACATCCACCACACCACCACCCACTCGACCTTTACCCCCAAAAGTCACTACCACAAAGGAAGAAGAGACTGAAGCAGGAGAACTTTTTGTTGTCACCCAAAGTGACACTGAAGGTGCTACATTTACACCCACTGCCATCATGGTAGCCACAGAGTTGGTGCATGTCACCATGGCGGATGTTTTAAGTGGAGATCTTGAGCCTGTGATGCCTTTGATCATCCCGCCCCATGAACCAGATTCCTCCACCCCTGAGATGGTGACAGAGTCCCCCCCCCAGCGACGCCCAGGAAGCTGAGAGAACTTTGAGCCTGGCAGAGCCTCCCACCCCGACCTCTTCTGGCTTCCCTCTGCCCACGCCCTTCTCTTTGGGCGAACCTGGCGACTCCGAGCCCTCCCTCTACCTGGACCTGACCCAGACTTCCACCCTGATGCCCCCACAAGACTCACAGACTGAGGCAGGAAGCCCGGGCACCGGCCCTGAGGTGCTCTTTTGGCCAAAAGAAGAAGTAGACATCCATGCTGAGAGTGCAATCCAGTCAGAAAATGACAGAGCCACATTTTCCGCTGCCACTGTATTGTCAGGTGATGGTGAGGTCGACCACACCTTCCCATCCTACCCCCACCTGCAGGATACTGACTCAGAGCTGGACTACCAGTATGATCCAGCTGACGCCTTCCTCCCGGTGAGTTCCGCCGCCTCCCTCCTTCTTCTACTACTACTTCTTCTTCTCAGCAGCCTCCCGGCGCTCCCAGCTCCTGACTCTATGCTCCAGCTTCCCTGTCTGCCCTTGTTACCCTGCTCTTCCTCTACTGTCTGACACCTGAAATGTTTTTTGTTGTTTTGCTTTTGCTTCATATACTCATCCCATTGTTGTTTTTCTGGGTAAATAATGATTTTTGTTTTTTGCATTTATAGCTTAGTATTACTTTTCAGTATTACTGAAAGCATTGCATTTACACAATATTTTACAACACTAGTTTATATCCTCATCTTTGCATGAAGTGGAACTGAACAACTTAAGAACAATGTAAAATTATGATTTTTCTGATCAATATTGTGATTGTTATCTATGTTGTGATAATTTTCTGTAATTATCTGTATAATGTAATTTTGCCAAGGACCACAATTGTATCTTGTTTCTACATGAATAGAATCAGATAAACTGATGCAGTTGCTTGAGTAAACTAGCCTAGTTTTCATTGAAAATGTCATATGGGATTATTTAGGCCAATACCGATGTCAATATTTGAGAGTTTAAAAAATCTTAAAACAACATATTAGTTAAAACCAGAGATATCATGTTTTTTATTCCACACATTGTTGTTTCTAGTCAAAACCTGGCATGTACTTACCCACAATACAACTAGGCGGCCTATTGTTTGGTATGTAGTCTTTAGCAGAGCTGAGCAGCAAACTATAGAGGTCAGGTCAGGTCACTTTCTAACTGCCCATCTCCAAAATCATTAACTTTTCAAACTTGTAGTCTTTAAACAATGCTGACTCAAGTGTCAGTTTTTGAGGACAGTTTTTCAGACTTCACAGAGCTCCCTCTGGAGATGACTTTGTTCACATATGCAGTCACGTCCATAACCTTGGGAACACATTGCCGGCAAAGCCGTGTTGCGTGTTGCGTGTGTTTGCGTGTGTAAATGTAAATGTAAATGTGCTGTATTTAGTGCTGTATTTTCTAGTCTTAACGACTACTCAAAGCGCTTTTACATCATACAGGATACATTCACCATTCACACACATTCATCATACACTGTGGCACCTGCTCAGCAGATAATCAAACATCACACTCCGATGACACAGCACGGGGCAACTGGGTTCACTACCCAAGGACACTTCGACATGGGACTGCAGGGCCAGGGATTGAACCACCAACCTTCCAATTGGCAGGCAACCGCTCTACCACTGAGCCACAGCCGCTGTGTGTGTATCCATTGGTCTCTCTCTCCGTGTGCCTGATCACGTGTTTCCTTGTACACCACACAGCTGAGAAGGCAAGACAAATCACCATAAACCTGGGTGTTTTATTTTAAAATGTTTTATTTTGGAATGTATCCGGCTGCACTGTGGCCCTCCTGTAAGTGATTACCTACAGTATCTGGCTTGAAAAAGGAAATAGAGGAGACACCGAAACAATCGCTGCAGCACGGCCTGGTTGCACTATATTATACTGGTTGAAATATATTAACACAACTCTGCCTTTCTTCCCAATTTATTTTATTTCCCTCACACAACTGTTTAGTCAACTCATAGTAGATTTCTACAAAATAATCAGTTCAAACAGAAACCATGGCCTTTAGAATTCACTAGGTTTATCACAAGGAAAAGGAAACTAGATATTTAGAATAACTGACTGCACCAAGGAGAGGGACACAGTTTTAATTTCACAAAAATCATTACACTAAACCGATAAAGGCTGTTGCTATTTTGTTAAAGGTTCCATGACATGGTGCTCTTTGGAGGCTTTTATATAGGCCTTTTATATAGGCCTTAGTGGTCCCCTTATGACCTCATAAGGGGCAAGATTCCAGATTGGCACATCTGAGATTTAATTTTTGCAAAGGCAGAGCATGATAGACAGGATAGACATTTCTAACCACTGGGGGACCATAGGCAGGTTGGGGGAACATCATAAATTGAAATTGTCATGCCATGGGACCTTTTAAATAATGAAAATAAATGTATTCTTAGATGAGGAGCCTACGATTAATCCGATGCACTGTTGTGAAATCAGGGGAAATGCTGCATCTATTGTAGTGATGAAACAGGTGTGTGCGTGGTTTCACCACTTTTTCTATACATAATTAAACCATCTGAAGTGGTTTTGCTTTCCGAATCTTAAAAACCAGCTCAACGGCTTTGGGCTTTCGGGATCGGGCTGCTTCCTAGGGGTGGCTGTGGTTCAGGTGTTAGAGCATTTGCCTACCAACCAGAAGATTGCTGGTTTGATCCTGGGCCCTGCAGTCCAAATTGCTCCCGATGCTGCGCCATTGGTGTGTGAATGCGTGTAAATGTTTGTGATAAGCAGGTGGCACCTGTCACAACCTGGCTCAAGGCCATGACAAAAGAGGGAACGAGGCAGCATAAATGATAAAAAAGTGATTTATTTAACAAAAGAATAAACTAAACATATTTTGTAGAGTGCAATGTGTGTCTCTGTAACTTAAACCAAAAACAAGATGTTGCAGGCGAGGTGATCAGACCATGGTTGAAATCTGGATTGCCATAAAGAGCATGTGTAGGCTGACCAGGTGGAACTTTATCCCCACTCACAGCTGCACTAAATCTGTCATCAACTCAAGACAAAGATAATTAATACCAGTGAGGTATCACTCCCACAGAGTGGCCTCACAGGATCTCACAGGGGCTGTCACACACCTTTTTTGGCAGCGCCCAAATGTGTTTGAATGGTGCCTGTAATATGTAAAAGCGCTTGGTGTAATCGTTAAGGCTAGAAACAACAGAAACTACTAGAACTACAACCTTCTGTTGAAAATATAGCCACACAACACTCCTCTTCCTCTGCCATTCTTCTGCTCCGTCTCTGTCTTGCTTGTGTGCATGTGCTGCTGGCCGCTGCTGGGCCTGGCTGGTTGCTCGACGGTACAACGTCAAATCACAAGAGGGTGTTGTGTGTTGTTAAAAAATAACCTAAAATTTTTATCCCAAAAAAGACAATGGTCTCCAGTTTCAGGTGTTAAAGCATCCATGTTTAGAATTTGAAAATGTCAACCTTTGGTGCCACCTAGTGGTTCAATGAAAAATCTTACTTTGCCACACAGCTACACACCCTGCAATTATCATCTCGTAACAAATAAACTCATTGCATCAGAATAATTTGAAAGATGCAACAATCACATAACATTAATGTAAACAGCGAGAGAGTGAAGAAGGGGGAACTTGTTTGTTTATACTGTGTGTGTGTGCATTGGGCAACAGGGCGACGAGGGCTCCTATGTCAGCTGGGGTTCCTCAGCTTGTCCCTGTGTGGAGAAGGTCCAGGGTTCATCACTGCTCCCTGTCAGAGTGGAGAAGAAGATCACCTTACTGGCCCGCAACCTGCACCTCTATCAGGTACAACACACACACACACACACACACACACACACACACACATGGACACACACAGGATGATTCTGTTTGCCTGGCTGGTGACCCCTTCACCAAAAACAAGTTTGTTCAGGATCCAGAGCTGGACTATGAGTGTGTGTTGGTGATCGAAGGGCAGACGGTGGTGGTGGATGCCTATGTGGAGACTGATGACATGAATCCATCAAACTTTGACATCACCTGTCAACTACACCAGGTGTGTTTTAACACAGACAGACGTATACAGATTTGAACCCCAGGGGCACCTTTTTAATGTTTCTTGAAGTGACGTGTCATTAAATGCTTATATAAAGAGTTTTTAGCTTGGAACGTAGCTAACCAGCTCAGAGATTATTCGTGTCAACAAAACATTTGATTCGTTGCAAAATAATATTTTGAAAACTGCAAACATGGTACAGGATTGTGTACAAAAACTATCATAGTCTTCAGTGGTAGAAGCTCGCTCTAGCCGCTCGAGAGTGCAGTTAATATTTCAATGATAACAGCAAGTTCCACCAATCGGAGACGTAGCTGTTGCGGATTGTGGGTAGTGTAGTATTTCTCCTAATATAGCAAATAAAACATATTTTTCTCAAATCAAGGTTGATTTCTATGGACTTTTAGGTTCTACATGAGCAGAAACTTGAATGGGAATGAATGAATGGGATTTTTACTTCCGGGACAACATTGTTGAGCTCTATAGGACTTATGTCATGAATGAGGATAAAGCGATGTTTTTGAGGCAGGATTAAACTGTGTTTACTTTGATGTCTGATATTCTTACAGTGTAACAAATAGTAATTGTCTTTTTAATGAAACTATTGTTTGTCCAGTACACATATTCTGCTCTAGTGGAGGAATATAATGCCATGGTGTACGTGAAGAGGAGGGACACCTTCCATGTGGACAGCTCTCCTGATCTATATGGTGATTTTTTTTGCACTTAACATACAGCTATTATCCTCAAAGACACTGAATGTTAACACACTTTAACATTGACTAATGCTCTTGTCTGTCTGTCTGTTATGACCTCAGTGACTCTGTACAATTGCTCTGTGGGCCGCTCTGACTGCAGCCGCTGCCATACAGCTGAAAACAAGTATGGTTGTGTTTGGTGTGGCGGGGCTCGGGCCAGCTGCTTGTATTCAGACTCGTGTAGTGAACCTGTACAGCAAACGTGCCCTGCCCCCGTCATCCACTCTGTGAGTACTGGCCTTTGACCTTTTCTCTCTTTATTTTGGGTGTGTGGGAAACACATAATACAGCAATGTAAGTGCTTATAGTCAAAAGTTATCTTCTTATTTAAGATCATTAATAAGTAAAGATTTTTCCTGACTTTCGTCAGATCGAGCCCCTCTCTGGGTTGTTGGAAGGTGGCACCATGGTGACCATCTCAGGCTCCAACCTGGGCCAGAAGGCTGAAGACATCCTCTACTCTGTCTCAGTAGCCGGGATTCCCTGCACGGTCATTCCCAGCCTCTATGAGGTCTCCTCCAGGTAAAGACAAACTGTTGCTGGGGGGATAGGAGAGGATTTCTGGAGTTTTGTCTTGTTTTTAAGGGAATTTGATGGAATCCTTTGTGAATTGACTACAAAACTCACTCAAAAGCATATGGGACATTCACTTAATGAAACATTTCCATTGGTGCATGTCTGATTCTGCTTTATTAAGAAGAACTCTGTCCTTCAGGATTGTGTGCAGGACCAAAGCCAGTGGAGGAGAGAAGGTGGGCCATGTGTCTGTAAAAGTGAGCGGAGGAGAGTTTGGTGTGTCCAGCCAGACATTCAGCTACCAGGTACATTAGATTAGATTTAATTAAAGTAGATTAGATAAAGTTTTGTTGACCCGTTGTTGTGTTGTAGGCAAAGCTACAACAAAAACATCAACATATCGGAGCCATACAGTGTAATAAATCAGAAATCTGACAATTCTTTACATTTTTAAATGAAACTTTATTTTAATTGCTTTGTTTAGGTATAGGCAGTTCTAACTGCCTTCTTTTTCCTTCCTCTCCTCATTTTCAGGACCCGTTTGTGATGGGGGTGTCTCCTGAAAGGGGACCCAAAGCCGGAGGAACATCCTTGACGATTATTGGGCGAAACCTGCTGACAGGACGTCCCTCTGACCTCACCATTACTGTGGGAGGGGTGACTTGTCACATGTAAGATTCTCTCTCTCTCTCTCTCTCTCTCTCGGGTCAATAGAGTATCACATAATTTGTCTTTCCTATGTGCCCCTCTCCTCAGTGTGTCAGAAGTGCAGAGTACCAGTGTTCAGTGTGTGACAGGCAACAGTAATAAGACAGGAGATGTGCGTGTCACCCTGCATTACGGTAGCAGCCAGCGTCACCTCCACACTTCAGCCTACCACTACACCCACAACCCCAATATCACCCATGCTACACCAGCAAAGAGCTTCCTGGAGTGAGTCTGGAAATCTGATCTTCATCTCTCAATCATCGCCTCTTGTTCCCAACTTAGAAAATTGTTAGGTGTCAAAAGTGCTGTGATTTTTAAAAGTTTTCTGTCTGTTTAGTGGTGGTCGACTGATCTATGTGTCAGGCCAAAACCTGGATGTGGTGCAGGAGCCCCAGATGGTGGTGGCTGTCTTTCCCTTTGAGTCAGTCAGCCCAAATAAGAGGAGGAAACGCAGGAGGAAGAGGAGTGGACAGCAAGAGGAGGACAGGGAGAAGACTTTTGGGAGGGCAGCAAGGATGGTTCCAGAACCTATCTGTCCTGGAGACCCACTCTGCTCTGTCAAACAGGTGTGTGCATGCATAAGTCCGTATAGGTGTCTGTGTTTTATTTCCAAAAAGTCTTCCATTCCTGAAGATCTTTTCTGCACCCTCTTGGTCTCATCAGTTCATGGAGCGCTGTGAGGTGAACTCCTCTTCACTGATCCTATGCCGCTCTCCTATGGTGGACTCCTCCATCTGGGGGTCAAAGGTCACAACAGAGTTTCTGCTAGACAACCTGCGCTTTGACTTCAGCAATCTGAACCCCCAGACTTTCAGCTATGCACGCAATCCAGTCCTGCGGCCCCTTAACCAGCAGGACCCTCTGAAGGCATACCGCTACAACCCTGGCAGTTTCATCCAGCTGGAGGTCAGTGGAGAGGCAGTGATAGGAAGTAGCTGTTTTACTAAGCAAAGCAATGGTGACATTGGCTAATTGGCTTCATTGTTATATTTATGTATTTAAGTATAAGGGTCCTGTCATAATGAACACCACCACCAGACTCACATGCTGATTTACCATGGCCTACTCACTACAGCTTTGGGTGATAACAATGAGTTTTTTTTTATTGTGCTAGGACAGAACAGTCACCCGTCTCAATCAATATAAAGCAACAGTTATTATAGTAAATTAAACTATTATAAAAACTAGGTGTTGCAGTTGTCACAATAAGATTCACATTTTTTTTTTTTTTTTTTAAATGTTTTTCACTTTTTTGTCATTCCATCTCCATGTGTACAGGGGGAAGATCTGGACCTGGCCATTACAAAGGATGAGGTGGTAGTGTTAGTTGGGGAAGGTGTCTGTGCTGTTAAGACCCTGACCAGAAACCATTTGTACTGCGAGCCACCACCTCAGCAGCCTGCACCAGGACCCAACGGCAAGAAACGTGAGGGCTCTGACAATCTGCCTGAATTCACAGTAAGTCCGTGCTTTCATTTAAAAACCACAGGAAACCTATTAATGTGACTCATCAGAGAGGATGGGACTGTGTGAGCACCTTAGAAGGACACTATTGTTTTTATGTGTTTCAGGTCCGAATGGGCAACCTGAACTTCTCCCTTGGAAAGGTTCAGTATGACAACCTCAGCCTGTCTACCTTCCCCCTGGAGGCTCAGGTTGGAGTTGGGGTTGGGGCGTCCATAGTAGCCCTCATTGTCCTCATCATCGTGCTCATTTACAGGTCAGTGGGTGGACCGTATGTTTCTGTAAATATTTACTGTGTAGTTGAGTATAGAGAAAGAAAAATGAGACAAGTCAGTTAAAGGTACCCTGTGGGGTTTTTGCTTTGATGATATTGAGAACTATTAAGGGCTTGGTAATGATCAATACTATACAATAATTTATAAGTTACAACTTCATAATCGTAAGCCCCTTTCACACATGCATCCCTGGTTAATGGCAGTTGATGTTATCATGTCTGATAATGTTATCTCGGAGCCTGTCTGGTCAAAGTTCTTCCTCCGGGCAGCTGCCTCCGTCTCACATTGAGGCTCACCCTGGGTCCAGTTTAGCTGCTTGTCACATGAATATATAATAAGAGCAGCCTTTACGCGGTTGCTGTATGGCACAACTTGACATAGTGGAATGATTTTTCACTGGAGAGCAGCGTTCACTCTGGCTGACAAAAAAAAATGTAAATAATAATAAAAGATATATATATATATCCCAGGCAAACACCATCTTCTTTTACTTTTCACCCTTTCTCTAACTGGGAATGTTGGTATTGGCAGTGATGACTGATTGTGATGATTGTGGCTGACCCCATGACTAACTGATTTTTCCTGGTGGGGGCTTTTTGGGTCAACTTCCAGTGTGAAACTAGTATTAATTGTCCTCCCTTTTCTATCCCTGCCTCACCCTCTGGTCCTGTTTTTGTTGCTTCATGTCAGGAGAAAGAGTAAGCAGGCTGTGAGAGACTACAAGAAGGTCCAGATCCAACTGGAGAACCTGGAAACCAGCGTGAGAGACCGCTGCAAGAAAGAGTTCACAGGTAAAGGAGATAAGTTAAATGACAAAGGGGAGACCAGGAAAGAGAGAAATGTTTGAGAGCCAGAGACGGAAGAACAAAAAGTTTATTTTAGTTTGTGACCAACAAATCCACTTTGTTTTCACACTGGCCTGATGAGATTATCCTATTACCCCCCACCTCCTGGATTTCTGCACCATAACACATGGCTGCTGCAGAGGAGTTTAATTTTAGCCTGCTAACACTGTCCAGTGTTAATATTTACCAGCTCCCACCTCATAACTTGTTCACAGCACACACTTTGAATATGATATTTTACATTACATTACATGTTATTTAGTGGACGCTTTTGTCCAAAGCGACTTACCATCTTTTTTGCTATATATGTCAGAGGTTGCACACCTCTGGAGCAACTAAGGGTTAAGTGTCTTGCTCAGGGACACTTTGGTTGAATCAACCCCAAAGGCATGCATCATATCCATTGTGCCATCACCACCCACATATATATAGTAGAAGCTGAAGAGAAAAGAGCATGTAGCAACTAATGATCTTTTGTCCCTCCTCTCCACGCTGATTTAGACCTGATGACGGAGATGATGGACATGTCCAGCGACCTGGTGGGCTCTGGCATCCCTTTCCTTGACTACCGGAGGTACGCTGAGCGCATTTTCTTCCCTGGTCATCGGGAGTCTCCACTGAGGAGAGACCTAGACGTTCAGGAGTGTCGGAGACAGACGGTGGAGCAGGGCCTTGTACAGCTGTCTAACCTGCTCAACAGTAAACTCTTCCTCACCAAGGTAGTCATCAGTGTCATGAGCAGAGCAAGGCTTTAAGATTATACCTACATTTTGAGCAGAGAGATAATTTGCCTTAATTCTTCCTCTCAGTTCATTCACACTCTGGAGAGCCAGCGGACTTTCTCTCCCAGAGACCGGGCCTATGTGGCCTCCCTGTTGACAGTGTCGCTGCATGGCAAACTGGAGTATTTCACTGACATCCTCAAAACTCTCCTCAATGACCTGGTGGAGCAGTATGTGGCCAAGAACCCCAAACTGATGCTGCGACGGTAAGAAGAACATGGTAGTAGTTTAAAGGGTGTTTTAAAGATGCTTGGCAGTGATTCAAACTTAGCATTTTCCTCTCTGCAGAACAGAGACGGTGGTGGAAAAGCTGCTGACCAACTGGATGTCCATCTGCCTCTATGCTTTCCTCAGGGTCAGTCAACACATAAGACATTATTTTATATTTCTGCTACTACACCACTACACACTTAAATATCATTTCAGTTCCAAATGTGACACTTTTTATATTTTTTTATTAAGTAACATTTTTAACAATTTGATCTGTGTTTGTGAGTGTTTGAGCCCTGGGACCTGGTCATGAAATGTTTAAGGGGAAGGTCGAGCATGATGTTTTGTTAAGATGGCCTTAAGAAGAACACTGTAACTTATTTTTTATGACCAGTTTTTTATTAGATTTCACACCATTCATACAAAAATGCGCAAGTGGTGGAATCAAAGATTTTATATAATAATTAAAATATAATCTAATAATATACAGTATATTCTCACTAAATTAATAAGTATAAAGAAGAAAATAAAAAGAAAGATACAAAGCCTTTGCTGACATCCAATTCATTTAGCCCACCGAAATACTTTTATTCACTTTTTTGCAGAGAGAAAAACCATACCACTACATTTGAAGCTGGAGCCAGTAGCTGGTTAGCTTAGTCCAACAGTAACTTCCTGAAGTCTTGTAAAACCAGCTGAGGATCCAAAACGTCACTCTTCCCAGCTAAGAAAAAGTCCAGCACATAAAAACACATGTTTTTACACCATGCATTTTGTACGAATTAAACAGGCCAGATATGACATGTTAATCAGTGAGCTTTAGAGTTGCTGGTTGAAGTCAGGCTAGCTGTTTCCACCCTTTAACAGTCTTTGTGCTAAGCTAAGATAACTGGCTGTAGTTTCACATTTAATGTACAAATATGAGAGTTGTATTGATCTTGTCGTCAAACTTTGGCCAAGAATAAGTGTTTCCTAAATTGTCAAACTGATCCTGTAAGGTCATTTATAGATTCAGTCAATATTATTAGAACTGAAAGATGATGAAAAAAGGACACATTGTTAAATAGATAGAATAGAGTGTGCGTGCGTATATCCTTTTAAAACTTAAAACTGACTTAGTAGCAGTCAGTCATCACTCAACAACATAATGCTTGTCACTTAATACAGTCACTTGACTGCATGTTGTAACATTTTAGTATGTTAGCATATTAGACTCTACAGCATCTCAGAGTTGATGAATAATAGACCTCAACAGTCCCTCCCCTCCTCCGAGAGATCTTAGGTTCCGGAAGTAAATTTCACATTCATTTCTCAGATTAACGTCTGGAAAAATCTGTATATAAAGAGTTTTAGACCATGCCTTAGGCTAACCAGCTAACACGTGACTCATAAGCATAAAACATATCATTTAGATTGAAAAAACGAACAGAAAATCAAAGAAGAAGTCAAAGGTACAAGACTGTGTACATATTTTCATTTCCCAAGCAAAGGACCTACTTATCCAATA
The DNA here is from genome assembly GCA_026937815.1 of Etheostoma perlongum. NCBI lineage: Eukaryota > Metazoa > Chordata > Actinopteri > Perciformes > Percidae > Etheostoma > Etheostoma perlongum. The sequence continues at coordinate 19,121,880 of CM049374.1, read as the reverse complement.
AACCACCACACACCACTGAATAATATAACCAAAGACACAACCGTGAAAGTGTCTCTTTCAACTTCCAATCTGACGACAGCCTCGCACACTTTTTCCTCCAAACATTGGGATTTTTATATTGTGAATGTATAGCAGTTCTTTCAGTAGTAATGGTGCGCCCCATGTACAAAGGCTCAGTCCTTCCTGTCAAATAAGGAAGTGGGGTGCCTAAAATCCCACCCCAATTTTTTTTTAAATGCATTACACTATTCTGATCCAGTCTGTCCATATGTCATAGATAGATAGAGATACTTTATTTATCTTGAAGGAAATTAAATCATTAAATCTACTTTCCATACAATTACTTTTCCCTATAAGCTCAGTTTTTATAAAACAAGAGGATTCACAGGTGTGATGTAAAGAAAGTGAGTGGCACTTCATCAGATCACATGGCTGTTTGTAATTGTTAAAAAAAGATGAACCGTGGGAACTACACTACCGGTCAAAAGTTTGGGGTCACATAGAAATTCCCATTGCACTCCATTGTAGACAGAATGCCAGCTGAGGTCAGTTGCATTGTTTTTTTTAACCAGGGCAGTAATCAGATTACATTATGTGCTTACATAATAGTAAAATGGTTCTCCAATGTTTTTCTAGTTTTTTATTTTTAAATGATAGATTAGTACACAGAATGTGCCTTTGGAACATTAGATGAATGGTTGCTGATAATGGGCCATGTAGATATTGCATTAAAGATCAGCCCCCCCACCCAAATTAGCAGGTATTCTGTCTATAATGGAGTGGTATGGAAATGTATAAGTGACCCCAAACTTTTGACCGGTAGTGTATATGTACAGTATATGGTAGTTCTAAGAAAGTCATAAGGCCATTATACTGGTATAATGATTGTCAACTGGCGGCCCGCTGGCGACATCCGGCCAGCCAATGCTTCCAGTCCGAACCACAGAAGAATATTCATTCAAAAAGTGTGAAGAGTAAAATATGTGTTCTGGTATTTAGTAACATTCCACGGGGAGAGCGCAAACCCAATCCACCATATTTGCATCTCATATGCTGATTAGTTTCGGTATTGTGTGAGGATCTAAGTTACACTGGACAACACCCAGGATAAACCAGAAAAAATGCAATGCAGCTTAAAGCACAATTCATGTGGCTACAAGCATTGCATTTTGGAAGATGGATGGGATTCTGAACAGCGATAGCGATGTCTGCGCTGCACCCAGCAGAGCCCAGAGGTAGCCTATGCGTGTTACAACATGCAGCACATGTACCAAACTTGGAACCATAAAGAGAGGATTATCAACGGCCCCTCAGCGGCATAACAGCGAGGTAGGGCACTGAGCAGAGAGGTGGATCATGTGTATGTGGTTTTTCAAGTCAACTTTATGCTTCAGGCTTTTTGAGAGTGACATTTTTACCTGGCAACAGACCTTTCTTCCTGCAAGCATTTTTCACCAAACAGAACACTGCATACTAATTCAATTTCAATTCAATTCAATTTTATTTATAGTATCAATTCATAGCAAGTGTTATCTCGAGACACTTTACAGATAGAGTAGGTCTAGACCACACTCCAGAATTTACAAGGCCCCAACAGTTCTAGTAGTTCCCCCCAGAGCAAGCAACAGTGCAACAGTGGCGAGGAAAAACTCACCTTTAGGCAGAAACCTGGGACAGACCCAGGCTCTTCGTAGGCGGTGTCTGACGACCGGTTGGGGTTAAAATGAAGAGGGGCAATAACAGTCACAAAAAATAGTAGTTTGTAGTAGTTCTTTGTAGTAGTTCACGGCATTATAAGGCACAGCAGGACGTAGCAGGGCACATCAGAGCGTAGCAGGATGTAACATGGCATCGCAGAACATGTAGCGGGACCATGGCGACAGCTGCTACCATGATTTTGGAGCCTCCCTGATCCAAGGAAACATGCTGGGGGAAAAAGAACATAAGGACTCCGGGGAATGACTCAGCTGGGTTAGTAACAAGCATTTCTGGGACATGGATGCACACAAATGGAAAGATAGAAAGAAAGAGGAGAGAGGAGCTCAGTGTGTCAAAGGAAGTCACCCAGCTGTCTAAAACTACAACTATTACAGCATAACTAAGAGAGACAGGGTAAAGAGAGGAGCCTGGTCAGGCTAGAACTCTCCCCAACCGGATCGGGCTGTATGCCCTGCCTCCCTCTAGTTTTATTATATTATTGATTATATGATAGATAGATCTGACAACTATGACGAGAAGCAGGTGGGCCGGGTTAGGCGGACACTGCGACTCCTCACTCCCTAACAATATTCAATTCAATTTTATTTAAATAGTACTAAATCACAACAACAGTTATCTCTTTGTGCTTTTCATAGATGAGCAGGTCTTGACCGTGCGATGTTATATAGAGGGAGGAAGAGAGAGATGCTCAGTGCATCATGGGAAGTCCCCCAGTAGTCTAGGCCCATAGCGGCGTAACTAAGGGATGGTCCAGGACTCTCCTGAGCCAGCCCTAACTATAAGCTTTATCAAAGAGGAAAGTCTTAAGCCTACTCTTAAATGTGGAGACGGTGTCTGCCTCCTGAACCCAAACTGGAACCGTGTTTCACAGGAGAGGAGCCTGGCTCCCGTTCTACTTTTGGAGATTCTAGGAACCACAAGTAATCCTGCATTCTGGGAGCGTAGTGCTCTTGTAAGGTTGTAAGGTACTATGAGCTCTTTAAGATAAGATGGTGCCTGACTATGAAGAGCTTTGTAGGTGAGAAGAAGGATTTTAAATTCTATTCTGGATTTTACAGGAAGCCAATGCAGAGAAGCTAAAACAGGAGAGATATGATCTCTTTTCCTGGTTCCTGTCAGAACATGTGCTGCAGCATTCTGGATCAGCTGAAGAGTCTTTATGGACTTTTTTCAGCAGCCTGATAATAAAGAATTGCAGTAATCCAGCCTAGAAGTAACATACTACATGACATTTCTGTAATCACAAACTTTAACCATCACTTCCCAGGGAACTGCTTCCTAGTCTGAGATAATTTTCTAGTTAAGTAACCTATCTAGTTATCATATTATAATTTCAGTGATTTTTAGTAGTCTACTATGTTCACACTAATACAAGTATTTACATAATAGCATTAATTTAGAAAGAAAGCCTATAGACTTAATAGGTACAGTATAAATACATTTTATTTTCTTTCATTGAAAGTGTGGCCCCCAGAGTGTCTGCTTAGAAAAATACTTACTATCTATACTTTATAATATCTAACTTTTATAAAGCAGATGAATGTGCAGTCCAGATGTCAAAATAGCCTACTGACATCATTCAAGTGCCAAGGGAAAGTTTCATCAGAAATGTACCCATGCAGAGGGAATGACGCTATAAAGAAAGTCAGTGTCCTCCAGTCTTTAGTAAATAGTCCAGCTTTTCCTGATAGACTATGATTTTGTAGAACGTAATCTTTCTGGCTTCTTTTTCAAGTTTTAAGTCACTGATTCAAATTGGTAAAAGAATGTCATTGTTGTTTGAGCCCTTCTTTCTCTCCTGTAGAATGCCAATTGACTGTGTGTGTGTGTTGTATATGTGCCTGTGTGTTTCAGGACTCAGCAGGGGAGTCTCTCTACATGCTGTTCAGGGCCATAAAGCACCAGGTAGATAAAGGACCGGTGGATGCTGTGACCGGCAAGGCCAAGTACACCCTCAATGACAATCGCCTGCTGAGAGAGGATGTGGAGTACAAGACCCTGGTGTGGAGAACTGACTTTATACCAAATGATCATTTGCATCTTATTGAAGAATCCCAGACATCCACCATGGCCTTCAGGAAGTTGTTGTTTCCTCTTTCACGCTCTCACCCCTCTTACTTTCTTTCTTCTTTTGCAGACTCTGAATGTGTTGGTGCAGGGTGGAGGAGTGAACGAGAGCCAGCCGCTGCCCTCCAAAGTGTTGGACTGTGACACCATCACACAGGTGAAAGAAAAGCTACTGGATCAAGTGTACAAGGGCACCTCCTTCTCCCACCGACCCCACGCAGACTCATTGGACCTTGGTGAGAATTCACATACACATCACACACCTTAAATCGCTTAAATCAATTCCAGCATTTTTGTTATTAATAATAATAATAATAATACATTTTATTTAACAGCGCCTTTCTCAACACTCAAGGTCGCTTTACAGACAAAAAAGCGAGATACAGGGAACAGAGTTATAACAAAATAAAGCAAATTACAGGGACAGTGTATTTACAAATAAGCAAGCTGGAACAGATGGGTTTTGAGTCTAGTTTTGAACAGGGGGAGAGAGTCAATATTGCGGAGGTCAGGTGGGAGTGAGTTCCAGAGCTGGGGAGCAGAGCGGCTGAAGGCTCTGTTCCCCATGGTGACAAGTCGAGCTGGGGGTACAGTGAGGTGGATAGAGGTGGAGGATCTCAGGGAGCGGGAGGGGGCAGCGATGTGAAGGAGTTCTGATAGATATGGAGGAGCAAGGTTATGGATGGCTTTGAAAGTATAGAGAAGGTTTTTAAATTGTATTCTGAATTGAACTGGATACCAATGGAGCTGCTGAAGGACAGGGGTTATATGATGAAAAGACGGGATTCTGGTGATGACACGAGCTGCTGAGTTCTGAAGAAGTTGAAGTTTATGGAGGGATTTTTGAGGAAGGCCAAAAAGAAGGGAGTTACAGTAAACAAGGCGGGAGGTGATGAGGCTGTGGATAAGGATGGAGGCAGTGCGAGTGGTAAGGGACGGACGGAGGCGGTTAACATTACGTAGGTGGAAGTATGCAGACCGGCAGATATTATTTATGTGTGACTGAAAGGAGAGGGAGGAGTCAAGGATGACACCCAGACTCTTGACCTGAGGGGAAGGGGAGACCAAGGAGTTGTCAATAGGAAGAGTGAAACTATTGATTTTGGAAAGGGTGGATTTGGTGGCTACAAGGAGGAGTTCGGTTTTATCACTGTTTAGTTTAAGGAAGTTTGAGGTGAACCAGTCTTTAATTTCAAGTAAGCAGTTAGTAAGGGACAAGGGGGGGAGCGAGGAGGTGGGTTTGCTGGATAAGTAGAGCTGGGTGTCATCTGCGTAACAATGAAAATGAATGTTGAATTTGCGGAAGATATTGCCAAGGGGAAGTAGGTAGGTGATGAAAAGGAGGGGGCCAAGAACTGAACCTTGAGGGACGCCAGTAGTAACAGGGGAAGGGTGGGATGTGAAAGATTTGAGTTGAATAAACTGAGTGCGGTCGGAGAGATATGAGCGGAACCAGTCAAGAGGGGTGTGAGAGATGCCGAGAGAAGATAGTCTATTGAGGAGAATGGGTGAGAAATGGTATCGAAGGCCGCACTAAGATCAAGGAGGATGAGGATAGAGATGAGTCCGGAATCAGCAGCTGTGAGGAGATCATTGGTGATTTTTATTAGGGCAGTTTCAGTACTATGGGAGGGGCGAAAACCGGACTGGAAAGGTTCGTAAAGACTGTTAAGGGTAAGAAAAGCATGGAGTTGAACAGACACTATTTTTTCAAGTATTTTAGAAATAAAGGGAAGATTTGAGATAGGACGAAGATTATTATAGTTAGTGGGATCTGAACCAGGTTTTTTCAGAATCGGTGAGACAGATGCTGTTTTGAAAAGTGAGGGGACAATACCAGAGGAGAGAGAGGAATGAATAATGGAAGTTATGAAGGAGAGGAGGGAAGTGAGACAGGTTTTGACCAGAGCTGTGGGGAGGGGGTCAAGAGAACAGGTTGAGGACTTGGATTTACGAATGAAATCAGAAATTTCGGAGGGGGTGGGCAGTAGAAAGCAGCAAAATGACTGGCTATTGGGGAGGGGCAAAGGGGGAGGGGAAGGCAAGTGGGTCAAATGTAATTGCTGGTGAATGGAGTTGATTTTTTTATTAAAAAAGACAACCAATGAATTACAAGTCTCAACTGAATACATGTGAGAAGGTAGGGAATCAGGGGGATTAAAAGTATTATGGAGTATTGAAAAGAGAGTCCTGGAGTTTCCTTCGTTGGAGCAGATGAGGTCAGAATAGTAGTTTGATTTAGTTACGGCTATTGAGTTTGAGTAATGAAGAAGATGAGATTTATGCATTATTCATACTTATATCTGCGAAAGTAAAGTGAGAGAAATTGTGAAATGGTCCACTGGACTTCAAGTGTTCTCTGTTGCATTTGTTGAGCTGTGTCCAAGGCAACAATAAATGTCTACACACACACACACACACACACACACACATATACTGTGCTGACTGTCTGGCTATTGTCTCTTGTTCAGAGTGGCGGTCTGGTGTTGCCGGTCATCTCATTCTGTCAGATGAAGACTTGACGTCTGTGGTTCAGGGCAACTGGAAACGCCTTAATACACTGCAGCACTACAAGGTCAGAGTTAACACTTCTCTAACACACTTTTACTCACTAAAAGTAGTTACTAGATAGATTTGTGGTCTAATAATGCTAACTATAATTTGTGTTCATCAGGTCCCAGACGGTGCAACAGTAGCGCTGGTCCCTCGCCACACCAAACACATTCACAATGACAACCATGACTACATTGCAGGAGAGAGTGAGTTAACATGAGAACAGTATTATTGGAAAAATTAATCTCTTTATGATGATTGAACTGTCACCTAAAAATCCTTTATGCTTATGCTTTTACTAAACTACTGACTGAATCTTAATAAGCACCTTTCTGTGTGTGTGTGACATTTTTGCCGTAACCATACCACTCTCATCATTAAGTAAATCCAGGTAGCGTAGATGATAGCATGTGTCTTGCACCGGGACTATATACGTACTATGGCTCATTGTTACTGATTTTAACCCCTTAGCGTTAGTTCCAGACGATTAAATCCAGTTACCGGTTTAGTCCAAACACATTATGACAATTAAAGATTTCTGGACAACGGTTTTTAAATTTAAAATTTAGCTTGAACCAATAAGAGATTTCCTGGACAGCTTATAATAGCCAACAAGTGCCTGTGGCCTTTCTTCTTTTGTTTACAGACTCAGCTAATTGTAACCGGTTGTGCTGATGACACATAATTCATATAGCCAATGTGAGTGAGGATAAATACTACAGTTTTAGCACCGGGGCCCTTTTAACCCAGGGTTTTGATACGCAGCCCTAAATTAAATGATTTTCTTTATTCATTGCATTTTAGGCATTCAGTCAATGCATTTTTTTTGCTTTGTGTTCATGTTGCAATGATGATGAAAATACGGTCAACACCACTACAGATGAACATTTAATATCTATGTTAGCATTATAGACACCACCAGTGACTATTTCTGTAACAGCTACTAAGCATATTGACCAGACATGATCCTCACATACACTAGGTTTTGAACTACTCTTGTTATAATCCAATTCTGTTATTGATACCAGATTTTTATATTCAAAGTGAATCTCTATAAATTCCAATAATTGTTTTTGATAAATGAAATGTGACAATGTAAGCTTTCTGTATATCTGATGGTGAAGCAGGGCTCCACTGGTCAGTAAGTTATACTAAATAAAGCTTTTTGTAACATTGACTTGTGCAGAGACTCCAATGCTGGAGGATGCAGATGAAGGTGGAGTGAGGCTTTGGCATCTGGTGAAAGCCAGCGAGGAGCCTGAGCTGCCCAAACACCGCAGAGGCAGCCTGAGGGAGAGAGAGAGGGCCAAGGCCATCCCTGAGATCTACTTGACCCGCCTGCTGTCCATGAAGGTACACACACACACACACACACACACACACACACACGCCATGTTGCTAAAATGGTCCAACACACACAAGTCTATACCATACCAAGAGCTTGTGAAATGTTCTAATTATGTATATGTACAGTATATATAATAATATAATTTTATATATTATAATTTGTCACACGACATTGTTGAATACTCGATTCTGTCTATCACATTTTTTTATGGTCTGTTAATTCTGTTCAGCAGACTGTTGATAAGCATAACAGACCACTGCTATTCATAGTCAGTCACGTAACTGTCACGGAGAACTGGAACTTCATAAAAATAGAAAAAACAAGTATATATAGTTTTTTTTTCTTGCAGTAGACTAACCCATTCTCAGTCCACCGTTGTCAAATACTGATAATGTCAAATAAATATATATTTTGTGTAATAAGCAGGATAAGCCTTAGCCTTGAAACCAGCTGAATCTTCCAGCTAATGTTTTATTTGCTCAGGCAGATAGACCTATTGCTCCCCTCCCGTTCATAGAGATTTCCAGCTGACCTGAACTTGGGCAGACCAATCACAAACGTTAACATCACACGGGGCGGATTTAAGACAATGAGTGACAGAGGAGCATCAACATAGTTATTGGATGTAGCAGGAATTCTCAGTCCAGCACAACGCTTAGGAAACTAGGCAGTGCTGGTAAAAATAAATCAAGATTCTGTTACTTTAGTGCATATTTTACGCCTTAAATATTTCAGAAACACATTTGCAGTGTCCTGTTTAGCTGTAATTTAAAAACAAATATTACCTTGCCATCATTTTTTGTCTGCTTTAAAATGGACCAAATAGCCCGGCGCTATGTTGTTTCATAGCTAATTAGTTGTAGGTCTATCCGATTGCGTGCAGAGGCATTTTGGTCTTTATCACAGCTTTTGGAAATCGAAAAGGAACTGAGAGGTTTCAGAATAATACGCATTTGCAAATTAGTCTGGCGATGCCAGGCTGTAGCGTAGTTTCTTATATAAACATTGCTACCTAATTATTTATACAACCATTGCATGACTTTTACTGGGCAAAATTGTTTTAAAATATGTTATAAAGTTTTTATATAGCTGTATGATTTTGGTACACAATGGGAATCCATGTATCTTAAGTGCATACTGTATATACCGATAAACAGAGTAAACACAGTGACACACTTCTGTCTGTAATGTGTACGTTGGTGCACAGCAGCAAACACTGTCCTGAATCAGTTTCACTTCTTTCTCCATTTACTTCAGGGTACATTGCAGAAGTTTGTAGACGATCTGTTCACAGTGATCCTCAGCACCAGTCGTCCTGTACCGTTGGCTGTCAAATACTTCTTTGATCTGCTGGACGATCAGGCGGGACAACACGGCATCTCCGATCCAGAGACTATACACATTTGGAAGACCAACAGGTACAGTATAGATTCGCACAAACATATATTGTCCAGGAAAGGGTTAAAAGTGTTTTTGTTTGAAAATGTATTAGATCTGCTTTACCTCAGGACCACAGTTGTATTTAATGTTTAAAATAATGAATTTAAACCACTTCAAAGATTGATGCAAGCTGGATCTTAAAACAACAAGAATTTCTTCTGTTTCTCCAGTCTCCCTCTGCGTTTCTGGATCAATATTGTGAAGAACCCTCAGTTTATCTTTGATGTCCAGGCGTCGGACCACGTGGATGCCGTACTTTCTGTCATTGCCCAGACCTTCATGGACTCCTGCACCATCGCTGAGCACAAGCTGGGACGGGTGAGGCTGGATAGGGGAGGAACCAGTAGAAGCTTCAGGCACATTAGAACTGATTCAAAACACTTTCTATTATGTGTTTTGTTATTTTAAATAGTTGTGTGTAGTTTTCAGTCTACAGTCACAATTAAAACGGAACACAAATGGCGAAAGGCAAGAAGATGCTTCAGAGGGCTCTCAATTATGTTTAAGTTGCAGGTGGCGACTTTACAGCAGTCAGAAATGGAGTTGACTCCGGTTCTTCCTCTCTTTGCTTCTCATTCCCTCTTTTTGTCAACAGGACTCTCCCATCAACAAGCTGCTGTATGCCCGAGACATCCCCCGCTACAAGCAGATGGTAGAAAGGTTGGTTTGGAGTAAAACTAATTCTACAAATCCTTGGATAATATGGCTAACAATTCACACCAAATATAATTTATGAATTTTGGAATTTAATTATTTTATATGTATTGCTTTACAGTAGTAAATACAATGATTGTATAAAAAAATCTGTTTGGCTAAATTTTCTCTACATTTATAAAATTTCTTTTTTTAGCATGAAATCAACATTCATCAGCTTATTAAAACAACAATGAATTTATTGATTTTTCACTCGCAAAATAATGTTATACTAATAAATAGTGTAATACCAATAAATACTCCCCGTTGATCATAATTTCATTAATAATATTAATGTTATTATTATAATCATTATTGCAGGTACTATGCTGACATCCGGCAGACCATCTCAGCCAGTGACCAGGAGATGAACTCTGCTCTGGCTGAACTGTCCAGGGTGAGTGCAGTCAAATCTCAGAGCCCCACAGTACAGAGACATGCAGACACAGAGGTCCACATCTCACCTCAATGCTTTGTGTTTCAGAACTACTCTGGAGAGCTGAACTACCTGGTCGCACTGCACGAGCTTTATAAGTACATCAACAAATACTATGACCAGGTGTGTATATCACTCAGTCGGACTCAACAGAGGTGTAAACGTATATCATGGCACAATATAAAGATGTGATGATGTGCACAGTGAAGTTCTAAAATGGATCAAAAATGTAAAATATATATTAAGTCTTAATATAGTCTTAATATAGACCCAGAGCTTTCAGCATTTCTGGACGAATCTCATCAATCCCTGGGGCTTTGCCGCTGTGGAGTTGTTTAACTACCTCAGCAACTTCCACCAGGGAAATTGATGTCAATCCCCCATCATCCTTCAGCTCTGCCTCTACCACAGAGGGCGTGTTAGCTGGATTTAGGAGTTCCTCAAAGTGCTCCTTCCACCACCTTATTACCTCCTCAGTTGATGTTATCCTTACTGTACACAGCTTGGATGGTTCACTGCTTCCCCTTCCTGAGGTGGCAAACTGTTTTTGTGAAGCACCTTGGTGCCGACCTTCACTGCCACTCATGTGGCAGCGCACCCAACCCCATCGGTTCCTCCCACAGATGGTGGGCCCATGGGCTGAAGAGAGAGCCACGTTGCTTTTTTGGGTTGTGCCTGGCCGGGCTCCGTGGCAAACCCGGCCACCAGACGCTCGCTGACGACAGGCCTCCTCCTCGTTTTTCAACAAAAATTTAAAAATGTTAGATTTGCAGGTTGCACATGTGCAAATAGTTGTAAAAAATACTTGCACTGTCTTAAATGGTTGGTCGCCGTCTAGAGCGCTGCTTGCATTTGTCTCAGAAACCTTTCCACCTTCTGTCCTTAGATCCTCCGTTTGAATCAGAAAAAAACAAACGGGGGAAAAACAACTACTACTTTTTTTCCGTCAGTTTTAAAAGATTGGTAATGGGGGTTTATGTGGGGTTTTTTTTCTTTCATTTCTGCTTACGGGAATAATACTATACTATAATAAAACTTATGCGTGTGCTTGTCACATCTCTTTTCCTCCTCTTAACCTCACACTCTCTCTCTCTCTCTCTCTCACTTTCTCCCCCGCCATCCATCCTTGTGTCATCTTCTTCTCATCAGATCATCACAGCGCTGGAGGAAGACCCCACAGCCCAGAAGATGCAGCTTGGCTACAGACTGCAGCAGATCGCAGCCGCTGTGGAGAATAAAGTTACAGACTTGTGACAAAGAAAACACCCACCAGAGCTATGGCAAATTGAGGAGGCAAAGACTGGGACACTTAAACCCTGCAGATTGAACTTAAAAGCAGAAAGCAACCGACAGGCAAATTAGAAGACAGTACCAACCTTTGTTTAAGGAGGAAGGTTTGGAGTCAAGGAGCTGTGAGTTTTTGAAGAAACTTCAGAAGTATCGGAAGATTTAGCTTAGCATTGAAGTTCACATCCCAGCACCTTCAGTTCGTTGTTGGTGTGGGCTGAGAATGGATCAGTGACTTTAGTCTGAGCTCTCTGTAGAAGCAGGGCACTGAACAAATCTGGACAAAGAAAGTGTAAAAGACACCAGTCAGGCCTGCTGTCCCTATGTTAACTTTATAAAGAGGAGGAGGAGGAACATTGTGTTTTATCCAGGGTACAAAATTAGCACACTCCTCCAGCTAAATGCTGGAAAATATACAAGTGTCTGTTAGATTTGCTTTACTCACCAGCCAAAAAAACAATAGTAATCTATTAAGTGGCTGGCAAAATTTGAACATTCACTAGCCATTTGGATGGTGGACAAAAAGTTCATTTTGCCCCCTGGTTTCATCACTACAGAACAGTGCTGGACTTAACAATCTAATAAAGCAGCTGTACCACAGTCAGCTGATCTGATTAAAGACTGATTACATTGTCCCTTGAGTGAATTTTATAAAGTGGTACCTTTTATGCCTTGTGTGCTATTTGCTGTCTAGTCAAAAGGTGTGTGTGTGTGTGGGTGTGTGTCGGTGTGTGTGTGTGTTCCATTTTGCCCTGTGTGTTCCATTTTGCCCTGATTATTAGTCTACATCTTGTATTGTCACATTTCTGGTTTCTAATACAAAGTATTGAAGTAAGTGGTTATTATATTTTAGATGTTAAGACAGCAGTATTCACAAAACAGTGACCTGAAATGCCTCTGAATGTTTAAGAATGAAACCTTGATCACAACATTGTTCATTACCCCTTTACACAAAGCCAGTTGCAAAGAGTTTAATAAGTCACTGACACTCTCTACCTCAGCCTACTGTGCTGCATCAGATACTCTTCAGATATTTTTTCTGAGATGTTGTTCCCGCAACACTAATATGTGCCAGCTACCACAACCAGTACAGCAGCACAACAGATATCTGGCCTAACACCATCTGGACTCAATTGCAGCAGTACAAACACACATTTTCTTTCCTGTGTGTGATTGGAAATCAGAGCATGCTTTTTTGAGCATTTTAAGGTACTTAAACCCCAACTGAGTGACAGTTTACTCTGTTTTTGTTTCTTGCTTTTAACCTTTTAATGCATATTTGTCTATAGTGTACAAGTCATGGGAATAATGTTAGAGGAAAAGAAAAACTCCTTCCATAAAAAAAAAATCCATGAAGTGGATTCTTAGTGCTTCACAGTGTTTTATTGTGTAAGTCAGTCATATGTCTATTTTGTACATTTTTAACATTCCTTTTGGGATCAATACAAGGTAATCATGGTTCACCTTGTTCCACTCCAAGCCAAGGTGATGGGACATGTTTTTTGGTATCAACATCATGGTTGATATACAGTTGTTACAAGATGGCATTGCTTCATGTGCTGAAGGAATGTATGACATTTTATTTTTGTCAAGTTGATACAGATTATGCATTGATTTTACTACTGGTTCAGAAGGTATATTTGATCTTGCGACACTGTTCTGATTTCCGTTAGAGCACAGAGACCTTATATACATGAGCTCATGTTTGCTGATGTTCTTGTTTAAAGGTGGAGTTTGTGATTTTAATCCAATACAAATTTTGTCAAATTCAGTGACTATCTCCTCATAGTCGGTTTGATGTCCGTCCATACACAGTCTTGCTCTGTGAATGGGAAACAAGCAAAACAACACCATTCTGTTGACAGTGGAGAGGTCATGATGTATAAAGAGAAAGGTAGTGATGGTAAATTTGGCACATGAAGGAGCCAGGAGTGGGTTATTTGTTTGGGTGTTGAGTTTAAATATAAACGTATTTCTCCAGAAACAAAGACTCCACCTTTAAATGACAAAGGCTAAGATGGCTTCCCAGGGGCTAGTAGGGCTAGGTATGGTTGGACTTTATTTGATGCTGTTCTTCATGTTGAAATCTGTTTCCCTTTTTAAATAATTTCAAATATAGCACTGCCATCTGTGGTTAGGGCTTAATTTTGGTTAAAATTTAGGTTATGGCTAGGCACTACAGAGAAAATTGGTTGGGTTCAGTTGAACAAAAGGGGAAACCCAGAATCACAAAGATACAGCCACAGTGTAGTCTCTACTTCAAAAGTAATGAGGTTTTATACCCAGCCCTAGTCATCAGTGACCAAAAAACATGAGTGTTGAAGAGTGTCAGCTGAGCCTAATGCCCAAGTCCAGGCTCAGCATTTCAGAATGTAGCCGTAGGTTTATTACTACATTATCTAACACATACAAGAAACTCATTTCTCATATGAACAGATCGTTTGTTCTGTAACACACTGTCAATTTAGATAGTGGTGAAAGCTCAGTGATGATAAAGACAAGCCATTTGAGGGAAATCTATAACTGCTATTAGGCTGTATAAATTTTAAAATGTAGAGCAGGCTCTGCAAGGAGCAGTTTTAAGGGTGTTTCTTCTTATTTTGTGTGTTAATATCATTGTATATATTGATTTAAAATGTAACTGTAGTGATTTTACCTGTTTAATAAGAGAATTGATGCAAATTATCACAGATGCTGATGTAATAAAGTATTCTTAAAATTATTTGTTGTTTTTCTTTTGAAACACTAACTTGAATCCCTCAAGATGTTCAAATGTAAGTGAGTGTATCAAGGCTGCATGGCTGCAGTAATAACGGACAAGATGGCTCTGATGGTAAATTATCCAGAGCCAGATCTGTTGCTATGCGTGTTCATGTTGCCGTGATTACCATGGAGATCAGGAGGCAGAGTAAATACCTGTTTAACACATGGAATTATTGTTACTAAACTGCAATTATAAAAGTGTAAATAAATTCTCACCTGTTCACAGGTTCAAGATACTGGAAGGGATTGTCATTGTGGGTTTAAGTACAATAAAATGTAACAAGTTTGTTACATGTGACATTCAGAGAGAAATATATATATATATATATATATATATATATATATATATATATATATATATATATATATGTATATGTATATATCAAATCTGATGTTTTATTATAAATTAAATATACTAATATAACGGCCTATAAGTCTTGCTGAAATGATTAGACCATTGGGATCGTTTCCAGTTTCTAAAATGTGAGGACTTTTCTGCATTAAGGTCTACTTTTACTTTTCAGTACATTTTCCTAATGACTTAGGTAACGTTTTAGATGCAGGACCTTTACATATAACATTGTATTTTTTATTGTGTGTTATCAGTACTTTTACTTGATTAAAGAAACTAAATACTTATTACACCACCGCGTGGGGCACATGTGTATCATGCACCCGCATCATCATCACAGAACATCTGTAACGCGACTCTCGATAAGAGGCAGCATTCTGTGCCAACCATAAGGGTCCAAAATGGAGTAACGTTAACGCTGAATACAGTGCAGTCGGAATTACACTGAATGTAATTTCACATTCACACATAAATTGTTCCGTCGCAGGTGAAAACTAATACTTCTAGAAATCGCTTCGTTGTTTTGCACGGAAGAATAGGTAACTACCATACATATACCATGTATAAATATTTGTATGGGTAACTGCAGGAAAGCTGCTGGATTGAAGCTAACGTTAGTCCAGTTAGCAGTAGCGGCTTATGTTAGCTACCGTTGTACCGACAGCTGTTTAGCATCTAAGGATGTCCTAACGTTAATCAACTGTCAAGAAAGCATTGGCTTTAAGCATCGTAGTGCAGTTATTTGTATTCTCACTGAAATAGTTTAGCAGTCTAAACAAAAGCTAACGTTGCTAAGGTTAGCTGCTTTGTTTGCGATGCTAATTTTAATGGTGTATAACGTTAGCCATTGAGAGGTGCGTGTGCGCGTGTAACTAGCTAGCTAGTTAACGTGTGTGTGGTAAGCTAACATCTGTCAACTAGAACCAACGTTAGCTAGCTTAACGTTGTGTTTCTACAGCTAGCTCCGGACTTGTGTTTACACTTTGTGGCCCTATTTTAGGGGTATCTTTAGTTCACTTCATATTCCCTTCTCGCATAAGACGAGAGTGTCGTATCACACTTTGTTAAATCTTCCATACGGCCTTGCTTGGTAAAGTAACGTTACCCTAACCTACGACGTTTTACAAAATTATACAATTCAATTCATATAAACGTTAAAACAGTGTGACAGTTTCCCAGTAACGTTAGATGTGTATTTACGATATGCATGTGTATGTCAAGGCTGCAGGCTTCAGTTTATTCTATTGGCTTGTAATGTTTGTGTAAGCCATGATCCACCCATCCATATGTACAAATAATCATGTATGCATTCAGAGGCATGCACTGTTATTGTTTTCCTATTACAGTCAAAAATGGAGCCATCAGAGCAGTCAGGCCCAGACTCCGGGTCTCAGGAAGTCAACCCTGTTTTTCTGCAGCAGCTCAGAGAGCTGGACATCCCAGAAGAGGCAGCCAAACAGGTGGGACATTACACTCAGGGTGTGCAGCTGATTTTCACATGTTGGCCATATTTACATAAACATTCAATAATTTGTATGAATGGCAATGTAGCATGGTCCCATTGCTGACCTCCAATGATCCATACTATCTAATGTGAACACTGCATTACTTAACAGCTTTCATGCTAAACATTCCAATTCACCATTGTTACATAAAGAATATTATCTCATTATCAAATTAATTTGAATAGCATACTTTAATAGCTGGAGCATACAATAAGATACAACTTTACTATCGATTAACACTAAAATTCATTTTGCGTTCCTGAGCGGTTCTGCTCAAAAAAATAAAAGTACACACAAAGTTAGACAACAATTACACATGTAGTACAAAAGATGAAAACACATCAACAGCCATAACAAAGAAGCATGATATCCTGTGATCCAGATCGTAATTGGCAGCACAATGATTATGGTTTAGCTACAGGATAGACTGATGTACAAAAGTGTTTTTGAGCTTGTTGGCTGTCTAAACGAAGGGACTCTAAATCGCCTGTTAGATGTCACAAGTTGGTATTCATAGTTTAAAACTTGCATGGAGTCAAAAAAGATGCTGTTAGCGAGTCTGAGCATGCTCTTCTTGTGGGTTGCTTAAAAGGCAGGTGCAACAGGTTGACCAATGATCTAAGCACAGGCTTTGAGTTGATTATATAATTTGATTTTTAGTTTTGCAGATAGGCTGCTGAGCCAGTCTGTAATACAGTACAGCATGACAGAATTCCTGGAGATGATCTCCAGAAATTGTTTATGGTATGTGTCCTTAGGGACAGTTTATACTAAGATTGTACAATACAAAGCTAGAACCTCAGCTAAAACAAATAGATGACTAAGCTGACATTGTGACACCACCCCTGGATGAACAGACTTGTTTAGATGCTCTCTGGCAGCTAGCTGGTTCTGCAAGATCAACGGTTCTATGTTCCTGGGTCCTTTGGAAAAGGAATGGGTAGCATATGAAAATGTTAGTGACTGGGAGTCACGTGATCGGCTCGACAGAGATGGCGGCTCAAGGTTTAGCTCCTGGCCCAATTTTGCCAAATAGTTGTGTTATATGGTTCCAACTCCGGTATTCTACCACTTTGTCCTCGATAGCGTCATTTAAAGCACAATGGCAAACAAGAAGAAACACCAACGTGGCGATACAGATGCCATTGCAGAGGCATTACTGGAGAAACAGAAAAGCTGCCTCGAACCAGTCAGATTTAACAGATGGGGATCAACAGCGACAATAAGCTAACTGCTATCCATGCCCAGCTAGCATCTCTAACTGCAAGCCTTGGCTCTATCAGATCTGATGTGGACGATCTAAAAACTACAGTGGAAAGCAACTCAGGTACTCTGACAGCCATTGCCACACTTTTCACTGGAGGTGAAGCTAGCTGGTATAGAAGACAGAAACCAAAGATGCAACATCCCCATAGTCGGGCTTAAAGAGGGGCTAAAAGATGCTAAGTATCTCTCGCGTTCCCTGCCTAAGTGGCTCCAGAAACTGACAGATGTACAGATCATTTTGGACTACAGTGATAGTCCAAAGAAGAACACCACTATTAGTCGCAAATTGATTTTCAACGTCCTTCACTACACAACCAGGAAGGCGATCCTACAGGCTGCGCGGAAATCTCCACCCATGGTCGGGGGTAGATGTGTCCTAGTTTTATTGCATTGCTTTCTGATATGATTACAGAGACTGTGTTTTTGAATGACATATGTGTCCTGTTTAATATAGCCTGCGCTCCATAGGTTAGTTGGGCCACTACTAGTGAAGATTGTCCTTTCCAATGTGCTTGCTATTTTGTGCTTTTTATTTCCTGTTTTTGTAGACAAGAAATGTGTTTATTTTAAAGTGAATTGAGTGGAATCCGTTGCGGTTGCTACCAGGTAACTAAGGGCTGCTGTTCCTTTTCGCTGCCCCGTGTCAAATCTTGATCACAGACCTATTTTGAGTGTTAGCCTTCTGGCTATATTTCCCCCTCGTCTTGCCTTCCCTGTGTGTCACTGTCTTGTCTGTTTTTGTTCTGTGTCTTACATGTTCTGTGTGTTGAGGGACTTATATTTGGATGCACTATTGTTAGGATTTAATGAAGTGAAAGGCAGTAGCATGTTGCTTTTTCCACATCTACTTTCATTTACAATGCAGCTTTTTTAACAATGGGTTATCTTACATTTTTAGTCTGGAACTGTGGCGGTCTGAATGTACCTCACAAGCGAGCCAGCACCCTAGCCTTACTTAAAAAAAGAAATGATGACATTGCATTATTACAGAAGACGCATTTGCTACAGACAGATACTGGCCGTTTAGCCAACAGATTCTATCATACAGTTACATCCTCCTCGGCAGGTTTCAAAACCAAAGGAGTGGCCATTATTGTCAAACTGAATCTTCCGCTTAAAGTTTTGTCCTCTTTGTCCTTTATGCACTTTCTGCCCAAATAAAGCTCAAGGTACATACATTATCTTCACATGTTCTGGGAGTGATCTCCTGCTGGTCAGTTCTGGAACAATATTGCATCCAAAATTTCCACCTTGATTAATGTTACTGTACCAGTTACTATAAATGTTTTGATTCTGAATGACCTGTCAGCCTTCCAGCTCTCTAAAGCTCAAAAACGTTTGCTGGACTTACAGCTGCTAAGAGAATGATTATGGATGATGATGTTGGAAGCCACCTCATGACCCATCTATCTGTACATGGACCCTTTCCTTTTTGGATGTTGTGTACATGGAGCTCTCCACGGCGCGGATTCCGTAGAGCGCCAGAAAAGACCCTGGACACTTGGTGCAACGTCGCTGACTTTTTGAGGTCCAGGCTGTAGTCTTGTGCTACAGCCTTTACATCAAACTGCGCATGTGATTGGTCCCTTGTCTTGTGTCTGTCTGTGTTTCGGTTTCTGCATGTGTTGTTTTGTCTGCCTCCCTACCAGCTTTCCTCTCGTGTGTTTTTTGCCCCTGGGACGCATTCCATGTCTCAGTGTATTGTTTGGATCTGTTAATTTCTATTTAAAAAAAATATTTATCACAAAAAAAAAAAATGTTAGTGACTGGTTTCAGTGCTTTGATTTTGATATCACTGCTCAATCAGTTCGTAGCTAGGCTTTTCATTATTGTTGAATATCCCAAATAATATATTGTGTATATATAAGTTTTAATTGAGCGGTGTATATAAACAAATTGTGAAAAATTAGATTTTACTGAATATATGTATTGCTTCGTTAATTGTTTGTCAGACAAAAGAAATGGCAGGTATGATCATATTATTTGTAATCTAACCCTTTTCATTGTTTCTCATTAATTCAGGCACTTCTACACACTCGGAACGTGTCTGCCGAGGAGGCGGCAATGTACTACTTCAACAAGCTGGAGAATGAGGTGCCCATAAGCTAGCCTTAGTCCCCACAGGTACACCTTGGTACATTAGACCTTGTGGAGTTTGTCCAAAGCCAAATCTCAGTGTCTCTTTGTATGCTCTCAACCGTTTAGGAGGAAGGAGACGATGACCTCATGTTCAAGATGGTATTTGTGGTGAACATGGACCTTGCCATGGGTGTTGGCAAGGTAAATTCAGCGGTGCCAATGTGTACTGTGTGGGATGTACAGTATGCTGTGTTAAATTACACAATCTATCCTAAAGAAAGTGTCCTAATATATAACGACAGCTCAGTCATTGTTTGCTTCTCCACTGGCAAAAAATTGGAGAAGGACATTTCAGCCAAGCTAACTTTTAGGCTCTTACTCCTATATTTAATCAATCATATGTCTACTTTTACAGTAAAGCCACTATGTGTTCTGTTATTTCACAAAGCATGTCTTTACTTTGCTTTAGTCTGTAATTTCCCACGTTCTTTTAATAATTATTACCTACCAGGTTCTGAGCTCTTTACTCTAAATTGGAGTAGTTTATGCCAATATCAGTTTCACTAAAAAGATTTTATGCAAATAGTGTTCTTATGTTGATTCAAATAGAAAAAAATGAAATGTTTTTGTGCCGTTATCTTTTCAGTGTGTAACTTTTTTTAACTTGGTCAGAAATATTACATATAGGCCTTTGTGTTTGTGCAGGTTGCAGCCCAAGTTGGTCATGCTGCTGTGGGTTTATACCAGACTCTACAAGAGAAGAACAGCTGGAGGGAGATGGCCTGGAAGTGGGACCACAGTGGGTAAGGACTGTATAGAGGACATGCACTGAAAGGTTGTGCATTTGTTGTGTAGCTCTGTATTTGTATGTAACACCCACTCACTTTGTGATGTTAGTTCATTAGCAAAGCCTTAAAATTAATTTACTTGTTTTACACTGAACATGTACTAATTTTAAGATTATGTAAATCATTGTTAATTCACTTTTAGTGACCATACATTTAACAAGAAATAATTAAAGCAAAACATGAGTTGCAAGCAATGAACTTTGACATTTTGCTATTTAAAAATGATTAACAATAATCTCAAAGTCCTAACAATGCCATTCCTTTAACTTTTACAGTACATATATCTTTTACATTTGATATTTTCCTTGTAAAAAATATAGCATGGAAAGTTCAGTGTCCATATCTAAAGCTCTGCGGTTCATTTATTGTAATTGTAAAACACTAACCTGACACGTCACACAGAACCATCTGAGAAGCTGCAATTGGAAACTGTTAGGAATGTGCTGTATTTTTATATAGCGCTTTTCTAGTCTTAACGACTACTCAAAACGCTTTTACATCATACAGGAAACCTTCACCACTCATACACATTCATACACTGTGGCTGCCGTACAAGGTGGCACCTGCTCATCAGATAAACATGCACACACATTCACACTCCGATGCACAGCATCGGGCGCAACTCGGGGTTCAGTGTCTCGCCCAAGGACACTTCAACATGGGACTGCAGGGCCAGGGATTGAACCACCAACCTTCCAATTGGCAGGCAACCGCTCTACCGCTGAGCCACAGCCACCCCTTGGCCAGGAAAAAGACAGTCACTTTAAAAAAGAAACCTGTTTACGTATTTTTGGCATTCAAAAAATCATGCCTAGTTCAGTTAAAGAGGATAGTTCAGTTAAAGAGGAAAGACTTAAGAGTGATTAATGGTTGTGCGCAGGCTCCACGCAGAGCTTTCGCCATTACCTACGTAAGTGGCCTGAAGTTTATACTTGTGTGTTGGTGTGTGCGTCGAACTCTCTAAGAGAATAGCAGGGCCGGCATGTGTGTGTGCCACCGTGGGGAGTGTGTGGTAGAGTGAGTGAGAGTGTGACATGATTAGCTTCAGAGAGAGAAGCGACACGAAAGATTTAATGAGAGAATCAAAGTGTCTTACCTGTGTTTTCTGATCATAGTGGGAAATCTGTAGCAGGATAAGTTAACCCTCTCCTTGATTCCATGTTGTTTATGGAGAGGGAGAACCAGGAAATGAGAATGAATGGGAATGCAACGCTACCAAGCCATGGCCGAGCAACTTGCGTTGCCACGACGTGTAGTTACATTTTTAGGGAGGTGCACATCAGGCTACGGCGTCTAGGGTCCGTGTCTCATAGCCACACCATAGATTTAACGCAGAAACATAAATCACGCTTAACTCAACAAAAAGTAAGGCATAGAGATTGTACAAATGTACAGAGCCAAAAAGTCGTCCATGTTCTCCCATGGATGTATTATAAGACCCCCCGCTTTCCAATTTGTTGTAATTTTGACAAAGGTCTTATTCTGACCAGTTGTACGCAGAGCGCTAGCTACTGTACCGGAGGAAGAGTTACTCCCGTCATTTTTTCCCCATACTTCCTGACTGATGCACTAACTGATGCAAACGGAGTCCGCCTTCCCTTTTCCCACTGGAGTCCTGCGCTTTGTCAGTACAGAAGATTCCGATCTGGGATGCCACAATAAAGCCAGGTCTCTACAAGATGTGAGCACAACAGTCTCCGATCTTCTGTTCCCGGTGTGGCAACATCACAGTTCATTTAGCAGAAGCAAGCATGTTCTACTGCTGCTGTTTGCAGAAAACCAAAATGTTACTCCATTCATGCTCCAGTTCCTGAAATTTTCATCCTTGAATTAAAAAATGCAATCCTTCAACTGTGTCAGGATAGCTGTGTAACTTTAGCTTTTTTTCTTTTCAAATCATGTTCCACCATCTGTGTTCTGGCATCTTTCTGGGGTCTCCTGGGTTCTGTCATTGTTTGTAGAAATGCTAAGTCAGGTGTGTTATTGCTGACATTGTTGCTACATCTTTTGCCAGATTTTATAATATTTTTTAATAATTAAGTCAATTCTAATTAATATTAATGATGAAAAATAAATGTGCATGGTGTTGATACAGAGCCAAGAAGGTTGTGGTCCAGGGCACCAACGTGGCTCATCTACTGGAACTGCAGGCCCTGGCCATGAGCCTCAGCCTGCCCACATACCTGGTCCAGGATGTAGGACTTACCCAGGTGAGTGGAAAAGGCCATTTGCAGATTATCTTGTGTCTTTTGGAGGCACCAGTAGTTATTCCCAAAAAATGTTATGGTGTTTTTCCATTACATGGTACCTGCTCGACTCTACTCGCCTTTTTTGCTTTTCCATTATGAAAAAAAGTCTCTGGTACCTGCCAACAGGTACGTTTTTTAGTATCATCTCTGTTTTAAGCGAGCTGAAGCGATACCAAACACCTTAAATAGTTTCCCCCTGCGGTGTTTCCGCCAGTTTCTTTTGAAACAAAATTTGTCTTCTGGCCATGGCAACAGAATAAAAAACAACACACCTTCGACGTTCTGTGTGTGTCGTGTTAGGTAACGGCCGTTTCCTGTAATGTCTCTATGACGGACAGACACACTCGCCTCTCGCAAGAGGCGGTACTAAATCTACAATGGAAAAAGAAGACAGGAAAACACGGGCGAGCCGAGCAGAGCTGGTACTAGCAGTGTGCAAGCGCCATTAGTCAATGTTGCCCTGTGACTTGACATTAAGAGTCTTAGCACAAAACTATCCCCACTTGTCTTTGGCAGGTGGAGGCTGGATCCCGCACTGTCCTAGCCATCATGGGGGAGGAAGAGATGGTGAACAATGTCACTGGGAGTCTGAAGCTGCTCTGAGGGGCTCATCCTCACTGTGGGAGAGGCATAGCTCTGCAGTGCCACAGTGCATCCAGCAGAGGGCAGCATTTCCCAGCGGCAGGGAGAGTCTTGGCATGCAAGTGTGTAACAACCTTTAAAAAAAAAAAAAAATGGCCTAAAGAACAAGGGAAAACAAGACATGTCCCAACACCAGAAAACACCCTCAGCCATTTATTCCCCTTTCATTCTTTGTCTGAGCCGCTTATTCGGCCGTTAAGAGCAGGAGAGAGGAGCCGGTTGTTCGCAGGAAAACGAGGCGAAGGCAGTCAAATTTTCAATTTCTGGTGACCTTTCTCTTTTCCAAACAGGCTATCTACTTAGAAGATAGTCACATTAGAATCTTAATCCATGTTCAAACACATCTAGTCTGTTGTCCAGTGTAGGATATGGCAAAGTAAAATCAAGCATTTTTGGTCTTTGACCAATATTGTAGTTGTGCTTATTCAAGGGGCAGTGTGCTGTGGACTAACACATATTGTAATTATAATTATACCCATAGCAGTTGTATGTCCGTGTTGGATTCTCTACTCCTGAGTGAAGGGTAATTTATGAACTGATAATATATGAACACTCATTTTTGACGTTTAAATGATTTTGTGTCTGTCTGCAACTATTCTCCCAAAGATCCCTATCCTATACCAATACCAATAATATTACTCATTATTGATAAATGGCTATATTTTGTAAATGCCTGTGGGGGGCCATATACTGTATAATTTGTGGTGTGCCATCCTAAACAGTATGTCAAAGTATCTTTATTGGTCTCCCTAAGGAGGAATTTGTTTTGGACACAGAGTAACATTGCTGCAAGAGTTACAACAGACACACGACAATAAGCACAGGGTTAAAACAAAAGACAAATGTATAGTAAATATATGGGCTACTCAAAGAGCTGTGCAAATGCAGTTACTAAAAAGTGTTGTAATGTTTTTTCTTTGTGCAAAAAGAAGAAAATACTTAAAGGTCCAATGTGTAGGAATTTCTCCCATCTAGCGTTGAGATCATATATCGCAATCAACTTTCTTGCACCACACAGTTCAAAGTACGTATTACAGATACGGTAGCCTTCACACTTCAAAAAGACTATCTTTTCATATTCATAGGAATACTTGGAATTGATGGTGGTGGCAAATATTCATGAAAAAGGACACATTTGTGAACAGGCAACATTGATTTTGATAAGGAACAACTAAACACGTTACACACTGGACCTTTTTAATTATAATTTTTGGATGTATTGGTAGAATTTGATGGTGGACGAGAGGTCCTATGGAGCCAAAATGTTATATAGTAAAGCTCTGTGCTGGGACTAACTTGATGCACTCTGACTGCCTGTGGTGGATAGTTAACACTAATGAAGTTAAATTTACACCTTGACAAAACACATAATTGTGCATACATGACAATTATTGTGGATTTGGTGATTAATAATCTTAATACACAAAGAATGTGTGAGCTGTTGTGTATGTTCTCACTAACAAATAATTGTGGGCATGAGCTGACTATCCCAAAATTCTTAGGTTAATGTCAAATATTATTTGTAACAGAAAACTTGAAAAAATAATGGCAGAGGCATGCATGCAATATGAAATGTACATTTTAACCGACAGTTAACATGTCCACACTTTGATACCTCCTATGTTATACAGTAATTTGTGAGAGTGCTCCAGACTATGGAGACCATTAAAATGTCTCTAGATTAAGTAACAACCAGCTTGAATCGTGTTTTACCTTACAGACTCAAACATGCATATAAAAGAGATTTGCTGTGGCAGTGAAAGCTGTGTGGGGGAGGGTTGAACAGCCATATTGCAGTGCGTGGTTTGGACTGACCATATGACATTGCTTTTTCACAGCAGTTACATTGACAGTATTGTGAAATATGGCCACTGCCTATCATGGCAGGCTGGCTGGGAATCGTGTGAACTGTCTTTATGTTTTGTAGAAAATGATTCTGGTGATCAAGGTTATAAAGGGTAACATTACGAGAAGATGCACACAGAAAGGACAGGAAAGCGCTATTCTAAGAATTTATATTCTAGTGAAATTATGAGTAACGTCAAACAAAGAAGTCAATTCACTCATATTTACCTTACTGCTGTGGGTAGTTTCTGTTCTTTTATATAATTCGACCATTAAAGATACATTTTCACCATCAGCTGAGCTAGCTTGTGTTGAAACATTTCAACATTGAAAAGTGTACTTTGACTGATTCAATATTATGTACCTCATGTTTACTACTTTAATCACTATGATGGTCTGTCATTTCTGATGTCAAGGTATTGCGTGCATTTGTGCCACTATGATATGTAGGAAGACAAGTGTTTACTACATCTGTATACTGCTTTGTTCGGCCTACCTTAACCGTGATTTCCTGATTCTGATAATGAAACTGAGTCTTAATCAATTTTATTATCCCTCACATCCGCAACAATTGTATTCCGCTGTCTAATGTAGCCATAACTAATCAGACCTCTGCAACAAATGACGTTGGCATTTATTACCACAGCCAATCAGATTCCCACCCCACCCCTCAAGTCTCATGACAAGAAACCGTGACTATTCGTTTATAAAAATCAAAGTCGTCCATATGTCCAAAGTATTCTTTACTTGTATCTGGCGAAAATAACGACTGCGATTTGTTTGTAAATCCAGTGTGCGTGGTAGCTAAGCCAATAACTAACATTACATCACAGCAAAGGTCGTGCTCGTTTTTTCGCCTGTCACTAAGATTTTTTTGGGGGCCCGCTGCTGAGAGGTATTTAAGCTGTGTCCGTTACTTTTTCAGTGTCTGTTGCAGAGTATGGGAATAGACTAATTTCGGCAGCGAGAACAAAGTAGATAGACCATTAAAAAAAGTATTTGCAAAGCAGGAGCACTGTTCAATTTCCCTGTCCAACCCATAGACTGTAGCCTATATAAAGAGGTCCAACCCCTTCCGAAATGCTACCAGAGAGCGACACCTCATACCATGGATATATTATAAGCCTCACGCTCAATTCATCTGATATACCGGTAGGTGGGGCTGACCCAGTGGGCTAACCCTGCCTCTGGTGTCCCTGGAATTGGGCTCCAGAGACCCCGTGTTGTAGCTAACGCTTGCTACTATATAATTGCATGATAGCTCCTTCCTTATTAAATAGATAAACATAACCTTCAGATAAAAAAAAACATTAATTCCAATCCCATGGCATTTGAATTTAATAACGAGCATTTCCCGAAATTCTGAAGGTAAGATCCTCTGTTGGGTGTCAGATTATCTTCCGAATCCAGCCACTCTCGCTCTCCTTGCACGCCACCAGTACACACATATCATAAATGGAACAGAAATTTCGCAGCCGGCCAGCCCTCCTCAAAGCAGTGCCCTCCCCGTTTGACGTAGTTGACGGAGGAAAAAAAATCGACGCTGGAATTTACCAAGGACGTATATCGCGTGTGTAACATGACTGACATATTGCTGTCGAATCGTTGGCGAGAGGCGGAATATCGCAGCAAGGGCCGCCCAAGGAGAGAGCCCCTGCACTGTCGCCAGGGAAACCCCGTGGCGTGGTTGTGTGTCAGTTTCGCTGGGACCCGCGGTCGATGCCGGTGAGGAGGAGGGGGATGGGCGCCTCTGCGAACGTAAGGACCCGAGACAGAATCAGAGCCCTGTATCACATACAGCAGCATATACCCCATTATAAATAGACTGTATACATACAATACACTAAAATACATTATTCACGGGGATCTATAATAGACATTCAATGGATGCGGTGCACCTGAACAGGACAGGGGATTTAACTTTCCGCCTATGCGTGGGAGACACTGAGAAGTTTGTGTCCTACCCCTGGAGAGGGAGCTACTTTTAAGGGCAAAGGATACAGGAGACTCCGAGGCCTACCTTCAGGCCTACTGGTCTGGTTGGATTTGATGTTGGGATACTCTAAGGACCTCACATTGTACATGCATTTGCCTCGTTTGCTGAAGTTTGGAATGCCTCTTTAGGTAAGTACTTTTAAATATGTGTTAATTGTGACCATCATCTTCTATAAATGGGGGCAATAACATAAATATAGCATACATGTAATGATCAAGTAGCTAGTCAACGAAGCATAGCCATAAAACTTACCAACTTGGTCAAAGCGTCACCTTAAGTTTATTAGAACAAGTTGGTTGCCCTCACTATCTTTTCACTTTTAAGTCGCTTTTGCTTGGCTGGCTAAAAAGCCCCCCGTGTTGATGGTCTGCCTTGCAGGGCTGCTCTTAGCTGTGTCTGGACGGATGTTCCATGACTTTTTGATCAGCTCCTCGTGTTGTTTTGATAGCTAGCTTGTTAGTCTGGGAAGCCACCACATTACTTGTTTTATAATGACCAATGTCATAGCAGTATTTTAAGCAACAATGTCCCCAAAGCTCCGAACACCATTCTGCAAGTTTTCAAGAGTTTGACTCGTGCATTAGTCCATTAGGGGTGCCGTTAGTTCAGTTTGTTCTCGGTTTTCATACCACATTTTGCTATCGTTATTAACGTGACATTACCCTTAGAGTTATTATATTTGCCCTGAGTCCGCTGAATTAAACATTGATGTCGTTTGTATTAATATATAAATCAAGTTTCGATAATGTGTTTCCGCAGAGGCTTATTAACATACCACTAACGTAACAGTCAAACCAACTTCCAGCAGCACATATCTAATCTATTCGCGTTTGTTGCATAGTTGTTGTTATGCTGAATTGAAAATAATGTAGACATGCATCTTTAAGGTAAGGAAGTTTAGTACCAGATCGCGTAAGGTAACGTTGTTAATATGCACTTGTTAAAACCAATCCTGACGTTGTTATTTTGACAGTAATGGGTTACATGTTGTTATGGGACCACGAAACTGTCGAATGTTTTTAAAGGTACACATGACACAACTTGCAATTTGATCATTATTGGCGACTCATGTTAGCTAAGCAACCAGCTGCTGTATTAGTTAGCGTTAGCCACAGGCAACAAATGCTATACTAGCATTTTAGCTAACTTTTTTGATGTTTTCCAGTTGATTGTGTACTTATTTTAAACCAGCAACGTTACTCTAAAGCACATACTCTACGAACCTTTAGCTATATATACCTAAAGACACGTTGACTAATTACTGCAGTAAATCTCTACTAATAAGTAGCTACACATACGTTTGGTTTTAGAAAAAAACAAATATGGTGTCTGAAACATGATTGTGTTTGGTCATATAATGTTAATGCATTTGTCTTTGGCAACATTTGCTTAGTCGTGTGAATCAAGCTGAAAGCTCGGATGTGTTTTCTCTAATTGTGCTTGTTTTTTTCCGTGTGGTATCCAGCAATCAGAAATCCAGATCTGTTGGGTAGTGACTTGCTCTTCTTCACCTCCCCCACCTACCAACCCCCAGCCTCGGTGGCGGTTAAGAGGAATGGGTGGCATTTTAGAGGGGAGCTCTTGTTTCCTTTTTTAGCCTCCATTTTTATTTCAACGTGTGACATGGTGCTAGCAGCATTGTTGAGTCGGAATGCAGCAATCACAAGTTTCGACTAAGTGAGAGACCGTTGCGTGGTTTGGTAACGTTAATTCGGATCTTTTCTAAATTATGGAAGAGCTTTACAATTTAATCTTTACCTATATTGGGATGATTTCACGAATAAATACCTGTTCTCAAGATTTAGCTACTCCTTGTCATTTTTAGTGCAGTTGATAATCATTTTAGGTTAAATGTAACACATTTAGAACTGTGATCTAGCAACGACCACAGTTGACAAGGAATACTACTAAGAGATTAAATAGTGCTCTTCCTAGCTTGCCGTATGTTTTTGGCGAGGTTTTATATTTATTAGGACCCGTTTTCCGAGCACTAATGGCTGCCCTTACCGTGGCCTGAATAGCTGTGCCTCGCATTGTGCTGCGCCTGTAGTCCGGAGCAGTGGGCACAGCAAGCAAGGAGAAAGACCTTATCGGACATGGTTAGATCAATGAATGTGTAACTACCTCTCTGCAGTGAGCATTTTGTCTTACCTGTCAATTTGTTTTACCTGTCATAACTCAAGATGGCCATACTCAGTCAAAAAGCACATTCCAAGCAAACATTGTTTAAAAAACACATAATAAACTGATTTAAGATTGAAAAATGTATTTGGGGCTTCAAGTAACAGTGTGTTTTTCTGAACCGTTGTCAACCTGGCTTGAGTACAACGATTACTATACTCTGCTGTGGGTGCCAGCACCAAGTATTGATCTTGATGCCTGTTGGAAAGCCTGATTGCAGTGTGCTGAGCCGTGGTTTCATTGGTTGCGACTGGCATTCTCTGAATATGATTCACATCTTTTAATAGACTGTGTAGGCGGCAGCATGCAAACCTGGCCTCTTAGAACCATTGGAAACATGAGCCCCTCCGGCACTTCCCCTGACGTGCCTTATTAACTCACCCTTCCACCCTGGGAAAGCTAAGAATGAACTGCTTGGCTGCTTGTTGCTGCTCTGTCGGGAACTGACTCGCCATATTGTTTTTCTACGCATCTCAAGCACCTTCAGATTGTGTGTTGGAGTGATATACGTGTGTTGAGGGTGTTGAGTTAAAACAGTTGGTTAAAGAGGACTGCCTTCAAGAGTAGCACTGTGCTAGTGTTTGGTTAGCTGTCTGCAGAATGGGCCCTGCTGTCCAATATGTGCCTCTAAAATATTGGGGATCTCAGAAATGCGCAGACATGCAAGATTAGCCAGGCCTTGTTTATTGTTTACAAAGGAATTTTGACTTATTCACATTACCAGAGTGGTCACAAACCAAGAAATTTAACTGTTAGGTGACATGCCCTTGAAAACGATAAAAATGTGGGGGCGCTGTGTTTAAGATGGAGTGAAGCATGATATTGGCACATTTCCAAAATAAGACAGCATTCTGTCTCAATGCAGGCAGTTGGATAAGAGGGAGCAGGGGGTGTTGCTGTGAGGAATAGGGGGGAACCCTATCCTTTTTATATTTCATTTGCATGCTGATGACACTGCATCATTACATGGGGGGCAGGTGTAGCTATTGATATGTTAATATGGTTCAGTGTGTGTGACCAAGTCTACTAAGCCAGTGTTTCGGATCTCCACCTCCTATGCAAGCTAAAATTTTAAATTCACATAAGTGATAAGCAACCGTGTGCATTTTCTCTCTGAATTTATTGTAGTTTTTACCACACTCTATTTTATTAGTATGTAGCAACTGAAGCTTTCTTGTTTCCTGAAGACAAATCAAGTACTGTTTCTTGTATAAAAATATTCAGCTGTTAAGTCACACCTGTATGTATGTGTTTATATATTTAGCATATGAAAAATAACACTTTTAAAATGCTAATCATGTAGATATGGATAAATATAGCACCAATCCAGCTACATTCCCCTCTCTGTACCTTCCCCTCTGCAGCTGCTGTGTGTTGTGTGGCTTGCCATCTTGCACAACGGGGTTAAAAACAAGTCGCTCTGACGCCTGCCTTATCACTGCATTCCCATTGGTGCAGGAGCTCTGGGAGCTGCTCCAATGAGGCCCAGCATTTCCTCTGCGTTGGTGGAGTGGTGTTGCAGAGGGCTGTGCTGGTTAATTCTGTTTCTTGCCAAGAAGCAATGCTTCTTGGGAGAATAATGGAAGAGGAGGCTGGGGGAAAAACAAGGCCAAAAGGGGGGTGAGGCAGGCAATCTATGTAATCATCATCATCACTCTCTCTCTGTCACTGATCTTTTTTTGTTACTATTATATTTTGTAAGTCATTTACTTTTCTGAGACACTGCCTGTCTCGCTTGTGATACTTGGCTGAGCGTATAGCAGTAAAAATCTCAGACATTTTAGGCTTCAACACATCAACCCTCTATCTTTCCTTTCCCCTGGTCCTGTGTCTTTTTTGTTCATGTAACTAAGGAGAGAGAGAGAAGTAATGATTGATTAAAATACTTAATACTTTATGGGAGGTGAAACCGAGATTGCAATACAAGCACATTTCCAAGTGTGTTTGCTCAGAGGGTGTTGTCAGGCAGAGAAAGAGAAAGCAAATAAGCAGCAGGACAGAATAAAAAAACAACCATGAGAGTCCAACCGCTCACAGCAGTCTTGTTTTGTAATGAACAGCAGCATGCTAAAACAAAAGAGGAAACAAATGGTTGGTGTCAGGTTTTTCCAGTTCATAAGGGCCTTGCTCTGTCACCTTGAGCTTTTTTCTTTCCCCCCCACCTCCTAACAGTGGCCATGAAGGGAAAAGTACAACACTAAAACAGAACACACAAAAGCAAATTAGAAAAATATTTTAGAAAACACTTACATTTCACAAAACACAACAGTAGTATTTGGTTAGACTCAAACTGGAAAAGGTATCCTTTGGGATAACTAAAGTTTTTTTTGTTATCTTCATCATCCAGACCTGTGAGGGGCACTAATGTGCAATAAGGCATCCAGTTTGCTGGAAATCCAAAAAATAAATTCTTCTGTTTGTTGCAGACTTGACAGACAGTGAATTGAATCAGCGATTAGGAATCATTATACATACATACATACCTACTTTTTACTGTTTGAATCTCACCAAATGCTGTTATGTTTTCTGAAATGTTGTTCTTTGCAAGTTGCTGTTGTTTTGCCCATCGTACACACACGCAAACACACACACAGTTTAAAATGCCAATCCTGAATGATTTTTCACTTTGTGTGACACCTTGCATTCTTGCATTGTCTTGTCGTCTCACATTCACTATATGTTGTGCTATAATTGTTATTGTAAGGTTGAGCCAGGGCAATCCCTCAAGTCACTCTGAATAAAGGCCTGTTTACACCGGGACGAATTTCGCGCGCGATATTCCCCGACGTGTAACGCGTCGTGACTAAACAAAGGGCGTCAATGAGAGTGTGCACACCGACGCAAAAAACGCCACGGGTAAAAGCGTCATTTTTTTAAAAACGCCTCGGGTTCGTTTTTTGGTTTGACGCGCCGCGTCAAAAACTATCCGACCAATGAAATCGGCCCTTTTGCTCACGTGTCTTGTGCTTCTGAAGTTACAGTAAAACACAACTTGGGGCGCTCAAGCACAAAACGGTCTTACCAAGCACACAAACGAAGAAGACATATATACGCCACCGTCATCACTGCCACAAGACGAGGAAGAGGCAAAGCACGATGTCCAAAATAAATGTTGAGCTGCTGGTCTCGTTGGTTTCGGAACATAAAGAGCTATATCTGATTTAGAAGAAATGTTCTAAATACTTGCTCTCTTCTTCTGAGTTGCAAGCGAGTATCAGAAGCGCAAAGTTGCGCAGCGCCACCCTATGTACGGGGGTATTTCTGTTTTACATGAAGCGCCATCTAGTGACAGATAATGAATTTGCATGTTCATTCGGCTCATCGTCAGCGAAAATCGCTTGGGTGTGAACACAAACGCGTCGAAAAACGCTGACGAATAACGCCCGCCGATATTCGTCCCGGTGTGTACGGGCCTTAAGACTGTTGGTCAAATGAGGAAATGTAAATGTATTTGTTATGCAGTGAGATCACATGTGAGAGACAGAGGGTGTCTCTGGTTTATGTTATGCCAGAACATGAGCTTATCTAACAAGATGGCTGTTATGGACCTCTTGCCTCTGTGAGACTACTACTTGAAAAATATCCCTCTCCACATTTGGGAGTAGACATGGCTTACAGCGATATTGTGAAGACTAAGTGTCTTTCCCTTTAAAGCACTTTAAATATAACATGTTAATCTCAGATGCTCAACAGTTAAAAAAAGTTTAAACTTCAAAGTCTTGTTTTCTTTTAGGTTGGCTGCCGCCATGGTTAGGTATTTATGATAAGAGTTAATTCCTTAGAAGTAGCCTCCTTTCAGCTTGACTTCAGAGGGAAAAAGGAAACGGAAGTTGATCAGAAAGAGGTAGTCGAGCAGGCAGAAGTATTTTTTCGTAGTCCTTTTTTCCCCTCCCCTATGTTACTGAGCCTCAAATGGACAGTGGTTGGCCCTGAAACAGATGATTGATTTTGTGTCATGCTGGCCCTGCTGTCGACTGCTCCTCCCCACCCCCACCCCTCTTATAGCACCTAGTTGGCCTTTGTTCTCCATTGTATGTCTCTCATCCCGTCTGGTCCTGGTCCATGCAGGCAGCTGGACATTTCTGTGTTAATGGCGGGCCACGCTGCGCTCCCAGGATACTCAACCACTCAGACAACAACCACATGAGTGCTAGAGTTAAAGCATTATTCAGTGACAATATATCCCAGTCTCATCTCTGGCATGTGCAGACTAAGCTTAGTTGTTTATATTTGTGTGCCATTGGATAAAAAGTTGGCTGCTGTAATTGTGATCAAGGCCAATGATTGCTTTGCTGTAGTGAGAAACGGTTTGTTCCAGTGCACCACATAATTGTTTTATTTTGCCTGGTTTAGAGAGTTTCCGAAAGACAACTTGTATACAGTCATGGTTAAAGTGCTTTTGAAGTTTTGTTTTGGCTGTGTGAGTGCTTGCGCGTAATTTTTCTCTCCTCGGTTGTGCTCAAACTGTTATATCACCATGACAATCAAAGCAATTGTGCATCATATTAGATTGTAATATTAACAATGTAGATCAAGGTTCATTTATTGTCATTGTACAACTCAGTGTTGCGCAACAAAATGCAGTTGTTGTCCCTTTATGCTACACAAATACAATAAAACAAAAACAGTAATTCTTGTAGTACATTTTTAACCGGTTAACCGAATTTTGACCGTGACAGTTAAAAACATTATTTTCCCCATTTTTTTTGCATGATAAAAGAAAAATAGTCATCACAATCAATTGTACATTTTCTTAGCTGCCAGTTAATTTTGCTAGAGCTAACTTTGCACATTAAGTTTTATCAAAAAATATGTGAGCGGTCAATGGAGGTTATTTAAACCAATTTTTACGTTAATTTGATCGCTATAAATATGCGAGTACTGCTAGCTGCCTTCCGGGATGAGCGTATTGAGCCAGGCTTCGGTGATAATCATCACGCATCGGTTCCGTGTGTATTTGTAGCTCATCCATTTTATGTGCAATCTGTCTGTCGTTGGTGAGTAGGAGGCTTGGCAGTGGCGATCTGTGTGGTAGTTCCCTTAGCTGGTCTAGCAGGCCCGACCAGCATCCTTGATTCTGCTTTCTCTCCCGTCCCCGCCTTCGTCGCCTTCCGGTCTCAACAACAATCCACTGATTGCATCAAACAGCCCTCCCTTAGCTGTGATATAATCACAACATATCACAGACTGAAGTGAGCTTTTATAAAATGGTCATCAAGTATTTTTATTTAAAAGGTATAGTCACATTCCTATTTAAATATACACTCACCTATAGGATTATTAGGAACACCATACTAATCCTGTGTTTTACCCCCTTTCGCCTTCAGAACTGCCTTAATTCTACGTGGTATTGATTCAACAAGGTGCTGAAAGCATTCTTTAGAAATGTTGGCCCATATTGATAGGATAGCATCTTGCAGTTGATGGAGATTTGTGGGATGCACATCCAGGGCACGAAGCTCCCGTTCCACCACATCCCAAAGATGCTCTATTGGGTTGAGATCTGGTGACTGTGGGGGCCATTTTAGTACAGTGAACTCATTGTCATGTTCAAGAAACCAATTTGAAATGATTCGAGCTTTGTGACATGGTGCATTATCCTGCTGGAAGTAGCCATCAGAGGATGGGTACATGGTGGCAATAATGGTATGGACATGGTCAGAAACAATGCTCAGGTAGGCCGTGGCATTTAAACAATGCCCAATTGTCACTAAAGGGCCTAAAATGTGCCAAGAAAACATCCCCTACATCCTTACATCACCACCACAGTGATGGATCCATGTTCTCATTCTGTTTACGCCAAATTCTACCTCTACCATCTGAATGTCTCAACAGAAATTGAGACTCATCAGACCAGGCAACATTTTTCCAGTCTTCAACTGTCCAATTTTGGTGAGCTCTTGCAAATTGTAGCCACTTTTTCCTATTTGTAGTGGAGATGAGTGGTACCCGGTGGGTTCTTCTTCTGTTGTAGCCCATCCGCCTCAAGGTTGTGCGTGTTGTGGCTTCACAAATGCTTTGCTGTATACCTCGGTTGTAACAAGTGGTTATTTCAGTCAAAGTTGCTCTTCTATCAGCTTGAATCAGCTCTCCTCTGACCCATTCTCCTCTGACCTCTAGTCAAACAACTCCACAGCGGCAAAGCCCCAGGGATTGATGAGATCCGTCCAGAAATGCTGAAAGCTCTGGGTGTGGAGGGGATGTCTTGGTTGACACGCCTCTTCAACATTGCGTGGAAGTCTGGGACGGTGCCTAAGGAGTGGCAGACCGGGGTGGTGGTTCCACTCTTCAAAAAGGGGGACCAGAGGGTGTGTGCCAATTACAGGGGTATCACACTTCTCAGCCTCCCTGGTAAAGTCTACTCCAAGGTGCTGGAAAGGAGGGTTCGGCCGATAGTCGAACCTCGGATTTAAGAAGAACAATGCGGATTCCGTCTTGGCCGTGGAACAACGGATCAGATCTTCCCTCTCGCAAGGATCTTGGAGGTGGCCTGGGAGTATGCCCAACCAGTCTGCATGTGTTTTGTGGATCTGGAGAAGGCGTATGACCGGGTCCCCCGGGAGAAATTGTGGGAGGTGCTGTGGGAGTATGGGGTGAGGGGGTCCCTTCTCAGGGCCATCCAATCTCTGTATGACCAAAGCGAGAGCTGTGTCCGGGTTCTCGGCAGTAAGTCGGACTCGTTCCAGGTGAGGGTTGGCCTCCGCCAGGGCTGCACTTTGTCACCAATCCCGTTTGTAATATTTATGGACAGGATATTGAGGCGTAGTCGGGGGCGGGGAAGGGTTGCAGTCCGGTGGGCTCGGGATCTCATCGCTGCTTTTGCGGATGATGTGGTCCTGATGGCGTCATCGGTCTGTGACCTTCAGCACTCATTGGATGGGTTCGCAGCAGAGTGTGAAGCGACTGGGATGAGGATCAGCACCTCTAAATCTGAGGCCATGGTTCTCAGCAGGAAACCGATGGAGTGCTTTTTTCAGGTAGGGAGTGAGTCCTTACCCCAAGTGAAGGAGTTTAAGTACCTTGGGGTCTTGTTCGCGAGTGAGGGGACCAGGGAGCGTGAGATTGGTCGGAGAATCGGAGCAGCTGGTGCGGTATTACATTCTGTTTATCGCACCGTTGTGACGAAAAGAGAGCTGAGCCAGAAGGCAAAGCTCTCGATCTACCGGGCAATTTTCGTTCCTACCCTCACCTATGGTCATGAAGGCTGGGTCATGACCGAAAGAACGAGATCCAGGGTACAAGTGGCTGAAATGGGTTTCCTCAGGAGGGTGGCTGGCGTCTCCCTTAGAGATAGGGTGAGAAGCTCAGTCATCCGAGAGGAGCTTGGAGTAGAGCCGCTGCTCCTTCGCGTCGAAAGGAACCAGTTGAGGTGGTTCGGGCATCTGGTAAGGATGCCTCCTGGGCGCCTCCCTAGGGTAGGTGTTCCAGGCATGTCCAGCTGGGAGGAGGCCTCGGGGGAAGACCCAGGACTAGGTGGAGAGATAATCTCTTCTGGATAAACTACTACACACAAATAGTTAAACACTCGGCCGAGAGCAACAACTGTGCCTGATGATTCCCTGTTCATGTGTAGTGAAGTCCTCCCACGGCCGCCTCCCACCCACCTTATTGGCCAGCCATCGCATTTGGTTGCTCTGGCACGAGCATCGGTACTACGAACAAAACAATAGTTGGAGAGTCGTCACCCAGCAGAGCATGGCAAGTTTAAGCTCAGCGTAGAGTGAGGGAAAAAAAGGCGGCACCCAAACACCAGATAGTAACACAAGCAACGATAACTAGTCGTTTTGCCTATTTCTTTCTGTCATCGCCGATCGTCATGACGATAGAGAAGCGACCCAACTGCTTCTTGTTTATATTCAACATAGCAGCCACCGAACATGCCGTCAATGTCACAACAAACCCGTTGATGCCGCTGTCGCTTCTACGTCACCCAAATCGTTGGTCTGATTGGTTGAAGTATGACCATTGGTCACGCAAACTTGCCAGACCAATGCTCAATCTCAAATATATTGAACTTGGCTTAGTTTGGTGATAGCCAGACTATATTCACCCCATAGGGCTATGCTGTAGAGTCATCTGACGATTGTATCCAACAATAGCTCCCATGATTTGAGTTGACCAAACTCTATACAGCTCTGTTTTATATCCAGTTACATTGCCCACCTGGTGGAGATGCCAATACACTACAAACAGGCAGACTGGCCAATACTATACACGGCCATATCAGCTGCTCTAACTAAACAAAAAAAAAGGAAAAGTGATGGGTATTGGCCCTCTATCGGCAGATATTGCTCATTGATTATCAAAAATCAGTATCGAAGGTTAAAACGTGTTTTGGGCATCTCTTTTTACAGCAATCACTTTCACAAGTTCACCTGTTTCTCTGTGCTTTTTCAAATAGAGCCTTGAATTAGCTATGACAGGTTACATTACCTAAAATTTACGTTTGGCAGTTCCAGGTGTACTCATTGAAGACATTATCATATTCTAGTTGTGTGGTGATGCCTGGGGCTGCTCGATTATGGGGAAAAAGCATAATTACAATTATTTTGGTCAATATTGAAATCCCAATTATTTAACGCAGTTACTCATTGACTTTTAAAATCCTAACTAGGCTATCTGTCCAATTTGAGTTTTCTCTTGAACGACTAAAACAACTTTTGAACGAACACGTTTCCACCAAAACAATTTCCTTCCTGACGTTATTTTGCGGTGGTACTTAAGCTCCGTGTTGAGCATAGCGACGCCCAAGACAATTGTGATTGGCTTAAAGAAATGCTAATGAACCAAAGCACATTTTCTCCCATCCAGGAATGCTTGTGTAGACTAGCCAGACCCTCCTCCGCAGCACAGTGGAGGACCCAATGGTTGGCACTGTGGCCTCTAGGGGTGTAAAAAATAATTGATTCTTAGATGCACTGCGATTCTCTCTAGAACGACGCAAGTATTTCTATTTATTTTTTTTATTTCTAGACCTCTATCTGTAAAGTGTCTCGAGATAATGCTTGTTATGAATTGATACTATAAATAAAATTGAATTGAATTGAGTCCCATTCAAGAAACCCAACGTCACCCTGCGGTGGACAATTACTTTACCGGCTATCAGACATCTGTCCATACCGCGGCGTGAAAGTCTTGGTAACGTTACAGAAACACACAAGAAACATCACTGGCTATCGCTAAAGGTGTAATCACTTTGAAGGTAAAAGAAGAAACACAAGCACTGAATGGCCCAGGAATTTGTGTAACAATTGGTGACTGTGTCCTGCAACAACAAAGCAAAGTCGCTTCAACTCTTGCTTCATCTCTTTTCTTTCTCCGCTGCCTTCACGTGCAATTGGAAATATTGATCCATTCATCCATGTATGTATGTATGTAATGTATGTATGTATGTATGTATGTATGTATGTATGTATGTGAATCTTCTGTAAACTGCTGTTTTTTTCATGCCAATTGAACTGATTTTACATACATATTAATACAGTCATTTTTAATTTCTGCACACTGAAGCAGGCTAGTTGTGTGTGTGTTTGTGTGTGTGTGTGTGTTTAAATGTGTTTGGGTGAGTGGGAAATAAGAACTACAATGAACCACATATGCTGTTTGTCTTAAAGGCAGGCCTTTTTGATTTGCCTGTTTTTTATCTTGAATTTCCTCCTCCTGTAGCTCAGAAAGTGCAGCTCGACCTGCGCAGTTGTAGAGAATGACTGATATATCCCTATCCTTCTTGCAGCAAGCATGTGTGCGGGGGCGGACTGAGGGGGCTGGTGTATTCTCACTGGACTGGATGTGTTGTGGAGGATTTTAAAGGCACAGGTGGACACTGTGCAAGCATGGACGTGATGTTCAAACTGTATGTATGTTCATGTTAGGGCTGTAACGATACACCCAACTTTGGTTCGATTTGGTTCACGATTTTTGACCCACGATTTGATACGAACCTCGTAATACATTTTTTCTGCCACATGGCATGGTTTTGTCATTGATTACATCCCAGTTTGCAACACAGTAATACAACAGATACCTTATTCATTGATATTGTTTGATTTCCATGTTGATTGATCCAACACCAAAGATTCTATTGGACTTTAAAATGTTTCCAAAATCGTTTCAGTGGTTTATTGACTCTTTGGAATGAGACTATTTGAATATTTGTCACAATTCCTCTCCCAACCTGTAGGGGGAACGAAGAGGAAAAGTGCTTTGGTGCCTACTAAGGAGCTGGTTGGCAAGTAGCTAATGCTAATGTAATTCTTGGTGGTTAACGTAAGATTACGTCACTGTCCAACACGCTCAATTATTTTTAGTATGATTGTTTTGACCACGGTTAACAACTTTGGGCTAGCTAACCCACAAATTCATCACTAACATTAACTGTATGGATAGACAACTAATATAATGGTTATTTAGCTATTTACCACACCTCTGTCTTCTGCCTCAGTCTCCCGGCACTGCAAGGCTTTAGTCGGGATGAGAGCTGACAACAGCCCCGGTCTGTGAACACATCCATTCCACAGTCAGCCCCAAGCCAGCAAGCAACCATTCTCTATCATTACAGCTCCGGCCGGGGGAAATATCCACAGTCAACCCCCTGCCAGCTAGCAACCATCCCCGTCAGCACTTAACTCCGGTGCTAAGGACGCTAACAATGCTTTACTGTACTGTCAGAAAACAGACCCAGACACCCGATGTTCTCTTTAGATTACATAAATCATAGTCTCGCATTGCCAGACCTTACTCCAGAACGCTGTTTTTCCACACATACATTGCAGGAGAAAGGAGAAAAAAAACGCTGTATGTTTGCATTTCTTTAAACCAATCACAATCGGGGTGGGCGGTACTAAGCTCCGGACACAGGGGCGCTGGCTTTGCAAAATTGTCTCAGGAAGGATAATATAAAATTAAGTTAACTATTCACACAATACAGTAAAATTAGTTTTTTTTATAATTACCTGGTTAGCTTACCTAATTTGCTCTGACCAGTGTATCATCGTTTGCAACGTTACTTTGTCGACAGCAATCCTACCATAATCAGCCCTAAAACGGCCCAGTTGCATAGCAAAAGCCGTAACGTTAAACATAGTCTTTGTAAATCTTCATAATCATTCCCAAAAAGAACCAAGCTAGCCTGCCTTGTTGCACCATCCAAATGTTCTTCAAAACCATTTTTAGTGTGTAGAGGTGAAGCTAAAGAAAAAGCATAGTTAAACGTAGTTGCATATTAGTGACATTGTGCAGTTGTTTGCATGAAGCGTAATGGTTGTCAGTAAGGTAGAGATCACTAATGCAAAACTTGGAGGATCAGCTTGTCACTAAAATGCTAATTGCTGATCCACCTTAAAGCCAGTCCACCTTTAAGTTAGTAAGGCCGTTTTGAAGTTGTTTCTAGCTCTTTGGCTAACTCACTTTAACTAGCAGGTAGCAAGCAATACATGGGAACCTGGCATGACAGCACTGCTACATTTACTGCTAACTTCATAGTGTGTGTGTGTGTTTGTGTGTGCGCTTTTAACGGCTAAGTCCCCCGGCTGCTAACAGCTGGGGCGGGACAAATTATGTGATTGGTTGGAAATGACAGTGTTGTCACACACTTTAAAAAAACAACAACAACATACATTTGTCTCACTGTGCTTTACACTGGGTTTTCACCATAGACTGTATAAAAGTGTGATGTTCACATGCAGCTTCAACAACAGCAGAGTGGAGCGGTTCAATTTATTTCCGAAACAGTCTGCTGTCAGTGGCTGCCCGGATGTTCACTACTCTGCCTTTTGCAGAGCGGGAGCAGAATTTTACAGCCCAAACTACCCAGATTTAAAACGTAAACGTATGAAAATAAGTTTTGTTTAATTCTCTCTGCACCGCCACCACTCTTACTTTCTATCTGGCACGCGACACCCGTCTCCAGCCTGCAGTTTAGTGCCGCTATGGCAGTGCAAATCACTCTTTTTTTCTCTCCGTCTTTATAAAAAAAAAAAAAAAAAAAAAAAAAGAGTTGTGAAGCCAACAGCAAAGCTCAACTTTACTTTTAATGAGATCAAACAAAGGAAGGAAACGTCCGGCAAGGAGTTATCAACAACAAGAGTTGGCAGCAAAAGAGGGAAAGGACTGAAAAATACAAATTTAAAAAAATAAGTTGTATGATCAGGAATGGAGGAAAAGCCTTGATATCATAGGTGAGGCGTTTCAACCATGGTTTCAACGCTGCAGACACCTCCATGATTTCAAAGGAATGAAAACTGATGAGGGCTCATGTTATGGACAAGTGAGTTACAACATTAATTTCGCTGTTTCACTGTTTGCTGTTTCCAACATTTGCTATTGTTTGTAATGGCTGCCCCCAACTGGTTGGTTTTACAGCAGTAGCGATAGTTTTCTAATCCACATCCTAACGTGAGCTAACATCAACTCTGCCATATTTTGTTTGGTCATCAGAGACACTGAACAGCCGTGGTTGCTATGAGAATGCACGTCCCCGAATCTGGGGGTCGGAGATTCTGAAGGGGGGGTTGTATTTGTTTGGCAGTTGAGTTCAAATAACAGTCTTCGCGCTGCATTGCTTACTGCACCTTTTTTTTAAGAAAGCTCAATAAAGATTTCTTTCTAAGTGTTTCCCTGAGGGCAGGGCTCACACACAGTGTTGCAGTGGCCAACACCATTGCTGTTGCAGGCTAGAAGTTTAGCAGAGAGAGAGAGAGAGAGGGCAATAAATGTTGTTCCCTGATATTTTGTGATGTAAACCCATCCCACAAAGCCACTGGTGAAAAAATTGTGAGCCTCTAAAAGGAGCTCACGTTAAGGTTAGCTTGGGATCTGAGAAAAGTCTTAGTTACTACATTCACTCCACCTCCAGTGTACAAGCCTGAGTGTGTGTATTCGCCACATTGCTAACAGTAGTCAGTAGTTTGTTTTTAGCATTCTGTATCATAATATTAGAGGTTTGCTTACCAGTGAATGAAACATGAAGTAAAATTGTGGTTCTTTCACTACTCTGCACTTAAGCAGCAACACAGCGGTACTCGTACAAATTTGTGTGTAGGTCGGAGCCCTGAGTTCAGGGGGAGGGGTTAGACAGTGCCCCAAGGAGATGCTACTTTCAAATCTTGATAGTTAGAATCAACATTACTAACCCTGCCTTTAAATAAGAAAATGGTAAAGCACTCTTGGAGCAGCTGTTTTATTTTTGATAAATAAAGATATGTTTTAATGTTGGCCTAATTGCATCCGCTATGATTTAATGTTAACTGAATCATATGTAAATTAATGTAATATTGAGTCCATGGGGTGGACTACACTTTTTATGTACCTTATCTGCATGTGCCTGATAATCAAATTGCTTATTTTAGGACAGTACAGTGCACGTCTGTCAGTGCTTAAATATGTCGGAACACTAGTAGAAGAAAGGGGTAGAGTGTTATGTGAGAGATGATGAAAGAGAGTAAGAGAGGGTATCCTTAGCTGTTCATTTTGTGTGTATGTTCCTCCCCCTTGGACTTGTCTCCAAAATGGCCTCTGTTCTAGTGGAAGTGAAAGACTTTGTCGAGCCTGCTGGTAATTTGAGCCCGGTATTCATGGCCAGAGGAACAAACGAGGAAGGAAGGGAGTTGCTGGGGGAGGAGGAGAAGGAAGCAAGGTAAAGAATGGCGTTCCTTCTTTGTATGGAATTTACCTCCCTAGGTCACCGTCTTGTTCTTTTGGAAGAGGCCCAAATAGTTTCTCCTTTTCTGTTTAGGAGTATGGTGGCTATTTTTGTGAGGCAGCAATCATAGGGATAATAAAAAGCCAGTGGTTTTAAAAAAAGATCTGGATGGGGTGCCATGGGATCCACTACATCCTTTATGTCTTAGTATATTACAAACTCATGTTACCCCTCCATGCCCACTTTCATGCTGTTGTCTTATCAATGTGTCCTATGAGTCGTGCTTAAAGAGGAACAGTGTTTGAATAACCAAACTCCACCTTCCTGTAGCACCTGAATGTCCACACCTGTGTGTCTCTATTTTCAATGAAGCTATTTGAGTTGAGAGCTTCTGTAACCAAGAGCTAGCTGACATTTCTTGTTGCTACTTACCAGTGTGTGTGTGTGTGTGTGTGTGTGTGTGTAGCCAGCTGGATAGGGTTGACATTCTGTTTGACAGTGAGCACGGTTGAACTGACCTTGACATTATTGAAAGTCTCCAGCCTTGCTGTGGTTGCCCTGGTGCTGAAAAGCTGGGGCATCAGTCGCTGTAGCCTGGGGACCACTACAGAAATGTCATGCATCCTGTTGCTGTGTCTCGCTTCAGGGAAATCAGCATTTGTTTTTAAAGTTAGGGTTATTTTTTGTTGTGTAAGACTGGCTTTGCTTTTTTGGACCAGTTTGGTTTGTGGGGTAAAGTATTTGCATGTATCCAGGGAATGATCTTGCTATTTAAGCCAGATTGTCTCCTTAGTATGTGAACAGAGCACAGAAGGGCCTGTTTCAATTTCTGTAGCCGTGGATGAGAGGATAGTGGGGGAGAGGGAGAGATGAGAGCAGAGGAGTCTGGGTCAGTGTTTCAGCAGAATGTAGTCACATGACAAGAGGGCTGGGCCACACGTTGGATGAGTCCATCCAGGCGTCTGGGAGGAAGGCGCCTCCTGCTGGTTGCCTTTTATCAATGCATCCTATTGGGAGGCTCAGTGTAAACAGAGCTGTAAAGCCCCTTGTTCTTTTCTGCTTTTTGAATAGCCTCCCCATCCACCCCTCCATGTTGGAAGCCTCTGTATGGATGAGAGACAGGCCCATCGCACCAATTCCATATTGTGTTATCATTTTAGGAGCATGGATATGAAAGCTCTCTGCTGCTTCTCACGTAAAGCTTTCATTGTTAACATGAGTCAGCATATCAGGTTCGTCATTAGAACTGTAAGAATGGTTTACCGGTTTCACTCTTCAATTGAAACAACTGTTATGTCCTCAAGTAAAGGAGCCCTGTTAATATAAATATTACTTTTAACAGAAAATGTACTGTTAGTCAATAGCTGAACTGTGTCTGTGATTTTGAATTAGCTCGTCTTCAATTTCCACCTGTACCTTTTCCCAAAGTGACCTACTGTTGGTAAATTGGCTTGATGCTGGTATTCCTTACATTTATTTGCACAGTCATTTTTAATGATAAACTGTGCTGCTTTGTATTTAGCAACCAAGTAAATTTTCTAAAGAAAAAGGATTAGACTGGGTTGCCGATGTAACAGGCAGATACTCATGTTTTAATAAATATCAGAGTACAGCCAATAGTTTTTTGTAAGGCAGAAAGTTTGACATTAATAGCAGGAAAAACACAGGAGTAAATAATAAAAGTACTAACAACTTCCTTGTAGTGTCATTTTCAGGATCCTGGTACTGTGCATGCTGGCTCATTTCA
This sequence comes from Etheostoma perlongum, assembly GCA_026937815.1. NCBI lineage: Eukaryota > Metazoa > Chordata > Actinopteri > Perciformes > Percidae > Etheostoma > Etheostoma perlongum. The sequence continues at coordinate 19,077,225 of CM049374.1, read as the reverse complement.
ATAGTTTACTGTTTCACTGTTATTAATTACACCTGTGCTTTTCCTGCTATGACAAGTTGAAATGCCTCTCTGTCATTATATTGGTTCTTTCTATACTGCAGGTACAAACCAGTGTATAAAAGATATGACTTATGTTAGGGCTGGATAATATATCAGTATTAAAACGATATCCTGATATGACACCAGATATCGCCTTTATTTTGGATATCCTAATATGGCATAAGTTTTGTGTTTTCCCGGTTTTAAAGGTGGCATTCCAGAAAAGTGATGTCCTTTTCTGCACTCACTATTATTTGCCAATAACCACTTTGTCATTATATTATTGATAATTATTTATTTAACATCTCAATGTGTAAATATTTTGTGAAAGCATCTATAGCAGTCAACCCTACAATATCGTCGCAATATTGACATAGAGGTATTTGGTCTCCTGTTAGCTCACCTGGTTAAGCATGCAGCCCATGTACCAAGGCTCAGTCTAGCAGCTGCCTGAGTCCAACCTGTGGCCCTTATAGTACATGTTGTCCTCACTCTTTCTTGGCTGCAGCTGTCCTATATATATTGTCCTAAAGGCAATAAAAAAAATTATAAAATAATCTTAAAAATATTTGTAAAAAATAAATAATCTGGAAAAAAGATTTCTTTTTTATATTTTACATATGAAAAACTCCAAAAACCATTGAGATAAATTAGTGGTGCACATGGTCAATTTTTTACACATCGGTATCATTCTGATGAGAGCTGCCAATAGAAAAAAACTAAAGTGTGGATTTGTGGACCTTACTAGACACAAAATGCAATCATAATGTCTGTGCAGCATGAACATAGACCTTACTTGACAACAAAATGCGTTTTCAACTCCGACATTGTTTAAATTCACCTACCCTGTGAGCTATTAGCTAGCTGATGTGTTCAGCCGGGCTACGGTAATAATCCTCACAAAGCACAAATCATTTGTAGCATATTTATCCATTTTCCAGATCTATCTGGCGTTGGTGAGTAGGAGTCTTTGTAGTTGCAATTGGTGTGGTACTTTCATTATCCAGGCTAGCGGCTCTTCTGCTTCCTCCCCGCCCTCCTCGCTTGCCGCGGCCGACAAAAATCAAACAAACGCCCGCTGATCTGGTGGATGTTCCCCAGAGAGCTGTTCATGCCTTCACGGCATTGTAGTTTATTTCCCCCTCAAAATAGGCAATTGAGCATTGTAGTGTTTCTGACCATATTAGTGACTATGTAACTACATGGAAACAGACCTAATTATGTTTGTGCCTTTTACAGTAAAATAGTGTTACAGACGGCTAGCTGTAGTCTTGCGCTGCTGTAGCTCCATTTTGCTATCACATATTTGGCTCGTTTGTTTTCTGTCCGCTCCATCCACGCATGGATAGTGAACGTCTCTTCTCCGCCGCTTTAAATGTTGTCATTGTCTGCTGTTCGTTAAGCACATCATTCGTCTGCTTCCAAAGCCCAGGAAGGCCAAGAGCCAGGAAGGCTAACCTTAAAGTACTTGGCAGTTACAGTACTTGGCAGTTACAGGTACTATACTTACAGTTCAGAAGACTGGAAAAGCCAGTGTCTGTTCAGTCCAGTTTGTTCTGGCTCCATTTTGACATTTTACCTTTTTCAATGCCTACTACTGTACTTTAAAGTTTCAAACTGTTGTACAATGTTCACAGAATACAGTTGGTCTCAAGTGAATTAGATGTTTATTGAGAATATACAAGATTGGCTTATTCATAGTGTGAATTCAGGACACTTTTATAAAAATATAATATATATTTTTTTTTTTTCAGAAAATCTGATGACAGTCATATTTTGCACACAGGTAAAGGTGCCCAGTATCAGTAATTTCTGAAAATAAATAAAAAGTTTAAAAAAAAAGTGTTTTTTAAAAATAGGTTATATTTAATTATCATAAAAATGTGTTTTCTATACAGAGATATCGGTATCGACCATAACAGCAATATTAATAACGGTTATCGTATTGGCCACAGTTTTCACATCGGTGCATCACTAAGATAAATCATTGTTCTTTTGTGTTGCTCACGCTCTGTCATGAGGAATGGTGGTTTTTGTTTTGTTCTCTTTAGCGCTGCTCTGATACTGTATATTGGGCCCATACTGACTTAAATAGCTGGATCTGGTAATGGTGACTTTAGGGCCGATCGATTCAATTCCATGTTTATAAACATTATTTAGTTTGACTAATTTGTTGCTGCATACAAAAGCTAAGACATATAAACCCCAGTCACTTCCACACAGCTGTTTGGTTTGATTGTTGCTTTCTCTTCTCAGGCCCCCCATGACCGTGAGCCGTGGGCTACGGCTCAGCGGCGCCCACCTTTGGAGTAGTCTGTTGCTGTAATTGGGACCCTGTGATTCCTCACCTCTCCTCCTCCCCTCCCTCCCCCATCCCATCCTCTCCCTCCCCTTTCCCCTCCTTCCCCTCTTCCCCCCCCTCCCACGCGTTGCTGTGCTGGACGTCATGAGCATAGTAATCGCGCTGGGAGTCACCACACCAGAAACGTCTTACTCAGATATGGCTGCTGGATCAGAGTAAGTACTCATTACTTGCTAGTGGGACTCAAATACGTGGCTGTGCCCTTATATTAAAGAAAAAAAATCTGTTAATTTACAATCAAGGTCTTATTTTGGTAGTTTTGCCCATCAGTTTACCTACAAAATTACTTGCTCACATCTGTCATATGGGAGCATGATATTGCTCAAATAGTCATAGTGTCACAGGTGGTAAACAAATTTCCTGTTTAACCTGGGGCCTTTACTACAAATCAAGATCAACATACCCTGGATTTATTTCAGTTACCCGCCTTCACCTAACAACCGCTTTGTCACAACTGTGGTTAACACTAGTTAAATCAACCCAGGGTTTCCCAATCCAGTGGTGCGTGCGTTCACATAAGAGGCGATGTTTGCACAGCTAGCAGAGCTGCATATTTTACATCAGTAGAGCAAACTATAATTCAACATTAAATATGGTGAACACAGATACTGTACGGTTTTACAGGCATAAAGCAATAGTAGTTGCTGCTTTCTAAAACAGGAAGAAAAGCTGGCAAAAAAATAGCCAATGCTGTAAATGCATGAATCACAACGCTTATCAAAATCACTTCCCCATCAGTCAGGCAAAAGATCTGATCATAATTACATGCTTTTTGTAAACTGTTGTTGCTTTAGCCTATTATGTCAGTTGCTACCCTGGCAGGGGTAAGCGATCGTGAGCGCAAATAATAAATATAAAAACATAATTCAAACCGATGTGCGCATTGGCAACGCACGGCTCAAGAAGCCAACATGTAGCTATACGTAATTTCCTTCGCTGATAATCTATGTCTTTCATAAAAATACCCATCAGGGAATGTTAACAGGGTTGTTGGTCGATCACCTTTTCTCCGTCGCACAAAGACACGGCGGTTGGAACCAAAGGTCTCAAACTTGGACACATCAGACAAAAGCCCAGATTTCCATTGGTCTAATGTCCATTCCTTGCTATTTGACCATGAAGGCCTGATTTGCGCAGTCTTGTCTTAACAGTTGTTCTAGAGAGGTCTCTAATCTGAGCTGCTGTTAACTTGCAATTTCTGAGGCTTGTGAGTCTGATGAACTTATCCTCAGCAGCAGAGGTGACTCTTTAATTCCTTTCCTCGGGCAGTCCTCATGTGAGCCAGTTTTGTTGTAGCGCTTGATGGTTTTTGCTACTGCACTTGGGAACGCATTCAAAGTTTTCGCAATTTTCCGGACCAACTGACCTTAATTTCTTAAAGTAAGGATGGCCACTTGTTTCTCTTTACTTAGCCGATTGGTTCTTGCCATAATATGAATTCTAACAGTTGTCCAATAGGGCTGTCGGCTGTGTATCAACCTGACTTCTGCACAACACAACTGATGGTCCCTACTCCATTAATAAAGCAGGAAATTCCCCTAATTAACTCTGACAAGGCACACCTGTGACATAAAAACGTTTTAGGTGACTACCTCATGAAGCTCAATGAGAGAACACCAAGGGTTTGCAGCGCCGATAAAAAAAAAAAAAAAAAAAAAAGCGAAGGGTGGCTACTTTGAAGAAACTAGAATATAAGACATGTTTTCAGTTATTTCACATTTTTTTGTTAAGTACATAATTCCATATGTGTTCATTCATAGTTTTGATGGCTTCAGCGATAATCTACAATGTCATGAAAATAAAGAAAACGCATTGAATGAGAAGGTGGTTCCAAACTTTTGGCCTGTACTGTAGGTCCTGTGTATGGCTCCCAACAAAAACAACATTGGTTCTGGAATGACATCTACCTTACAGTGTGCCTGCGCAATTATTTATGTGTTCAAAATGTAGTTAAAATTAGGGTTGGTCAATGTCCCCTAAAGTGGCAGTGGACGATGTTTACAGTAAAACGTTGTGATGGACGATATTGTCTTTGGGGGGTATTTTTTTCTACAACATGGTGCCGCTGGTAGGGGCATTAAATTACAACTTGACCTACTTTCACTTAACTACGGTGCCGGAAATTCTAGACTCACTCAGATCTCCGTGATCTGCGCAACAACAGTACAGCCGTTAACAGAGCGACAGTAATAACCTAATACCATTATTACAGTGATTAAACTACATTCTCGGGTATATTTCCACTTCATTCAATAAACAGAATCATAACTTGCAGCGCCCATGAGAAGATGTTGCTCACATACAATGTTATAGCTCACATACTACCTACTTAACCTCGTCATCAGTCATTGTTGATGCACGCACACAGTAGTATCCATAAAGTTAGTCCAATGAGTGGATAAAGGAAAGTGTGACAGCATTCCACGTTTACGCCTTTTCTCTCTCACTTGGGACTTACCACATTACTAGTCCAGGTAGAGCAAGCTATTATACTCACAGGGAGAGACAAAGACTGTACGGTGGGGCTTGAAAGTTTGGGCACCAAAGGTAAAAATTTGTATTAATGTGCATAAAAAAGCTAAGAAAATATGGAAAAATCCCAAAAAGCATCAAATGACAGATTAGACATTTGTATAATGTCACAAAAAGTTAGGTTTTATTTCCATCATTTACACTCTCAAAATAACAGAAAACAAAAAAAATGGCGTCTGCCAAAGTCTTGGCTTTTTTTTTTTTTACCTGGGATGCCCAAACTTTCGAGCCCCACTGTATCACTACAAATAGGTAGCACGTAAGGTTGGGAAGTAGCTTTCACAGGGCATTTTCACAGGGCATCACAGTGCAAAGCCCGCCGCAAGTATCTTTGCTAGTTTAAGACCGACGCAGTTGTCAATTTCCCGTCCACTAGGATTAGCGTGTGTCTGACAGGGTGGGGGGCGTGGCATCCTGATCCCAGTCAACGTCCATCTGCACAACCCTAGTTAAAATCAAATAGTTGTTAACAATACTAATAAAGGTTTCAGGAGCCTAGTTGTCACCTCTGTTTCTTCTGTTATTGTAACCATTGGCCATTGATTGCCCAGCCCTCCTTCTGTGTATGGGAGGTAGACTTGTATTACATCTCCATATCAGTCCTTGCTGTGTTAAGTAGTGTCTGAGGCAATGTCCACAGACAGCCTAAGTAAGAACTGTTACCTCATCTCTATAGGTTAGCCTGCTTACTTGACTGAGGTAATGTGGAATACAGCTGGTCTCTCCCGTCCATCTTTTCAGAGCCCCTTTTTAGTTTTTTAAAAACTTCAGGAGCATTGATTCCCATAAGAAAATACACCATCTGCTTACAAAATCCCAGCATTTAAATGTAACATTTTGTCATTTTGATTCTTTTTCCATTTAACCGCCCTAGAATTGGAGGATAATAATAACTCTCACATTCTATTTTCCTAAATTAGTGTTCTTCGAGGCTTGGGAGCCACTTCAGGGTTGTGGTGCCATCTAGTGACTGATTAAAGTCTTTAGTTTAAAGGTGCCCTGCCTAACAATGGTAGTCAATGGTAGAACTTCAGACATTACCACAAAGTAATGAAATACATGTGGCAGGGCACCTTTTTTTTTTACAAAGCCCTGGAAAATCATAGTGGAAAATGTCTACCGTTTAATTCATATAACTTCTATTCTATTACCATTCCTTGGATTAATCATTTCTGTTATTTTCCAGCCCTGAGTCAGTTGAAGCAAGCCCTGCCGTGAATGAAAAAAACTACAACAACCACAGCTGTGGGAGTGCACAGAGTCATGGGTATCGGGGACTACCATATGCTGTGAGTTACAGTACAATACAATTCTAATTATAGCATGTCTTATTATATGAAATTAGTATTCTCTCTTTTACTCAAAGATAAGTTGGCTTCAACTACAAACATTTTAAAAGCTAAAATAATAACTGTTTAGTCTAACCAATCTTTTCCTGTTTTGTAATCTTTTCAAGTTCTGTGTTCTATTATTATAGAACAGTAACTTTAGATAGGCCGTTTAAAAAAGACATGGATTTCTCTTCTGCTATAAGTCCTTTGTTACCACAAACTACTTACATCATTAACAGCTATACTGTTTCACATACCTGTTGTTTTGCCCTCATTTTCATTCGTCTCCATTTTCCATTTCCCTTTTGCCTGAACACTCGTTGTTTGAAGATGCAACAGTCTTCCGTTGTGTGTTGTCAGGATCACAACTATGGCGCGCCCCCTCCCCCCACCCCACCCGCCTCCCCGCTCTCCCAAACCATCATTCCCCGTATGGATCTCAACGGCGTGGTACGCAGCTCTCGCTATCATGAAGCTACTGAGGACAACTTAGCCGACAGCGACAGCTCCTCAGAGGAAGACGGGGCTGTGGCCAGCTGGTGTCACTGCAGCCTGACTTCAGATGGGCTGCTCATCAAATGTGACAACTGCAGGTGAGAGATGGAAAACCTGCCCAGTCGTGTAATGACTAGACCTTCTAGACCTTCACAGTCTAGCAAATTTATGAGAAAGGACAGTAGAGTGTAGCAAAACAAAGTTCTGCTATTAAGAGTAGCAGTACAGGTTTGGAGGCCTAGTTATTATTTTATGTTAAAATATCTTGCATTGTGTTTTATAAAACCTGTTTTTTTAGCGGTGCAAACAATACTCAGGTCATATGACCCAATGACCCATTGTATTGATATCGGCATCAAATTTATTACATTTGTTATTAGGTGCAAAACTTGATTTTTTTTTTCTTTTAGTAGGGTTGGGCGATGTCCCCTAAATTGGCAATTGACAATGTTTACAGTAAAACATTGTGATGGACGACAATTGTATTTTTTTCTACTAGTATGGGTTAACAGTTAAAATAGAAATGATCAGACATATGTTTAAATGCCCTCTGTAAATAGACAGTATTACATGGTGCTGCTAGTAGGGACAGTAAATTACAACTTGATCTACTTTCTAACTATGGTGCCGTAAAGTCTAGCCTCACTCCAATCTCTGTGATCTGCATAACAACAGTACAGTGGAACGTTCTTTAACAGAGCAACAGTAATAACCTAATATACCATCATTACTGATACTGATATACTGAGATTAAACTACATTCTTGGTTATATTTACACTGAATAACGCATTCAATAAACAGAAACCTAACTCTTGCAGCACAAATGAACAGTTGCGCAATATTGGCTCACACATAAAATAGCACCCTCTTGACTTAGCCTACTGTTGCTAACATACATTCATAAATCCTATATAACATCGTCATCAGACTCACTTATTGATGCATGCAAGCAGTAGTATCCACAGTTAGTCCAATGAGGGGATAAAGGAAAGTGTGATAGCGTTTCACGTTAACAACTTTTCTTTCTCACTCGAGACCGCTGTGTCCAAACTGAGGCGCAGAGCAGGACCTTACCACATGCTGATACATTACTAGTCCAGGTAGAGCGAGCTACTATACTGACAGGGAGAGAGAGAGACTGTATCACTACAAATAGGTTCCACATAAGGGGGGAAGTAGCTTCCAATTAACGGGCAACACAGCGCAAAGCCTGATGCAGTTATCTTTGCTAGTTTAAGACCAACGCAGACCCATCCACTAGGTTTAGCGTGTGTCTGACAGGGTGGGGGGTGTGGCATCACAATGGTGGCTCTCCATCGTGATGCCGGTCAACCATCACGATGGACGATGATATCGTACATCGGCACAACCCTATTTTTTTGGTAGTGGCAAACTCTAAATTTTACAATATGTCATCAAATCGGAAATATCATTTGTCAAAATGCAGCATGGAGTACTAATGTCAGTAACCTCTGTCCATTTGGTAGTCCATTAGGTATATAATCTGAATAAAATATCTTGTTTGTTTCTAAACCTCTAATTTAGGTGTGATCACTCCTTAAACTTCAGCCTTCTCAAAAATGTTTCGCAAGCAGAATCTCCTGCCATTTTCAAACATCTGCTCAATTGTTGATACATGTGCTTAGCCTTTTAGTCTTCAGCAATTTCATTGCTACAATATTGTAACAATGATTTGACTTAGTGTTTTGCTTTTTATGGCCCATTTGTCTCGTGCTGATGTGTTTTATTGCCTATTGTGTTGCAGGGGACTTGACAGGAGGAAAGGAGCAGAAGGCCAACACAGAAAAACAGAAAATGTCTCAGGTACATTGTCTCTTGTCTTTTTTGGTTAGTTCATTTCTCTATAGGAGTTTGTAAAGTTCACTCCGATGATTATACCTGTTTTTGTGTTTTGGTTTGTAGCTGGAGAGAGCAGTGCTACTGAGAGTGGTGACGAAGAGGTTGAGCCCTCCACCATCTCTTACACTGCCACCCAGCATACGCCCACCAGCATCAAACTCACTGTCAACCGGGTCAAAAGGAGCAAATCTAAAAAGAGAAAGAAGAGCACAGAGAAAGCCCGTGGATTGCCTAAGGGCAAGAAGGTCAAGGTATGCCAACTCTTGCAATGAGAGTGCACTAAAATGAGTAAAGCTAAGAATCCATAGGCAGATAGAAGTAAATGATAAACGCTAAGATCAAAGCCCAATATGCAGCTGTTAATTCTTTAACTACCTTGCAACAAGGTGAATACCTCCTTGTTTTTGCTTGTAGAACAGCTGCTGCCTTACATGTGCATGTGATTGATATGTGTTCATTTTCCTTCTTTCAGGCTTTCAGAGAGGGTTCTAGGAAGTCTATGAGGATGAAGGTAAGATTGAAGGTGTATGTTAAGATATGCTTTACTCAGTGCTATCATACACATGCTTCTATTTTCTGTAAAGAATAACTTCTGTCATAACCTGCTTCATCTTGTCTTCTGTCTAGAACTCAACAACAGAAGTTGGCGTGTTGGATGAGAACACAGCAGAGGGATGGGAGAGCAGGATTCGCCAGTGGACGGACCAGTATGAGGAGGCTCTGGCCAACCAGTACAGCGCTGATGTCCAGACCCTCCTCCAGCTCCACCGCACTGCCAGCACCACTGTCTCAAAGGCAGAGGGCGACACTGCAAGACTCCCTTCTACAACACAGATCCACGCCTCAGGTGATGCCATGGACACCATCAACCGCACTGAGCTGACCTGTAACAACACAGTGCTCGGCTCACAGATGCAGGTCAGCCCAAGTTCTGAACCAAATAACAATTGCACTTCAAGAGCCAGTTAGCTTTTCAAAACAAACAGTCACAATTATGTAATCTTGCCTTGTGTAATATTTTCCAAATAAGTGCTTTGTGATTTGCTGTTTGTAGCTACAGTTGGGGCGGGTTACACGGGTGCAGAAACACAGAAAGATCCTCCGTGCAGCCAAGAACCTGGAACCAGACACACTCATCATTGAATATCGGGGAAAGGTCATGCTCAAACAACAGTTTGAAGTAAACGGACATTTCTTCAAAAAGTAAGACATTATGGTGTTTGTGTTATTTGGCTTTTTACATTTATGGAGTCCACAAATATTCACAAAGATTCTAGTGTTGTCTCACCTGTTTAATGTCATTGTATCTTTCCAGACCCTACCCATTTGTGCTGTTCTACTCAAAGTTTAATGATGTAGAAATGTGTGTTGATGCAAGGACCTTTGGAAACGACGCTCGCTTCATCAGGAGGTCCTGTACACCCAATGCTGAGGTCAGCCACCAAGATTTTTTTAAATCTCAGTGCCTGCCACTTATGTTCCCTTTCTGTGTAGCTTTGAGTTTTGTTGCTATTTTCAAAGACAACTCATGTATCTGTTTCCTTTACCAGGTAAGGCATATGATTGCTGAGGGCATGATCCATCTTTGTATCTACGCCATCAGTCAAATCACAAAGGACGCTGAGGTCACCATTGGATTTGACTATGAGTTCAATAGCTGGTCAGTACTACTCCTCATTCCATATCCATCTTTCCACCTGCCTTTGAACCATTCACTAGAAGGCATCGATCGACAAAAAGCAAAACGGGTCAATTTCAATCAGATGATTAACTTCCTCCATGGTGGAGGAAGTTAGTTGTTGTTGCCACTTAGCTGCACAGGCAGGTGTGTGTGTGTGTGTGTGTGTGTGTGTGTGTGTGTCTGTGTGTGTGTGTGTCTGTGTGTGTCTGTGTCTGTGTCTCTCTGTCTGTCTGTCTGTAAACACTCAAATAAATGTAGGCCTATGTTTTTATTAAAAAAAATTAAAGCGGGCAGCGCGTCAGCAGCTGGTTTGAGTGAAAGATTAACTACTCAAATAACAAAAAAGAGTAGGCTTACCGTACGTTCACACCGCCAGCGACTTGAGCTGCAAAAAAGCTCTGGACGCCCCGCCAAGGACGCTTGTCAAAAAGTACGGGGACGCTTTCGGACGCTTTCAGACGCTTTGGCCGCTCTGACGTGGCGGCGTTCTTATAGCGCAATTGGTCAAATCGGTGTTGTGAGCAACTGAATTGCCTTCCCGCCGTAAATATTTCGCGCTTGTCATTTTATGTGTATCACTGGATAATTATGGATCATCGCGAAGTAGTTGTGTTTGGTGCTGCTGCTGTTTTGTATTTGCGGAGAAGACGTCGCTCATTTCCCTCGTTAAAAAGATGATGAATCATCAACTCACCGGACACACCGACTATCTCGGCTACTTTTTCCCACGCCTCGTTTTTTAACTGGTCCCGATACGCAAACAACGACATATCATAAATGATAGGAAACCCAGCAACGGCGATGATGAGCTTCTCCTCCATTTTTCCTCGGAACAAATGTTTTGGTAGGAACGAAAAGATTACATCGTCGGAATCAGTCAGCGTGAAGGACTTCTATATTCCGATTGGCGGCTGGCGTTAGCCGCTGCTTGCCGCTGAACCGCGTCATAGCTCATTACCATAAAGTTGAAACATTTCAACTTTCAGATTGACGCTCAACACGCTCAAAACGCCCAAAACGCGACGCCGACAGATTTGCCGCTCCTGGCAGCTGAGAGAAGCCGGCTTCCATTGAAAATGAATGACTTCCGGTATCTTTAGACGCTCAAGTCGCTGGCGGTGTGAACGTACAGTTACACAGAAAGGAAAACTATGCCAGTGGGACATAACTTTCACTTTCTCGCGGGGATATCAACATCGTGCCACCTAGGTCCGGTCTGTTCACCAACACCAGTAACAATGATTAAGTATTAACACTTTAAAATAAGTAATAAGTAATTCAGAACAATACATTGTTGAAAAAAGCTTGATTACATTGAAAAGTAGTCCTCTCAAATATATCTTAACCATGTCATATGTTACAGCAACTCAAATGCAACCACAGATAACACAAATAATGATTTAAATAGAAGTATAATATGAAAGAAATATCATAAATATATATAAATGGGAAGAATAAGAGTTATAATAGCTCAAAATAGTATTGAAAATGTACATTATATAAACCTCTTTTTATATACAGTACATGAATAAGGTGAAAATTAATAAGAAATGTTATTGCAGAGGTGACACAGAGATTAAGATTTAATATCTATATTCACATAATAGACAGCACCACTGACTATCACTGTAACAATTTGGCCACAATTAAGCACATTGACAATACAATATACTACATTTTGACCTAGTCTTGTTAGCTTGTTGCTTCCACACAATGCGTTTGTTTCTTTTGTGTTCAATCCTCTGACTTTTTCTTCATTGGGATCTTCTCCTCTCTCTTAACAAACCACCAGTAATTACAAAGTGGACTGTGCCTGCCATAAGGGAAACCAGAACTGCCCGGTGCAGAAGCACAACCTGAGGCCCATAGAGAGCTTCCTAATTACCCCCTCACTGCCACCTTCCTCCCCTCTGGTTGGTGCCGAGACCCGACGGAGGAAAGCCAGAAGAAGAGAGCTGGAGAGCTATGTTGCCGATGACAGCAACCAGATCCTAGACCAGGAGGCCAAAGAAATGCAGGGGAACAGTGACTCAGAGGTGTGTGTGTCATTTGGTCCAATCAGTCCATGATAATGATAGCTTAGATTAAGAGCCATCAAATATTAAAGGGAAATTTCACCGTTGGACAGATGAATATATCTTTAAATTGGGTCACTTATGTAGTAAAAATGTTAAAGAAAATTCAAAATTGGTGCCTTTGAGTTGAGAAGAGCCAGAAAATGTGTTTTTGTGTGGATGAAAGACACCCAATCCCAGAATGCACACTTGCTTCGCTGCTCAGTTTACTTCCAAGCCACCATTTACATACATAGACAAGACAGTGAGACATTGAACTCATGTGTGTTTTATTGCCATTTCAACTATATACACGAAACAAGGTTTCACCGTGGCTCAAGTGGTGTTACACATTTAAAATATGTAAAAACATTCTATAAAAACAACAAATGAAACAGGCTACATGTACACAAACATAGGATCTGAAAAAATTAAGATAATTTGCGTGGAATGCAGACTGGTCGGCATTTAACAGTCACAAACACCACCAGTGGTTAGTAGTAGTTGGATAAAAGCACCCCATTTCTGCACCAGTCTGTGTCCATGATAACACAGCCCACCTCCACGAGTCTTACCCAACAGAGAAGCATCTGCTAGCAGGCCTAGAAGCTAGATAGCGGAGTCCAGTACACCGTTGCCATGTTTCCACAAAAACACAGCAGTCTCTGAACTCGCATTGGGAGTTTTGTTGAAGTTGGATGTAGTCAAGTTTGTTGTCTAATGAACGGACACTGAGCTCTGTATCTATGTATCCCGGTGGTATACAAAGGGTGGTATCCCTTTAATGTTACCACAAAGGGAAAAACAGTGTTCTAAAAATTGGCCTTGAAGTTTTTGGAAATGTTGCTTGTATTTCCAGCTGTGTAGGATGTTTTCCTCATGTGCTGTCTTTCTATGTAATTAGGAAAGACTGCTGGATGAGTTGAAGGTGGAAGATGGAGAGGAAGGAGAGGTGGATGAAAATGGGGTCGCCAGCTATAGTAAAAGAGTATGGCATTTTACCCATTTTCCAATATAGTTGTTGTATTAATCTATCATACTTTTGGTAAATATGTTTGTTCTCTGTGACAATAGATTTCAATTCCAGCAAAACATCAGTAATTCAAAGGACAACATGTTTCATAATTCTCTGACCCTGCCTGTGTAACTCCCCTCTTGTGTCTGTGCTTTTTCATGAAGACACATAACAGCCTGGAAAGGAGGCGAAAGAGAGTGGGTGGAGCAGAAGTGAAGGAGGAGGGTTTGGAAAGTGAGTACGGGGCAGGAAACCCTGCTGGAAACAATCCAATACCCCATAACACTGGAGTGGGGATCAGCACACGACGCACCACCTATGTCATGGTCAGTAAGAGAAAACAGGTTGTTTCGTCTGTATATGTTCATCTTTCAGTTTTTGATTTATTCTATTTATACATTATCTTTCAGGAAGTGCCATCTATTGAAGAAAAGACCTTATTACCAAACCCACCTGCCCCAGTTGCTCCCCCTAAACCTGCTAGACCTACCAAGCCTCGGCCCAAAAGTCGGATCTCTCGCTACCGGTCAAGTTCATCCCAGCGTGCCCGACGTCAGCGCCAAGCCCTCGCCCAGCAAGCAGCAGCAGCAGCAGCAGCTGCAGCTGCAGCCATGGCAGCAGCACCATCATCAGCTGATCAGGGTGCTTCTCTGGATGAGGAGGGACCTCATGGCCCATATGGTGCGGAACATGGCCATGGAGAGAGAGGTCTGGGAGGTCCTCTCCTAGATGGAGATGGCCAGGGTTTAAACTGCATAAATAGAGGCAACTTGCGATACCCGAAGACCAAGAAGGTTAGAGGACATTAGACTTTGTAAAATTGAAAATTATTTGTAAGATTTTGATTGTGCTATGGTCGATATTTATTGTTTTGTAAATTCCTAGCAAATGCAGATTTAATCATTAATGTTTGTCTTTGTTCTCAGTACCTGGTGACAGAGTGGTTGAATGACAAGGTCCCTGGAGGGGAGAAGGTCCACCAAGAGGTGCTTGTTGAGCGCCCGCTACGGATAACCACTGACCCCACGGTGCTGGCCACCACCCTCAACATGCTGCCAGGCCTCTCCCACTCATCACTCATCTGTACCACACCCAGACACTACGTCCGCTTTGGCTCCCCTTTCAACCCTGAGAGGCGCCGGCCCCGCCCTCTCCAAATAGACGGGACTTATGGCTGCTACAAGAAGGTGAGAGATGCAGCAAGGTTTTATAGAGAGACAGAGTATATGAATATAAAGTACATAATGATGTTGTCTTCCTTAGAAAATTCAAATTAAGTGCCAGTGTTACAAGCCTGTCTGCAGGTCCTCAAACTATTAATCAAATGCTGAAAGCTTTAAAATGGATGAATTTACTCTTGAATAAGTGTTAAGTCTTGAAATCTTGCACGGTATGCTGTTCCTCTTGGTGAAAAGGTGATCAGCAAGTCTTGTTTTTACCACCTTAAATTGGTCAAAAAAGTATTCTACCTGTCTATAAAGACGCAGCTGTGAATACATGCAATTTGCAACATTGTAATATGTTAAATTCTATAATCCAAACATTTAATCTTTTAGAAATCTCAACTTTCTAAGGTATTGGGTCAACTTTAATTACGTTTTTTTAATGTCCTGTAAATGTTTTAGTTTTTTTAATCCAACATTACTGTTTTGATGCAGAGATGGATAAAGCAGGCGGAGGATGAAAGCTGTTCAGCCAGTGTGGAGGATGGCACAGAGTCCACCTCCTCCCAGCAAAGTACCAGTAGCAGATCCACCCCCAACCCCCTATCCAGCGGTACGTACATCCCCACTTTCATCTGGAAGACACTTTTACTGCTGTACTTTCTTCAGCTGGAAGAATATAAATCAGAATTAAGAAACTGGGTGATATTTTTACAGAAATGTTGTTACTGTTGTCTTGTCATCTTCTCCATACTAGATGTGTATTGTTTCCTGTTTTTCCAGCTCAATTGTATCATTTTTTCACAGTTTTTAAAATCACAGAACTCAAGGCACCGTTTAAGAAGCGCCGCTCCAAGTATATGTCAGAGACGATAACAGCACCCTCAGACCACCTGCTTTGCCCACTGTCACCAATCACACCGCCGCTCCTAGAGGACTCCCTCCATCCGCAGCTTCACACCCCAATTGGCTCCCTGCTGCCCAACGGCCTGACCTACTCACCCATGCCCTCACTGTCTGCCAGCCGCTGCAACACACCACTGCAATTTGAAGTAAGGGCACAACCACATAAACACCTAATGCATACCATACACTAAAAGACTTTGAACAGACTTTGAAAAGACTACAGTCTGACACTATCCCACATCACACATTGCAAGAATACAACATCTTCATTTAGAACAATGTAACCAAGCTAAGCTAAGGTCGCTGATTTTTTGTTCTGCCGTACATGCAGATGAATGACAGCATTACCCGGAGGTCCAGGTTTGTCCGCCGGTAAAACTCCTGTTGAACGAGGCGCTTCAGAAGGGTTGAAACTTTTCCTCTTTAGCGTTTAGCTTAGCACACCATCGCAACCATAAACAACACTGAATCTAACTGTTTTCTGCTTTTCTTGTTTGGTGCTGGAGGAGCGCACCTATTGGTTGTTGACAAAACTCACATGATTTAACTTCATTACTAAGAAAACTATCACACTGATCAAACTAAGTTTTATGACCACCAAACTAGGCCTGCATGATATTGGGGGAAAAAAACTGACATTGCGATATTTTTTTTCCTTGCGAGAGAGAGATGTGTATATATATTATATTATATTATATTATATGAAAAGAGAAAAGGTAATTTTTGAAGATGACATAAATAGCTCTATTTGGAAATAATAAATCATTCTCGACTACTACGGTGATTTTCTAGGGGGGTGCATCTACATAGAAGATAAAAATTGAAAAGGATCTTTTTCAATGTGATCCATTCTTTGTTTAACTTTAACGCTTAACAAACAGTAAAGCAAGTAAGCGCTGTGACTAACGTTACTCTTCTGAAATGATTTTGGAGAGGGAAATTAGGTAGAAATACGCTGGTTGGCTAGCATTACACCATTGTATTCATATAATACTATCAATCCAAGCTAAAGTGTATGACAATGACTGCATGTTGTTTCCTCAAAATTTAAGGTTGTGGTTGACTAGCAGGGCCAGGTTGTTTGTTTGATAAATTGATCAGACCTGCATGTCACACACACACGCACGTACTAGCAACAAACTCTGTGCATCCAAGATCAATTAAATCAGTTTAAATTACGTTAGATCAGACACAGACTTCTGTTGTAGATTAGTGTTATGTTTCCAGCGTCACAGTTACAAACCGTAATGTTGTTGGGATGGACGGACATCTTGTTTCTTTAGGCTAAATGGCTGGTGGCAGCTTTCTGCGCGGGGGAAATGGCAGAGAGACTTTGTGATTATGTTGCATTAATCAGGTGATTTAGTTTGTATTTGCAGCAAACATAAAACACTGATTACTTTAGCTTCACTAACTACCCATTGAAAACTGTGCATTACTGTGTCAGTGGCAGCTGCTGCCTACGGTACTTTTCTACACACGGAGAGCCTCGCTTCCCATAACAATAAACCCCATTGGACTAACGTCACATACACACGTTGCTCACATGGCTTCCTGTCTTAAAGGGGAAGGGTTGGACGGTAATAATCATGAAAAAGAAGAAAGGTGAAAGTTTACTTTTCTATCAAGCAGCAAACAATTTTTAGCGTCAACATCGCAACGTTCTGCAATGCGCACAATGCAATGCCAATGCTAAAACACAATATCATTCAGCCCCACGCCAAATGATTGAGACAACTCTAGCAAGATGATTTTATTGCAAAATTTGTCTGCAACAGTGGAATTAAAGTCATTTGGTGTAAGGTCGGCATTAGCCGCTTTTTGACAGCAGGAACCTTCACATGAAACCTTCTAAAGGAACTTGTGTTTTGACCACAAATTAAGTTCTGGGGACTTTTTCCCGGGCCTTTTTACCCCCATAAGAACTACCTGATCTTAGGGCAGTACTTTTTGAAAGTTCAGAAGCCTTTGGGGTGGGGTTTGTGGGGATGACCGTAGTTGATTGGTCAAACACAACAAAAGTTGAATAACTATTCAATTTAATAGGTTGTAGGGACGGGTTTGGGAGGAGATAGGGAGGGGTTTTATTTTGATAAAATTTCTCTCAGTTTAAAATATTCTAAATAAATAATGTTCTAAGGAAATATGATAAATGGGTTTGGAATTATTTTTACAACTGAAATAATTTTATGAAATTCCTGAGCGAAAGTACCGTTGTGTAACGGAAGCCGAATTTCAGGTATCGGTACTGATAGTGGTTCAGATGCAAAAGGTTCCCAACCCTAATCTCATCGATAGCTTTATTCATAAAACAAGGGAGTACTCTAGTATTGATTTACGGTGAAGGGAGAACATTTATTTTTGTTTGAAGAAGACACACTTTGCTAATCCTGCAAGTAGAAATTACATTAAATGTAAAATTGGGCTTTGCTGTCGCCTTTTTTCCTTTTTTAAGAGAGACACAATTCCACGAGCAAGCAGCCTAACGGAACTGCAGGCTGCAGAGTCATTTTGCTGCAAGCTAAGGCAAGAGCTGAAGAACGGAGCTGTGAATAAGAGAAATAAAAATTTAATTCTCTGATTGTTTCACAGCGGTTGCGTTTTAAAGCACAAATAAATTATCATCAAACACTCAAAAGATGCTTTTGTAGTTTAATCATCCTCTGCATTTCAACTCTGGTATTGCTTTAGAAAATTATTTATTACATGAACTGAGTACAGTGTACGAGGCAGGAGCCCTGTTCATTCTAAAGAGAGTTGCTTAGTGACACACAAAGCCACCATGGAGCCAAAAATGACCCAGAAGACCGGCACTGCTTTCGCACTGTATGTCCCATAGAGCAGGCGCATTAGAGACCTCTGCCCCAAGCCGGCCAGTTCCAGTTTAGGATGAATGAACTGCAGCCTGCAGACGTGTGTCTCAAGCAAGATAGAGTGGTGATGGTTTGAATGAGGTAAATAAAACTTATTTTCCAATGGTTTTCTGTGGGGCTGCACAATTATGGCAAAAATGATAATCACAATTATTTTGATCAATATTGTGATCACGATTTATTATCACGCTTATTTATTGATTTTAACCTAAACAAATTTTATAGTCACATAGACTATTTATAACTGCTTTCACATCCACATTGTGCTACATTCCTCTTATGTTGAAGTTGTATGTTGTACATACATAAAGCTGCAACACATAAATAAAGCTCCTTTACTTGTTTTCAACAATAACTGATTAAAAGAGCTAGGAAGAGAGGGGTAGTGCGATGGACATACTCAAAGTGATGGCTGACTCATTATGAATAGGTCAAGCAGGCTCTGTCTCACACGCTATATTCTACGAACTGAAGTCAGTTGCATTCAATAACTTCTTCTGTGTTTTTCGCCGTGGCGGCCGCAGTAGCAATTACCAGCGGAAACACTGGTACAAATACAGGTTTGCCTCTCATGCTTAACAATATACAGCTGTGTTAATGACAATTTAAACTGTGGCCAAATGTCAGAAGCTTGACATAAGCACTGTTGCCTTTCTGTCTCTGTTGGGGAGCCTGTGTAAATGAATGGGGGCAGGGCTGCGCTGAGAGGAAGAAAGAAGAAATGGGTCAAGTTACGTTAAAATTAAACCATATCGATATAAACAACATTGCTTCGTTTGTGGAGAGGCAGCGGATGCGACCTAGAGGAAAAAATATTACTCGCACTCTAGAGCCCTGTGACACTAACTAGCACCAACTAGCACTGGTCACTGCTGTTGTCTGGAAAACAACAAAAACGGGACAAAATGTTGCGTTTAAACTGGTAAACCTTGAGACCGACTGATAACCGACTACTATCTGTTGAATTTTCACCACGTTACTCTGTCCTCTGTGACTGTCTACATCTAGAAACTAAGCTGCGCAGTACAGGGAACAACTGACTGGCTCGTGATCAGACAGGTTTAAGGAGTCTAACCCCCCTGCAGGAGAACAGATATAATGCAGGTTTAAGGAGTCTAACCCCCCTGCAAGAGAACAGATATAATGCAGGTTTAAGGAGTCGCCCCCTGCAGGACGTTAGAGAGAATGCAGAGTAGATGGGCTTTGCAAAAAAACTCAGCGTTCTATGCAATGACGCATTTAAAAAAAATTGATCGATAACGCAAATTTGATCATCCATCCATCCATCTTCATCCGCTTATCCGGTATCGGGTCGCCGGGGCAGCAGCTCCAGTAAGGGACCCCAAACTTCCCTTTCCCGAGCCACATCAACCAGCTCCGACTGGGGGATCCCGAGGCGTTCCCAGGCCAGGTTGGAGATATAATCTCTCCACCTAGTCCTGGGTCTTCCCCGAGGCCTCCTCCCAGCTGGACATGCCTGGAACATGGAGGCATCCTTACCAGATGCCCGAACCACCTCAACTGGCTCCTTTCGTCGCGAAGGAGCAGCGGCTCTACTCCGAGCTCCTCTCGGATGACTGAGCTTCTCACCCTATCTCTAAGGGAGACGCCAGCCACCCTCCTGAGGAAACCCATTTTGGCCGCTTGTACCCTGGATCTCGTTCTTTCGGTCATGACCCAGCTTTCATGACCATAGGTGAGGGTAGGAACAAAAATTGCCCGGTAGATTGAAAGCTTTGCCTTCTGCCTCAGCTCTCTTTTCGTCACAACGGTGCGATACACGGAATGTAATACCGCACCGGCTGCTCCGATTCTCCGACCAATCTCACGCTCCATGGTCCCCTCACTCGCAAACAAGACCCCAAGGTACTTAAACTCCTTCACTTGGGGTAAGGACTCAATCCCCACCTGAAGAAAGCACTGCATCGGTTTCCTGTTGAGAACCATGGCCTCAGATTTAGAGGTGCTGATCCTCATCCCAACCGCTTCACACTCTGCTGCGAACCGATCCAGTGAGTGCTGAAGGTCACAGACCGATGATGCCATCAGGACCACATCATCTGCAAAAAGCAGCGATGAGATCCCGAGCTCACCGAACTGCAACCCCTCCCCACCCCGACTACATCTCGATATCCTGTCCATAAATATTACAAACAGGATTGGTGACAAAGCGCAGCCCTGGCGGAGACCAACCCTCGCCTGGAACGAGTCCGACTTACTACCGAGAACCCGGACACAGCTCTCGCTTTGGTCATACAGAGATTGGATGGCCCTGAGAAGGGACCCCCTCACCCCATACTCCCTCAGCACCTCCCACAATTTCTCCCGGGGGACCCGGTCATACGCCTTCTCCAGATCCACAAAACACATGTAGACTGGTTGGGCATACTCCCCCTCCAAGATCCTTGCGAGAGTGAAGATCTGATCCGTTGTTCCACGGCCAGGACGGAATCCGCATTCTTCCTCTTCAATCCGAGGTTCGACTATCGGCCGAACCCTCCTTTCCAGCACCTTGGAGTAGACTTTACCAGGGAGTCTGAGTATGTTATGTTCGAACATGGTGTTTGTGATGGACAATCCATGACTAGCACAGAAGTCCAACAACAGACAACCACTCTGGTTTAGATCAGGGAGGCCATTCCTCCCAATCACGCCTCTCCAAGTATCTCCATCATTGCCCACGTGTGCATTGAAGTCCCCCAGCAGAACTTTGAAGTCCCCTACTGGAGCCCCATACAGGACTCCACTTCCAATTTGATTGTGGGAAGCCAAAATTGTGATCGTGATTAAAATTCAATTAATTGTGCAGCCCTAGTTTTCAGTGTTTTCTCTCTAAATGGAACCTGGGTCCCTGCAATCCGACATCATGTACTTCAATCCAAAATTCACATTCACAAATCCAAAAGTGACATACAGTGGATATAAAAAGTCTACACACTCCTGTTAAAATGCCAGGTTTTTGTGGTGTAAAAAAGTCAGAATTTATTCCACTTTTAATGTGACCTATAATATGAACAATTCAATTGAAAACCAAACTGAAATCTACGAGGTTGAAAAATAAAAATAAAAAACCTTACAATAACCTGGTTGCATAAGTGTGCACGCCGTCTTATAACTGGGGATGTGGCTGTGTTCAGAATTAACCAATCACATTCTCAACTCATGTTAGATGAAAGTCATTACACAACTGCCATCATTTAAAGTGACTCTAATTAATCACAAATAAAGTTCAGCTGTTCCAGTAGGATTTACCTGATATTTTCTTAGTTGCATCACAGAGGAAAAGCCATGATCTGCAGAGAGCTTCCAAACCATCAGTTAGGAGAAGGGTACAAAGAATTTCCAAAGCATTAAATATGCTATGGAACACAGTGAAGACAGTCATTATCAAGTGGAGATAATATGGCACAACAGAGACATTACTGTTGGGGGACACAGTAGGGTGGCAAGACGGAAGCCTTTTCTTACAAAGATAAACATCCAAGCCTGGCTGAAGTTTGCAAAAACAAACCTCAAGCAGGAGAATGTGTTATGGTCTGATGAAACCAAGGTTGAACTTTTTGGCCAGAATTCCAAAAGATATGTTTTTGGCGCAAAAACACTGCACATCGCCTAAAGAACACCGTACCCAAAGTGAAGCATGGTGGTGACAGCATCATGCTTTGGGGTTGTTTTTCCTCAGCTGGATCTGGGGCTTTATTCAGGGTGGAGGGAATTATGAACAGTTCAAAATACCAGGCAATTTTGGCACAAAACCTTCTGGCTTTCGTTAGAAAGCTGAAGATGAAGAGGAAGTTTACCTTTCAGCATGACAACGACCCAAAGCACACATCCAAATCCACAAAAGCATGGCTTCACCAAAAGAAGATTAACGTTTTGGAATGGCCCAGCCAGAGCCCAGACCTGAATCCAATTGAACATCTGTGGGGTGATCTTAAGAGGGCTGTGCACAGGAGATGTCCTCGCAATATGAAAGATTTGGACCACTTTTGCAAAGAAGAGTGGGCAAATATTGCCACGTCAAGATGTGCCATGTTAATAGACTCCTACCCAAAAGACTGAGTGCTGTAATAAAATCAAAAGGTGCTTCGAGAAAGTATTAGTTTAAGGGTGTGCACACTTATGCAATCCAGATTTCAGTTTGTTTTCAATTGAATTATATACACTCACCGGCCACTTTATTAGGTACACCTGTCCAACTGCTCGTTAACACTTAATTTCTAAGCAGCCAATCACATGGAGGCAACTCAGTGCATTTAGGCATGTAGACATGGTCAAGACAATCTCCTGCAGTTCAAACCGAGCATCAGTATGG
Organism: Etheostoma perlongum; assembly: GCA_026937815.1. Taxonomy (NCBI): domain Eukaryota; kingdom Metazoa; phylum Chordata; class Actinopteri; order Perciformes; family Percidae; genus Etheostoma; species Etheostoma perlongum. Next base: position 19,054,598 of record CM049374.1, on the reverse strand, counting down.
GGAAGAAAGGTGATTTGAGTGACTTTGAACGTGGCATGATTGTTGGTGCCAGAAGGGCTGGTCTGAGTATTTCAGAAACTGCTAATCTACTGGGATTTTCACGCACAACCATCTCTAGGGTTTACAGAGAATGGTCCGAAAAAGAAAAAACATCCAGTGAGCGGCAGTTCTGTGGGCGGAAATGCCTTGTTGATGCCAGAGGTCAGAGGAGAATGGCCAGACTGGTTCAAGCTGATAGAAGGGCAACAGTGACTCAAATTACCACCCGTTACAACCAAGGTGGGCAGAAGAGCATCTCTGAACGCACAGTACGTCGAACTTTGAGGCAGATGGGCTACAGCAGCAGAAGACCACACCGGGGTGCCACTCCTTTCAGCTAAGAACAGGAAACTGAGGCTACAATTTGCACAAGCTCATCAACGTTGAGTGGTCTGATGAGTCTCGATTTCTGCTGCGACGTTCGGATGGTAGGGTCAGAATTTGGCGTCTACAACATGAAAGCATGGATCCATCCTGCCTTGTATCAACGGTTCAGGCTGGTGGTGGTGGTGGTGTCATGGTGTGGGGAATATTTTCTTGGCACTCTTTGGGCCCCTTGGTACCAATTGACCATCGTTGCAACGCCACAGCCTACCTGAGTATTGTTGCTGACCATGTCCATCCCTTTATGACCACAATGTACCCAACTTCTGATGGCTACTTTCAGCAGGATAATGCGCCATGTCATAAAGCTGGAATCATCTCAGACTGGTTTCTTGAACATGACAATGAGTTCGCTGTACTCAAATGGCCTCCACAGTCACCAGATCTCAATCCAATAGAGCATCTTTGGGATGTGGTGGAACGGGAGATTCGCATCATGGATGTGCAGCCGACAAATCTGCGACAACTGTGTGATGCCATCATGTCAATATGGACCAAACTCCCTGAGGAATGCTTCCAGCACCTTGTTGAATCTATGCCACGAAGAATTGAGGCAGTTCTGAAGGCAAAAGGGGGTCCAACCCGTTACTAGCATGGGGTACCTAATAAAGTGGCCGGTTAGTGTAGGTCACATTAAAGGTGGAAAAAGTTCTGACTTGATTTATCTTTGTCTCATTTTTTTACTTCACAGATACCTGCCATTTTAATAGGGGTGTGTAGACATTTTATATCCACTGTAGTTTTAATATTTCTACAAATTTTGTCTCACTCCTCCATCATCCAAAATACTCACATCCCTTTGTCATGTCTTCCTGTGGGCTGACCAGGCTCCATCCCCCAGGGTCTGAATAAGCATAGAAGCCTCATGACCTTTTCCATATTTCATCAACAACTTATCTAAACATTTTGTTGCCTTCAGGGTTAAAGAATTGGATCCAAATATCCCCACGGGATGGTGAAGTTGCAAAATCGGGAGAAACAATACTTTTATTTTTATTTTATGTTGGCAATGAAAGCTGGAGCAATGTAGCAGATAATGTTGAGAAGTGTCAGTGAGGAATATATTAGGAGCACCATTTTTGGCAGTGCAGAGAGGTAGTGGCCCACACTAACTTTAGCTGTAGCTACGCTATTTGCTTGGGCTGGGAAAAAGAGCTCTACAGCGAACAGATGTGCTGGGCGAGTTGTCAGTCGGTGAAAGCTAACGGAAGCATCTGGCATAAGCTGACAGCTGACTAGGTGTCTCAAAGCTACCAAATGATCGACGGAGACAGTGAGTACATGTACTTGTAAGAATCTGGCAGTTGTGGCAGACAAAGGTCCAGTCGGGAGTTTGGATGGAGAGTCCACTGAAGTCTACTGTGGTCTGAAGGGATAATCCTCGCTAGATCACTAGCTAGTGGTAACCGTTACGAGACTATCCTCCATCCATACAAATAAAACAACTTTTGATATTTATTGCCCCTCAACAGGCCGCAACTGGGAGCGATAGAGCGAAGTAGAAAGTGAGAGAGTTACGGTGATTATCTTCGGAGCAAGTAGCCACTCTAGAGTCATAGTGAGAGAAACAAAGTGTCTCCCCTATGTTTGGTGACCAAATCTTTAGCAGGAAAAGTTACCCCTCTCATTGATTTCATAACGCCATACCTGTCTCTCGTTGACTGACTCGCTTGTGTTGTTTGTTGTGTCTGTTGTGGTTTTGAACACCCGCCCAATGCTACCTCTAATTGGCTTACCATGAAATTTTACTCAACCTCAGCCAATCGTCAGGATTTATGCGTTTGTCTCGTGCACGGCTCACCAACCAAGGAAGAAAAAAAGTGTTTTCCTTTCGACTCTGAAATGTAGTTGGTCTGATGGGGAAAAAACAGCTTCAATTATAGTAAAGTGCTGTATTTTTCGGCAGTAAAGTAAAATAACGACCGTTGGTAACAGTTATTTATAATGTGGTTATTTCCATCACTGGTAGCGATACACAGACACCAAGTATTGATCTTTTATTATACATGTGTTGGTCAGTTTGTCTGCTTGACAATCCCATTTTGCAACAATACAACTGAAGTAAGATACACAAACAGAGAAATGTATCTTTTTAGATAAAACAGATGTTAACAAAGTTTCCTTTTGGTGACATTTGAAATTGGGAAAAATTTGAAGTTGAAAAAAGATAAGAAATTGTAATATATCACAGAATATTGTAATATGTTTAAAATCGCAATAATACCGTATCGTGATATGAGTATCGTGATGTTATTGTATCCTCAGGCCTCTGGTGATTCCTACCCCTAATCTACAGTGGTGTATTTGCCCTGTTTAAGTTTGTGTGACATATAAACAGCAATCCGTGTTGTTACGTCTGCCATCAAAACATGTAATCAAACAAATGCACATGTAGCCTAGCTAGCTACCTGGCTAGGCTACATTGAAATCTAATGTCTGAACATGCTAACAATTAGCCTGTTGGCTAGCTGAAATGTTTGAGTGTTTAAACTAACATAAACAGTGGTCTATTCAGTGGTGTATGTGCCCTGATTAAGTTTGTCCTTATTTGAATAAAATTAATCTTTTGTCAACTTTGTTTATCTCCCCTCGGCGATTTGCTCTCATCTTGCTCAATTAGGGCGAATTTCATCTTCATTCAATCTCAATGAGAGCTAACCAGAATTTAGTTGTGTGGACTTTCTTTTCAACTAAAACATTGTTTTAGTTAGGGCTGTAACCTCCCAGTCGACTGGTCGATTTATTGGTCAATACGTTCTGTCTCGACCAAAATTCTGATTGGTCGATTTTTTTACGTTACGGTCTATGGGTGGAAAGCACTAATTGCTAATGGGGGTGTTTTCAGAGCACTCGTTTCACAGGTAACAGTCTGTCTTCAGAACACCCCCCTTGTTTTCACCTTTTTTTGGATTAGCCCAACCCACCGGAGACAGATTGAAGAAAGTACTAGAAAGCCTTCGTCTGATGGTTAGCTGAATATTTATTTAATTGTGAGTGTTTAATTTACAGTCAGTCTTCCTCTACCATGTCGAAGACATCGGCAGTGTGGCAGCATTTTACAAAAATAGATAACGGAAAAAAGTTGAATGCACAGTTTGCATATCGCAGCTCGACTACAAACATGGCATATCACCTAAAAACGGTAAGCTAACTTTTCTGCATTAGGTTGCCCTGTCTGTTTATTAATAAGTTAATTAATCTAGCATTTTTTTTCCGCCCTCCCCCCCCCCAAGTCGATTTTTAGTCAATTTTCACGACTTTAGTCGACCAAGATTTTCTTTGGTTAATTACAGCCCTAGTTTTAGTAAGTGATGCTAATGACATTTTTCCTCTAGTATTTGGAGAAACCAGCAAAGATCCATATATTTTCAAATATTATGGTCTTAGCCACTATTAGTTGTTGTTTCCGGACAGAGTGAAGAAAATATTCAGATAGATAAAAATCAGTTCACACCTATGCAAGATACAAATCCCCCAGTGTAACATTTCCCAAAAGTTTTTTGATGAAACAGGCAGACACACTGAACTGCAGGAGTGTGTTACCCCTGAAACACCAGCAGCCCTGATCCTGTCACGTTGCTTTATACGTCAACGAACTAATTTGCCTAATCTTCACAGGTCTTTAGACTGCAGTGGAAACGCAGATAACAAGGGGCTGAAGAAACTTTGTGCACTAAAAATAGTTGGGGGGACTTAAAAGTCAAAAAGTAGCCTCATATACAGTTTCTGACACTTGTTGGTCAGAGTTCACATGACATTAGGATTGTCAATTGATCAATCAATTAAGTTAAGTTGATTCAATCAAATTGAATCAACTTAACTACTGTCATGGGCTGTGGTTAATCACGATTAATCGTAAATTTAAAATGCTAGAATTTACTTGTAAACTTGCAGTGTTGTAATTTATGGCAATAACCAGAAGGAGGGGAAAGAGGTTGCATGGAGCTCACAAAATCAATCCTGGGTAATTGTAACCACAGAGATACAGGCTTGAATAAACATGGGGAGACCCATCCATTTTTCCATATTTTTCAAAACGTTCAGAGCAACAGAAAAGTTATGTTTAACAATCTGGTTTAAGCAAGGGAAACCCTCAATGCCTAAATATTTAAACTGCTTAACAATGGGGATGTTAGCAGGGATGATTGAATTGCGAGCAGCATCATTTAAATGAAGCAGTGCAGACTTTGACCATTTAATTTTAAAGCCTGATAAGCTGCCATACTCCTTGCATAATGGTAGGTGAGGAAAAGACTGAGAGGGGTTTTCTTAAAAAAACAATTATCCACAAATAGTGAGGTGATGCTGTGTATTACAAATGCATATTGATGACACCGTAATCGATAGGCGAATAGCTTGAGCCAGAGGCTCTAGAGAGAGGACAAATAGTGCAGGACTCAAGGGGCAGCCTTGTCGTGAAGATCTAGAAACTGGAAACAAAGAGGAGGCGGTGCGTCCGTTTAAGACTCGGGCTGAGGGGTTAGAATACATAACTTTAATACCAATGAAAGTGTTACCAAAGCCGATCACCTCTAAGACTGACCATAGAACTGACCACTCAAGCCTATGAAATGCTTTCATTGCATCAAGAGGAAGAAGTGACATTGGGGTCTTACTGACTTCTGCCGCATCAACCATGTGGAGAAGACGTCTAACAAATATCCTGCCAGTCTTGTTTTTATTAATTCTTGTTTGTCATTCTGCTTTAAATATTCTAGCACAAAGTTTATATTGGAGCTGGAACCAAATAACACAGCTATTTGGCAAGGTTGGGCCAGGAGCTATACCTTAAGCCGCCATCTCTGTCGAGCCAATCACGTGACTCCTATTCAAAATTATATCTATACATTGTTTATCATTGAAGATAAACTCCTGTTTGTAAGTAGATTAACCTTTTGGTCAGAGTGAGGTAATTCGCTTAATTAAAAATAATTTTAAATTAAACACAGTGATGAGAACTGATAGCAAATTAGGTTTCATTGGTATGTTGGTGTTAAAGTCTGTTAATCTGCCTGGGAAGACTGGCCAAATCAAATTATTAATATTTGGGACACACCATTTGTGATTGACACTATGAAGTTTCTAATAGCTTTTGCTTTTCTCTTAAGAACATATCATCCCCTGAGGCATCTCCTGTTCACGGCCCGGAGTCCATCTCTCCTGAGGTATTTTCCTATCGCTCTACTAATCCTAATTGCTAATGCAAACAATTCTACTTACGCCTGACTTGTTCCTCAAATGTCTATAATTATTGTTTTTCTCTGTTCTTTCTCCAGCCATGTCTTCAGACAGACTTTGACATCCCTCGGCCTCAGTTCCCCGACCTGTCACTCCCCTCCAGCTTGGAGAGCCCTGTGGCTGTGACCTCAGATGACTTTTCCCTTCCTGGAGGCCCTTCAGGCCACGACTCCCATGGCCCGTCATCCGTAGGGACCAGTTCCCTTAACCCAGTGTCCTGTCCTTCCTCAGACCTAACCTCCCAAAACAGGGAGCAGGCTTTCAGGACAGAGTTTAACCTCATATACACCTGCTCGCCACTCAACGCAAACCTGGGGAACCCTGTGGCCATGGACCGCCACCTCTCCCAGTCAGAAGGTGGTTTTTCCCCAGCAGAGTCCTTTCACAGTTCCGTAAGCGGCCAGGGGCTGCTGGGAGATGTGGGCCCTGGCTCCATGTCACCATACGGCGAGCTTCATTATGGGGGAATTTACCCGGATAGTTGCACACCTCCTCATACCAGCAACCCACCACAAAGAAGAAGGCAAGTTCTCCACATCTTAATGATAAGAATGTGAAAAATATTTTTTAATCGGGTAGTTTTCAGCGATTCATCTGTTCTTCTCAAGAACGAATGACTTTGAGTGTGAAATGTGCAAACAAAAAAGCCAAACCTCATGATGTGCTTTTCCCCTTGCTCTGTGTTTGCTCGTTGACTTTGTCTTAAATATATCAATTGGTCCCTTGTGTCAGGGGGTCAAATTCAAAATCAACAGCCATTTAAAAACATATTTAACCATTTTATGTTTTTATCTGAAATGATTACGACTCTGTAGCTTTGACCCTTCCTCCCCCCCTTCCCTCCCCCTCCTTTCCCTCAGTCCCCTTCCTCCCCCCTCGCTGCTCCTTGACACTTTTTGCCAAGTCTCTCTTCCACTTTTCTTCCAAGGCAGAGGGCCAACCAGCATACCATTAGTCTGCTGACAGGGAAGCCAGATTACCAGGCTATAGCTGTAAGAAGTGAATACAAGCCAGTACAAAATATGGTGAATATTCTCCCTACAACTACATCTTTAGAAGTGTGCATGTAAATATTGTTTCTTTGCATCTGCATACAACACCCACCCCATGCTCCAACCGCTCCGTCCTCTCCCCTCCTCCAAACCTACATATGACTCTATAGTTTTGAGCAGCAATTTTAAGTTATGCCATTTTGGTCAAATCCATTGAAGTGTGTAAAGCTTCATCCATTGCTTTCAACACAAGAGGCCGATGGTTCATGAATTCTCATGATGGTGTCTAGATGAAGCCCATGTCTCTTTTCAGTATATCATCCATGGCTCTTTACAAACTTTGATCAATGGTCCGTCCACCTCTACTATAAGCACAAGGCACCATGGGAAAGTTCCAGCTCTCAGGTTAAATTAAGGATGTATTTCTAGCAATGTAATGTATTTATCAGTCTTCACTAGGCAAATGTAATGTTAAACTGAGCTAACATGTTTATACAGCTGGTCACATCACATAGTCCTGTAAATGTCAGGGCTGAAATCAATAGCATTGTTGACTCAGAACTCAGCATATGTCAGACAGGTCAGGCTAGATTTCCTCAGTGAAGATAAGCTCAACCATAAAGTACTGGTTCTTCCATAGATGCCCACTAAATATTTCAAAGAAACAAATATCAATTGTCCTTATAAAGTGTCCAGTATTAAGATTCCCACTTGCAAAGCAGCTAAAATAAATTAGTGGTTCAGTGGAAGGCCAATGTAAATAGGTGGGTTTTGAGCCTGGTTTTGAATATAGTAATTGAAGGGGCATTTCTGATGTCTTGTGGCAGTTGGATCCACAGCTTAGGTCCAGCAACAGAATAGAATTGTGTAGAATCGGGTCTAAAAGTTAGACTAAGTGACTCAGAAACTATGGTTTATTGCAATTTAAATGTTATTTTTATAGCCCCAGCTATTGGTTATGTCAGTTAAAATAACATTATACTCACCCAAGTAATTGCTGAGATCTTGAGATGTGGCGACATTGCTGAAAATGGGCACTGGACAAGCCAATAGATGAGCCATATTTTCTAAATTTATATTTGGGTAAAACTAATGTGAGTGCACTTGAAATGTTGAAATGCCAATAGCTCCTTATTGCACAGAAAAACTAGTGTAACTACAGTAGGCTTAACACCAAAACATGGATGGTTATAACGGACAGTTATGGTATTACTTTTACCATTGACATTTGTTTTCTCTTTAAATGTTTGACTAACCTACTGCATGTTTCTCATCTCAGCAATTTTTTAATCATTCATAATGTTATCAAAACCAGTGATGACCACAGCTATAAAAAAGTGCAATTAACCATAGTTTGAAGGTAAATGGGAACAGGCAAGCTTTTTGATACCCAAATATAGCTTTGGTTTGACCTGATTTATAAGAAGCTTTAACAACAGACAAATAATGAATTTATATCCGATGCATGTAAAACATACTCAAAAAAGCTACTGACATGTCTAGCAGGAAACTTATAGTGTTGTGTCCACTGAAGACATCATTGATACTTGATGCTTGGTGGTTATTTCAGACCCTGACTTCCAGTCCTTGTGACAACACAGCTGCCTTCTGCAGATCCCCCTTTATGTAATATGTTATTGCAAAAAGATCCATCCATCACCAGTATCTGACTGTGTGGTCATCATCCCAACTCCCCTGTCTCTTTCATATACCCCCCTCCCTACTCCCACAAGGCTGTTCTGTGTCATGATGACATTAAGCTGGGATGAGTGCTCTCATTCATTGTTAATAGTTGAAGTGTGTGTATATGTTATGTGTGTGCTTGAACTTTCTGTAAAAGTTGATAGAGTATTTGTGTAGTTGTTGTTTCAGCGTGGTTGCATCTGGTGTGGTGCTTTTAAAGATGCCTGCTCTTTCATCAAAGCTGTATGTTACTAACATTCAGAACACACAGTAATCTACATGAGGCTACAAGCTTTTCTCATGACTACGAGTGTGTTAATGGAATGGAACAAAAAAGAGATGCAGTGTAATTTTCATGTCAAAGGTGATCTCCATGGTTTTTCATTTTGTTGTATTGATTTGTTGTAAATACTGTTTCCAGGTGAGTATTCTCTGGTGTTGTGCATGCAGTCATCACTTAGTGCAGTTTTGGTGAATGATGTGATTCAGTCAGCGGCTCAGCATCAGTGTAAATGACATGAAGTTGTATGTTAAACATTTACATCAGACTGTGTCAGTCCTTCAACAACAGGTATTTAATAGCACCTCTCTTCCCTCTGCTGCCTCAGGTTTCTTTGCTGGAGTACCGCAAGAGGAAGCAAGGCTGCGGCCGCGACTCAGACCCAGCCGGCAGCAGCTCGTCTCTGGGTGCCACCCCCACCAGGCCTGGCTCCCACTACAGCCAAGACTCCCATCATCTTCATTGCCATCAGCAGATGCAGCCCCCAGCCTCCCAGCACAGCTCCTTCTCTTCCTCAGCACACACTTTCTCCATCCCACAAATAGAGGAGGTCAGTCCTCCAGACCACCAGGGCTCTTCAGTGCAGTCCAGATGTCAGGACAGCAACAATCAGTGGTAAGACGCCCAGAATGATGGCTCACTAAATTTAAAGATAGGGCTGCAAGATTATGGCCAAAATGATGATCACGATTATTTTAATCAATATTGTGATCACGATTAATTATCACAATTATTTGTTGATTTTAACCCAAACATTTTTTATAGTCACATAGAACACATCATAACTGCTTTCACATCCATATTGTGCTACATTCCTCTTACCATTAACCTGCACACACTGCCTACACAAAGATGACACAGAGCTGGATTGAAATCGGCAAAATACCCCTTTAAGACATATTTTACTACATGTCACATCACCTGGAAGTTCTTAAGTCATGCTTTTAAAGCTGTCTGATATTATGTTCAGGATTTGGTCCTGATCAGAGTTGGCAAATAACCTTTAAATTTTTGTTTTTCCAAGGATGGTCCCCACTACTGTTGAACGTCTAAGGGAAGGACAGGGGGTCCTGGAGCGAGTGCTTAGAAGCATCAAGATGGAGCGGATTCACAAGAGAAGTGATGGCTCTACAGAGAAGGATTCTGGTATGACGACATTAGAAACTTTAGGACTCCCTGCAGAGAAATAGGCTTTACAAAGCTACAACTCTGATGTACCAAAAAATAGAATATTTTTTTATTAACAACTTTAGACTTTTATAACTTTTATATATAAGTAAACATTTTTATTCTATCTTCATGCTTTAACTTTCCTGATGATGAGTATGTTTTCTAGTGCTGGAGTTGACCCCTCTTTCTGTGTTTTCAGATACAGATCGAAATGAGATACAGGCAGCATCCATGGCTTCTCCCATGAAGAGTCCACATGGATACAGTCCCTCTGTGTACACAAACCAGGTAGCCAATGGCCAGTGAATGATAACATTTCAGTTGGTTTTCAATGATCATATGATGCATTTTGACAGCATTTTCCATTTGAAATTGATGCCATGTCATTACAATGCTGCATAGAACCATAACATTTACATCAACTCAATAATAATTGAGTTGGAATCCTGCATTTTTGAACATTGTGTGTATATATAATATAAATAAGACAAATATGTAAGAAAAGGTTTATAGTTTAGCACTAATTTCAATTTTTATTGATTTTAGTCCCACAAACACAAGATGCATATTTATTTACTTTGTAAATTAATCCAATTGATAATTTGTACCTTATAATACTTGCATTTTGTAACCAGGGGAATGTTTCAGACCAATACCTTGTTTTCCACATAACAATAAATACAGCCTTAGAATTATGCTACACCAAAGATTGAGTGTGTGTGTGTTTTGTGTATGTTCAGTCATCAGAAAGCCACCGGCAGACTGACAGCCCGTCGTTCCTTCAGCAAACCTCCAACTCTCCATTCCGAGGTTCCTACAGTCCATCATCAGGCCAGAGCTTTTACCCACGCCTCTCCATCTCTCACCCTGAAGTGTTGCAGGACCACCTTCCATCCTCCTATCCCGGGGGCACCACCACCCCCACTTCCTCCTCAGACTCCAGGCCGTCAGTGTGCTCTATAAACCAGAAAAGTGGCAGCAGTAACTTGGATGGAGGTCATGGATACAGCAACCCCTTAAAAGCGAGCCTTTTGAACAGCAGCAGTCTGGTAGGGACTCCCACCCCAGGACAAAGGGCCCACGGGCAGACTAAGATAGACTCGGGCGCCCAGGCCTCCAGAGAGTGTCAGCAGCAGGTGTCTCGCAGCCTGAAGTCCGGCAGCCCGGGCCAGGCGGCACTGCAGGCTGGCTCCAGGTTGCTGTCGGCCACTGGACCGACACACTACCCGCAGCGAGGGACAAGCCTCAGTCAGTTCCAGCACTCCCCCCTTCAGGGACCTGGAGTAAGGACACAGTCAGGAAGCTTTTAGGACATTTGTTTGTTTGTTTGTGTGTGTGTGTGTGTGTGTCTGTGTGTGTCTGTGTGTGTCTGTGTGTGTCTGTGTGTGGCGTACCCCCTTAAAGCTGCGTTGAAATGGGAGCAGAGAGTTTGGGGAGGGGAAATGTACAGACCTACGAGGAGCAAGAACTTCTTTAAGAATTTCTCCTTTTCTTTATTTCTCTTTTCTGTCTCTCTCTTTTCAGAAAAAAAAAATCAAATGACCACATTCTGCACAAAGCTAGTCTTTGACTTTGGACATAATTACAGAATCAATGGAACAAGCGATTGGGTTGATACATTCTAATAAAACAACAAGAAATCACATGTAACTTGAAATTTTCCCGTGTTTCCTCATGTGCCGGACTGTGCAAACAGACTCAATAATGTCGGAAAGTAAAACCTTCCACACAAATGTCTGTACAAAATTACTAAAAGCCGTACCTCGCCATGGTACCCAGGTTGGAGAAATACATATGTAACTGAAAGCAAGAATTGTTTTATTTTTTTATTTTATTTTTGTCAATGTTACTTTTTTGATTTGGCGAGGGGCCGAGTCTGTGCTGCAGTAAATAAGTGTTTGATTTGGAAATGATGCAAGCAAAGACTACATGTTAATCATCCGTTCTAAAGATGAATGGGGTGGGGAGGAGGGGTTCTCCCTGGATAGGATCATTCCATGTGATTATCAGCTTCTGTGTTCTCTCATTAAACATGACAACAGCCCTTTTTCTTGAGGTTCTCCGTTGGTTCCAATGTTTTGTTTTGATTCTTTTCTGTTCTCTTATCCCCACTGAACTGTTTTGATTTCACATTAGGACTATTTCGCTGTAAACCTCTGATATTGTACTTAAGACATACAAGTCTTATGATTCATGGTGCTGCATTCTTGTTTTTCCAATAAATTTGAAATCCAGTTATGTTCCCCACATATGGCTGCATTCATCTTGTCATAACAGTTATAAATAATTTTTATTTTTCTCCAAATTCATATTAATCATATATTATAGTGATGGGATGCAGGAATGAAATAAGAGGAGAATAATCAAACTTTAATTCTGAGTAAAAATGTTGGGTTTGAATGTTTTTTCCTGCAGAATTTTAAATATAGATGTATGTTTTTTTTTTCCCAGTCCTTGCATTCCATATGACCAATAAAATCAGGAAAGGGATCTCTGAAGGAGTGTTTGGATTGTTTATAAAACCTAGATTAAAAAAAGCTGCTTTATTCTCCTGTGAGAGCTCCTATTTCCACAGAATACAGTATTTTTATTTTTTTTTGTGAGAAAGTGTTCTCCTGGCCACCTGGTGAGACATCAAACCTATGTTAAGCTGACCACTAGGCGGCAGCAGGAGTCGCCTTCTCCTCCCTCTGAGACTTTTATTCTGGATCGGCCAGTCATGAGACTGCACCCCACCTTCCACTACACCTACTGCCCCTCCCCCCCCCTCTCCCCAGGCCACACATAAAAGGTACTCATGTTACAGGAATATTTGACAGATTGAAAACAAAGTTCTGACCCATAATTAACCAGCACCTTAAAATGTAATAAGTAAGGCCTAAAAGAAAGCCTGGGACAATATGTATGATTATGTGTACTTGTATGGGCAGAAATATGATATAGATTTGTATGGAGAACAACATGTAGTACACTGAATTTATCGCATGATTAATGTTTTCAGGGTCTAGGTGACCAACTTTGTCAGAAGGTTGGAAGTTAACCATTGGATCTGTTCCTTCAAAAACCAGACACTGCATTCTGTTTTTGTTTGTAATGATCATACTGTTGGTTTTGTTTTTATTTTTACACCAATCATTGTAGTAACTATTTCAATTGTTCCCCTCCAAAAGGGTTAAGAAGCAAGAGATGTAATGCATTTTGATAATAAAATGATCATGATGGTAATTTTAAAACTACCATTGTGACATTGAGGGACTCATTTCTTGTTTTGCACATTACACCAGTCCAAGTGAGGAAGAAAATGGTATTTCATGTAAAGTTTTATTTGCTTTTACAGTGTAACTTTATTATTGTGACAGGTGCTTTATTTTCCCAGTTTTGTTTTGTGAGTACAGTGGACCATTATGTTAGGATGCATACAAACCAAGGTGTGTATCAGTGTGAGCTTCAATGCAAGTTTATCAAATTGAAACGGTGCATGACTCTTCTCTAGTACACCACGCTTTATACACCAAATGTTTTTGTCTTCATCAAGTTAGTGCCTGAGGTTGTTTCAGGTTTCTTTTACAAAATACATGGATCTGTTACTGTCATACTTCTTCAAAAATAATACTTCAAAAATATTGTCCTTTAGTTGTTACAAGAATCGCAGAAAAATATTGACCATAAATAGTGTATTAGTCAAGCTTTTCCAACATTTTCTATATACAAAAACACTTTTAAATCTTAACCCATAAATGGGTGAAAAGGTTGAATATCTACTTTCAAAACAAGTAAACAAACTGTGTTCTTCTAACCTTGTTACTACTCTTTCAAAACAGCATATTCAAATCAACTCCATCACATTGGACCGGGGGTATTTGAGTTTGTTAACCCTGAGATGAGGTAAACTCTGGGTTTTCAGTTTCAGAAAGGGAGGTTAATCAAACCTGAGAAAGGGGTAACTTAACCTCAGAGTCAGTTACTATGGTAACTGAGTCTGTGAACCTAACCTCGTCGGGAGCAGGTTTTCTTAAACAAACCTTGAGTTTCTCTCAGTCTCCACACAGCGCGATTTCATTTCCTCATTCATTCAATAATTCATTCTGTATCAGGGGCATTTTAGCTCAGTTTATCTGCATGAATAAAAAAACTCCTCAGCAGATGGAGGCAACTGGCCCTTCTTGTAGTTGTAGTTCAAATACTTACAGTGAGGAAAATAAGTATTTGAACACCCTGCTATTTTGCAAGTTCTCCCACTTAGAAATCATGGAGGGGTCTGAAATTGTCATCGTAGGTGCATGTCCATTGTGAGAGACATAATCTAAAAAAAGAAATCCAGAAATCACAATGTATGATTTTTTAACTATTTCTTTGTATGATACAGCTGCAAATAAGTATTTGAACACCTGTCTATCAGCTAGAATTCTGACCCTCAAAGACCTGTTAGTCTGCCTTCAAAATGTCCACCTCCACTCCATTTATTATCCTAAATTAGATGTACCTGTTTGAGGTCGTTAGCTGCATAAAGACACCTGTCCACCCCATACAATCAGTAAGAATCCAACTACTAACATGGCCAAGACCAAAGAGCTGTCCAAAGACACTAGAGACAAAATTGTACACCTCCACAAGGCTGGAAAGGGCTACGGGGAAATTGCCAAGCAGCTTGGTGAAAAAAGGTCGACTGTTGGAGCAATCATTAGAAAATGGAAGAAGCTAAACATGACTGTCACTCTCCCTCAGACTGGGGCTCCATGCAAGATCTCACCTCGTGGGGTCTCAATGATCCTAAGAAAGGTGAGAAATCAGCCCAGAACTACACAGGAGGAGCTGGTCAATGACCTGAAAAGAGCTGGGACCACCGTTTCCAAGGTTACTGTTGGTAATACACTAAGACGTCATGGTTTGAAATCATGCATGGCACGGAAGGTTCCCCTGCTTAAACCAGCACACGTCAAGGCCCGTTTTAAGTTTGCCAATGACCATTTGTGTGATCCAGAGGAGTCATTGGAGAAAGTCATGTGGTCAGATGAGACCAAAATAGAACTTTTTGGTCATAATTTCATGTTTGGAGGAAGAAGAATGATGAGTACCATCCCAAGAACACCATCCCTACTGTGAAGCATGGGGGTGGTAGCATCATGCTTTGGGGTGTTTTTCTGCACATGGGACAGGGCGACTGCACTGTATTAAGGAGAGGATGACCAGGGCCATGTATTGCGAGATTTTGGGGAACAACCTCCTTCCCTCAGTTAGAGCATTGAAGATGGGTCGAGGCTGGGTCTTCCAACATGACAATGACCCAAAGCACACAGCCAGGATAACCAAGGAGTGGCTCTGGAAGAAGCATATCAAGGTTCTGGCGTGGCCTAGCCAGTCTCCAGACCTAAACCCAATAGAGAATTTGTGGAGGGAGCTCAAACTCCGTGTTTCTCAGCGATAGCCCAGAAACCTGACTGATCTAGAGAAGATCTGTGTGGAGGAGTGGGCCAAAATCCCTTCTGTGTGTGCAAACCTGGTGAAAAACTACAGGAAACGTTTGACCTCTGGAATTGCAAACAAAGGCTACTGTACCAAATATTAACATTGGTTTTCTTGATTGATTGTTTAAATACTTATTTGCAGCTGTATCATACAAATAAATAGTTAAAAAATCATACTTTGTGATTTGTGGATTTTATTTTTTTTATGTCTCTTATGTCTCTCACAGTGGACATGCACCTATGATGACAATTTCAGACCCCTCCATGATTTCGAAGTGGGAGAACTTGCAAAATAGCAGGATGTTCAAATTCTTATTTTCCTGTAACCCTGGAGGTCAAAGGCCAGACTGACAGACACTCACTGGACCTTGGGAAGGAGCATGAGGGTGCTGGAGGGTATTAACTCAGCCTGAGTGCAAGTTATTGGGGCTTAGAGTGGAGGCCTATAGCCCTGGAGGTCATCAGCCAGACTTAGAGCCACCTACTGGCCCTTGGAAGTGAGTGTGAGGGTGCTGGAGCATGTTAACCCAGCCTCAGTGCATGTAACTGGGACTTATAGCGGAGGCCTGTAGCCCTGAAGGCCGTTGCCCAGCAACAGAGCCACTCACTGGGCCTTGGGAGGGAGCATGAGGCTGCTGGAGCCTGTTAACCCAGTCTCAATGTATCTAACCTGGCTTACAGTGGAGGCATGTAGCCCTGGAGGTCATCAGCCAGCCTCACAGCCACTCACTGGGCCTTGGGAGCGAGTGGGAGGGTGCTGGAGCATGTTAACTAGGGCTGTAATCAACCAAAGTAATCAACCAAAGAAATTCTTGGTCAACTAAAGTCGTGAAAATTTCGACTAAAGTTTCGACTAAAAATCGACTGGGGGGAATGCTAGATTAATTAATTGTACTGTCCTGCAGTACTTGCCTTGTAGGCTATTTGCAGTATATTAAATCGTTTTGAACCTAATTATTTTGCACTGAAATGACTCATCTGTCGGCTCTGACAGCGCTGCATCAGCCTTATATCCTGAGACATAAAGTCGACAATTCCTTCCGTGATATTATTTTAGCGTTTGGATGGTAGAGGCTTAACATCCAGCGTGGTGTGGGTGTGTCTGGGGAACGCTAGGGTGAGGGTGCTGGAGCATGTTAACCCAGCCTCAGTGCATGTAACTGGAACTTATAGTGGAGGCCTATAGCCCTGGAGGTCAAAGGCCAGCCTCACAGCCACTCACCGGGCCTTGGGAGTGAGGGTGCTGGAGCATGTTAACCCAGCCTCAGTTCATCGTCTTGGGGCTTAGAGTGGAGTCCAGTAGCCCTGGAGGCCATTGCCAAGCAACAGAGCCACTCACTGGGCCTTGGGAGGGAGCATGAGGCTGCTGGAGCCTGTTAACCCAGCCTGAGTGCATGTAACTGGGACTTATAGTGGAGGCCTGTAGCCCTGGAGGCCGTTATCTAGCAACAGAGCCACTCAATGGGCCTTGGGAGGGAGCATGAGGCTGCTGTAGCCTGTTAACACAGTCTTAGTGCATCTAACCTGGCTTACAGTGGAGGCCTGTAGCCCTGGAGGTCATCAGCCGTACTTAGAGCCACTTACTGGGCCTTGGGAGGGAGCATGGGGGTGCTGGAGGGTGTTAGCCCAGCTTCGGTGCATCCTACTGGGCCTTATAGTGGAGGCCTATAGCCTTGGAGGTCAAAAGCCAGCCTTAGTTACACTTACTGGGCAGGAGTGTGACGGTGCTGGAGGGTGTTAGCCCAGCTTCGGTGCATCTTTTTGGGGCTTATGGAGGAGGCTGAGAGCCCTGGAGATTTTAACATTGTACATGTACGATGTTAAAATTAAGGGCTTAAAATTAAAGCTATATTGATGTTATTCCAGCTTCATTCCAAGTCTGGGGGAGACATCACCTATCCAGTGTGTCTCTCAGGCAATATCAGAGCATTCTGATGTACAATGTTAAAATTAAGGGCTTAAAAGCAAAGGTATATCGAGATTTTTTCAGGCTGTTAAAGGCATATTTAACTCTCCTTCAGGCAGCTCTAAAATTGATTCCTACTGTTAAACCTGGTTCATTACAACTCTGGGTTAGTAAATACACATCCATTTGGTCACTCAGGCAATTTAGGACCATTTGGATGTAGGATTTAAAAATTAAAGCCTTGAATGTCTAATTAATGGTATATATTAAATCTTTTTCAGGCTGTTAAAGGCATATTTTACTCTTTTTCAAGCTACTCTAAAAAGGAATCCTGATGTTATTCCAGGTTCATTCCAAATCTGGGGGAGACATGACATATCCACTGTTTCTCCAGTGTGTCTTCCACGTAATATCAGATCATTCTGATGTACGATGTTAAAATTAAGGGCTTAAAATTAAAGCTATATTGAGATTTTTTCAGGCTGTTAAAGTCATATATAACTCTCCTTAAAGCCGCTCTATAATTGATTCCTACTGTTAAGACAGGTTCATTGCTACTCTCCGTTAATAAATACATATCAATTTGGTCACTCAGGTAATTTAGGACCATTCTGATGTAGGATTCTAAAATTAAAGCCTTGAATGTCTAATTAATGGTATATTTTAAATCTTTTTCAGGCTGTTAAAGGCATATTTTACTCTTTTCAGGCTACTCTAAAAAGGAATCCTGATGTTATTCCAGCTTCATTCCAATTCTGGGGGAGACATCATATATCCACTGTGTCTCTCAGGTAATATCAGAGCATTCTGATGTACTATGTTAAAATCAAGGGCTTAAAAGTAAAGCTATATTGAGATTTTTTTCAGGCTGTTAAAGGCATATTTAACTCTCCTTCAGACAGCTCTAAAATTGATTCCTACTGTTAAACCTGGTTCATTACAACTCTGGGTTAGGACATACATATCCATTTGGTCACTCAGGTAATTTAGGACCATTCTGATGTAGGATTCTAAAATTAAAGCCTTGAATGTCTAATTAATGGTATATTTTAAATCTTTTTCAGGCTGTTAAAGGCATATTTTACTCTTTTTCAAGTTACTCTTAAAAGGAATCCTGATGTTATTCCAGCTTCATTCCAAGTCTGGGGGAGACATCACCTATCCAGTGTGTGTCTCAGGTAATATCAGAGCATTCTGATGTATGATGCTCAAATTAAGGGCTTAAAAGTAAAGCAATATTAAGATTTTTTCAGGCTGTTAAAGGCATTAAACTCTCCTTCAGGCCGCTCTAAAACGGATTCCTACTGTTAAGCCAGATTCATTGCTACTCTGCATTAATAAACCCATATCAATTTGGTCACTCAGGTAATTTAGGACCACTCTTATGTAGGATTCTAAAATTAAAGCCTTGAATGTCTAATTAATGGTATATTTTAAATCTTTTTCAGGCTGTTAAAGGCATATTTAACTCTCCTTCAGGCCGCTCTTCTATAATTGATTCCTACTGTAAAGCCAGGTTCATTTCAACTGTGGGTTAATAAATACATATCAATTTGGTCACTCAGGTAATTTAGGACCATTCTGATGTAGGATTCTAAAATTAAAGCCTTGAATTTCTAATTAATGGTATATTTTAAATCTTTTTCAGGCTGTTAAAGGCTTATTTTACTCTTTTTCAGGCTACTCGAAAAAGGAATCCTGATGTGATTCCAGCTTCATTCCAAGTCTGGGGGAGACATCACCTATCCAGTGTGTCTCTCAGGCAATATCAGAGCATTCTGATGTACAATGTTAAAATTAAGGGCTTAAAAGCAAAGGTATATTGAGATTTTTTCAGGCTGTTAAAGGCATATTTAACTCTCCTTAAAGCCACTCTATAATTGATTCCTACTGTTAAGACAGGTTCATTGCTACTCTCCGTTAATAAATTCCATTCAATTTGGTCACTCAGGTAATTTAGGACCATTCTGATGTAGGATTCTAAAATTAAAGCCTTGAATTTCTAATTAATGGTATATTTTAAATCTTTTTCAGGCTGTTAAAGGCATATTTTACTCTTTTTATGGCTACTCTAAAAAGAAATCCTAATGTTATTCCAGGTTCATTGCTACTCTGCATTAATAAATACATATCAATTTGGTCACTCAGGTAATTTAGGACCATTCTGATGTAGGATTCTAAAATTAAAGCCTTGAATGTCTAATTAATGGTATATTTTAAATCTTTTTTTCAGGCTGTTAAAGGCTTATTTTACTCTTTTTCAGGCTACTCTAAAAAGGAATCCTGATGTTATTCCAGCTTCATTCCAAGTCTGGGGGAGACAACACCTATCCAGTGTGTGTCTCAGGTAATATCAGAGCATTCAGATGTATGATGTTAAAATCAGGGGCTTAAAAGTAAAGCTATATTGCGATTTTTTCAGGCTGTTAAAGGCATATTTAACTCCCCTTCAGGCCGCTCTAAAATGGATTCCTACTGTTAAGCCAGGTTCATTCCAACTCTGGGTTAGTACATACATATCTATTTGGTCACTCAGGTAATTTAGGACCATTCTGATGTAGGATTCTAAAATTAAAGCCTTGAATGTCTAATTAATGGTATATTTTAAATCTTTTTTTCAGGCTGTTAAAGGCATGTTTTACTCTTTTTATGGCTACTCTAAAAACGAATCCTGATGTTATTCCAGCTTGATTCCAAGTCTGGGGGAGACATCACCTATCCAGTGTGTCTTTCAGGTAATATCAGAGCATTCTGATGTACGATGTAAAAATCAAGGGCTTTAAAGTAAAGCTATATTTAGATTTTTTCAGGCTGTTAAAGGCATATTTAACTCTCCTTCAGGCCGCTCTTCTATAATTGATTCCTACTGTAAAGCCAGGTTCATTCCAACTCTGGGTTAATAAATACATATCAATTTGGTCACTCAGGTAATTTAGGACCATTCTGATGTAGGATTCTAAAATTAAAGCCTTGAATTTCTAATTAATGGTATATTTTAAATCTTTTTCAGGCTGTTAAAGGCATATTTTACTCTTTTTATGGCTACTCTAAAAAGAAATCCTAATGTTATTCCAGGTTCATTGCTACTCTGCATTAATAAATACATATCAATTTGGTCACTCAGGTAATTTAGGACCATTCTGATGTAGGATTCTAAAATTAAAGCCTTGGATTTCTAATTAATGGTATATTTTAAATCTTTGTCAGGCTGTTAAAGGCTTATTTTACTCTTTTTCAGGCTACTCTAAAAAGGAATCCTGATGTTATTCCAGCTTCATTCCAATTATGGGGGAGACATCATATATCCACTGTGTCTCTCAGGTAATATCAGAGCATTCTGATGTACTATGTTAAAATCAGGGGCTTAAAAGTAAAGCTATATTGCGATTTTTTCAGGCTGTTAAAGGCATATTTAACTCTCCTTCAGGCCACTCTAAAATGGATTCCTACTGTTAAGCCAGGTTCATTCCAACTCTGGGTTAGTACATACATATCCATTTGGTCACTCAGGTAATTTAGGACCATTCTGATGTAGGATTCTAAAATTAAAGCCTTGAATTTCTAATTAATGGTTTATTTTAAATCTTTTTTTCAGGCTGTTAAAGGCATGTTTTACTCTTTTTATGGCTACTCTAAAAACGAATCCTGATGTTATTCCAGCTTGATTCCAAGTCTGGGGGAGACATCACCTATCCAGTGTGTCTTTCAGGTAATATCAGAGCATTCTGATGTACGATGTAAAAATCAAGGGCTTTAAAGTAAAGCTATATTTAGATTTTTTCAGGCTGTTAAAGGCATATTTAACTCTCCTTCAGGCCACTCTAAAATGGATTCCTACTGTTAAGCCAGGTTCATTCCAACTCTGGGTTAGTACATACATATCCATTTGGTCACTCAGGTAATTTAGGACCATTCTGATGTAGGATTCTAAAATTAAAGCCTTGAATGTCTAATTAATGGTATATTTTAAATCTTTTTTTCAGGCTGTTAAAGGCATGTTTTACTCTTTTTATGGCTACTCTAAAAACGAATCCTGATGTTATTCCAGCTTGATTCCAAGTCTGGGGGAGACATCACCTATCCAGTGTGTCTTTCAGGTAATATCAGAGCATTCTGATGTACGATGTAAAAATCAAGGGCTTTAAAGTAAAGCTATATTTAGATTTTTTCAGGCTGTTAAAGGCATATTTAACTCTCCTTCAGGCCTCTCTAAAATGGATTCCTACTGTTAAGCCAGGTTCATTCCAACTCTGGGTTAATAAATACATATCAGTTTGGTCACTCAGGTAAGTTAGGACCATTCTGATGTAGGATTTTAAAATTAAAGACTTGAATGTCTAATTAATGGTATATTTAAAATCTTTTTCAGGCTGTTAAAGGCTTATTTTACTCTTTTTCAGGCTACTCTAAAAAGGAATCCTGATGTTATTCCAGCTTCATTCCAAGTCTGGGGGAGACAACACCTATCCAGTGTGTGTCTCAGGTAATATCAGAGCATTCAGATGTATGATGTTAAAATTAAGGGCTTAAAAGTAAAGCTATATTGAGATTTTTTCAGGCTGTTAAAGGCATATTTAACTCTCCTTCAGGCCGCTCTTCTATAATTGCTACTGTTCTTCAGGTTCATTCCAATTGGGTTAATAAATACATTCAATTTGGTCACTCAGGTAATTTAGGACCATTCTGCCAGGTTCTAAAATTCCTTGAATTTCTAATTAATGGTATATTTTAAACTTTTTCAGGCTGTTAAAGGCATATTTTACTCTTTTTAATAAATATTCCAGGTTCATATCACATTTGGTCACTCAGGTAATTTAGGACCATTCTGATGTAGGATTCTAAAATTAAAGCCTTGAATTTCTAATTAATGGTATATTTTAAATCTTTTTCAGGCTGTTAAAGGCATATTTTACTCTTTTTCAGGCTACTCTAAAAAGGAATCCTGATGTTATTCCAGCTTCATTCCAAGTCTGGGGGAGACAACACCTATACAGTGTGTCTCTCAGGTATATTTAAAGGCTTATTAAAGTTAAAGGCATATTTAACTCTCCTTTGGGCCGCTCTAAAATGGATTCCTACTGTTAAGCCAGGTTCACTCCAACTCTGGGTTAGTACATACATATCCATTTGGTCACTCAGGTAATTTAGGACCATTCTGATGTAGGATTCTAAAATTAAGGGCTTAAAAGTAAAGGTATATTGAGATTTTGGTAACACTTTATAATAACTACACGCTATAAAGCATTACTTAAGCATTAGTAAATTAGGAATTCATCATTTATAAAGCATTATTCATACATTAATACCCATTAGTAAGTCATTTATAAGCACAGTTATACATTTTGTATTCTTTATTATCTACACACTATTAACATGTTGTATTCTTTATTAATAAGCTCATCTATAATGTGCTTAATAATTGTATTTTCATACTTTATATATGATCATGTGACTATTTATAAATGAAGTATTATTTTAATGACAAACCATTTATGTATGAGTTGTTAATGGTTCATAAGATCATTTGGAAAGTGTAAGAATTATTACATAAGTGCCTGTTTTTTATACTCTCCTGAGGAAGAATATAAACAATCTCAGCATAACTTGTAAATGTACTAGTGGCAACAAAAAAGGATGCTGCTAAGACAACCTGAAAGATGCCCCAGCTAATGTTACTGGTGGCAGGGAAAAGCCTCACCGTTACAGGCGTGGTACTGTTTCTCTGAACTCATCAAAACTCCGACCTGCGCTTCCAGAGATCTGCTGTGATGGGACCAGCAAAGGGTTGCTTGCATGTTCTGTTGAAGGACCCCCCCCCCAGTGCTTTGATCAACCACTAACTTGAAATGACATGTAATTATTTAGAAATGGTCTAATGCAGTACAGTTCATAGATGTTTTATAACACTTATTAATACTGCAATTCATGATAATTCAGGTAGTTACAAAGCATTAACTACCTGTTAGTAAACTTAGTGAGAGCTCATCTAAAGTGAGGACTATCTATGCCTCATTAAGCATTTACAAATGAAATCTAAAGGCAATAGATATTCTCTAGACATTTGTTAATAAAGTATTTCATGATTAATTCAGGTAGTTACAAAGCATTAACTACCTGTTAGTAAGGACTTAGTGAGAGCTCATCTAAAGTGAGGACTATCTATGCCTCATTAAGCATTTACAAATGATATTGTAACACGAATCAGTTATCTTCTGAACAGAAAAAGGAAAAAGACAACATAAAGTGATATACAACATATCAATTATTTATTACAAAACATCTCAGCCATTCGTTAATAAAAAAAAACAGACAAAACACGGCTGCATAAACTGTAGAACTGTTCATAAAATGCACCATGTACAACTATATAATAAAATAAATTGAATACATTTCTTTCAAGTATAAACACCCATGGCTGAATACAAATTTACCAGTAGAGGTGCCAAATAAAATCTTCATAAAATAATAATATAAAAATTTTCAATGTCAAAATGTAACAACTAAAACAACTTTAGAATAGATGTGAAACCCATGTCAGCTCTCCTACCCCAGCATCAGAGCTCACTTTTTTTTTAGGGGCAGAAGCTTTCCAGAAGCCTTATAGGCTGTGATTGTGTCCTCTATTCCTTGGTCCTCCTGAATAGCAGTGGCACACTGTGTGGCAAACACGCTGAGTTTCTTCACATTATTGTGGTTTTTAAGGAGTTCCTTGTACTTGCCAGGCACAGCAATGAACAGCTCTGCGATTGGAGCATTGACCACCACCGTGTTCCTGTCCACTCCAACATGCTTGAAAGCAGCAGACATGGTCCCTCCTTTACTGAACTGTCTAAGAATTCTTTTGTATCGGTCCACCACCTGCTCTGGAGTTTGGGCTGCAATTATAACATAAAATTAGTGTTCCACAATATTGTTTTTTTTTTACTCGCACACTCTTTGAAACACACACACATGGCTTGCGAGTCACACTAACATTCAGTTTTAATCTACAATACAAAACGTGACTCTGAATGGTTGCAATTAAGAGGCCTACATGTTGATTTAGGGTTATTCCACCTCAAATCAACAAATCCCTTCTGCTTGCATCTCAGGTGTTCTTGAAATTTGTCCCACATAAAGTCTGACCATCCAAAGTGGGACCATTTTAATGTTATTGCTGAAGTTTAGGCATGCTATTAATATACTGTAGATAAATTAATGCTTGCTTACAATTCAGCAACCTCAACACTAGATACCACTAAATCCTACACAATGCACATTTAATTGTTTCTAAATTTAAACTTTGAAAGGGTTACATAAGTGGACATGTATTTGTTTAATTTGTTCAGTTTGTCAGACAAGTTCAGTGGGCTCGTGAAATATGATTAAAAAAATTCAACCATTAAATGACCTTAACCCTAAGTATTTCTCCCCCTACCCTAACCAAGGGAGGGTTTGGGGAGAGTTGTAGCCTGACCAGGCTCCTCTCTTTACACTGTCTCTCCTGGTTATGCTGTAATAGTTTTAGACAGCTGGGACTTCCTGTGACACACCTAGTTCCTCTCTCCTCTATCTTTCTATCTTTCCAATTATGTGCATCCATGTCCCAGAAATGCTTGTTACTAACCTAGCTCTGGGGAGTCATTCCCCGGAGTCCTTATGTTCTTTTTCCCCCAGCATGTTTCCTTGGATCAGGGAGGCTCCAAAATCATGGTTGCAGCACCATGGTCCCGCAACACGCTCTGCGATGCCATGTTCTTCCTGCTACGCTCTGCTGTGCCTACTACAAAGGACTACCAACAACTACTATTTTTATTGGGACTGTTATTGCCACTTTTCATTCTAACCCCAACCGGCCCGTCAGACACCGCCTACCAAGAGCCTGGGTCTGTCCGAGGTTTCTGCCTAAAAGGAAGTTTTTCCTCCCACTGTCGCACTGTTGCTTGCTCTGGAGGAAACTGTTGGGTCCTTGTAAATTCTGGAGTGTGGTCTAGACCTACTCTAACTGTAAAGTGTCTTGAGATAACTCTTGTTGTGAATTGATACTATAAATAAATTGAAATTGAATTGAATTGAAATTGAAAAACACTGAATGGGGACACAATCCTCTTTACAGGAAACAGGAAACTACCTATAAAAGGTTATTATCTGATGCCTCTAGCATGAAAATCTTTTGAGAATATAAATCACAAACTTCGCCTGTGCATGTGCTTAAAAGGGCACGGGGGAAAAAAAAAATCTGCTTTGAGGTGGAATTACCTTTTACCAGGTTCCATGAATCCAGAACGCACTGTGTTTATGGTAAAATAGTTAGTTAGCACCAATAAAAATCACACATTTAATGTTGTGTTGGAGGAACCAACCTAGAGGAGCAATTGTACAGCAGAGCTAAGCAGGAACCAATGGAAACGTGGAAAGGGGTCAAAGTAGCTTTTTTACCTCTCTGCCGTGTCTTTGGTTTGATTTTCTTTGACTTCTTCCTATATTTTTTCCCTTTCCCTTCTTCTTTCTCTCTCTTTTATCTTGTCCTCCTCTGATGAGGACGAGGAGGAATCAGACATATCAGAGGAAGATTCCACTGGGCTGTCACCAGAAGAATCTGAAGACAAGTTTATTTCCTTGATGGAACCTTTGTCATCCTTTTTGAGAGCTGTTAAAACAGATACAAATACAAACATAAGGCTCACAATACATGGCACCATGGGAAAGAAATGTTCATATACCCTACTAGAAACCAAAACTAGACTTGCATAAGACTGAACTGTACTACAATTTCACCACATACTGTGTGTTTGGAGACTTACCTGATGCCAACTGGTCTTTGAGATAGTCTCTCTCCTTGGTCAGCTCAGCAATCTTCTCCTTTTGCCACTCTACCCTCAGCTTAAACATCTCCAACTCATTGGATTTTTGCTTAAGTCCCAGCTGTGCAGTAGGTACCATGGCGGAACCTGAAATAAAATAATGTTTCACTATTGAATGAATCTAAAAGATTATTTTAATCTTATTTGCTATTCAAAATGTATTAATTAAATGTATTAATGTATATTGTCTGCTATGTAGCAGAAGGGAGTTCAAAACTCACCTTCACTCCTAACTTGTTATATTTTGACAGTAAACCTACCTACAAACACCCACACTACACGTTGTTGGCAAAGAATAGATACAGTAAAGAACATATTTTTACTGGCCCGTTTCCATAACACTTTTACTTAAATAAACATATACCCATTGTTTCATTAAAAAAAACAAATAAGTGTTATTGACACTTGACTCAGTTGCCCCTCTAAAAAAGAAGTTAATAAAACAAAGACGGTTAGCTCCATGGTATAACACTGAAACTCGCAAATTAAAGCAAATATCGCGGAAACTTGAGAAGATTTGGCGTTCCACTAAATTGGAAAATTCTTGTTTAATGTGGCAAGATAGTCTTCAAACTTATAGGAAGGCCCTCCGTAATGCCAGAGCAGCGTACTACTCGTCATTAATAGAGGAAAATAGGAACAACCCCAGGTTTCTTTTCAGCACTGTAGCCAGGCTAGTGGAAGGTCACAGCTCTACTGAGCCAAGTATTCCCATAGCTCTTAGTAGTAACGACTTCATGAGATTCTTCAATGATAAAATTATAACTATTAGAAGCAAAATTCACCAAGACCTGCCTTTAACTGGCACTGACTTATCTCTAAACTCAGGAACCTTAGAAACAGCTGTAAAACCAGATATATGTTTAGACTGCTTTGCTTCACTTGATCTTTATCAATTTAATTCAATTATTTCTTCAGCTAAACCATCAACCTGCCTCTTAGACCCCATCCCGACTAGGCTACTTAAAGAGGTTTTACCCTTAGTCATCACTTCTCTACTAGATATAACCAATTTGTC
Organism: Etheostoma perlongum; assembly: GCA_026937815.1. Lineage (NCBI taxonomy): Eukaryota > Metazoa > Chordata > Actinopteri > Perciformes > Percidae > Etheostoma > Etheostoma perlongum. The sequence goes on along the minus strand of CM049374.1, from coordinate 19,027,580 downwards.
TTTATTAACAGGCTATGTACCACAGCACTTTAAAGTAGCTGTAATTAAACCTCTTCTGAAAAAGCCCAACCTGGATCCAGAAGTTTTAGCCAACTATAGACCTATATCCAATCTTCCATTTCTCTCTAAGATTCTTGAGAAAGCAGTCGCCAAACAGCTTTGTGACTTTCTGCATAGCAACAGCTTATTTGAGGATTTTCAGTCAGGATTTAGAGCTCATCATAGCACAGAGACAGCACTTGTGAAAATTACTAATGACCTCCTGATTGCATCAGACAAAGGACTTATCTCTGTACTGGTGTTATTAGATCTTAGTGCTGCATTTGATACCATTGACCATCATATCTTATTACAGAGATTGGAACATTTCATTGGTATTAAAGGGACTGCTCTGAGCTGGTTTAAGTCTTATTTATCAGATCGATCTCAGTTTGTTCATGTTAACGATGAATCCTCTGTGCACGCCAAAGTTAGTCATGGAGTCCCACAAGGATCTGTTCTCGGTCCAATCCTGTTCACTTTATATATGCTTCCTTTAGGCAATATTATAAGGAAGCACTCCATAAATTTTCATTGTTTTGCAGATGATACTCAATTATATCTATCAATCAAACCGGATGAAACTAATCAGTTAGCTAAACTTCAAATGTGTCTTCAGGATATTAAAACCTGGATGAGCTGTAATTTTCTAATGTTAAACTCAGATAAAACTGAAGTTATTGTTCTGGGGTCCAAGCACCTCCGTGACGCATTATCCAAAGAGATAGTTACTCTGCATGGCATCTCCCTGGCCTCCAGCACCACTGTGAGGAATCTTGGAGTTATCTTTGATCAGGACATGTCCTTTAATTCCCACATAAAGCAAATTTCAAGGATCTCCTTTTTTCACCTACGTAATATTGCAAAAATCAGGAATATCCTGTCTAAAAATGATGCAGAAAAACTAGTCCATGCATTTGTTACTTCTAGGCTGGATTACTGCAATTCTTTATTATCAGGCTGCTCAAAAAAGTCCATAAAGACTCTTCAGCTGATCCAGAATGCTGCAGCGCGTGTTCTGACAGGAACCAAGAAAAGAGATCACATCTCTCCTGTTTTAGCTTCTCTGCATTGGCTTCCTGTAAAATCCAGAATAGAGTTTAAAATCCTTCTTCTCACCTACAAAGCTCTTCATGGTCAGGCACCATCTTATCTTAAAGAGCTCATAGTACCTTTCAACCCTACAAGAGCACTACGCTCCCAGAATGCAGGATTACTTGTGGTTCCTAGAGTCTCTAAAAGTAGAATAGGAGCCAGGGCGTTCAGCTATCAGGCTCCTCTCCTGTGGAACCAGGTTCCAGTCTGGGTTCGGGAGGCAGACACCGTCTCCACATTTAAGAGTAGGCTTAAGACTATCCTTTTTGATAAAGCTTATAGTTAGTGCATATATAATAATATGCCCTACCTTAACCAGGGTTTGTATCTCATCCCCCTCTCTGACCTTCCTGACTCTAACCCCCATTTTCTCTCCCCCTACCCTAACCAGGGTTTGTATCCCATCCCCCACTTTGACCGTCTTGATCTTAACTATCTTTCTCTCCCCCTACCCTAACCCGGGTCTGTATCCTATCCCCTACTTTGACCTTCCTGACCTTAACCCTGACCCTCGTGACCTTAACCTTAAGTGTCTCTCCCCCTACCCTAACCAAGGGAGGGTTTGGGGAGAGTTGTAGCCTGACCAGGCTCCTCTCTTTACACTGTCTCTCCTGGTTATGCTGTAATAGTTTTAGACAGCTGGGACTTCCTGTGACACACCTAGTTCCCTCTCTCCTCTATCTTTCTATCTTTCCAATTATGTGCATCCATGTCCCAGAAATGCTTGTTACTAACCTAGCTCTGGGGAGTCATTCCCCGGAGTCCTTATGTTCTTTTTCCCCCAGCATGTTTCCTCGGATCAGGGAGGCTCCAAAATCAAGGTTGCAGCTGTCGCCATGGTCCCGCTACACGCTCTGCGATGCCATGTTCTTCCTGCTACGCTCTGCTATGCCTACTACAAAGGACTACTAACAACTACTAGTTTTTTTTTTTTTTGGGACTGTAGTTGCAACTTTTCATTCTAACCCCAACTGGTCCGTCAGACACCGCCTACCAAGAGCCTGGGTCTGACCGAGGTTTCTGCCTAAAAGGAAGTTTTTCCTCGCCACTGTCGCACTGTTGCTTGCTCTGGAGGAAACTGTTGGGTCCTTGTGAATTCTGGAGTGTGGTCTAGACCTACTCAATCTGTAAAGTGTCTTGAGATAACTCTTGTTGTGAATTGATACTATAAATAAATTGAATTGAATTGAATTGAATTGAATTATTATTTTCTAGGCAAAAAGAGTTGGAGGAGTTTGTCACATATGATGATTGACGTTTAATGTTACAGCGGCGGGGCGGGTTGGGTTGCAGAGTGGTGGGGGAAGAGGATTATGGTAGTAATCTTTTCTCAGTACCATTGACAAAATTGCCCTGCACCATTGCTCTAAAAGCTGCTCCATGTATCATCAGCTTTAGCACCCCGGGGCTGAGTCAGCTATACTCGGAGGCTGTGTTCGATCTTATTCGGGCGGTGTTCACTGAGAGGCAATAGAGCGCGGTTTTGTTGCCTGTTTGCCCGGCTCCGCTCCCATTCCCTGCTGGTCCACCCCGTCCCGGTCTGAAAACCTCTAGTGACAGTGCTTGAATAAAAGTGTAACACAAAAAATACTCACCACTAATGACATGTATCTCCTCCAATGTGTTCATGCCCTCGGTTTTCTTTTTGTCCCGGGTCCGCATCCCTTTTTTATTTTTTTCGACGTTGTCCATGCTTCGGCTATCTAACTTTGGCGGTCGTTTTCTTGGTTGCACGTTGATGACGTATTGAACGCGGGACCATAGACGGAAGTTTGCAGAGCGGCACATTGCAGAGCAGACTATTGGATTGCAAACCACTACCATTTAAAAGCAAATCTTTTGCAAAAAATGACGAGGTTCACAAGGCTAAAAAAGCTTATTAATGATGACCCGAAAAGAAACACACTGAAGCTTATAAAGTGGTTTCAAAAGAAGAAACTCCTAAAAACTAAAGTGAAATGCAGAATATGTCATCACGGCATGAAACTGAAGAAAAGGGCAAACAGTGGAGATCAGTATGCTTGGTAAGTAACCTATATTTACAACACTATGTATTAATGTGTGTGATAGTGGGCAGTGGCAGGGATGGGCAAAAATCAAATAGGCATACATCAAAATTACTAAAGTTGTAAAAGTAGCCTATCAAAATAAAATACAAAATACAGCAACCAAGACATGTATCAAAATAAACTACAGTATCATGTATTTTTTTTAAATACAATAATACTGAGCATGATACTACAGTGCCTTGCGAAAGTATTTGGCCCCCTTGAACTTTTCAACCTTTTGACACATTTCAGGCTTCAAACATAAAGATATACAATTTTATTTTTTGTGAGGAATCACCAACAAGTGGGACACAATTGTGAAGTGGAACGAAATCTATTGGATATTTTAAACTTTTTTAGCAAATAAAAAACTGAAAAGTGGTGCGTGCAAAATTATTGGGCCCCCTTGCGTTAATACTTTGTAGAGCCACCTTTTGCTGCGATTACAGCTGCAAGTCGCTTGGGGTATGTCTCTATCAGTTTTGCACATCGAGAGACTGACATTCTTGCCCATTCTTCCTTGCAAAACAGCTGGAGCTCAGTGAGGTTGGATGGAGAGCGTTTGTGAACAGTGGTTTTCAGCTCTTTCCACAGATTCTCGATTGGATTCAGGTCTGGACTTTGACTTGGCCATTCTAACACCTGGATATGTTTATTTGTGAACCATTCCTTTGTGGATTTTGCTGTATGTTTAGGATCATTGTCTTGTTGGAAGATAAATCTCCATCCCAGTTTCAGGTCTTTTGCAGACTCCAACAGGTTTTCATCCAGAATGGTCCTGTATTTGGCTGCATCCATCTTCCCCTCAATTTTAACCATCTTCCCTGTCCCTGCTGAAGAAAAGCAGGCCCAAACCACGATGCTGCCACCACCATGTTTGACAGTGGGGATGGTGTGTTGAGGGTGATGAGCTGTGTTGCTTTTACGCCAAACATATCGTTTTGCATTGTGGCCAAAAAGTTTGATTTTGGTTTCATCTGACCAGAGCACCTTCTTCCAGATGTTTGGTGTGTTTCCCACGTGGCTTGTGGCAAACTTTAGACGAGACTTTTTATGGATATCTTTGAGAAATGGCTTTCTTCTTGCCACTCTTCCATAAAGGCCAGATTTGTGCAGTGTACGACTGATTGTTGTCCTATGGACAGACTCTCCCACCTCAGCTGTAGTTCTCTGCAGTTCATCCAGAGTGATCATGGGCCTCTTGGCTGCATCTCTGATCAGTCTTCTCCTTGTCTGAGCTGAAAGTTTAGAGGGACGGCCAGGTCTTGGTAGATTTGCAGTGGTCTGATACTCCTTCCATTTCAAAATGATCGCTTGCACAGCTCCTTGGGATGTTTAAAGCTTGGGAAATCTTTTTTGTATCCAAATCCGCTTTAAACTTCTCCACAACAGTATTACGGACCTGCCTGGTGTGTTCCTTGGTCTTCATGATGCTCTCTGCGCTTTCAACAGAACCCTGAGACTATCACAGAGCAGGTGCATTTATACAGAGACTTGATCACACACAGGTGGATTCTATTTATCACCATCAGTCATTTAGGACAACATTGGATCATTCAGAGATCCTCGCTGAACTTCTGGAGTGAGTTTGCAGCACTGAAAGTAAAGGGGCCGAATAATTTTGCATGCACCACTTTTCAGTTTTTTATTTGCTAAAAAAGTTTAAAATATCCAATAGATTTCGTTCCACTTCACAATTGTGTCCCACTTGTTGGTGATTCTTCACAAAAAATAAAAATTTTATATCATTATGTTTGAAGCCTGAAATGTGTCAAAAGGTTGAAAAGTTCAAGGGGGCCGAATACTTTCGCAAGGCACTGTATTTTGATATACCACCTAGGTGGTGGGGCATATAATTTCAGTTTTACTAGCTTTGTGTAGGTAGTTTTGTAGTAATAATCATTTCATTGTTCCGGACACCTGTCATAAGGAATATGGGTATACAAATCATGGTAATTATCCTACAACAAAGCTTTCACTTTGCAAAGGTTATCATATCAGAATATGTCCGGCACATGGATGATTACAAAAAATCATTACTAGACTTGTTGTGGTTTGGGGTTTTGTTTGGGGTTGTGTTTCTCTTTCTTTGGCCTCCTTGTGTTTTTGTCTGTATTCTCCCCTGTCTTGTGATTCCCTGGTAAGTGTCTGTTTGTTCTACTTCCCGTTTTATTTTGGTAGTGTGGTTTCCTGTCTTGTCTAGTCTTGTCTAGCTTTGCTTTGTGCCTGTCTGATTGTCCAGCCCCGCCCTAATGTGATTCACCTGACACCTCACCTGTTCCCCATTACCTCGTTACCTCTTGTATTTAACCCCTGTGTTCCTTTTGTCTTGTGTCAGATCGTTTTGTCTGTGTGGCGTTCCTGTATCTCTGTCTCTGCCTGTTTTTTTCCCCGTGTCCTGCCGTAGCATCGCCGGTCCAGCACCTGGACCTCCCAGTGTTTTTCTGTCAAGCGTTACCCTGTGCTCGCCTTCCTGCCGGAGCTTGCCTCCTTCCAGCGCCTGGCCTTCCTCTGCCCCTCTGTGAGTTTTTCCCTGTGTTCTCCCACCTGGCGGTGCGCCTCCTCCCCTGGTGCCTCCGGTGGATCTGGTGTTCCCGGACTACTGCCTGCACATTACCTGGTTTGGACATTCTGAGAATGCTGTGTTCTGTGGTCTGAACTGTTTAAAATAATACCACAAGAACCCTTCTACTGCCCGCCGTCTTGTCTCTGCATTTGGGTCCTTCCTTCTCACCCCGTAACATAACGATCTGACCCGTTATGGACCCAGCGGAGTACATTTTTCAGCCGCTCCTCCACCCGCTGGACCCGTTGGCGGATCTCTTGTCGCCCGCGTTCTGCCGCATGCACAAGGTGGATCCCACGGAGACGTGGCACCTAATGATGGTGCGGTGGGAGGAGGTAGACCGGGAGTTTGGTCCCCTCCCGGAATCGGTGGAATCAGCTGATACCGTGGTTCCAGGAGCCACCACGGACCAGCCCTCCCGGGGAGTCGTAACTGAACAGTCCCCCCCGGAAGTCTCCACGGACCAGCTCCCCCACGGTTCGCCTTCAGTGGTTTCCCCCAAGGGGTCTAAACGGTCCCGCGCCTCCCGGCGCAGACCCCCAGCCGCCGGCTCCCGCCGACGAGGCGGACCCCCAGCCGCCGGCTCCCAATCCCCCAGACCCTGACCGGCCGACCGCACTCCCAGACCCTGACCGGCCGACCGCACTCCCAGACCCTGACCGGCCGACCGGTCCCCCTGACTCTGACCCGGACCGGTCGACCGGCCCCCCTGACCCAGACGGTCCGACCAAACCCCCTGACCCAGACCGTCCGACCGGACTGTGCCTGTTCGTGTCCCTGTCCCCGTGCTTGTCCCTGTGCCCTTGTCTGTCCCTGTGCTTGTCTCAGTCCCCGTGTTTGTCTCTGTCCCAGTGTTTGTCCCTGTCCTGGTCACCGTCTCTGTCCCTGTCTCCATTCCTGTTCCCGTTTTTCTTCCTTTCCCTACGTCCGCCCTATCCAAATTGGTCCCTAAACCCAATCCGTCTGTAATCACGTCGTCTTCACCCGTCCCATCTCAGTCTGTCCCGTCTACGTCCACGTCTATCCCACCTGTTCAGTCCGAGCTAATCCTGCCCCTCCGGGAGTTTCCTTGTGCGCCCCTCCTTGTCCCGCCCCTCCGTGGGCTTTTCCGCGTCCCTCGTGCGCCCCTCCGTAGGCTTTTCCGCGTCCCTCCTGCGCCCCTCCGTGGGCTTTTCCGCATCCCTCCTGCGCCCCTCCGTGGGCTTTTCCGCGTCCCTCGTGCGCCCCTCCGTGGGCTTTTCCGCGTCCCTCGTGCGCCCCTCCGTGGGCTTTTCCGCGTCCCTCGTGCGTCCCTCGTGCGCCCCTCCGTGGGTTTTTTTTCGCGCCGCTAGTGCGCCCCCCCGGGGGCTTCCTCGTGGTCCTCATGCGCCCTCTGCTGGGCTTTTTCGTATGCCGCTGTTGGGCCCCCTGGTGCGCCCTCTCTTGGGCACCCTCACACATCCCCTCACGCCTCCTGATTCCCTTCCCGTTGTCCTTCTTCGGTCCCGGTGTTTGTGACTCTCCCTCTCCCATTTTTTGGGTCTGTGTATTTCGCTCCCTCGTTCTGTTGGTTGGTGTGTGTGTCTTCTGTCTCCGTGTCTCCCTTGTTTTGTCTCGTCGTCTTGTCCCCTCCTCGTTCGTCCCGTCCCTCTCCTTGGTCTCGTCTTTTCACCCGCCTTGTCTCGTTACTCGCCTCTCTGCCTCCGTCTCTCTGTGTTTCTTTTTGTCTCTCTGAGCCCCTGTAATGGTCTGCCTCACTCCTTGTGTCTCTGTACCTCTCTCCCTGTGTGCGTCTGTTTCCCACCTTCTGTCCCTCCTTTCCCTGTGTTTATATTGCTCTCTATGTCCCGGTCCCCTTCTCCCCTCTGTCTCATTCGGTCCCTGTCTAGCTTTCTGTGTCTTGTCTTCTCCCTCGTTTGGTCTCTCCGCCCCACTCATCCGGCCTCTCTGTGTCCCTTTTGCTCTCTTTCTGTCCCGCTGTCTGGGTCGCTTTGCCTCCCTCTCCATCCGTCCAGTCTCTCGGTGTGTCCCTCTCGCTCTGTCCCTTTCGCTTTGTTTTTTTCTGCTTGGTTGTGTGGGTGTCTCTCTTTTTCCTTGTGTCTGTCCTGCTCTCCGGGTTCCGGTCCCTTTTTCTGCTTGTTTGTGTGGGTGACTCTCCGGGCTCCCTTTCGCTCTCTCTGTGCCGCGCTGTGCCTTCCCCTGGTACCTTCTCTGCTCCTTTTCTCTTGCCCCCCTCCTCCAATCCCTCGCTTGTCTTCGTCCTAGCCCCGTCCCTTTACTTGTCCCCATTGCTCTGTCTCTTTTGTTCCCTGTGTCTGTCTGTCTTGCTCTCTGTGTTCCTGTCTCTCTCTGTGCATATTTGACGTTCTGTCTCTTTTTCCCTTCCTGTCAGCCTTGCTGTCTGTGCCTCTCCCTCTCGGTCACTGTGTTTGTCTGTCTGGCTCCCTCTTTGCCTGTCTGGCTCTCTGCGTTTTTTCATCTCTTTCTCTCTCTTTGTCTCCCTCTCCTTCTTTTGGTTCATTGTCTCTCCCTTTCTCTGTCCCTGTCGGTTTTGTTCTCCGGCCTGGTGTCTTTTCCCCTCTGTCTTTTTCGTTCCCTGTGTCTGTCGGTCTGTCTTGTCCTCTGTGTCTCTCTCTCGTTCGGTTTTGTTGTCTGTTTCTCTCTGTTACTCTCGTGGGGGGGTACTGTTGTGGTTTGGGGTTTTGTTTGGGGTTGTTTCTCTTTCTTTGGCCTACTTGTGTTTTTGTCTGTATTCTCCCCTGTCTTGTGATTCCCCGGTAAGTGTCTGTTTGTTCTACTTCCCGTTTTATTTTGGTAGTGTGGTTTCCTGTCTTGTCTAGTCTTGTCTAGCTTTGCTTTGTGCCTGTCTGATTGTCCAGCCCCGCCCTAATGTGATTCACCTGACGCCTCACCTGTTCCCCATTACCTCGTTACCTCTTGTATTTAACCCCTGTGTTCCTTTTGTCTTGTGTCAGATCGTTTTGTCTGTGTGGCGTTCCTGTATCTATGTCTCTGCCTGTTTTTTTTCCCCGTGTCCTGCCGTAGCATTGCCGGTCCAGCGCCTGGACCTCCCAGTGTTTTTCTGTCGAGAGTTACCCTGTGCTCGCCTTCCTGCCGGAGCTTGCCTCCTTCCAGCGCCTGGCCTTCCTCTGCCCCTCTGAGTTTTTCCCTGTGTTCTCCCACCTGGCGGTGCGCCTCCTCCCCTGGTGCCTCCGGTGGATCTGGTGTTCCCGGACTACTGCCTGCACATTACCTGGTTTGGACATTCTGAGAATGCTATGTTCTGTGCTCCCTGTGGTCTGAACTGTTTAAAATAAACCCACAAGAACCCTTCTACTGCCTGCCGCCTTGTGTCTGCATTTGGGTCCTTCCTTCTCACCCCGTAACAAGACTTGGACTAGCTCCTAGACTAGGCCATGGACATCTTTATAATAAAAACAGTATTTTATATTACTGTTCTTTTTAAATAGGACCTGTCGACATGTTGGAACGGAAAAACAGATCTCTGTCAGGCACAAGTCAATCTTCAGTCGTTCAAAGATCTCCTTCAGTAACTGGATGCAATTCATGTACAGGTAGGCAAGTAATAACAATGATAACAAACACATACCATAGTCTCACTACATTGCCAAGTAAAGCACAGAATGTTTTGTTCATGATTTCAGATATACATAAACATTACTCTTTTAAAGCCCATGTTGCAAGTTAACCACCACTGTTGATTATTGGGTACAAAAAACACTCAAGATATGTATATCATTTTTTAAAATGTCTCCAAATAGTGTTAAAAGTTAGTTTTTGGTCATTTTTGGTGTTCGCGGGTTTATGAAGTGAATTCGGCGATGACGTCACGTAGGGGAGTTAAGTCTGAGCCTAGCACTAGAACTACGGTGACTGACTGGGAGGACGAAGAGGAGGAAAGGCCAGCAGCCGAATAATTACCAACCTGCCAGAGAGGGCAAATGAGGAATTGTCAAGATTGTGGGGAAGTCTTCTTCATTCATCTCCTTTATTTTAGCAACGCAGCAGTGCATACAATGACTTTACTTTTTACTGTCAGTGAATAGCACCGAGTGAACGTCAACATTTTCTTTCAATCTAGTGAGTGATCCTGTCGTTAGTTCAGATAAGTACTGGTACACTTATCTAGATATAGTAATTGAAGGCATCCCCGAGTGTTATTTCTAAGTGTTTACCTCTTCCTCCGGTGAAAACGTTTCGCTGTTTGGCCGGTGCTTTTGTGTGTGGCGGCGAAGCCTCCGGTCGGGGAGTGATCCGCCGGTCGGGAAGCGAGCCCCGCGATCAGCTGATCTGAAGATGCCTAAATCCGTTTGATATTTCAGACAGGATCATGGTCCTCCCCATCCAGCACGCACCAGTATTGTAATTGTTTATATTTCAAACATCACTGCAGGTTGATGGTGGGCGACAACGCTGTCGTGTTAGCTTACCGAAACTCTACTGCCGAAGTTGCTGGCTTGCTACGCGACGTTAGCTATATCCGCTAGCATCCGTACAGGCTAACTATAGCCAGTTAGCGTTGTGTGTAATGTAACAAACCCCCCCATCTCGTAGGAGCGAAGCTTACTATTTTGTTCAATACAATTATGGTACAACAGGTGCACTAATGCCACATGTATGATGTTGACAACATGGACGCATATATAGGCAACACCAAAGGCAGTCGTAATATTTACCTAGCAGGCTAGGCTAACGCTGTTGTGCTAACGTCCGGCGGCGTAGCGTTAGCTAGCAGTCTAAACTTGTGAAAAGCCGAACAACACCCCCGTCTAAGTGATGTTTCACTTTCCCTCCAATATCATTATAAATATAATAAAGTCGCATGGACTCGATCGAGACCATAGACTGTTAACATTAAAAGACCAGAAGCCACATTAGGCCAGACCAGTGGTAAATACAACGCAGGCTGCTCTGTTATCTCCCCAACGTGACGTCATGCAATGCATTGTGGGGGAAAATGAAACACTGTAAAATTGTGCCCATTTTTCGATATATATTCAGTTTTGCGATATCCAACACCATCAAAAACAATGGATAACAGTTCAAATATTTACTACCAACAAGCACATTGCACTAATTTGTTGCAAAATTAAACCTGCAACATGGACTTTAAATTTGCCTATGGAGATTTTGTCAGGGTCTACGATTACGACAGATTAACATGATGGATGACAGCATTGCGGCCAGTTCAGCAACTCTCAGTAAAATGGCTAAAAAAATAAGGGAGGTCTGTGTCACAGCGGTTGAAAGGATGAGGAGGCGTACAGGCCAGAAGATTGGTGGAAGAAGAGAGTTTGTTGTGATTGATGAGAGCCATTTTCGGCACTAAAGAAAGGTGTCTTATAATAACAGTTAATAAATAATTGTGAAATATAGTCAACTGTGTTTTTCTTAATATAATAATGTATGTGTTTGTCTGTGTTTGTTGTTTTGTATCTTCATCAGTACGGGAGAGGACGAATGGTTGGTGGATGGAAGAGAAAGAAGTGGGTTTTTGGGATGTTAGGTGTCAAGCATCATCAAGGATGAACATCAAGAAAGCCTGTTCTACGTCTTGTGGAGAGAAGATCTCGAGGACATCTAGTCCCCTTAATCGCCCATCATGTGAGGCGTGGATCACGATAATCAGTGATGAGTGGCGTGCCTATCGCATACACCCTGCACTAGGGTACAACCATCACACAGTCAACAACAGCAGGTGGTATGTAGATCCCCATACTGGTGCCCATACCCAATATATTGAGAGGGCCTGGAGATTCTACAAGGAGCAGATCTGGAGGCTTAGGGGAAATCGCACAGATAGTTTCTTTCTGACCATCTTGCAATAATTGAGTGGAATGAATGGCTTGCAAAGAAACACCATAATGGTGCATTTGGCAGACTGATTCATGACATTTCCAGAAAGTACAAGTAGTCCCATTCAAACTGTATAAGATACTATGTACAGAACAAATGTTATTTTATCCAGCCAAGGTCTCCTGAAAGAGAATCAATGTTTTTATTATGAATGAATGGCTGAGGGACCATAAATGGCAATAAATCATTTATATGTTTATCAATTTGTGTCCTCTCCTGGAACCATCACCTTGATGTAGGATTTTAAAATTAAAGCCTTGAATGTCTAATGGTATATTTTAAATCTTTTTAAGGCTGTTAAAGGCATATTTTACTCTTTTTCAAGTTACTCTATAAAGGAATCCTGATGTTATTCCAGCTTCATTCCAAGTCTGGGGGAGACATCACCTATACAGTGTGTCTTTCAGGTAATATCAGAGCATTCTGATGTACGATGTAAAAATCAAGGGCGTAAAAGTAAAGCTATATTTAGAATTTTTCAGGCTGTTAAAGGCATATTTAACTCTCCTTCAGGCCACTCTAAAATGGAGTCCTAAAGTTAAGCCAGATTCATTACAACTCTGGGTTAGTAAATACATATCAGTTTGGTCACACAGGTAATTTAGGACCATTCTGATGTAGGATTTTAAAATTAAAGCCTTGAATGTCTAACTAATAGTATATTTTAAATCTTTTTCAGGCTGTTAAAGGCATATTTTACTCTATTTCAAGTTACTCTAAAAACGAATCCTGATGTTTTTCCAGCTTCATTCCAAGTCTGGGAAAATGGATGGGAAAACTCTAAAATGAATTCCTAAAGTTAAGCCAGATTCATTACAACTCTGGGTTAGTAAATACATATCAGTTTGGTCACACAGGTAATTTAGGACCATTCTGATGTAGGATTTTAAAATTAAAGCCTTGAATGTCTAACTAATGGTATATTTTAAATCTTTTTCAGGCTGTTAAAGGCATATTTTACTCTTTTTCAAGTTACTCTAAAAACAAATCCTGATGTTTTTCCAGCTTCATTCCAAGTCTGGGGGAGACGACACATATCCACTGTGTCTCTCAGGTAATATCAGAGCTTTCTGATGTACAATGTTAAAATTAAGGGCTTAAAAGTAAAGCTATGTTGAGATTTTTTCAGGCTGTTAAAGGCATATTTAACTCTCCTTCAGGCCGCTCTATTATTGACTCCTACTGTTAAGCCAGGTTCATTCCAACTCTGGGTTAGTAAATATATATCCATTTGGTCACTCAGGTAATATAGGACTATTCTGATGTAGGATTTTAAAATTAAAGCCTTGAATGTCTAATTAATGGTATATTTTAAATCTTTTTCAGGCTGTGAAAGGCATATTTTACTCTTTTTATGGCTACTCTAAAAAGGAATCCTGATGGTATTCTAGGTTCATTCCAAGTCTGGGGGAGACATCACCTATCCAGTGTGTCTTTCAGTTAATATCAGAGCATTCTGATGTACGATGTAAAAATTAAGGGATTAAAAGTAAAGCTATATTGAGATTTTTTCAGGCTGTTAAAGGCATATTTAACTCTCCTTCAGGCCGCTCTAAAATTGATTCCTACTGTTAAACCTGGTTCATTACAACTCTGGGTTAGTGAATACATATCCATTTGGTCATTCAGGTAATTTAGGACTATTCTAATGGAGGATTTTAAAATTAAAGCCTTGAATGTCTAATTAATGGTATATTTTAAATCTTTTTAAGGCTGTTAAAGGCATATTTTACTCTTTTTCAAGTTACTCTAAAAACTAATCCTGATGTTATTCCAGCTTCATTCCAAGTCTGGGGGAGACGACAACTATCCAGTGTGTCTCCCAGTTAAGATCAGAGCATTCTGATGTACGATGTTACAATTAAGGGATTAAAAGTAAAGCTATATTGACATCTTTTCAGGCTGTTAAAGGCATATTTAACTCTCCTTCAGGCCGCTGTATAATTGACTCCTACTGTTAAGCCAGGTTCATTCCAACTCTGGTTTAGTAAATACATATCCATTTGGTCACTCAGGTAATTTAGGACCATTCTGATGTAGGATTTTAAAGTTAAAGCCTTGAATGTCTAATTAATGCTGTATTTTAAATCTGTTTCAGGCTTAAAAGGCATATTTTACTCTTTTTCAGGCTACTCAAAAAATGAATCCTGATGTTATGCCAGCTTCATTCCAGGACTGGGGGAGACATCCCATATCCAGTGTGTCTCTCAGGTAATATCAAAGCATTCTGATCTACAACCTTAAAATTAAGGGCTTAAAGGTAAAGCTATATTGACATATATTCAGGCTTTTAAAGGCATATTGTACTCTTTTTCAGGTTACTCTAAAAAGGAATCCTGATGTTATGCCAGCTTCATTCCAAGACTGGGGGAGACATCACATATCCAGTGTGTCTCTCAGGTAATATCAGAGCATTCTGATGTACAACCTTAAAATTAAGGGCTTAAAGTTAAAGCTATATTGACATATATTCAGGCTGTTAAAGGCATATTTAACTCTCCTTCAGGCTACTCTAAAATGGATTCCTACTGTTAAGCCAGGTTCATTCAAACTCTGGGTTAGACAATACATATCCATTGGGTCACTCAGGTAATTAGGGACCATTCTGATGTAGGATTTCAAAATTGAAGCCTTGAATGTCTAAGTAATGCTGCATTTTAAATCTTTTTCAGGCATTTAAAGGCATATTTTACTCTTTTTCAGGCTACTCTAAAAAGGAATCTTGATATTATGCCAGCTTCATTCCAAGACTGGGGGAGACATCACATATCCAGTGTGTCCCCCAGGTAATATCAGAGCATTCTGATGTACAACCTTAAAATTAAGGGCTTAAAGGTATAGCTATATTGACATATATTCAGGCTGTTAAAGGCATATTTAACTCTCCTTCAGGCCACTCTAAAATGGATTCCTATTGTTAAGCCAGTTTCATTCAAACTCTGGTTTAGTAAATACATATCCATTTGGTCACTCAGGTAATTTAGGACCATTCTGGTGTAGGATTCTAAAATTAAAGCCGTGAATGTCTAATTAATGGTATATTTTAAATCTTTTTAAGGCTGTTAAAGGCATATTTTACTCTTTTTCAAGTTACTCTAAAAACGAATCCTGATGTTATTCCAGCTTCATTCCAAGTCTGGGGGAGACGACAACTATCCAGTGTGTCTCCCAGTTAAGATCAGAGCATTCTTATGTACGATGTAAAAATTAAAGGCTTAAAATTAAAGCCATATTGACATCTTTTAAGGCTGTTTAAGGCATATTTAACTCTCGTTCAGGCCGCTTTATAATTGATTCCTACTGTTAAGCCAGGTTAATTCCAACTCTGGGTTAATGAATACATATCCAATTGGTCACTCAGGTAATTTAGGACTATTCTGATGTAGGATTCTAAAATTAAAGCCTAGAATGTCTAATTAATGGTATATTTTAAATCTTTTTCAGGCTGTTAAAGGCATATTTTACTCTTTTTCAGGCTACTCTAAAAAGGAATCCTGATGTTTTTCCAGCTTCATTCCAAGTCTGGGGGAGACATCACTTATCCAGTGTGTCTCCCAGGTAATATCAGAGCTTTCTGATGTACGATGTTAAAATGAAGGGCTTAAAATTAAAGCCATATTGACATCTTTTCAGGCTGTTAAAGGCATATTTAACTCTCCTTCAGGCAGCTCTATAATTAATTCCTACTGTTAAGCCAAGTTCATTCCAACTCTGGGTTAATAAATACATATCCATTTGGTCACTCAGGTAATTAAGGACCATTCTGATGTAGGATTTTAAAATTGAAGCCTTGAATGTCTAATTAATGCTGTATTTTAAATCTTTTTCAGGCTTTTAAAGGCATATTTTACTCTTTTTCAGGCTACTCTAAAAATGAATCCTGATGTTATGCCAGCTTCATTCCAGGACTGGGGGAGACATCTCATATCCAGTGTGTCTCTCAGGTAATATCAAAGCATTCTAATCTAAAACCTTAAAATTAAGGGCTTAAAGGTAAAGCTATTTTGACATATATTCAGGCTTTTAAAGGCATATTGTACTCTTTTTCAGGTTACTCTAAAAAGGAATCCTGATATTATGCCAGCTTCATTCCAAGCCTGGGGGAGACATCACATATCCAGTGTGTCTCTCAGGTAATATCAGAGCATTCTGATGTACGACCTTAAAATTAAGGGCTTAAAGGTCAAGCTATATTGACATATATTCAGGCTTTTAAAGGCATATTGAACTCTTTTTCAGGTTACTCTAAAAAGGAATCCTGATGTTATGCCAGGTTCATTCCAAGACTGGGGGAGATATCACATATCCAGTGTGTCCCCCAGGTAATATCAGAGCATTCTGATGTATGACCTGAAGATTAAGGGCTTAAAGGTAAAGCTATATTGACATATATTCAGGCTGTTAAAGGCATATTTAACTCTCCTTCAGGCCACTCTAAAATGGATTCCTACTGTTAAGCCAGGTTCATTCAAACTCTGGGTTAGACACTACATATCCATTGGGTCACTCAGGTAATTAAGGACCATTCTGATGTAGGATTTTAAAATTGAAGCCTTGAATGTCTAATTAATGCTGTATTTTAAATCTGTTTCAGGCTTAAAAGGCATATTTTACTCTTTTTCAGGCTACTCTAAAAATGAATCCTGATGTTATGCCAGCTTCCTTCCAGGACTGGGGGAGACATCACATATCCAGTGTGTCTCTCAGGTAATATCAGAGCATTCTGATGTACAACCTTAAAATTAAGGGCTTAAAGGTATAGCTATATTGACATATATTCAGGCTTTTAAAGGTAATTTTACTCTTTTTCAGGCTACTCTAAAAAGGAATCCTGATGTTATACCAGCTTCATTCCAGGACTGGGGGAGACATCACATATCCAGTGTGTCTCTCAGGTAATATCAGAGCATTCTGATGTACGACCTTAAAATTAAGGGCTTAAAGGTAAAGCTATATTGACATATATTCAGGCTGTTAAAGGCATATTTAACTCTCCTTCAGGCCACTCTAAAATGGATTCCTACTGTTAAGCCAGGTTCATTCAAACTCTGGGTTAGACAATACATATCCATTGGGTCACTCAGGTAATTAGGGACAATTCTGATGTAGGATTTTAAAATTGAAGCCTTGAATGTCTAATTAATGCTGTATTTTAAATCTTTTTCAGGCATTTAAAGGCATATTTTACTCTTTTTCAGGCTACTCTAAAAAGGAATCCTGATATTATGCCAGCTTCATTCCAAGCCTGGGGGAGACATCACATATCCAGTGTGTCTCTCAGGTAATATCAGAGCATTCTGATATACAACCTTAAAATTAAGGGCTTAAAGGTATAGCTATATTGACATATATTCAGGCTTTTAAAGGTAATTTTACTCTTTTTCAGGCTACTCTAAAAAGGAATCCTGATGTTATACCAGCTTCATTCCAAGACTGGGGGAGACATCACACATCCAGTGTGTCTCTCAGGTAATATCAGAGCATTCTGATGTACGACCTTAAAATTAAGGGCTTAAAGGTAAAGCTATATTGACATATATTGAGGCTGTTAAAGGCATATTTAACTCTCCTTCAGGCCACTCTAAAATGGATTCCTATTGTTAAGCCAGTTTCATTCAAACTCTGGTTTAGTAAATACATATCCATTTGGTCACTCAGGTAATTTAGGACCATTCTGATGTAGGATTTAAAGTTAAAGCCTTGAATGTCTAATTAATGGTATATTTTAAATCTTTTTCAGGCTGTTAAAGGCATATTTTACTCTTTTTCAAGCTACTCTAAAAAGGAATCCTGATGTTTTTCCAGCTTCATTCCAAGTCTGGGGGAGATGACACATATCCACTGTGTCTCTCAGGTAATATCAGAGCATTCTGATGTACGATCTTAAAATTAAGGGCTTAAAGGTCAAGCTATATTGACATATATTCAGGCTTTTAAAGGCATATTGAACTCTTTTTCAGGCTACTCTAAAAAGGAATCCTGATGTTATACCAGCTTCATTCCAAGACTGGGGGAGACATCACATATCCAGTGTGTCTCTCAGGTAATATCAGAGCATTCTGATGTACGACCTTAAAATTAAGGGCTTAAAGGTAAAGCTATATTGACATATATTCAGGCTGTTAAAGGCATATTTAACTCTCCTTCAGGCCACTCTAAAATGGATTCCTACTGTTAAGCCAGGTTCATTCAAACTCTGGGTTAGACAATACATATCCATTGGGTCACTCAGGTAATTAAGGACAATTCTGATGTAGGATTTTAAAATTGATGCCTTGAATGTCTAATTAATGCTGTAATTTAAATCTTTTTCAGGCATTTAAAGGCATATTTTACTCTTTTTCAGGCTACTCTAAAAAGGAATCCTGATATTATGCCAGCTTCATTCCAAGTCTGGGGGAGACATCACTTATCCAGTGTGTCTCCCAGTTAAGATCAGAGCATTCTGATGTACGATGTAAAAATTAAGGGATTAAAAGTAAAGCCATATTGACATCTTTTCAGGCTGTTAAAGGCATATTTAACTTTCCTTCAGGCCGCTCTATAATTAATTCCTACTGTTAAGCCAGGTTCATTCAAACTCTGGTTTAGTAAATACATATCCATTTGGTCACTCAGGTAATTTAGGACCATTCTGATGTAGGATTTAAAGTTAAAGCCTTGAATGTCTAATTAATGGTATATTTTAAATCTTTTTCAGGCTGTTAAAGGCATATTTTACTCTTTTTCAAGCTACTCTAAAAAGGAATCCTGATGTTTTTCCAGCTTCATTCCAAGTCTGGGGGAGATGACACATATCCACTGTGTCTCTCAGGTAATATCAGAGCATTCTGATGTACGACCTTAAAATTAAGGGCTTAAAGGTCAAGCTATATTGACATATATTCAGGCTTTTAAAGGCATATTGAACTCTTTTTCAGGTTACTCTAAAAAGGAATCCTGATGTTATGCCAGGTTCATTCCAAGACTGGGGGAGATATCACATATCCAGTGTGTCCCCCAGGTAATATCAAAGCATTCTGATGTATGACCTGAAAATTAAGGGCTTAAAGGTAAAGCTATATTGACATATATTCAGGCTGTTAAAGGCATATTTAACTCTCCTTCAGGCCACTCTAAAATGGATTCCTACTGTTAAGCCAGGTTCATTCAAACTCTGGGTTAGACACTACATATCCATTGGGTCACTCAGGTAATTAAGGACCATTCTGATGTAGGATTTTAAAATTGAAGCCTTGAATGTCTAATTAATGCTGTATTTTAAATCTGTTTCAGGCTTAAAAGGCATATTTTACTCTTTTTCAGGCTACTCTAAAAATGAATCCTGATGTTATGCCAGCTTCATTCCAGGACTGGGGGAGACATCCCATATCCAGTGTGTCTCTCAGGTAATATCAAAAGATTCTAATCTAAAACCTTAAAATTAAGGGCTTAAAGGTAAAGCTATTTTGACATATATTCAGGCTTTTAAAGGCATATTGTACTCTTTTTCAGGTTACTCTAAAAAGGAATCCTGATATTATGCCAGCTTCATTCCAAGCCTGGGGGAGACATCACATATCCAGTGTGTCCCCCAGGTAATATCAGAGCATTCTGATGTACAACCTTAAAATTAAGGGCTTAAAGGTATAGCTATATTGACATATATTCAGGCTTTTAAAGGTAATTTTACTCTTTTTCAGGCTACTCTAAAAAGGTATCCTGATGTTATACCAGCTTCATTCCAAGACTGGGGGAGACATCACATATCCAGTGTGTCTCTCAGGTAATATCAGAGCATTCTGATGTACGACCTTAAAATTAAGGGCTTAAAGGTAAAGCTATATTGACATATCTTCAGGCTGTTAAAGGCATATTTAACTCTCCTTCAGGCCACTCTAAAATGGATTCCTACTGTTAAGCCAGGTTCATTCAAACTCTGGGTTTGAAACTACATATCCATTGGGTCACTCAGGTAATTAAGTACCATTCTGATGTAGGATTTTAAATTTGAAGCCTTGAATGTCTAATTAATGCTGTATTTTAAATCTTTTTCAGGCTTTTAAAGGTAATTTTACTCTTTTTCAGGCTACTCTAAAAAGGAACCCTGATGTTATACCAGCTTCATTCCAAGACTGGGGGAGACATCACACATCCAGTGTGTCTCTCAGTTAATATCAGAGCATTCTGATGTACAACCTTAAAATTAAGGGCTTAAAGGTAAAGCTATATTGACACATATTCAGGCTGTTAAAGGCATATTTAACTCTCCTTCAGGCCACTCTAAAATGGATTCCTACTGTTAAGCCAGTTTCATTCAAACTCTGGTTTAGTAAATACATATCCATTTGGTCACTCAGGTAATTTAGGACCATTCTGATATAGGATTTTAAAGTTAAAGCCCTGAATGTCTAATTAATGGTATATTTTAAATCTTTTTCAGGCTGTTAAAGGCATATTTTACTCTTTTTCAAGCTACTCTAAAAAGGAATCCTGATGTTATTCCAGCTTCATTCCAAGTCTGGGGGAGACATCACTTATCCAGTGTGTCTCCCAGGTTATATCAGAGCATTCTGATGTACAACCTTAAAATTAAGGTCTTAAAGGTAAAGCTATATTGCCACAATTCAGGCTGTTAAAGGCATATTTAACTCTCCTTCAGGCCACTCTAAAATGGAATCCTACTGTTAAGCCAGGTTCATTCTAACTCTGGGTTAGACACTACATATCCATTGGGTCACTCAGGTAATTAAGGACCATTCTGATGTAGGATTTTAAAATTGAAGCCTTGAATGTCTAATTAATACTGTATTTTAAATCTGTTTCAGGCTTAAAAGGCATATTTTACTCTTTTTCAGGCTACTCTAAAAAGGAATCCTGATGTTATGCCAGCTTCATTCCAGGACTGGGGGAGACATCCCATATCCAGTGTGTCTCTCAGGTTATATCAGAGCATTCTGATGTACGACCTTAAAATTAAGGGCTTAAAGGTAAAGCTATATTGACATATATTCAGGCTGTTAAAGGCATATTTTATTCTTTTTCTGGCTACTCTAAAAAGGAATCCTGATGTTATGCCAGCTTCATTCCAAGACTGTGGGAGGCATCCCATATCCAGTGTGTCTCTCAGGTTATATCAGAGCATTCTGGTGTACAACCTTAAAATTAAGGTCTTAAAGCCATATTTTATTCCGGGTTAGACAAAAAGCTATATTGCCACAATTCAGGCTGTTAAAGGCATATTTAACTCTCCTTCAGGCCACTCTAAAATGGAATCCTACTGTTAAGCCAGGTTCATTCAAACTCTGCGTTTGACACTACATATCCATTGGGTCACTCAGGTAATTAAGGACCATTCTGATGTAGTATTTTAAAGTAAAATATGCCTTTAAATGCCTGAAAAATGACTGAAAAAGATTTAAAATACAGCATTAATTAGACATTCAAGGCTTCAATTTTAAAATCCTACATCAGAATGGTCCTTAATTACCTGAGTGACCCAATTGATATGTAGTGTCTAACCCAGAGTTTGAATGAACCTGGCTTAACAGTAGGAATCCATTTTAGAGTGGCCTGAAGGAGAGTTAAATATGCCTTTAACAGCCTGAATATATGTCAATATAGCTTTACCTTTTAAGCCCTTAATTTTAAGGTTGTACATCAGAATGCTCTGATATTACCTGAGAGACATACTGGATAGTTGATGTTTCCCCCAGACTTGGAATGAAGCTGGATTGACATCAGGATTCCTTTTTAGAGTAGCCATAAAAAGAGTAAAATATGCCTTAAACAGCCTGAAAAAGATTTAAAATATACCATTAATTAGACATTCAAGGCTTTAATTTTAAAATCAGAATGGTTCTAAATTACCCGAGTGATGAAATGGATATGTATTTTCTAACCCAGAGTTGTTATGACCTTTGCTTAACAATAGGAATCCATTTTAGAGCGACATTAAGGAGAGTTAAATATACTTTTAACAGCCTGAAGATATGTCAATATAGCTTTACCTTTAAGCCCTTAATTTTAAGGTCGTACATCATAATGCTCTGATATTACCTGAGAAACACAGTGGATAGGTGATGTCTCCCGCAGACTCTGAATGCAGCTGGCATAAAATCAGGATTCCTTTTTAGAGTAGCTTGAAAAAGAGTCAAATATGCCTTGAACAGCCTGAAAAAGATTTAAAATATACCATTATTTAGACATTCAAGGCTTTAATTTTAAGATCCTACATCAGAATGGTCCTAAATGTGAACCTGCATGTGAAGCAAAGACAAGTTTGTTTTTCAGGCCTGCACAAAGAACAGGAAGCTGACATACCTACGGTAAGCGTACCTGACTCGTTCCGTTTTGCTGCTCACTAAATACCAGTTCAGTTTGTTAGATTTGCTATTACAGCGGCTAACTGTCCACTAAACAGTTATTCTTATAGTAGTTCTGCCTAACCACTCACAGATCTGTTCATTTTTAAGCGACTTTTGTTAAATAACAGTTGTTATTAACGCTTGGTAGCGAACGCTACCGTACTTTAGCTCGTCTGTCTCTCCCTCTCCTACTTTCTCTTGTTCGATGTGTGAGATATTTAGTTACTCCTCTGCATCCTTTAGCGACAATGGTATGTGTAACAAGTGTAGTTTAGTCATAGACATGGAGGCGAGGCTTAGTGAGTTAGAAGTCCAGATCTACACCATGATAGATCAGTCGTTAGCTACTGTAGCTAGCCACCCCCCCGGTAGTCAGTGCGGTCCGGCCTGAGCTTGACTTAGCCTCTGGTAGCCGTCCCCCGGCAACTCCTGAGCAGCCAGGAAAAGGTTCCCGGGTGACTGTTCGTGGCTGTTGTGGGTAGATGTTACCCGTAGTCGCAGAACGAAGATACCCGGAATGAGGAGTCAGAGATGTAGTTTTGAATGATGATGGGATGGTTTATTTCTCCCAAATGAGGCCACAAGGCAATAGATAAAATACAAAAACACCCAAAAAGAAAATGACTAATAGAAGTCAAAAACTTTAAAAATAGAAAAGAAATAAGACATAAGAGTCAAAAAGGTAAAACAACAAACTAAATCAAATATACAGCTGTATCTAAACTTGACTATTGGCTACAATGGTCACGGGCTCTCAACAGACTTACGTCTGACTTCATGCAGGCCTCTCTCCTGAGTGTCTGAAATCTTCCTCTTAAATAGTGCTACAGCCCACCCCTGAAATGGACCAAACCATTTACTCACTCTACAGGGGTGACTCAGGCGGGAATTATCAACAAGGCTTTAAAAACAGCCACAAAACTAGTCCACAGAAGTAGACACACAGAAATATAAACAAAACAAAACCTTCTTAACTTCACTACAGTTTACTAAAGGTTTACAATATTTATATTGCCTTAATTAATCATGGGTCACTTCCGTCAACCCCGGAAGTCCGCCCGCCTTTAAAAGCCCCGGTGTATACAACAAACTCCCTTTACCACAAGCATCAGACGACGCCGGTAAGATGACGTATATACACTAGTGAATGACAGATTACCTTTAAGTTAATTAAACAGATGTCAGATTAACCAAGAACGGATTGTTGTGTATTTATTATAACTAAGGGATGTTAGTGAAATATATGGTTTTAAACAGAATGACGAAGTAGTGAAATAACCATTAACATGTACATCACCGTAGTTTCGGATGTTAAAATGTGCGCACTAGAAAGCTACGTGACTATTGCAAGGCAATGGAAATGATGGAGTAACGGGTAAAGTTAAACACAACGAAAGTAACAAAACAAACACGTGTCACATACACTAGCATATCACAATAAGAGTCTTAGAAAGTCAGTGTTCAGTCAGAAGATTCAAGTAGCGCCACGCTACTGTGACGGTGGCCATGCGCCCTGTCACAGTGGCAAAAAAAAGCCGTAAGCTATCAAAGGCCACGGACCACCACCAGCCTGTTAGCGTTTCTAACAGATTTTCCTCACTCAGCAACACACCTGCTGAGAAACCAACCCTGGTTATCGGCAGCTCCATTTTGAGAAATGTGAAGTTAGCGAAGCCAGCAGCCATAGTTAAATGCATCCCGGGGGCTAGAGCGGGCGACATTGAGTCTTCTTTGAAACTGCTGGCTAAGGATAAACGTAAATACAGTAAGATTGTTATTCACGTTGGCGTTAATGACTCCCGGTTACGCCAAACGGAGGTCACCAAGATCAATGTTGAATCGGTGTGTACATACGCAAAGTCAATGTCGGACACTGTAGTTTTCTCTGGACCCCTGCCAAATCTAACTAGTGATGACATGTATAGCCACATGTCGTCATTTCGCCGCTGGCTATCGAGGTGGTGTCCAGATAATGATGTGGGCTTTGTAGATCACTGGCAGTCTTTCTGGGGAAGACCTGGTCTGATTTGGAGGGACGGAATTCATCCCACTTATGATGGAGCAGCTCTCATTTCTAGAAATCTTGACAAGTTTATTAGTGGACTTAATCCTTGACAATCCAGAGTTGGGACCAGGAGGCATAGTCGCAGTCTGACACACTTCTCTGCTCCTCCATTCCAGGGGTTACCTAGTCAAAACCCCATAGTGACGGTGTCTGCCCAACCATTGAAATTATTTAAATCAAAGGTAAACAGAAGAGGAGCTGTGCATGAAAACCTCATAACAATTAAAACTACAACTACAAGTGCAATAGTGCAAAAGAATAGGAGAATTAAATGTGGACTCTTAAACATCAGATCTCTCTCTTCGAAAGGTGTACTAGTAAATGAATTAATATCAGATTCTAATAGATTTATTTTGTCTTACTGAAACCTGGCTGGGTGATGGAGAATATGTTAGTCTAAATGAATCCACCCCCCCAGTCATATTAATACTCACATTCCTCGAGGCACAGGCCGAGGAGGTGGAGTTGCAGCTATCTTTGATTCTAGTCTAATAATCAGCTCTAAACTGAATTATAACTCATTTGAAAGTCTTGTTCTTAGGCTTTCACACCCAAGTTGTGAACTTGCTGAACTACACGCCATTAGGCAAAAACTTCTATACAAGATGTCTATCTGATAGCGCTGTAGCTAAATTTAAGGATGTGATTCCATCAGCTTTTAATTCATTACCAAGTCACAAAGTAACGGAGGACTCTGCTAATTTCAGTCCCTCCCAAATCGATCACTTTGTTGATAGTGCAGCAGGCTCGCTGCGAATGACACTTGACTCTGTTGCCCCTCTAAAAAAGAAGATAATTAAACAAAGACGGTTAGCTCCATGGTATAACACTGAAACTCGCAAATTAAAGCAAATATCGCGGAAACTTGAAAAAATTTGGCATTCCACCAAACTAGAAAATTCTCGTTTAATTTGGAAAGATTGTCTTAAAACGTATAGGAAGGCCCTCCGTAATGCCAGAGCAGCGTACTACTCGTCGTTAATAGAGGAAAATAGGAATAACCCCAGGTTTCTTTTCAGCACTGTAGCCAGGCTAACGGAAGGTCACAGCTCTACTGAGCCCAGTATTCCCATAGCTCTTAGTAGTAACGACTTCATGAGATTCTTCAATGATAAAATTATAACTATTAGAACCAAAATTAAAGACCTGCCTTTAACTGGCACTGACTTATCTCTACAACTCCGCCATAGCCGGTCCCAAACCCGGTTGAGAAAGGATGAGGGTTGGGCGAGGGGCTAGCAACCCCTTCCTGTAGAAAACGTCTTGCTATAGAAACACCAACAAGAAGTTCAAATGGACACTCTGGACCTGGGAGAGGATGGATCTCCAGCTGGAAATGTTATGAAGTCAGGTAGTGAAAGCCAGAAATTGGAAGCTACCAGACGGACGACAATCATCTCTACCAAGACCATTATTACCATCGGAACATGGAATGTGCACACCATGTTCGAAACTGGAAAAGCAGCGCAGATAGCAGTGGAGATGAGGAACTATAACATCAGCATCCTCGGCATTAGTGAAGCGAGATGGACAGATTTAGGTCAGAAGAAACTCGCCACAGGAGAATTAATTCTTTTTTCAGGACATGAGGAGGAAAATGCAACACACACCCAAGGAGTAGCCTTCATGCTTTCCAAGGCTGCCCAGAGAGCACTCACTGGATGGGAAGCACACGGACCGAGGCTTATCACTGCCTCCTTTAAAACCAAGAAGAAGAGGATGATGATGAACATCATACAGTGCTATGCCCCTACAAATGACAGCGAGGAAGAGACCAAAGATGATTTCTACAACAGACTGCAGACCATAATGCAGAGCTTTTCAGAAAGAGACATCACAATGGTGTTAGGAGATTTCAACGCCAAGATCGGACAGGATAACACGGGCTACAAGGAGATTATGGGGAAGGAAGGCCTAGGGGAGATGAATGAAAATGGAGAGAGGTTCGCAGACCTTTGCGCCACAAACAACCTTGTCATCGGCGGTAGTGTCTTCCCTCACAGACGAATACACAAGGTTACCTGGATGTCACCGGATCTCCACTGGAAACCAGATAGACCATATATGTATCAATAAGAGGTTCAGGAGGTCCTTGCGGGACGTACGGGTCAAACGAGGTGCGAACATTGCTTCGGACCACCACCTTCTTGTTGCCCGTGTGAAGTTGAAATTGAAGAGAAATTGGACAGAGGAGACAAACTCGCGACAAAAGTTCAATATAGTACTTCTCAGAGACCTAATCAAACTAGAAGAGTTCAAACTGACATTGACGAACAAATTCCAAGCACTGCAAGATCTGATAGCAGAGGAGGAAGAAACGACTGATAAAAGATAAAAGACAGTGAAAGAGGCTATGAAGACCACGTGCCAGGAAGTCTTGGGCCCACAGAAGAAAACCCACAAGGAGTGGATATCGACAGACTCACTGAAGAAGATAGATGAGAGAAAAAGGAAGAAGGCGGCAGTAAATAACAGCCGGACACGGGCAGAGAAAGCCAAGGCACAGGAAGAATACACACAAGCCAACAAGAGTGTAAAGAAGGGCATCAAGGCAGACAAAAAGAACTATGTAGAATCCCTAGCAACGGAGGGAGAAGAAGCAGCTAGAAATGGAAACATGAGAGACCTGTATGCTGCCACCAAGAAGATAGCTGGAAAGTTTAACAGACCTGAAAGACCAGTGAGACAAAGAAGGAAAGCAGATACATGGGGAAGAGGGACAGAAGAAGAGATGGGTGGAGCACTTTGAGGAGCTGCTAAATAGGCCAGCTCCACAAGAAGATCCGCCAGACATCCAACCAGCCAACAGAGACCTGACGATAGACTGTGGGGCTCCAACCAAAGAGGAGATCCGCAAAGCCATAAAGAAGCTGAAAAGCGGAAAGGCAGCAGGACCAGACAGTATTCCAGCAGAGGCACTGAAAGCTGATACAGAGACTACAGTAACGATGCTCCACCCCCTCTTCCAGAAGATCTGGGAAGATGAACGTATTCCAACAGAATGGAAAGAGGGCTATCTTATCAAGCTACCCAAGAAAGGCAACCTGAGCTACTGTTCAAATTATAGAGGGATTATATTACTATCTATCCCAGGGAAAGTCTTTAACAGGATCCTACTGTACAGGATGAAAGATGCTGTCAACAGGCTGGTTTTCGCAGAGATAGATCCTGCATCGACCAGATTGCAACACTGCGTATCATCTTAGAACAGTCTCTTGAGTGGAAATCGAGCCTGTACGTAAATTTTATTGACTATGAGAAGGCCTTTGACAGTGTGAACAGGACATCTCTCTGGAAACTACTTAGACACTATGGGATTCCAGAGAAAATCGCCAACATCATCAAGAATTCATATGAGGGACTGACTTGTAGGGTGGTCCACCAAGGTCAACTCACAGACGCCTTCCAGGTACAAACAGGAGTAAGGCAAGGTTGTCTGTTGTCACCATTTTTGTTCCTACTGGCCATCGATTGGGTCATGAAGATGTCCACTGCGGGAAAGCGGAACGGCATTCAGTGGACACCATGGTCACAACTGGACGACCTAGACTTCACGGACGACTTGGCCCTACTCTCTCATACTCAGCAGCAGATGCAGGAAAAGACCAGCATAGTGTCAGACAACTCATCACACCTTGGCCTTAGCATCCACCAAGGGAAGAGCAAAATCATGAAGGTCCACTCAGCCAACACATCACCCATCATGCTGAACGGTGAAGTGATAGAAGAGGTGGACGATTTCACCTACCTTGGCAGCATTGTCAATAAGCAGGGCGGAACCAACGCAGATGTGAGAGCACATATTGGTAAGGCCAGCGTAGCCTTTTTCCAACTTAAGAACGTTTGGAGCTCAAGAGACTTCTCCATCAAAACAAAGATCAGGGTCTTCAATACCAATGTTAAGCCAGTGCTGTTGTATGGCGCCGAAACGTGGAGGACCACCATTACCACCACCAGGAAGATTCAGACATTTATCAACACATGTCTGCGGCGCATTTTACGGATCCGCTGGCCTGATACCATCAGCAACCAAGAACTGTGGAAACGGACAAATCAACAACCGACCGATGAAGAGATCATCCAGAGGCGCTAGAGATAGGACATATCCTCCGCAAGCAACCTTAGAAACAGATGTAAAACCATATGTATGTTTAGACTGCTTTGCTTCACTTGATCTTTATCAATTTAATTCAATTATTTCTTCATCTAAACCATCAACCTGCCTCTTAGACCCCATCCCGACTAGGCTACTTAAAGAAGTTTTACCCTTAGTCATCACTTCTCTACTAGATATAATCAATCTCTCTTTATTAACAGGCTATGTACCGCAGCACTTTAAAGTAGCTGTAATTAAACCTCTTCTGAAAAAACCCAACCTGATCCAGATGTTTTAGCCAACTATAGACCTATATCCAATCTTCCATTTCTTTCTAAGATTCTTGAGAAAGTAGTCGCCAAACAGCTGTGTGACTTCTTGCATAGGAACAGCTTATTTGAGGATTTTCAGTCAGGATTTAAAGTTAATCATAGCACAGAAACCGCACTTGTGAAAATTACTAATGACCTCCTAATTGCATCAGACAAAGGACTTATCTCTGTGCTGGTGTTATTAGATCTTAGTGCTGCATTTGATACCATTGACCATCATATCTTATTACAGAGATTGGAACATTTAATCGGCATTAAAGGAACTGCTCTAAGCTGGTTTAAGGCTGAATCTCATTTCTCTATCTTACCCCTTCCCCTTACGCCTTCCCCTTGGTTTTGCGCATTCACGCGGGACCTAGTGCTGTCCCATTTCTTATTTCGACCGAGGGGTAGGGGATAGACCAAGGGGTGTATACCCCTTGAAAACGAGTGTGGACGCGACACGCAACAACAATGGCTGCCCAGCGACCAGAGAGACACATAAATTTAAGTATTTTCGGCTTAAATAATTGATTTAAAAGTTACGACAGTCTTGTTTTGTGGTCTATGCAGTCCTGTACATATATACTTGCAACCATGTTCTTAACTGAAACTTTTTAAAAATC
Source organism: Etheostoma perlongum (assembly GCA_026937815.1). NCBI lineage: Eukaryota > Metazoa > Chordata > Actinopteri > Perciformes > Percidae > Etheostoma > Etheostoma perlongum. The sequence goes on along the minus strand of CM049374.1, from coordinate 18,998,532 downwards.
GTTAGATTGCGCTAACGCTAATTGCTAACGCTAACGTTGATTTGCACAATCCCGCATTTCTCTGCCTTGAATGGACTGTATACATCGCATAGACTGTATATACATTAATATTAACGGTCTATGATACATCGCTACATGCTTTACATACACTCCCTGGCCACTTTATTAGGTACACCTGTCCAACTGCTCGTTAACACTTAATTTCTAAGCAGCCAATCACATGGCGGCAACTCAGTGCATTTAGGCATGTAGACATGGTCAAGACAATCTCCTGCAGTTCAAACCGAGCATCAGTATGGGGAAGAAAGGTGATTTGAGTGACTTTGAACGTGGCATGATTGTTGGTGCCAGAAGGGCTGGTCTGAGTATTTCAGAAACTGCTAATCTACTGGGATTTTCACGCACAACCATCTCTAGGGTTTACATAGAATGGTCCGAAAAAGAAAAAACATCCAGTGAACGGCAGTTCTGTGGGCGGAAATGCCTTGTTGATGCCAGAGGTCAGAGGAGAATGGCCAGACTGGTTCGAGCTGATAGAAGGGCAACAGTGACTCAAATTACCACCCGTTACAACCAAGGTGGGCAGAAGAGCATCTCTGAACGCACAGTACGTCGAACTTTGAGGCAGATGGGCTACAGCAGCAGAAGACCACACCGGTTGCCACTCCTTTCAGCAAAGCACAGGAAACTGAGGCTACAATTTGCACAAGCTCATCGAAATTGGACAATAGAAGATTGGAAAAACGTTGCCTGGTCTGATGAGTCTCGATTTCTGCTGCGACATTCGGATGGTAGGGTCAGAATTTGGCGTTTACAACATGAAAGCATGGATCCATCCTGCCTTGTATCAACGGTTCAGGCTGGTGGTGGTGGTGTCATGGTGTGGGGAATATTTTCTTGGCACTCTTTGGGCCCCTTGGTACCAATTGACCATCGTTGCAACGCCACAGCCTACCTGATTATTGTTGCTGACCATGTCCATCCCTTGATGACCACAATGTACCCAACTTCTGATGGCTACTTTCAGCAGGATAATGCGCCATGTCATAAAGCTGGAATCATCTCAGACTGGTTTCTTGAACATGACAATGAGTTCGCTGTACTGAAATGGCCTCCACAGTCACCAGATCTCAATCAAATAGAGCATCTTTGGGATGTGGTGGAACGGGAGATTCGCATCATGGATGTGCAGCCGACAAATCTGCGGCAACTGTGTGATGCCATCATGTCAATATGGACCAAACTCCCTGAGGAATGCTTCCAGCACCTTGTTGAATCTATGCCACAAAGAATTGAGGCAGTTCTGAAGGCAAAAGGGGGTCCAACCCGTTACTAGCATGGGGTACCTAATAAAGTGGCCGGTGAGTGTAAACCGTCCTGTATCACACAGGAGGACAATTTTCAATTTCAATTTTCAACAGCAGCTGATCCACTTTCGGGCTGAAAACGAGCAGAAGTTTCCTAATTCATATGTTCATGTTGTACCCATTCATTATTGCATTTGTACTGTATTATTGTAATAATTTGTAATTAATTCCTGTTCATGCACTTGTATATTGTTGTTGGTTTTTATATGGGACACTGATGAAATGTGAGGCCAACAGGCATCAGACTGGTCTGGAATATCAGAACAGCTGTAGTTAATTTGTTTGTTTTTGGTCTTGTGTGTATTTTTTTAGTCTTACACATATGAAGCCTTTTTATGTGTGTGACATGTTAAGTATGGTTCTAATAGTTGATAATGGTTCTGTAACATAATTTTATGTAATGTTTTTGCCGTATGCCTTATGTTTAATTTATCGGCAATAAAGACAGATTTTTGTTAACAAAATGTTTTTCTGAACATCAATGACATTCAAAACGGTGATAACTAAAACAGATATACAATACACCATGTATACAGGGTGTATATGTATGTATACATGATACATGTGTATGCACATGTATTGCATGTTGGAAGTTTGTGATCAATACTCTATGGTGACGTAACCAAGTGGTGTCCCATTTTATAGTGGTATGTTTTCACCCCTACCCCTTACCCCTTGGTTTCAAGGGCCAAGGGGTGGGGGTAAGGGCCAAGGGGTAGGGGTAAGATGGAGAAATGGGATTCAGCTTAAGTCTTATTTACCAGACTGATCTCAGTTTGTTCATGTTAACGATGAATCCTCCGTGCACGCCAAAGTTAGTTATGGAGTCCCACAAGGATCTGTGCTCGGTCCAATCCTGTTCACTCTATATATGCTTCCTTTAGGCAATACTATCAGGAAACACTCCATAAACTTTCATTGTTATGCAGATGATACTCAATTATATCTATCAATCAAACCGGATGAAACTAATCAGTTAGCTAAACTTCAAATGTGCCTTCAGGATATTAAAACCTGGATGAGCTGTAATTTTCTAATGTTAAACTCTGATAAAACTGAAGTTATTGTTCTGGGGCCCAAGCACCTCCGTGACGCATTATCCAAAGAGATAGTTACTCTGGATGGCATCACCCTGGCCTCCAGCACCACTGTGAGGAATCTTGGAGTTATCTTTGATCAGGACATGTCCTTTAATTCTCACATAAAGCAAATTTCAAGGACCACCTTTTCACCTACGTAATATTGCAAAAATCAGGAATATCCTATCTAAAAATGATGCAGAAAAATTAGTCCATGCATTTGTTACTTCTAGGCTGGATTATTGCAATTCTTTATCAGGCTGCTCAAAAAAGTCCATAAAGACTCTTCAGCTGATCCAGAATGCTGCAGCACATGTTCTGACAGGAACCAGGAAAAGATATCACATCTCTCCTGTTTTAGCTTCTCTCCACTGGCTTCCTGTAAAATCCAGAATAGAATTTAAAATCCTGCTTCTCACCTACAAAGCTCTTCGTGGTCAGGCACCATCTTATCTTAAAGAGCTCATAGTACCTCACAATCCTACAAGAGCACTACGCTCCCAGAATGCAGGGTTACTTGTGGTTCCTAGAGTCTCTAAAAGTAGAATGGGGGCCAGAGAGTTCAGCTATCAGGCTCCTCTCCTATGGAACCAGGTTCCAGTTTGGGTTCAGGAGGCAGACACAGTCTCCACATTTAAGAGTAGACTTAAGACTTTCCTCTTTGACAAAGCTTATAGTTAGTTACGCTGCTATAGGCAAAGAGATAACTGTTGTTGTGATTAAGCACTATATAAATAAAATTGAATTATTTCTCTCTCTCTCATATCCACCTCCTCTGGACAGGGGGATGGATCTCTCTCTCTCTCATCCACCTTGTCTAGACAGAGGGATGGATGTAGACAGGGGGATGTCTCTCTTTCTCTCTCTCTCTCTCTCTCTCGTCCACCTCCTCTAGACAGAGGGATATCTCTCTCTCTCTCTCTCTCATCCATCCATCTCCTCTAGACAGAGGGATGGATCTCTCTCTCTCTTTCTATCTCTCTCATCCACCTCCTCTAGACAGAGGGATGGATCTCTTTCTCTCTCTCATCCACCTCGTCTAGACAGAGGGATGGATCTCTCTCTCACTCACTCGTCCACCTCCTATGGACAAGGGGATGGATCTCTCTCTCATCCACCTCCTCGAGACAGAGGGACGGATGTAGACAGGGGGATGATGTCTCTCTCTCTCTCATCCACCTCCTCTAGACAGAGGGATGGATCTCTTTCTCTCTCTCTCATCCACCTCCTCCAGACAGAGGGATGGATCTCTCTCTCTCTCTCTCTCTCTCTCTCTCTCTCTCTCTCTCTCTCTCTCTCTCTCTCTCTCTCTCCCTCCCTTCCCATCTCCTCTAGACAGAGGGTTGGGATCTGGTTGGGGAGAGTTTTGGCCTGGCCAGGCTCCTCTCTTTAACCTGTCTCTCTTAGTTATGCTGCTATAGTTTTAGACTGCTGGGGAACTTCCTTTGACACATAGAGTTCTTCTCTCCTCTATCTTTCCATTTATGTGCATCCATGTCCCAGAAATGCTTGTTACTAACCTAGCTCCGGGGAGTCATACCATCTGTAAAGTGCCTCGAGATAATGCTTGTTGTGAATTGATACTATAAATAAAATTGAATTGAATTAAATTACCTGGGTGACCAAATGGAAATGTATTGTCTAACCCAGAGTTGGAATGAACCTCGCATTACCATTACAATCCATTTTAGAGCGGCCTGAAGGAGAGTTAAATTAGCCTTTAAAAGCCTGAAATATGTCATAACTTTACTTTTAAGCCATTAATTTTAAACTCCTACATCAAATTGCTCTGATATTACCTGAGAGAAACATTGGATAGGTGATATCTTCCCCAGACTTGGAATGAAGCTGGCATAACATCAGCATTCCTTTTTAGAGTAGCCTTAAAAAGAGTAAAATATGCCTTTAAAAGCCTGAAAAAGATTTAAAATATACCATTAATTGGACATTCAAGGCTTTAATTTTAAAATCCTACATCAGAATGGTCCTAAATTACCTGAGTGACCAAATGGATATGTATTTTCTAACCCAGAGTTGTAACGAACCTGGCTTAACAGTAGGAATCCATTTTAGAGCGGCCTAAAAGAGAGTTAAATATGCCTTTAACAGCCTGAAAAAATGTCAATACAGCTTTACTTTTAAATCCTTAATTTTACCATCGTAGATCAGAATGCTCTGATATTACCTGGGAGACACATTGGAGACTTGGAATGAAGCTGATATAACATCAGGATTCCTTTTTTAGAGCGGCCTGAAGGAGAGTTAAATATGCCATTAACAGCCTGAAAAAATGTCAAGATAGCTTTACTTTTAAGCCCTTAATTTTAACATTGTACATCAGAATGCTCTGATATTACCTGAGAGACACACTGGATAGGTCATGTCTCCCTCAGACTTGGAATGAAAGTGTCATAACATCAGAATTCCTTTTTTATAGGAGCCTAAAAAGAGTAAAATATGGCTTTTAATAGCCTGAAAAAATGTCAATATAGCTTTATTTATTTATTACTTTTATTTTAACATAGTACGTCAGAATGTTCTAATATTACCTGGGAGACACCTGGGTGATGTCCCAGACTTGGAATGAAGCTGGAATAACATCAAGATTCCTTTTTTAGAGTATCCATAATAAGAGTAAAATATGCCTTCAACAGCCTGAAAAAGATTTAAAATATACCATTAATTAGTCATTCAAGGCTTTAATTGTAAAAGTCTACATTATAATAGTCCTAAATTACCTGAGTGACCCAATGCATATGTAGTTTCTAACCCAGAGTTGGATTTAACCATGCTTAACAGTAGAAATCCATTTTAGAGCGGCCTGAAGGAGAGTAAAATATGCCTTTAACAGCATGAAAAAAATGTCAATATGGCTTTACTTTTAATTCTTAATTTTAAAATCGTACATCAGAATGCTCTAATATTACCTGAGAGACACACTAGATAGGTGATTTCTCCCCGAGACTTGGAATGAAGCAGGCATAACATCAGTATTCTATTTGAGATTAGCCTGAAAAAAAGTAAAATATGCCTTTAACAGCCTGAAAAAGATTTACCAAATGTACCATTAATTAGACATTCAAGGCTTCAATTTTACAACCCTACATCAGAATGGTCCTAAATTAACTGAGTGACCAAAGGGATGTGTATTGTCTAATCCAGAGCTGGAATGAACCTGGCTCAACAGTAGGAATCCACAACACTCCATACTTTCATTGTTGTGGAGATATTACTCAATTATATCTATCGATACCAGAATGGTCCGATATTATTTGAGAGACACACTGAATATGTGATGTCTCAACGGGACTTGGAATGAAGCTGGCTTAACAGATGGATTTTGTTTAACAGTAGCCTGAAAAAGAGTAAAATGTGGCTTTAACAGCCTGAAAAATATATCAATATAGCTTTGCTTTTAAGCCCTTATTGTTATGGGTCCACTGTCTTCTGTGTTGTTGTTTTTTCCTGTTTGTCTGTGTATCATCGGCCGCCAGAGGGCGCCCCTACGCAGATCCAGTTAGAGGCGTGTCTACTCATCCCCCCCTGCGTCTTGCTACACAGCTGAGCACCATCATCGTCATCACCTCATCCATATTTAAACCTGGGCTGACCACCTCTTTGGCGCCAGTTCGTTACCAACATTCCCATGGTAACTGGTCCAGTACAAAGCTTGTTGTTTTTCCTATACCTTGTCTCGTACATACCTTGTGTTTCTGCCACAGCTTTCGTGTCCCGTCTCGTCTTCTGTGCTGCTTCACCAGATGCTCGTTTTCAGATTTCCATCATCACCCACATCACCTCCCGTGTCAAGATTGTTTGTTTGTTTGTTCTTTTGTTTGGTTATACTGTTCCCTCAGTATTAAACCTGTTCTTTTGTATCACACTCCCTCTTGTGGTCGTTCTGTGTCCGGGTCCATCACTAACACTTAACAGAACAAACTGCCCAACATGGACCCCACAGTACAACCACCGATAACAGGAGAGGAGGGCGCCCAGCGGGCTATCCAATCCCAGGGCGTATTGCTAGGGCAACACGACCAACTCATCCGTACTCTGCTGGAGAACAACCAGCAGTTGTTCACTCAGGTTTCCAACCTCACCGAGCAGGTTAGCAAACTGGCTGGTCTGTCTCTCCCCCTCTGTCTGTCTCACCACGTGCTCCCACAGAGAGGGCTGCCGCTCCACCTGCTCCCACTGTGATGGCTGACTCATCACCTCACCGCGAGCTTCCCATCTGCCTTTCGCCAGAGAACTAGACAAGTGTCGGGGGTTTCTTCTTCAATGTGGATTCATTTTCCGGCAACGGCCACTGTCTTTTTCTTCGGACACAGCAAAGGTACATTTTGTCATGGGGTTACTCAGAGGCAGAGCGCTTGCTTGGGCTGAAGCTGTGTGCTCCAGTCTCAGCGCCTCTGAGATATCTTTTAATGACTATTCAGAAAGATTAAAAACTGTTTTTGGCCACCCGGACTATGTGGGGTATGCCTCGTAGCGCCTGCTCAAACTCAGGCAGGGAGCAGACAGCGTAGAGGATTACTCCGTTGGATTTTGGACGCTGGTTGCTGATTCTGGGTGGAACAAGGAGGCACTTCGGGATTTTTTATCAATGGATTAGGTGAAGTTATCAAGGATGAACTTGCTGTGCAGGATGAGCCCGACTCCCTTGATAAACTTGTTTCTTTGGCCATCAAGCTGGACAACAGATTGCGGGAGAGGAAACGCGAGAGAGGCGGCCCGCCTCGCTCCACCAGACGGACGACAGCCCCGGACAGGCTTCATAGACAGTCTTCCCCGTCGTTTCCTGTTCCATCGCTGGACTACGCATCCAGAGAGCCAGCGGAGGAAGCTATGGAGCTTAGTCGAGCCCGACACCACCGTATACAGGCAGGTGAGTGCCTGTATTGCGGGGATCCCTCTCACCATGTGGTTAACTGTCCGTCCCGGCCAAAAGACAAGGCTCGTCAGTTGTAGGTAGTAGGTACTCTGACGAGCCTGGTCGCTATCCCTAAACCTACAACTCCCCGCCTGCAGGTTCCAGCCACCCTGCAGTTTAAGACGTTTTCCTTGCCTCTCTCAGCACTCATTGACTCTGGTGCAGAGGACAATTTTTTTGACGGTAACCTCGTTACTCAGGCAGGGTTACCCACTGAGCCAATTGCTACCCCGTTCCGCGTCACCGCCATTGACGGTCATACCCTGGCCATGGCTAACAGTTATCCTGTCCGGGAACCACAGAGAGACTATTACCTTTTGGATTATTTCAGCCTCTACCACCCCGCTTATGCTGGGGTTTCCATGGTTAACACTTCACAATCCCCAAATTGATTGGCAACGCCACGCCATCCTGAGCTGGAGCGACCACTGTCACTCGCCGTGTCTGGGCTAAGCTGTTCCTCCAGCTGAGTGTGTTTCCCCTTCGGTGGAGACTCCGTCTGACTTGTCCACAGTCCCTCCCGAATACATGGACTTAGCTGAGGTTTTTAACAAAACAAAAGGCATTGTCACTTCCACCCCAGAGACTGTATGACTGTGCTATAGAGTTGCTCCCAGACGCTCCGTACCCTTCCGGCCGCCTGTACAGCCTGCCTCGGCCTGAGCGGGAGGCTATGGATAGGTACATCAGGGAATCGCTTTCAGCCAGGATTATCCGTCCGTCATCATCCCCAGTAGGGGTAGGATTTTTCTTTGTTGAAAAGAAAGACAAGACTCTTCGCCCATGTATTGACTATTGTGGGCTTAATAACATAACAGTATAGAAAAGATATCCCCTGCCACTCATCAACTCGACCTTTGAGCATCTTCAAAACGCCTCAGTGTTCACTAAACTAGACCTGCGCAATGCTTACCATCTCGTTCGGATCCGTGATGGTGATGAGTGGAATACTGCTTTTAACACTCCTTTGGGTCACTGCGAATATTTGGTGATGCCGTTTGGCCTTACTAATGCCCCCGCCGTTTTCCAAGCATTAGTTAATGACGTGTTGAGGGATTTTTTTAAACCGGTTCGTAGTGGTCTACCTTGATGATATTTTGATTTTTTCTTCCCCTCTGTCAGAGCATGTCTTCCATGTCCAGCAGGTGCTCCAACGCCTGATGGAGAACAAGCTTTATGTTAAAGCAGAAAAGTGCTCGTTCCACCAGGACTCTGTCCCATTCCTGGGATTTATTGTCGAGGGAGGACAGGTGGCGGCAGACCCAGAAAAAAACAAAGGCAGTCACCAGCTGGCCTACGCCCACTACACGACAAGACAAATTTCCCCTCAGGGACAATAAATTGTATATGTTCTATTTTATGTAGATAATTGATGACATTTCCATTGCTACAGTGTCGGACACACAATCACACCAACAATCATTGAGCCTAGGAGTGATTATCTCTGACTCCTGACCACACAGCAGCAGCGGTAACAGCAACGGGAACAAACTTGGTGTAAGTAAGTCACATTAAAGGTGAACTGATAATATAAAGATCAAACACTGTGTGCTCGACCCACCTGTTATCTCAAACTAAACAGCGGCAGGATAAAGAACCCAGAAGGCCACAGCTTCCAGTACTCCCAGAGATAACGTAGCATCCTACACAGTCTATCGTTCATGTATTTTTACAAAAATATATGGAGTTCAGCCTTTTCTCTCATTTAAAGAAAAACATATCCACATCAAACTAAAGAATGACAGCCTTCATTTTTCTGAACTGTAGTGTGTGTTGGAGCAATCTATAATTTAGTAATCCTGTTTGTCCATACTGTAATTAGACTATGTTGTTTTATTCTGGACACACAACCTCTATTGCATGTCTGTCCGTGCAGGGAGAGAGATCCCATTCCTATGGTTTCGTCCATTTTTTTCATGTTTAAAGGTTTTGTTTTTTGGAGTTTTTCCTAATGGGAATCAGGAAAGGACGGAGTATTGTATGTACAGATTGTAAAGCCCTTTGAGGCAAACTTTGCAAAAAATTTGATTTAAATATTTTTTGGTTAAACTGCGGAGAAGACAATTGCTGATAACAGGTGGGAGTCAGCAAGCTGGACAAATGTGACAAAGGGTTATAAGATGAGGCATGCTCTGGATCAGTCTGGAACTTATTTATTATAGAATGACTACTTTTACTTTTGATGACCTACTTTCAGTATGATTTGCTGATAGTACTTGTGTATTCATACTTTTACTTAAGTAAAGGATGTGAGTATTTCCACCAGGACTACTTTGATACAATTGTTCTTTAAATAAATCCATGACCTTTAACATTAAAACGTTTGCATTATATTACACAGGAACACAGAAGGCTCTGATTTCCTTTTTGATGAGATCATTCCCTGATTAGATTACATGTACACACGCACGCACGCACGCACGCACGCACACACACACACACACACACACACACACACAGATTGTCTTTAATTCTTTATCTATAAAAACACGCAGCTTCTGTTTAGTCTTTTCTCTCTCTCTGTCGCTCTCTCTCTATCTCTTACACACACATACACACAGACAAACACACACACACACTTCCCGCCACGTACTAAGCCTTTCAGTTCCATGGAAACAATTTGTCTCATGTTGCCGTGGTGCCACGTGGCGACAGCGCTGTGCAAACACAAAACCCACTCTGAAAAACACCACTGATCCTGACCCTGTTTCACACACACACATTGTGTATATTTTTTGTCTGAATGCTTTTCGTGTCTCTGTACTTGTATAGACGTGTGTGTGTGTGTGTGTGTGTGTGTGTGTGTATATTTATCTGTGTTATTGTTTGTCTGTGTCTTCAGTCTTGTCCCTTCAGTCAAGTGTGTTCTGTATTACAGTCATTATAGAAGTCATTACCATACAGGAGGAAGTGCACGCTGATGTATTGTGTAGTAAAACGCCGAACAAGGTGATATTAGGACTCACTACTCTCTACTCACCTCCTCTCTTACACAAAACCAAGTCAGGCAGCTGTGCAGGTGAAAATAATTACCAACCACCTCTACAACCCAGTGACGTACACACACACAGTAGCTATGTTTCCGTCCACGCATTTTTATCCAATTTAAGTGATATTGAATGAAAAATGCCTTATGGAAACAGTAAAATTGGCAAAGCAGAGAAAGGGGAGGTAACCTTGCCCCTTATGACCTCATAATGAGCAAAATTCTGGATCGGCCCATCTGAGCTTTCATTTTCTCAAAGGCAGAGCAGGATACCCAGGGCTCGGTTTACACCTATCACCATTTCTAGCCACTGGGGGACCATAGGCAGGCTGGGGGAACACATGTTAATGTTAAAAAACATCATAAAGTGAAATTGTCATGCCATAGGACCTTTAACTAACAAGACAGCAAGCTGGAAGTTGTCACCACTAGAGGTCCTCAATAGTTTCAGTTTGGCGTGAATGCACAACAGACTCTCTGTCTCTCTGTCTCTCTGTCTCCCTCCCTCCCTTTTTCTCTCCTTATGTTTGCTTTGATTTGTTGACTGAAAACAAAAACCTCTGATCCGTCCAGTAAACAGAAGTCAGTCTGTTCCAAACTTTCTGCCAAATTTTAGCTCAGTCTGTTTGCTTTCACTGATCAAATCAATTCCTTTCTTCTTTCTTTTTTGCGTCTTTCAGGACCGAAGGGTGAACAAATGTTTGCCCATTTGCTGATTTGGTTTGAAGTTGCCTTTTTTACATCAGATTTGGTTAAATAAAAGCCAAAGACTGCAAGAACTCAAAGCAGTAGTTTACAAAATCAGGCCCCCGCTCAAAATTCCCATGATTACCCAACCGATAAGATAAGTCTTCAGGTGAATACAGACCCAGATCTGTGGAGGAAAAGGCTGGAAAAAGAAAATAATTCCTGAATATAACTACACTTTTTTCACTGTTTCTGAACATTGGAAATCCTAAGGACATATCTGAAGGAATTCCTGAAGAAGTATTGATGAATCAGAGTATGAGATATTTAATTTTAAGCCATAAATTGATACTGTTTATTGATCCCCAGTGGAGAAAATACTATTTACCCTCTGTTTTGTTAGTAATCACTACACACAAGCCTGAAATACACACTCACACATGCTCAGAATCTATTCATGCACAAATGGAGAGATGTCAGAGAGAGTGGGCTTCAGTGCTGGACCAGCACCCTGAGCTGTTGGGGGGGTTCGGTGCCTTGCTCAAGAGCACCTGGCATTGACCAGGAGAAGAAGTGGCATCTCTCCAGCTACCAATCCACACTTCGTACTTTGGTCCGTACTGGGACTTGAACCAGCGACCCACCATGAACACATTAGTTTGGATTGCCTTTTAATTTGTAGTGCAAATGTATGCTATATATAATACTAGTATGAATGAATGAGCTCCCTCTCAGTTGGATTTATGTGGTGTGTGATATTTAATATGAACATATGATTTCTGTTTTTACAAGGTCAAGATATTTATATATCTCTGTTACCAAGTAATGGTAACATAGACGACAAAAGTAACTGACCTACTTCTAAAATAAACGGCCCACATCATAATGCTGCAGCGTGACAAGCAGTGTCAGACTCACCCTTTCAACATGGTCTGACCTGAGATGTTTTTGTTTTTTTATTGCAATTTGGCATAGCAGGATTTGAATTGTAGCCAGATCACTTTGATTCATGATTCAAGATTCAAGACCCTGAGATGGGTGTCCATTTATTTTGGGGGGTACTGGTGTGAATCCCTAAGATATGTCTCTTTATTGAGTTAGGTTGGTCGAATATATCAATATTATGTGTGACATGAGACCATATATCGTCGTAGATTTTGGATCTATGGTATAATATGGATAATATGGTAAGTGTTGTCATTTCATGGTTTTAAAGGTTACACTACAGTAAAGTGATGTCATTTTCTTAACGTAAAAGGTTAAGGTACTTTATTGTTAAATTTTGCGAAATTTATTCTCTGCATTTGACCCATCAAAGGAGCAGCGGGCAGTTGCAGCAGCAATATTTGTTAAAGGCAAAATATGTGTCAAACCATTCTGAATGAAGTATTGTGCTACTGCAGAGACATCCCGGCCTACAAATCTACAAAAATATCGTTGTTAGGTACAGTTTCTCGCAAAAATCACACTTTAATAATTTTAATTTCTTTCAATGTTAATAATTTTCAATGAAAATGAGAATAATGATGCAAAAACAATCATTCCCTCCAATGTTGTGAATCATATCGCAATATAAATCAAAATAATTGTAATTAGATATTTTCCTTCCATTTTACTGTACAGTAATCAGATTATACTTTGGAATACATTATCTTAGTGTTGGAATAAAACATGTGACACACGTGTTGCCCCGGAGATCATGACACATACATATACACATACCGACAGAACTGTATGTCCATTTTACATGTGTGAAATATACCCCGTGTTGTTGTCCACCTGTTCTCAAGAATAAAAACAGGAATTTTATAGAAACATGTTACTTTTCTCAGACTCCTGGTTGTTGTGTTCTGGTGGACTCTAGCACAACTCATCCAGCTGCGAATCTGTTTCTGTTCGGCTTGTTTCAGCCTCTCGGCATGGAGCCTGGCCGCCTGTTAACAGAGCAGGTTATGTTCGGGCACGTGTCTCCGGGGCAATCACCCTGCTGAACTTTTGTTCCTGCGTGTTGCCTCGATGACAGCAGCAGCAGTAGTAGTAGTCACAAGGAGGAGCAAAGCCCGCCAAAACTTGAGCAGCCAATCAGGAGCCGTGGGGGGAGGGGCCCAGCGAGCAGCAGGGGAACTCAGCCACCCGGGAAAGAGAGAGAGTGTGTGAGTGGGTGGTCACACATTGCAGAAAGTGGCTGGAAAATTCTATGTCAGGCTACAACGTTTCACTTTGTTTAGGTCAATTTTTACATATTGTTTCATAAAGTTTTGGTTGCTTACACTGTACATGTAATGTGTAGACATTTGTTTTACATAGTAATTGCACTTAATCTGACTGTTTTTTAAACCCTTTTGTTGTCTTCCCGTCAAAATTGAAAATCAACACTTTTGTTGCGCTTTTTATTGATGTTTTTAATTTTTTTTTTTACATTTTTGTCCCTTTTTTCAACACTTTGATGCTTTTTATTCAATGTTTTCACTTTTGATGTTTTCAACACTACGTAACAAGTTATTAATTAACTTTAGATTTACAGTTATTTTTGAAATTTATGATCAATAAATTTCCTCATTTTTAGGAAATTATACCTAAAGTTTGAGTTAAAAAAGTAGACATTAGGAATTATTTTGATTATTTTATTGTGTTGATGGATAATCACAGACTGGAATATGTCAACTTTTACTCAAACAAAACCACTTCATTTTTTTTTCAAAGCCTATAAAATTGAATAGGACACCCCAAAATGAATGAAAGTTGAGATTTGTACTTGCCAAAGAGCGTTGAGTGGAATTGATAACGTTTTTTGGGGAAATTATAAATGGGTAGTTAAAAAGAACATTGATATAGGAAAACATGAGGGTTAAACAAATCTTGTCTAGTCTTGTTTATTTCTTCAGTAATATAAAAAATCACAAACAAATACAATTAAAGCCTTTCAAAGAAGTCTAAAAACTTTTTGGGTAGAGGTCCCCCCACAGCCCTGTCAGATGAACTCACACACATCTTCATCATGTTCCAAATAAATAACACTATTCATTATATAAACGTGGATATTGTTAATATTTTATTCTGTTTGTAGATTGCTGAATGTTTCAACCAGTTATGTATTACTCATAGCTAATTATTTTAAGTGTTTAGTCAGTAGGTCTTCTTCAATAGCTAACCATTTCAGCTGCTTATGAAATACTTTAAGCTAATTATTAACACTGGTCATTCATTACTTTTGGCTATCTACTATTAAACTAAACTAAACTATCTGTTTAAACTTCTGTGCTCGCTTGATAACCAGTTTTCAAGCACTCTTACATAACTGGGACTATTGTTCAGGTGTCAACTGACAACATATTCTTTTAATCAAATCACAATTTCTATTTGTTGTTGTTGTTGAGCTGCTCCACCATCTTTCCATGTATCCCCAGGCAACAGCAGAAGTACCCCCTGAGGTGCAACTACGCCTAGTTGGGGATCACTGATGTATAGAACCACATTAAATAATGACATTTATGAGACGCTCAATTTATTTTGAAAATACCAATATCCTATAAGACTATGCAAATCATGTTAAAAGAACTTACAGCTGTAACCTTTGAACCTGCATGTTGACATGTTGTCCATAAGATGACTTCACCTGCTTCTATAAGGTCTTGGAAGGAGTTAGTATGATTCATATTAGTTAATTATTATTAATTATACAATTATTTGATTTGAAGACTTTTTAAAGTGATTGTTTTTTAGCGCTACATGTTGTTAACTTTGAAAAAAAATGGCTGTGAGATCAATTCCTACTACTCTGAAAAAACATAAACACACACACATATTTTGTGTACAGGACAGAATAAGGCTACAATCCCAACTCATCACTTTTCATAGTGTGTGTGTGTGTGTGTGTGTGTGTGTGTGTGTGTGTGCGTGCGTGCGTGTGCGTGCGTGCGTGTGTGTGTGTGTGTGTGTGTGTTTTCCCGCTGCTGAAAAGTTTCTGGAATCCTGCCAAGGGAGACATTCCACAAAAGGAAGGGGACAGAAAGTCTTTCATTCACAAATGTGAACATGCTCCTGGTATTCACAGGAACTGCCTAGTATGTGTCTTAAGAAAAAATGCTTATTGAGTTTTGCCCTCAAGAAAAAAAAATGGGAGGGGCGAGATGCTTTACCTGTAAGAGGTTGTGTGTCTGTGTGTGTGTATCTGTGTGTGTGTGAGAGAAAGATACACACACAAACACAATCAGTTAATATTCAGTCAATGTTTAAAGGACCACACATGTTGTTCAGCTCACATGTTTACACACTTACACACACACACACATATATATACACACACACACACACACACACACACACACACACACACAAAGTCACGTTGTTGACTGAGACATGTGAAGTACTTTGTCTTCTCATACTGTTGCCTCTTTTGTAATTAATTCCTTTTTGTTTTCCCACCCTATGTGTTTTTTTGTACTTTTGTATTTGATATTATTAATATTATTTTATTTCTTTAGCCAGGTAAGCCCATCGAGAACACATTCTCATTTGCATCAATGAGCTGGCCATGACAAAGCAAAAATGTGCGAGACAACATAGAGTTACACAGTAAATACACAAAATATGAACATACAAAATACAGTATTGAGTCTAGTAATGGCGTCATCAATCATGTTTTTGTTTTGTGTAACAGCAGAGACGGTGTAATTCTGCCTGGCAGCGTTTCTCAGAAAACTCTGTCTGACATGTGAAGTCCAAGTCACACCACAGCTGGAGCTAAAACCTTCTGAGTGCAGTGTTTCATTTCTCATTATGTGTGCAGTTTTGGGAATTGTGTGTAGATTTTTGAGTTGTAAAGCAGTTGTAAAAAAACTGTAAAGTAATGAAAACTATAGTAAATTTGGATAAACATATATATGTACTAGTGCTGTCAAACGATTAAAATATTCAATCGCGGTTAATCACAATAATGTCATAGCTAACTCGCAATTAATCTAAATTTATCTCACAATTTTATCTATTCTAAATGTTCCTTGATTACTTTTTGTCCCATTATTTTTTCTCATTTTTATTCTCTTATCAACATGGAAAAATGGATCGGCTTGCTTTGTGCTGTGTGCTTGGTCATCAAGTGGTATTTCAGACTGGACGTGCTGCGATGATATGTTGATGATGAGGATGTGTTCACACAGATCACTTTGGTCTCATCAATGGAACTTTTGGCAACTTTTAAAAAGTAAACTTTCCATTCAGAATCTTATTGGTTACTACTCTTTGGCCAGGTCGCAGCCCAAACGGCATGTGGCGTGCCTGTTGTTTTTGTTTCCGGTCTAGCTAGAGCCGGTGTGGTGTTGTAGTTTTTCTAACGTTACTAGTTGCTGCAACAGCATGTGAAAAAACTACAAAGTTTGCTAGGCCAAAAAGAATCTCGCGATAAAAAAATGGACACCATTAAAATGGACGCCATTAATAACGCGTTTAACTGACAGCCCTAATACGTACATATGGTTTTCTGCCTCATCCAATCCTATCCTACTGTGACTGTGTGACATCCCCTCAGACACAAGTTTAGCATGAAGCTTATTAGAATGACATTGTAGAGAAGAAATAGTACTTTTTTTTTAAATAGTCTACTAAACTTTAGGAGGAGGAGCTTTACCGTCTCCAGGCTGTTCAGAACTCTGCTGCAAGGCTTTTAACTCACATTAACAAAAGAGCACACATCACACCTGTTTTAGCAGCAGTTCACTGGTTACCAGTCCAGTATAGAATTCAATTTAAAATCCTGGTTCTTACTTTTAGAGCCCTGCATGGTCAAGTTCCTCACTACATCTTTGACTTGATACAGCTTCATACTCCGGTCCGTAGTCTGAGGTCATCAGGTCAGAGACTGTTAGTTGTTCCCCACACTCATTTTAAATCAAGAGGGGATCGTTCATTCCAAGCAGTGGCACCTAGGCTGTGGAATGCATTGCCTACATTTTTACGTTGTGTGAATTCTGTTGATTCTTTTAAAAAGCAACTGAAGACGCTGCTATTCAAACAGGCGTTTAGTTAGACGTGGGGTTTTTATGGTTTCTGTTTTTATGTTTTCCATTTGTTTTTAATAGTGTCTTATGCATTGTATTGTACTTTGTTGGTATTGTATTACATTTTACTGTGAAGCACTTTGTGATTTTTTTTATCTGTGAAAGGTGCTATACAAATAAACTTTACTTACTTACTTACTTACTTACTAAACTAAAACAACTAAAACATAGGTGTGGTTATACAGAATTGACACACTTTTTGTCGGAATCTGAAGCAGAGACATAGGAGCTGACAATAAAGAAAGTCATTTGAAGAAACAAAAGACGGTTAGTTGGAAAGTGGTGGGAGAGAGAAGGGGTTCATGTTTCTGTGGAAGACACAAAGAGGAACCTACTGCAGCCGCTTCTGGTATGTAAGAAGTCATTAGCGCAGGGTCAAAGGTCAACTCCAGGTATGACACAAGAGAAAAGAACAAAGGGTTGACATGATGATGGTCCGGCTGTGCAGAAGTTCATGTTGAACAGATTTTATGTTGAGGAGCAACAGAAAAGAAAACCCCAGAGGAAATTACACCTCTGTTGGAGCAACAAAAACATTGTTAATCATGATAAATGTG
Source organism: Etheostoma perlongum (assembly GCA_026937815.1). Lineage (NCBI taxonomy): Eukaryota > Metazoa > Chordata > Actinopteri > Perciformes > Percidae > Etheostoma > Etheostoma perlongum. The sequence continues at coordinate 18,980,867 of CM049374.1, read as the reverse complement.
TTGGAATGATCATTGATGTGGGCAGTTTTCACGTGTGTGTGTGTATATGTGTGTGTGTGTGTGTGTGTGTGTGTGTGTGTGTGTGTGTGTGTGTGGGCGTGCAAAACTCAATTCCATTTTAGTTGTGTTTAAAAATCTTCTCAACTGCACCATAATCATCCTCACTCAGAAATATTTGCATGATCTTCATCTCTTATAAACATCAGTGTGCACAAACAACTATAAAGTAAATGTATTTCTTTCATTGTATTATTATAACTACAATTTTTTTCCTTGTTTTTTGGTCTTCTCTCTCTCTCTCTTTTCTTTGTAAAATGAATTGTTAACTGCCTGACAGTATATCTATTTCTGTTTGTTGTATCATCTGAGAAAGGCTGCTGGTAAAATAACAACTTGGTCTTCATCCAGCTTTTATTCCGATCATGGCTATGTAATGTGGTATAGCAAATACCGTAAATACTGTTTACATTATAAAATGTTCCGTTTCCATTAGTGAAATAAAAAAGACAAAGTGAAGTTAAATATGACGTGATGAAACAGCATCTCAGACAGCTTCAGGCTTGGCAGAGAGAAACCCAGCAGGTGAGGTTCACAGCGTAAATTACCACCCAGATTATATGGATGTATCTAGTATCTAGATATCTATATTCTCAGCACACCCATATCAGCATTTATTTATTTTAAGTCATATAACTAATAACTCAACTTTTCCACTGTTTTTAATTGTTTCTGTGCCGTATTCTTTTAAGCTGTGAACTTTGCACATAATTTCGTACTACAGTGTACTGTGGTATGACAATAAAGAAATCTTGAATCTTGAAATCTTGACACAGAGGAATGGCTTGTTACCGAATCACACACACACCAGACACACATATTTTCATCATCAACTCATGGAAACTTTTACGTCACAAAAGCAAATATTTGCAGATTTAACAAACACACGTACCTATTCACACACGCACACACTAACAAATGCAGTTTGAGCCTGATGGGCCTTGATCTTGGTCCCAACCTGTTTTCGACTTTATGGTATCAGCTATGTTTTTATTCCGCTCATTTTTTGCCGTTATAATCCAAGCATAAATTATTTGCTATTTTGCGTTACATTTCCATGATCGGAAAGGAACTGGATGAAGACAAAACTCTTATTTTACCAGCAACCTTTATCAGATGAGACATTGACTCCTTGAATATAGAAATGTTTTAGAGCAGAAAGGTTTTAACACACAGATTAAATTTTATGAGACATGTTTGTCTTATAACTGAGGCTGTAGTGTTACACTATGCACACAAACACACAAATAATCAATATAGGTATAAATAAAAGTCTTTCTCGAGAGAGAAATAAACTAAACATAGTGCCTGCAGTATTTTTATGGTTTTTGAATGGGTTCCAGATTCAACAAACTAAAAACAAGAACGTGGACATCAGCTAAACTGGTTACAAGATATATATTCCAAGGACATGACTGCCTGTGGTTTGGAATGTTTCCATGCCAACGGAGGATGCCAGGCACTGTTCCAGCAGTGGAGCTGTGGGTTCAAGTCTCTGATTGTAGCAGATCATAAGAACTGTCCTCCCTTTGAAAACAACCAATTTCCAACCAGCTGCACTGAGACAGACAGACCTCACTCTGAGTCTGTCCCTGGACAAATGTTTAAAAAACAGACAGTGGTGGAACGTAAGTTACTCAAGAACCGTACTTAAGTACAAATTTGAGGTACTTGTGGGGACAGGCAGCTAGCAGATAGTGAGGAGATGTTTTTTTACAGTGTGTTCTGGGGACAGACAGATAGCAGATTGCGAGGAGATGTTTTTACAGTGTGTTCAGGGGACAGGCAGCTAGCAGATAGTGAGGAGATGTTTTTACAATGTGTTCAGGGGACAGGCAGCTAGCAGATAGTGAGGAGATGTTTTTTACAGTGTGTTCTGGGGACAGGCAGCTGGCAGATTGTGAGATATTTTTTACAGTGTGTTCTGGGGACAGGCAGCTAGCAGATAGTGAGGAGATGTTTTTTACAGTGTGTTCTGGGGACAGGCAGCTAGCAGATAGTAAGGAGATGTTTGCTGTATGTGACAAAAAATGTTGTAGCCTAAAAAACACGTGATATCACTTATAGCACCTTTAAGTAGCATTTTCAATGCAGGACTTTTACTTATAACAGAGTATTTTAACAGTGTGGTATTAGTACTTTTACATAAGTAAAGGATCTGAAAATGTCTTCCACCGCTGGAAACAGAAGGCATTACAAAGAGCAGTTGGACTCTCTGCAGACTCTCTGCTGATAGCTTTGCATCTGTTTGAAACTCATTTTCAGGTTGTGGTTAGGAAAAGACTGGTTGTACTGAAGTTGGGAAACAGTTTGAGGTTTGGAGAGTATTCCACATATTTCAGGCTCTTGCATCATAAAAAAATTGAAACGGTTATTCCATCCCCAGCAGACGATTTGGAAAAATACCCTGAGGGCTGAGGTTTGAGCTTTTCTTCTTGCTTACTCCATATTTTCTGCTGTCAGAATCGTTATTGTACTGTATAAACAATTAGAAAGAAAGAAAGAAATAGAAATACCAAAATAAAGTAAAAGAACATCATTGGAGGTAATGCACAATTCACTAATGTTGAAAGAGTACAAAATTTTTGTATCTTGCAGCTAAAGTTAATTTGCATATTAAGGGTAACTTAATGCATCATCTATAAATAGCTTTTTTTCAAAATTTATAGCATAGAATCAAAACACATTCATTCTAATAACAGCAGTCAATTATAAATGTACAACCATTACTTTGATCTTTCCCTGACCTTAACCAAGTAGATCTAGATTTTAACCACACACCTTAATCACGGTTTAGCAGAGCTTGATGTTGAAATGAGCAGTATACACAAAAAGTAGGAGTGCATGGTGCGGCCGGGGGACACAGCAACCAGGAAAATGAGGCATGGCAAAAGCGTCATATTTTGTCAGAAATTACCTCAACTTGCATTTCCATCTGCTCATACCATCTGGAAAGCTTTTTTTATGACTTTCATGAGCTCTCACTGTGGCCAGAAAATAATAATCCTACTCATACTTTGAAAGCAGGGTAATAAATTCCAATATCATTTTTTATATATATTGTTTGAAATGGTCTTATCACCCTGATAACAATAAATGTTCTGATAAAGGAGCAAGAAAGATTGTTACCTGCTGTAATCCACCAATCACTGCCTCGCAGCTCACCCGGTAAGAACCAATGGAATTGCTTTTTAACATTACCAAACCTGCCTTTAATGTAAGGACGTAAAGTAAAGTGTTTTCAATTAAAAGGGGATCTTCACCAATATTACACAATAACATCTCTTTACAGGTACAGGTACTGAATATTTGGAAAAATGTTGTATATTGCCTTTCGGCTCAAGTAAGGTCACTTGAGACAGCGCTGGTTGGGTCTGAGATCCACAAAATATAAAAATATATGAGGTGTGGAGTTAGAAAGTAGCGGCTAACACCCACAAATAATTGATTGAACTGTTGTTGATGAAGTTGCATTGTGGGTAATGTGGGCGCCAGGGTTTAAGGAAGATGAATAAAAAAACAAAACATCTCTGGCTCTGCTGCCTAGTGTTATACTCAGTTCAATGCTAAATGGGTCCCAAGCTCAACAAAATATAATGTCCCTCACATGTTATTTTTGTGACTTTTGTTCCAAAATGGATACAAAGATAAAAGTTGTATTGGTGCTGCATTTCATTTGACAGAGCAGAGTTATTGCCTACATAAAACTAGATGCGACACATCTGATGTGATAACGTCCTCCATCATTGACTCTCAATAGCACACATTTCTGTGTCAAAGTTTACCAAAGTTGAACTCTATACAAAAGCTTTTGGCAGATTTACAAACGAATCCACCGACATGAAAATGACCTGGTCTGAAATGTTGCTTTTTTTTTTTTAAATACGCATGTTTATGCAGATGGTCATCATGACCTGGTGTCCTGATCTGATGCATGCCAATAGAGTAGTGGGCACACACACACACACACACACACACTAGCCACTATGACCTTGGTCAGGTATATCAGAGACACACACACACACACACACACACACACACACACACACACACACACACACACACACAGTTACACATTAACAGTAAGAGTGCTGACGTGGATCTGAAATGCAGCAGCTGACAGACTGACTGATGAAGGAACACACACTGCCAGCAACCCAGCAGGTGTGACCTGAGGGTGGTGCTAGAGTCATGGAAACATGGAGCTGCTACACTGGTACACAACATGGTGGTGCTCATCAAAATCATCTGGATTCATCCTTTAGGGATCAAGATCAGCCATAAAATATATTTTCCAGAATTGTCCCATTTACATGTGTTTGTCCAAAAAAAGAGGTTGAAGGAATACTTCATCCCCAAAAGAATTGCGTAATACTTACCCTGTGGTGGAATTGATGAAAACTTTTTCTCTCATGCCTCTATGGTGAACGAAGAATCCAAAAATGGAGAAAATTCTAGATGAACTGAAGTGATAGATAGATAGTGGGTCCGCATTTAACAATTAACATTCATTTCTGTGAAAGCCTTACTATATCAAACACTTCCACATAAACAGTCTGGCGCTTACGCAGGCGCACTACAGTGTCGGACAAGTCGCACCCCTGCACAGACCTGATACTGTGTGGACCCCTATTACTTCAATACATCAAAACAAATTCTCCATTTTTTGATTTTTAGTTCACTAGGGTGCAATGTCTGCTTGATTCAGTGAGGTTTGGTCCACGCGGAGACAAACCTGTCCTGCTTGTGTTTTCTTCCACAAGTCGAGATTGTTGGCGCTGAAGACAACATGAGGAAGGTTGAAAAAAGGCTTATCACATAATCAGATTTGTAAATGTGTAACAAAAAAATCTTCAAATATGTATTCAGATTAGCAAGTGTATTGAGAATGGTAAATGTGCAGACACATCTGTACATGTGTGCATACATCTGTACACATTCCCAACCTAACCTTAAATCTGATTACGCATTTAGAGATTCTTTGACACAAATCTAATTATACACACAGAGTGAGATGCAGTTGCACAATTTTTTAACAAACCAAAATTTGCTACAATAGTTTTGCTACAATGATGGTCCCATCATAAATTGGTGGTTCTGCTGTTTGGTTTTGCTTTTGTCAATAACTGAACCAAAAAGCCTGCTGGCCGTCTTCACAGGTTCATACGAGTTTAAACACATAAGAGAGAGTGAGAGAAAGAGAGAGAAAGAGAGAGCAAGAGAGAGAGAGAGACGGTGTGGTGAGAAAGTTCTTTGGGGTCACTTACTTTAAGTTTACTCCACACTGCATGCTCTCATATTACAGGTCAAACACTGACATTTCAGTGTGGTTTATCTGGCACGGTAAGTTGCAGCAGTCATAGTGATACATATTAGATAAAGAATTTGAGTTAATGTGTCAAAAGTGGGACGAGTGGAGTAGAGGAGTATTTAATGAGGCTCGGCTCTGACACAGAAAAGAAAGGTGAAGAAAATAGAGACCAACAACTGATCATAATAAAAAAATGTGCAGGTTTATGGGGATCATTGGTTACTGATCCTTGCTGCGTCTACTCAGAATTTGTTATCTGCCTGTCCCAGCATCTCCATGCTCTTCCCACTCATCTTTCCACTGAGTTCAAAACCATTTTCCCAAAGCAAAGGTGTGAACATGGTGCAACTGTGTAACAGTGTGTGGAAGGTTGAATATGTGTGTGTGTGTGTGTGTGTGTGTGTGGTCTTCTTTAACTATATTTGTGGGGTCAGTAGTGGGAGTTCAGTATACTTGTGGGGTCCCAACAGCTTTATGGGGCCAAAATAATGCAGTATAAACACTTAACAGTGTGTAGTATGCTTTTTTATTATGGTATGCAAAACGTCACAAACTGTGATTTTGACTTGACAAGAAATCAGTGACAGAATATGATACAATACCCGTGCAGACTGACTGAAATCAAACTAAGCTTTGGAAAGCTCCTGACAAACTTCACACAGAGAAAAAACATGTTTTTCTCAAGATTAATCACAAGTGATATCTTTCTGGAGAGGGATCACCAATATCTGTAATTTGTGTATTATATTGCAAGTTTGTCCACCAGATGCTGGCCTGCGCTCCCAACACCAGACTCTGTGTATGTTTGGAGACAGAGCCTTCAGTGTTGCAGCCCCGTCCCTCTGGAACACCCTCCCTGCAGATATCTGCAATGATACATTCCTGGACATGTTGATGACAAAAAAAAAAAATAAACACCACCTCTTTACCATAGCCTACAACCTCCCCTAGCTCTGTTTCCCTCGTAATTCTAGTAAAAATACTAATACCAGGCTGTAAAAGTACTATGTTACTAGTAAAAGTCCTTCATTGAAAATGTTATTTAAAGGTCCCATGACATGGTGCTCTTTGGATGCTTTTATATAGACATTAGTGGTCCCCTAATCCTGTACTGTCCTGGGGGGGGCAAGGTGGAGGCTGGGGGTTTGGCCTTGACCAAACGCCACTTTGCTTATTTAATAGCCATGATGTCTCTCTCTCATGTCTCTTTCCCCTTATGACCTCATAAGGGGCAACATTCCAAATTGGCCCATCTGAGCTTTCATTTTCTCAAAGTCAGAGCAGGATACCCAGGGCTCGGTTTACACCTATCACCATTTCTAGCCACTGGGGGACCATAGGCAGGGTGGGGGAATGCTTGTAAATGTAAAAAAAAGTAAAATGTTTATGCCTTGGGGCCTTTAAGTAAAAGTGTCTAAGTATCACCAGGAATGATCAATCAATGCAGATAAATCCTCATATTTCACAAACTGGAAACGATCCAAACAGTTCTGTCAATCAACTACGCCTTTCATTAGCTAATCTTTTCAGCTGTACTTGTAGGCCATTATATTGTTGTGTAGTTTAATTTATAATAAAACATTATTTTTGGTGTGCAAAAGTCGTATTTTGTAAAGTAACTAGAAACTAAAGCTGTCAGATGAATGTAAAAAGTGATGTAAAAAGTAAAATATATCTCTCTGAAATGTAGCGGAGTAGAAGAAAAAAGTGTCATGAAAGAAAAAAATGTAACTCAAAGTACCTAAAATTTGCACTTAAGTACAGTAGTTGAGTAAATGTACTTAGTTACTTTCCACCACTGGTCTGTATTCTGAGATCTTAGAGCATATGTCAAGTCACTTTTACAGCAGGAACACAGACTCTTGGATGAGTGTGAGATTGGGACACAGTCCATGTCAGTTTTACTGCAGTTTGTCCCTCATGTATCGCACGCACACACACACACACACACACACACACACACACACACACACACACACACACACACACACACACACACACATTTACAGGTGTGTTGGCCCACACTTGTTGCATGACAGTTAGAGGGAAATTCTGTCCAGATGTAGCAACTAAAAGTGTTGTTTCCTGCCTACAATCCATTGTATTCTTTATCTTGAATATAAACATTTCATTTGCATTAAACTAAGTGATGCTCAGATTGCGATCTGCCTTATTTTAATATTGCCAACTGAAAAGAGGCTTCACTGCACACTGATGCAAAAACATCAAGTCATTTATTCTCACATTCAGCCTTTAGGACATATTTTTCATAAAATTGATAAAAGATTCAGATAACTTCCCACTCAGTGTTTTGGTCTACACAGAGGCATTCTGCACTGTATTTTGACCAAATAAGTACTTCCAGTTCCTCCTTGTCAGGCGGGAACATGAAAACGGTTGCCAAACGTTTTACTGCCAACAGAGCTGATTGTGGATTTAGTGTGCATTTCAATATTTGTTTAGGAGGGCGTGGATCAACTGGGAAGCAAAAAAAAAAAAAAACTGACTTATTGTGGGTAATAATTTATCCCTGCGGTGTTAACAACCTAATGGCTCTCCATATTTGAAAAACAAACATGATCAAACATGAACCGGATATCCTGTTAATTTTTAAAGTAGGTGACAAATAAAACTCACCTTGCAAAAGATACCACTGTATATACAATTACTACTTATATAAATATAGTAAAATATGTGTGTTTCTACTGTATATTACTGTTTCTGTTGTCATTAACATTTCATATACTTGTAAGTAAGGGATAATGTAGAGCAAGGCGAACATAACCCCTTCAAACTGATTCAAGACCCCGATCACCCTGTTCTGCTTATTACACGGCTACTTACCAAATAATCAACAATTTGACACAAAATATTGATTTAAAATGGGAGTTTATTGATTGAAATATGATTGTATTGCTTCCGCTAAAGAAAATAGTCCAATCTGTCTCTACAGTTGGGATCCTGCGTTCATAGCAACGTGAACTCTGTAGCTAGCTGTTTAATGCAACCCTTCGTCTATTACTCAACACCACCTTACGGGCTGTGGTAGTAGCCGTATATATTTTATGGGGTCCTGCCGTGATGGACAAATTACCCAGCTGTTGTTTTAATCACAGCAAGAAACACAACATTAGCTGAAACATTCTCACTCCCATCTCGTAAAATGCGGATGCCTGGTCAGGTGCCTTTGTCGTTGTTAACACGTGCTTGGTCGGGACTATTGGCGTCCCTTCTGACGCTGTTAGGTTAAGGGGGAATAACAAGACGGTTAAGGACACACGTAGGACATGAACCCCTCTCGATTGATTGATAGCTGTCCCCTAGAATGAACAGAACTGTGTCTATGACAACGGTGTGTTATACTTAGCAATGGTCTGTTATCAAGAAAATAACATATACATTATAATTCAGCCAAGCCATGTAATAACCCTGATTATTGCCTGGAAATAGTTTCAGGTTAGAATCCGCAATGAAACTTGTACTGTAAATAAGTTAATGAAGGGCCTGCAGAACTATGCAGAATTTAAAGAAATGAAAAAAAAAAAAAAAAAAAAAAACAAAATGTTCCTCCACGCCAAATAGAACAACTTTTTTTATTCTGGATCACCACTGAAATTGGTTCAATTGGTTTTAATCATTGTTTGCATGTTGTAATGATCAAATCACTTTGTCAAACATTACTTAATACATATTTCATAAATCAAAGAGAGCATGCTGGGGTCATCCCTTTAAAGATTATACAAATAGAAGCAAAAAACAACTGCAGCCCACACAGATTACATATTGTGATTACATATGTCATACTACAATAAAGAATTTTCTTTTAAAACTTTTTACTAAATATACTGCTGTTAAAAGAAATAATAGAGCCTGACATTACATCAAGGTAAAAACATTCATACAAAATAACTTTGTGAGCTGCAACAACATGGAAATATTTTAATATTATTTTATATGTATATATATTTACCTTTTCTGGGAACGGATGACGCACACAAGGCAGACTGTTGGTTTCATTATGTAACGGTGGCAAACATTAACAGTGGTGCTATTGTCAGCCAGAGGTAGCTGGAAGGTTATAGTGCTGGTGTTCTTGGTCTACTGACTAATCTTTATTTATCTTTAAGGAGAGTTATCTGAATGAAGTGCTGTTTCTTAGCCACCCCCTCTATTTATCTAGTTACATTTACAATGACAACTCCACAGGAGGCGTTGTGATTAAGCCCGTTGTGCGCGTTGTGCTTTTTCAGGCCATGTTCAGGTCCTTCTTTTCGGTTGAATGGGGGTAGTGCGTTAAGGCTGTGGCGGGGGGGTGCCCCAGGTCTTTATCGATGACAATTTATTTCCGGGATAGTTCAGGTGCCGCTGGAAATTACGCTGGATATCCCTCATTTTGGCTGGATATCCATCACCTTCCTCTTTCTTTGTGTTGTAATTCTAACCTCCAGTGGATTTCTGAGGACTATGGTTAACTGCTCCTCAGATCTCTGCAGGGTAAATCCAGACAGCTAGCTAGACTATCTGTCCAATCTGAGGTCTATGGTTAACTGTTCCTCAGATCTCTGCAGGGTAAATCCAGACAGCTAGCTAGACTATCTGTCCAATCTGAGGTCTATGGTTACCTGGTCCTCAGATCTCTGCAGGGTAAATCCAGACAGCTAGCTAGACTATCTGTCCAATCTGAGGTCTATGGTTAACTGCTCCTCAGATCTCTGCAGGGTAAATCCAGACAGTTAGCTAGACTATCTGTCCAATCTGAGGTCTATGGTTAACTGCTCCTCAGATCTCTGCAGGGTAAATCCAGACAGCTAGCTAGACTATCTGTCCAATCTGAGGTCTATGGTTACCTGGTCCTCAGATCTCTGCAGGGTAAATCCAGACAGCTAGCTAGACTATCTGTCCAATCTGAGGTCTATGGTTAACTGCTCCTCAGATCTCTGCAGGGTAAATCCAGACAGCTAGCTAGACTATCTGTCCAATCTGAGTTTTCTGTTGCACAACTAAAACTACTTTTAACCATAAACATGTTCCACCAAAGTAAGTTGCTTCCCAAGGTTATTTTGCAGAGGCACCGTTATTGTGTCCGGGGCTTGGCACTAAAAGCGATTGTGATTTGTGATAGCAATTTAAAGAAATGCCAATAAACGACAACATGTTTTTCTACCATCCATTTTTTTTCATACACACTATACATTTGTTGCAAACATTTATTTAGTTACAAATAACTCACAAGACACCTGGTTCATTTAGTTGCTCACACAGAAGTATCTTTTAGGGAGCGCGCACCATTAGTTACTTTTAGATGGCCTTTCTGTTGTATAACTATTTGTTTTGAGTTTACCAGAATTTGAGTCCACACCCGGGAGTAATCCAGGAGGTCTGCTGGCTTAAAGGAGTGGTGCTTGGAGAAGGAGCAGCTTTATAGGGGAGGCGGCCTAATTAGACACTATCAATGCTTGTTATGTCCGGGGGTAGCTTTATTCTCTCTTTAGATATTCTGGGGTTTAAATTTATGTGCTATTGAGTGTTTTTGATGAGTTAAGGATACGTAAAAATAGATTTCATTTGGAATAAGTTTTTAGGTATGTTTTTGTAGTTTATGTAGTAGATAGATAGATAGATAGATAGATAGATAGATAGATAGATGTTTATTGATCCCAAAAAATGGGAAATTACTGTGTTACAGCAGCACACGTACATTAGTCACACAACACAGAATATAAATATAAATGAGATACTAGGAAAAAATATACACACATACAGTATACATGAAATAATAATAATAATAATAATAATAATAATAATAGTAGGAATAAAATATAAGAATAAAATATAACAAATATTTAAATATATAGAGGATGGGAAAAAAATGTGCAACTGCTTAAATAATATGCTAAATGTATGCTAAAATATAAATGAACCAATTGTGCAGGTTGCCCTTAGTGAAATATTGTGGTGTCTAAAAGTCTCATCTAGCACCCAGTGATGACATGTTAAAAAGTGGTATTGCTTGTGGTATGAATGATTTTCTGTAGCGGTCCGTGCGGCATCGAAGCTGTCGGAGCCTCTTAGAGAAGCTGCTCCTCTGTTGGGACCAATGGGGGGTGGAGAGGGTGGTCGGGGTTATCCATGATAGATAACAGTTTGTTCAGTGACCTCCTCTCCACCACAGCTTCAAACGTGTCCAGTTTGCAGCCGATCACGGAGCCAGCCTTCCTGATCAGTTTGTTCAGTCTGTTTGTGTCGCTGGCTCCGATGCTGCTGCCCCAGCAGATGGCGGAGGAGAACAGAGCGCTGGCCACAACAGACTGGTAGAACATTTCCAACATTCTGCTGCACACGTTGAAGGATCTCAGCTTCCTCAGGAAATAGAGTCTGCTCATCCCCTTCTTGTAAACAGCAGTGTTGTTGACCTTCCAGTTCAGCCTGCTGTCGATGTTGACACCCAGGTATCTGTACTCCTCCACCATGTCCACGTCACTTCCCAGTATGCAAAGGGGCTGCGGAGCTGTTCCCTTCCTCCTGAAGTCAATCACCATCTCTCTGGTCTTATCCACGTTCAGCAGCAGGTGATTCTTACCAGACCACTCCACAAAGTCATCCACCAGTGCCCTGTACTCTCCCTCCCGTCCATCCCTTATACACCCAACAACTGCAGAGTCATCAGAAAACTTCTGTAGGTGACATGACTCTGAGTTGTCTGAGTTGTGAGTTGGAAGTCTGTGGTGTATAAGGTGAACAGAAAAGGAGACAGCACAGTCCCCTGTGGGGCCCCCGTACCACTCACCACCACATCAGACAGAACACGGTCCAGACGGACAAACTGTGGTCTGTCTGTCAGGTAGTCAGTGATCCAGGAGACTATGGACGCACCGATACCCATCAGCCGCAGCTTCTCACCTAGCAGCAGTGGCTGGATGGTGTTGAATGCACTAGAGAAATCAAAAAATGTGATTCTCACAGTGCCGCCATTGCCATCCAGGTGCAAATGAGCTCGCTGCAGAAGATAGATGACAGTGTCGTCCACTCCCAGATGAGGCTGGTAGGCAAACTGTAGAGGGTCCAGAGAAGAACTCACCTGCGGCCTCAGGTAGGCCAAGACCAGCCTCTCCAACACCTTCATCACATGGGATGTGAGAGCCACTGGGCGGTAGTCCTTAAGGCCAGATGGAGTCAACTTCTTGGGGACCGGGACAAGGCAGGACATCTTCCACAGCAGCGGCACCCTCTGCAGTCTCAAGCTCAGGTTGAAGAGGTACTGGAGAACACCAGACAGCTGATTGGCGCAGGTCTTCAGGACCCTGGGGCTGATGCCGTCCGGGCCAGCAGCCTTGCGCTAGTGTAGCCTCTCCAGCTGTCTCTTCACCTGGCCAGGTGTGAATGTGAAGCAGGGGGGGTGCTTGATGTGTCAGTGGGGGGAGAGGAATTGTGTTGTAGTGGTGGTGGGGGGAGTGGGCTGATTGCAGGAGGGCTGACTACAGGGGAGTGAGGAGGGAGGTGTGGGAACAAAAGAGGGGGGAGGAGGCAATGAGGGGGTGTAGGGGGTTGGTGGCATGGTAGAAGAGACAGGGGATGGTGTTATTGTTAGTCTCCCCCTGTGTGTCAAAATTGGTCTGATTAGCCAGTATACTGTATAAGTCCCCTTTGTTTCTTTGGTAGTAGGTCAGTAGTATTTGTGTTCTTCTTTTTTGAGTCTCTTATGTTCAGAGCTTTAGTTATTGTCTGTTTATTTGACCTCTTTTACTGGCCCAAAAACTTTATCTTTATTTTGTTGTAATGATTTTTTGGTAAATAAAAGCCCTTACTTTTGAACTCCCCTTGTGACTCCTCTTCCTTGCTTGGTCCCTCACACGCATGCCGCCATTTATTAATTTATTATTATTAATGACCCTTATCTGTTACCTAAGGGGTTAAAATCAATAGAATCTACAGCGTCTTGGTGCTAGGCTACCATTTTGACCCTTTGCCTCTACTTATCATGAAGCTGCCATACTTCCTTTCCTTCCACATCTTACTTCTGCAGGCATAATGGAGAAAGACAGCAGCAACACAATTCTGAATGGCACTTTTTATTTTCCAAAACTTCCAGATGGCTCAGTAGACAAGTTGAAAGCCTTACTCATAGCACAGTTAACGTGACTCAGGTTGATGCTAGCGGACTCAGGCATAGCAATGTTCTGGAGAGTGCTAGTTGCCGACCTGTGGATGAAACCAAATCCCAGAAAATTACTACAGCTCTTGCAAAATTGGTGGCAACTGCAGACCTCTCAGCATCATAGAAGTCCCAGGTCTTAAAGACGTACTACGGTTGGCATGTTCAGATCCGTCCCGTTCATTGCAGTCGAGGGGTACAGTAGTTTTGCATACACAGTCTGTAAAGAAAAAAAGACAAAGCAGCCAACTGAAACTACAGTATTAACTGGTGATCACTGGACGTCAGTGAATAATCAAAATTATTTAGGAGTTACTGCACACTATATTGACTCTGGTTGAACTTTGCACTTGTTTGCCTTAACGGTTCAACATATAGAAGAACGACACTATGCTGAAAACATAGAGCTGGCCAATATATCGATATTATATTGATATCGTGATATGAGACTAGATATCGTCTAAGATCTTGGATATTGTAATAACATAATATAGGTGTTGTCTTTTCTTGGTTTTAAAGGCTGCATGACAGTAAAGGGATGTCATATTCTGAACTTACCAGACTGTTGTAACTGTTACAGCAAACTAGTATTTGCCTTTACCCTTTTAGTCATTATATCCACATTACTGGTGATTATTTATCAAAAATCTCGTTGTGTAAATATTTTGTGAAAGCACCAATAATCAACACTACAATATCATTGCGGTATCAGTATTGAGGTTTTTGGTCAAAAATATTGTGATATTTGATTTTTTTCTATATTGCCCAGACTTGCTGAAACATGTGCCGAGCACTTCAACAAAGTTGCAGAGACATTAATAAATACCGTAATAAACAAATACAAATCTTAAATTCAAGTTCATAAAGTAACTTTCTTTGCATACTCTTAGATTTTAGCTGGTAAGAATTGCTTTCCATTGTTATGAAATAAAAAATAATCATGTATTTTAATCACGTGATAAAACATGCGATTATTTTGAGTAACTATAGACATTCAGCGATTAATCGCGATAAAAAATATTGTTTGACAGCCCTAATTTTAACCTGTAATCTACGTACATACACAAATAAGGCTACTTATCTAACTTCACATATGTATGTTACATGACAAACATACTTATTTTTACTTTTTCAAAACCTAACTAAGTAATTGTGTTGCCTATACCTACCCTGCACATGGAAAAAAAGATGTCAAAGTAATACCCAGAGCGTTGAAAACCTGATGGAAAGACGTTGTGACCAAGCAGCCGTATGTGAAGAGTTAGGAGTGAGATTGTGTGTGACACCCTCCACTCTTTGGTTTTCATGCTTCACACAAGACTTTGAATCCTGTTTTTTAGGATTTGCTGCTCCCATTCAGCCACATGACCATTCATTTATGGATGCAGCTGAGGTCGGGCCTCTGGGCAGGCCAGCCAAGTTCTTCCACACCAAACTGGGAAAGACATTTCTTTTTGGAGTTGGCTTTGTGCCTGTGATATTGAAACAGAAAAGGAAACAGGAAACTGTCATCTAAAAAACATATGCTGCAGCATTATATGCTTCATTGGATTTTCCCATCTTTTAGTGTGCTGTTTAGTTTGTGTGTGTGTAGTAGATGTATGAAGTACAAAAAACACATTTAACTCCACATGGAGCTTTCTCTCACACAAACGGCACTTTTTGTCAATGTGCTGCCCATGGGTGTTGCCTGAGCAAGCACAGCCCATTGACTTGTTTGAATTTGGTTTACTAACCACAACAGAGTGGGCCAGCTGGAACAGGCAGAGGAGCTGCCGCACTGGTCAGCATGAGAAACAGTATACGTTTTTTTAGCAATCAAATCATGCAACCCTATTCCAGTAGACCACAAGAGTCCAAATATGGTTTTAAGATTCCCTTTCACTGGAGCAAATGCCAGGTAAAAAAGTACACAAAAGTAAGTGTAAAGGGCTTTTTGGCCATGGTGTATTTTAACATGTAGGATATTTAACAGTCTTTTCATATCGTCTCCTTCACATCTAATACGTAGATTTCTTCTTGACAGCTTAATTGAGCTCTTATTCCCTCTCAGGATCTGCTTTAACTGTCAGATAAAATCTACATTTCACACATTTTTTATTTGTTTTTTTACGAGACAACAGGGTATCAGAATCTCTTGTGATTATTCCATGTAAAGGAATGCTAATATGACTCATTTTCAGCCTCAGTCTCTAAAACCGTCTCAATTTCTCATTGTGGTTGACCTTCAGCCATCCAGCACTCGGGATACCGCTGTGCAGTAACAGGTCAGTAGTGGTCTGTGGTCTTCTCCTCTGATTCAGGAAGCGATGTGGCGAGGGAACTGGGAGTATCAGCGCTGAAGAACTGGTTATACAATGACTGTCAGCACAGAGTGTGTGTGCTTTAAAACTGGTTTCAGTATGACTGTGTTATTTGCGAATGAGTGACACATACTACAGGCATCTCATGTAAGACTTTCACTGCCTGGCTGTCTGTTAACTATTTACAGTAACCACATTTTTTTGTCTTTCTTTGGCTGCAGATTAAAGCCGGCTTTGAAGAGCTACAAACAGCTGGACCTTTTTTTATCCATTTACCTCAAGGAGCATTTTAGGTGACTATGTTTTGGAGCTTTTATCTGCACTTACAGTAAATGGACATGGAACTCTTAGTTGTATTGAAATAAAACAATTATTTCATTTTTTTTTAAAGGTGCATAAGGGCATAAGTCATCTAGCCTGGTCCTACCAGACTCTTATATATTTAATTTGTCCAGAGAGTCTGGCCTCTCTCCATAGACAAGTGTTAACTTCCTTGAAGGTGGGTACTCTGTGGTAGTGATGGCCAAATGAAGCTTTGTGAACCTGTGTCTTTATTTTCTGAGTCCACTGGCGCTCTTGGTTTTAAGAGATAGGCCTAAGGCATTGCAATTCAGTGTATTCTTAACCCTTTGTTGAACAGAGAGTGCCAACTTGTGGGCTCAACTCCTTCACCACTAATGGAGCGAGCTGGAAAATCACACCTTTCCCAAACCCTGTGGGGAAGAGGGCTACAACATCATGGCCACCAACCAAACTCAGCAAAGATTGTTCTTGCTCGTGCTTTAACTTATGCATATTCGGCAGCGTTGCCACAACGGATCGAATGGCTTCGCTCGCATCTTTCTCCCCCGCCATTACGGAACTACAACTCAAACTAGTGCACAACCTCAATGTCATCGTTCTCAGCCACTCCCTCGGTTCACTGATGGGACCACCAAAAACTTTGGTTGAGAAAACCCAAGACTATACCGTGAGTACTGAAGCTACTGTAAATGAAAATTGAGTGGAAGTATGTAGGAGGGCCGAGCCAGGCTAAAAGTCAACTGCCATAAATTAAATTCTGACAGAGACAGGCCCTAGGCCACAGGATTAAGTTATACTAGCGATTTTACACACTACATTCTCTATCTTACCAGTTTGTTCTCCATTACTACATATTTGGAATACCTAGTATTAGTATAGCATAGTATTTGCCTAATCTGTGTATTTTCTACTTGTACCATAATTTATTCTGGTCTGAAAGGGTTTTATGTGTGTTTCCATGGCTACAGTGACACACACACACACAGAGAGCAAGGTCAGTTAAGAGCCATGGGAGGTCAGTGACACAGAACTGCTGACTCCTTTTGTTCCAGATCATTGAGCCTGACACTCAATTGTGTCTCTATTTCATTGTGTGTGTTTGTTTGTTTGTGTGTGTTACAAAAGAGATATAAGAGTTGACATATTAGTTAGCTGGGATGTGTTAGCAGGAGACAATGAAGTGTTCATCTGCATGTTTTTTTGTCTCGCCCTCTGATCAACCCCCTCTTTCTCTCTCTCTCTCTGTCATAACAAAGTGGGGGTCTCTCTGTCTCTCTCTCTCTCTCTCTTTCTCTCTGCTTGGCTAATGTCCCTGTCTGTATCCTCTCTGCTATCATCGAGAATAATTGTTACCCCATGTTTACCATGTTTGTACCCATGTCATTATCAATTAATCCAATTGCCCATTTTTCCTCCATTTATTACTCCTTGTTTGGTGCATAAAAAATTTCAGAAAACAGTAAAAAATGCACATACCAATTTCCCAGAGCCAAAGGTGACGTCATCACCAAATATCTTGTTTTTGCCGAGTAACAGTTCAAAACTCAAAGATATTTAATTTATTATAATGCAAGAGACAGAAAAGCTTATTTTTGCAAGTACTTTAAAGTAATAAAACTGTTAAAAACAGTTCAGTTATACTAAAAAATAACGGAATACAACATGGAAACCTGATAAGAAGCCTGTCTGTATAAACAAGGGTTCAGAGTTCACAGAAGCTTTGTGAGTCAGGTTGCATTCAGAGCTGCCAAAATGTTATAACATTAAAAAAAATGAAGCTTAAAAAATGACGGCTTAGACACAAAGTTTTTGAAAATGTGTGCTGCAACATAATACATGTTTAGAGGTAAGAAACACAACAAAAATGCCTGAAATACAAACAGGCTTTTACAGTTTTTATTCTCAACTTTGGTTTTTAAATATTGTCAGTGTTTTTAGCCCCAAAAAAAATGTGATTAAAATAAAATGTAGTGCAAAGTTTGGTGTGATATTTAAAAAAATTAATCAGCAGATCATCAGATCTCTAGCTCTCCCGCCTCAGTTCCATTCAATTAATCAACACGTCTTTCGCTCTCTCTCTTGATCTGTCTTTTTGGAGACATTGGGCATGTCCTGGCATGTCCACTGGTGGTCTGCAGACTAACCCCCCATGATGTGAGAAGATATAGAACAGATTTGATATGCATGATGGCAAGGGCCAATCACAGAGGCACAACCTTGCTTTAAATAATTGTTTTTTCCTTGTCATTGCAGGCAAAGAGTGCAACCTTCAACCTCCCCTTCCAACTCCAGTCCTCTACTCCAGCTGACTGGTCCGGAGCCTCCTCCGGTCTGGTCTTCAGGCTCCTTCGTCACCACCACAGGTGTCTAGATTCCAATGGGGGTCTGATGATTTTCTACCCCTATATATAGATATACGAAAGATTTGTATAGTAATGGAGTCTAATTGCCAAAGATTTTCTACATTTTATTGAGCTGTACAATAAATCTTATTAGCATATCTGCAAACATGTCTCTCCTGATTGAAATGAGCAATATTGCACGAGTTGTAATAGTGCTTATGTGCCAGCTGATAGCAACATATCAAGCTATAATAAGAAAACAACGACGCTATCAACACATCGCTATGATGATGCAGATGCAACTTGCCTTTTATTGTCCCTCCGAACCGCTGCAAGACAACTCTTTTTTGAGACATGTCTCGCTGTTTGAGTGCCTTCCATTTACTCCGCAGGACGTCTTGCGGCTTGTCCTAACCTTTGTCGGCCATTTCCTTCACGAGTTCCTGATAAATTAAATTCAAAAAGTCTCTTGTCTCCTCGTTCGTTCACTTCCGTCTGTCTTTGTTGACACCCGCCGTGTGTGCAGACAGAGCAGAAATACTAGCTACAACTTATTCGTCAAATAATGATTTCTATCAGCGTTGCATAAGCCGTATATCGATCCAATGAGCGTATTTCCTTTTGAGATATTCATATTTTTCATTTGATATCACTTAACAATGTGTGGATGGAAATATAGCTAGTGAGACAACCGTTCACCGCTGTGTATACGCGGTGTGCAGGGCCATACCACAAGCTGTTGAACCAATTCGTCATTATACCCGACGTGCCTGAGACACAGGCTACAGCGCACCGTGACTCCACTACGCACCTTGTGCCACACCCTCCTCCATGTCGTTGTGGGAGAAGGTCTGGCAAGCGAGATTAGGACAGATCTGATACTGACTTTGAGAAAAATGGCAAAGTAATAAATGCCATTACTGTGATTATTTTAATAGTAACTTTTTTAGTAAAGTGACTGTGATTATGGGATCATTTACGGTTGAACGTGTTACTGTTTCAGGGCTGCTGGTTGCTGCTGACACTGATATTTTGCAGAGCTGCCACACAGGAGCTGACACCAGCTGATATATCAAATGTGTAGGCCAGTTGTGTGTGTGTGTGTAGGAGTTGGATGGTGTGTGTTCTTGCCTGTGTGCACGTTTCTGTACATTTACTGCAGTGAATGTTCTCATCGGTCTGCTCTATGTGTGTGTGTGTGTGTGTGTGTGTGTGTGTGTGTGTGTGTGTGTGTGTGTGTGTGTGTGTGTGTCTCTGTGTTGCAAGCTTAGCTGTTTTTGACGTTTATACAATAATTGATGTGCAGGGCGTGCACATCAATGCTTGCTCCTCTGCTACACTCATTGTCACATACATTCGTTTCACTGCCCTCCCTTCTCTAAGAAAAAAGAAGGGAGGGCATGTTTGGAAAAAAAGAGCTTTTTCCAAACATTTTAGGAATCCAACAAAGGGTGTGTGCTGGCGGGGAAATGTGTGTGTGTGTGTGTGTGTGTGTGTGTGTGGGGGGTGCCCCAAGTCAGGTAAATTCAGTAAGTAAGAACTCCCCCAAAAGCCATGAACAAGTGGAAAAGAAAGAAAGCTCTGGAAGAGCGAAATAGGAGGGATCCCTCATCCAGGATGGACAAACAAGCAATACAAGTCGTCTGAACAGAACAGACAGAAATAACACATTTCAGTTTTCAAACTGAAAAATGACGCTAGGAAGGAAATATGGTTCTACAGTATGTCATCAAAGTGTTTGGGAAGGCCATAGAAAAGACATGGGATTTTTAAAACTGAAAAACAAAATCCAGATATACATGGAGGAAACCAAGGCTGACTTCAGTCTCCTGCTAATTTACCAGCATGCAGAAACATTCATGGCTGTGCTACTGTTTGACTTATATTTAGAAACGTAAAGAATGAATGCAAAGCAACTAATGCACAGCCACAAGCTCCAAACTTACACTGTGGAGGATGTTAATAGCTCATCTTAACAGAATTTTAAAGTCAGAGCATGAACATTAGCACAGGTGAGTCCTAGTCTTCATTCATTTGGGGCACTAGTACAGTGCCCGTTCCAAACAGGCTTAATTGATTGGCCTGTGGTATTGCTGCTTGAATTATTTGCATACCACACTGTATAGTCCCTCCAGGATTCTGCTGACTTTTTTTGAGATTGTAGCGGCCCAAAATGCCTGATGTTGCGGGAGCTTTTGTAAAAAATTGCAATAAAAGTCGCAATGTTTTTTTTTTTTTTTGCACAACTAAAACAACCTTTAAACACGTTCCACCAAAACAAGTTCCCTCCCTTCCCGAGGCTATTTTGCAGAGGCGCCGTTTCTCCGTTTGGTGCTTAGCGACGCCCAAGATGATTGTGATTGTTTTAAAGAAATGCCAAAATACCTGAGTAAGTTTTTCTCCCATCCCAGAATGCTGTGTGGACTTGCCATTCCCTCCGCCACAGCGCTCTACGAGATACAAAGCTAATTAAGACTATCAGCTCCACAAACCTATCTCTGTATCTCTCAGTATGGCTATGTTAATAGATGGTGAAGTCTGGCGACATTCAAGCACAGAAGCTTGAGTGTACACAGGGGCGGATTTAGTCATCTTGAGGCCTAAGGCAAACACAGGCATGGGGCCCTCCACAACCCGTGTTCTCCCCCTTTTCAGTCCTTATTTATCTGAGAAAGACGTGCTCTCTGTCTGACAGCTGTTTTGGCCAGAGTCCTGGATCATCGTCAATCATAACACATTGATTAGGGTGACTGCTACTCACGGGGTCTAGTTGCTGAGTATTATGTGTGTCACCATCTTCGCCACTGCCATAGTTATCATCATGGACAGTGAAAGCAGCAGTTCCGTTACCATCTCCATTCGAAGGATTCTGTAAGGTTGTCTTGTATGTAGATCCCGCATCGCTAGAGCAACCTGGGCTGACACTACTCTTCATCAGTGTTAGCATCGCTAGAGCAACCTGGGCTGACACTACTCTTCATCAGTGTTAGCATCGCTTGAGCAACCTGGGCTGACACTACTCTTCATCAGTGTTAGCATGAGGCTCGTTTGAGATGAGCCAGGTCTGCGCAGAATCGATCACCGGCGATCGGCGTCCGTTGCATGCCGGTTAGATTTGTGTCCGACTTGATCTTGACTTGCTCTGACGTCATGCACACGTGGGCAACGGAAATCTCACGAGAGCAAGGCGGCCGCAGTTCTGAGATGCAGGCGGCGCAGTTGCTTTTCACCGACTGCAAGAGCCAGGCAGACCCAGAGCATGCTGGGAAACGCCGGCTTCTCAGCTGATTTAACACCTGATTGGTTTACAACATGATGACGTTTTATATAAACATTTTGTTTTTAAATCGGAGGGATTTTAATTGCTATTTGTCTGATTTAAAGACTTATTCTGTACAGAACACACGTTGTGTGGCTGATAGTTACGTTTAGAAGTCAGAGAGACTAAATCCGTTCAGATCACTGATCATCTACAGTGTTGTTAATTAAAATCTGCAACAGATGTAGAGCACTTTGACAGCTAGTCTGTCATAATTAACCCTCATGTTGTCCTCGGGTCATATTTGACCCGTTTTCAGTTTTTTTATCCCCAAAAATGGCCTTCGAAATAAGCGCTGAAAATGTCACCATTAGAAATATTAAATAACTTTGGAAAAAACATCCAAAAAAAGCACCCACAACAATGAAAAAGTGACAAAAAATGCCAGAAAAAGCGCCAATAGTGTTTCATGGTTGACGGGAAGACAACAAGGGTTAAAACAACTGGAGACTGTGTACCTGCTGATATGTGGGTCTGATTATATTTTATTAAATCGTAATCGCACCACAGTGTTTTTGTCACTTCCTGTCCAGACTAAAGGCTGCTGGAATCGGCTGGAAACTGTCCGACTTTACCGCAGCTTTTTGTCACCGCCCCTTGCTGCTGCCGCCTGCTCTCGTCTACTTTACAGGCGAGGCGCAGTTCATCTCGAACGAGCCTATTGCTAGCGCAACCTGGGCTGACACTACTCTTCATCAGTTTTAGCATCGCTAGCGCAAGCACCGGCTTCTTGCTGCTCTTTAGTAACGTTAATGTTAGTGTTGTCAGTAGCCGTCGTGAAAAAGTTTGTTACCTTTGGAAGTTTTGCTAAAAACGTTCTGCTTTCTTCCCACTTCTTCCTTTTCTCAGAACCACTTAGCTTCGCTTCATTTTTCAGCCGTCTGTAGCCTCCAGTTTAGCGCATGCTGAGCTGTTTGTTTACAAACACACACAGGTGTGCAGTAGGATAATGGAATAGTCCAATGTAGTGGGGACTGGGGGGAGTTTCTCATCATGAATTAAACAATCGGATAGCACTTTAGCGTATCAATGCTTAGAGATATAATTAATTGGTGAAAAGTAAGACAACAAATCGTAAACATAAGTTTATGAGGTGTTTTAGGGGGCCCTTGGTAGCTCGGGGCCCAAGGCAATTGCCTACCTTTGCCTAATGGTAAGTCCGCCTCTGAGTGTACACTATATTATATATTTGAAGTAAGTCAGTCTAAAGCTTCATTTTTAATGACATGACGTCATTTCATTCTTGTTAATATTGGATTTTATTTAGATGCATCTGCCTGTTTCATCACTGGTTTGTTAATACTTTTGCAGTTTTTGTCTCACAGATATACAGTAGTAGCTGTTAGAAAGTAGCTGAATATATCTCTAACTTGGAATTATCATTAGGAGGCGACAGGAATGATGTTTCCACATGTGGCTGCTTGTAATTATAGTTCGGGAAGTTTAAGCACCCAGTTATTTTAACCACGATAAAACAACAATTTGAGTACTTAACAACTAAAGCAACTATAGGAGTTTTAGCCACCATGAAATCAACTGTATTCTTTACATAATGTATCACCCAACAATGTTTGCCTGGTGCTGGCCAGGTAGTGTACAGTGGGTTTATCACTAGTTGGTTGCTGAAAACAGCTACTGCTGCTGCTGCTGGAAACAGGGTTGATGAGAGCAGAATTTTCAGGCAACAAAACCAAAAACAAGCTATAACCTACTACAGTTTTACACACAAATTCACAACATTACCAAGATGGCGGCGCGGCTACATGCGTGTCTAGCAGTTTAACAGATTTGCATTATACTCTAAGCACAATGATAATAAAGAGATATCTACAGTTGATCATTTTCTGTGCTTTGTCACTGCGAGTGACCCCTTTCTTGAGTCATTAAATCCATTTTTGATGTGAAAAGTGAAGCTTTAACACCAGTGAGAGCCAATACACCAACAAATTACATGCTAGCTCCGTAGCAGTTTAAACACTAAGGGCCCTATCTTGCATCCGACGCAAGTGTCTTTGCTATTTTAAGACCGACGCAGTTGTTAATTTCCCGTCCAGCGCCCACGTCGCTGAATATAGAAAATGCACCTGCGACCATCTTTGCGCCCATGGGCATGCTGGTCTTACAGGGAGGTGTGATCAGGTGCATTCAGGTGCATCAGGAGAAATTGATCGCGCCATTGACCAACAAAAGCCTGGTCTAAAGTCAGTAACAGAGCTTTTCATTGTTCATTTCAGTGTGCTTGTTACACACACACACACAGACACACACACAGGGAAACGCAGCAGCACACACACATGCAAAGTATTACAAATAAAAATAGTATGATGCAAATCTGCCATCATAACAGCAACGTGCCAAGGTACAAATGCACCTGGCTGTTAAAGAGAGTGGGAGAAGACACTCTAATGGGTTTATTGCATGTTGTGACCAAAACACACCTATACAATAAGTACAACCCTTTCTAACGATGTACCTGGCGCACAGACCCATTTTTCCGCCGTCAAACTAGCAAAAGTGGATTTGGACACGCCCTAAATGTAGCTGCGCCATGCGCTTCAAGCCGTGCTCTTAGATTGTTAAAATTGGGCCCTAAAGCTCACATTATATTTCATTTAAGTCCATATAGTCATGAGATTCTACATTACGTAAATCTGTTATCATGTGTCCATGTCCTTCCCTTGTCTTAACACACAGACTGTTTTTACACTCAAACTGCACGTGTGAAGTCATCTGTCAATACAGACACCCCATGTAGTGTTAATAGAACCGTGTGCACGGAGTATATCAGGATCCTAACCCTCTAAAGTCAGCTGTGTCGTGACCCTAACCCTAACCCGACACAAAACTAGGTGGTGTAATGTAATAATCTCCACATCAATACAGTGACTTACTTTGTTTTTGTTTTTTGAAGCAGAGAAATGTACCATTTTAACAAGATTGTCTAACAATTGTAGTCCATCCAGAAGCTTTATTTAGTCTTTGTAACATAAATCATGAATCCAAAAATCAACTCACAAATCTCTTTTTTCGCTCCACAACCTTTTAATTCAGGTTTAGCTTTACTTTGGCTGTGTAGCGGTTAGCTCCAGCTTTCTAACAATGTGTTTGGTGTCTTTGTAGCCTTTCCAGAAGCTTAGTAATCTGACCGGGAAGACAGGGACTTCTCAGAGATTTGGTGACTCTGACGAGTAATTCCAAAGCAATCAATCCATCTGAACTGATAATATTAAGACTGTACTCCAATTGCCCAAGATCCAAAATGGTGCTGACTGATGGGTGGTCCATGAACAAATTACGTGCAGTTTGTCCGCCAAATGGAGCGTTTAGTCAGCCAATAGAAACCTCTAGCAGGATGGACTTATATTCAGTGAATGTCTATTGGGAAATAGACCAGGAGGACCCCTGGAAGCCTGGAGGCTGAAATGAGTGTGATTTAGCTTACTGATATCTAATAGCAGGCAGGAAATTAATTAGATATGACACAATTACATTTTTTGGAAAAAGCGTATGGACTTTTCTAGGAAAAAACTTCAATAGTTGTATATTTTTGTTAGTTACAGAATTTATTTGTGTTTCACCCTGATTGTCAACTCCTAGAAGAACACTCTTCAAAAGCCAAAAGGAATGGTCATTATTGTTCTCTGTGTCAATACATTGCTGTGAGATTCCATTTCCGTTTAGTCTTTTCTTTTGTCTTTATAGTCATATAACAATTTGTACATTCTGACCATTTATACATTCATGCAACATACTGTACATATCATGATAGCCCTGAAAGAAATGTCTACAACTTTATTGTGCATCACAGGGTTGGAAGGCTCACAAGAAGACCAGGCGAACCAAATATGGGAAAAAATGACTTAGACCTCAGAGGGCTTTAAAGTGACTCTAAGGAACATTTCTCGCTTTGGTGAACCTACAGGTTGGAAGCAGAATTGTCCATTACATTACATTATGCAAATTTGCCAGATCGGGTAGCGGATCTGTAGTTCAAATGAGACATTAAGACAGCGGTAATGGACAATTCCAAAGCAGGAAATGTTCCTTAGTGTTGCTTTGAAGGGATGGTTTACACAATGCAATGTATAGTACTCACATCCATAGGCTGACCTAGAAAAAGTTTTAAAACTAGAGCAGATCACCCGAAAATTGAAAGCACATAACTGAAAAACAGACTTTAATGGAGGCCGAACTTCCTGTGCAGTGTTATCCAAGTGTCTTGTATGCATTCATGAGCATGGGAATCCATCCAAACAACTCTTTTAGCTAAACTTTTTTTACTTTTAAAGGAAAATGCGCAAAGTTTGGAGATTAAAAATCTTTTTAGCTTTGTTTTCGTTTGGACTCCGTCAAAGTCTGTTTGCACCATTTGATAGAAACTTTATCTGGGACCATAGAGAGCCAAGGGAGGTGAGTACTTTGTTGACTTTAGTGCTTTATTTTACTCTAACAGCTCTCCATTTAATGCATGCATAGATACTAAGCATGTGTCTAATTCAGGCCTGTGTGTAATAACAACAAAGTGAAAATTGTAATTTCCCCCTTGTGGGACTAATAAAGGGTACACTAATCTTAATTCATCTTTATACAATTCATATTGTTTTGGGGTCAACTTTTCCTTCAAAACAAGCAAAAGAGCAACAGACCGCAACCATTTTGCCCTTTTTTTTGTTTAACCGAAAAACGTTTTCCTCATACTCTGACTGTCATTGTGTTTATCTTTATTAAAACTGATGGTGTCCATGTTTTGTTGCCGCCACGCTCTGTGCTTCTTTGGCTCTGGCTGCTGTCTGTGAGGGGGTGTCTCATGGGAGTCTGCAGCCGATGTGTCAAAATGTTTATGAGTTCCTGCTGCCGCATGCTCTTCTTGTAATTGTCAGTGTTGCTGTACAAGGCCTTTGACCTCCTGACCTTACCTGTCTGCATCCCTCTGTCATATTCATCATCCCTTCATCCATAAATCATTTATACCTTCTGACCAGTACATATCGTCCTTTATTTCTCTTTCGTAAACGCCTATTACCTCTTTTTTGTTTTTACCTCTTTTCTTTGTTGTTTTTTCCTTACCAACTTTTATTCTTCCTTCCATTCCTTTATCTCTTTTTCCCTTCCTTTTTTATATCTCCCATATTTCCTTCCTCCCTCCTTCTCTTGTCCTTTGTTTATTCTGTACTTGCTTAGTTCCTTTCCTCTTCCCTTCTCTGTTCACTCCCTCTCTTTCCCAGAGATGTGACATGGCCTGCAGCAGCTGTTTTGTGCGCGCCTTGCCTGTCAATGTGTGTGTGTGTGTGTGTGTGTGTGTGTGTGTGTGTGTGTGTGTTAACTGTAACATGATCTTGTGGGGGAAACGGTTTTAAAAACCCTCACATGTATCAGTGCAGTGTGTCACAGGAACTGCCATATAAGGCAGAAGGAAGAGCAGGCATCCGTTTCAACGTGTGTGTGTGTGTGTGTGTGTGTGTGTGTGTGTGTGTGTGTGTGTTATGATATTTGTGTCTTTATTTACTGTAATAGCAGGCTTATTTCATTGTTCTTTCTGAAAGCTGAAACATGATGCTGGGGTATCTATTTGTGCTCTAGACAGTATTTGTTTTTGCATTTGAACAAAGTATTTTAAAGTAGGGAAGGAATATTACATGAAATCCATGAGAAAAGCAGAAGACATCATTTTGGTATTTAGACAGCTGAGAAACCAGAGCTGGAGGCTACTTATGACTTGGAACCACACACAGTTCCATGTGAGCCGTTTGGCAGTAGATTGATTGAATTTATTAATTGAGTAGATTGCACTGTATTGATTAACATTGAAGTGTATCTGTTTGCCCTGAGGTGCATTAGACAACTGTAACTCACAGCTGCAATGCATCCAGTGTGACGTCTTCTGGATGAGGCTACATTGCATTCAGGCTCCACTGTGCCTCTGTTACAAAGTAAATCTTAAAGCATTCCTCAGCAGCCAGGTTTTCTGTTATTTTGGTAATTTTTGTTTGGGCTTTAAAAGTGCCTGTTACTTAATTGAATATCTCATTGTTTGTGTGTGAATATATTTTTCTGTGTTTGCTACATGTACAAAATGGTCTGTTTGCAGAGCCTCCGTGGCTTTTTTTCCACCATCTGCCATAGCCAAAAGCTCCTCAAAATCCATGGTTCGCTGTTTGAGACATAGGTTGGACCATGATGCACAGATACCTCACCTCGTCAAAACCTCCGAGCTCTCACCAGGAGAAGCCTATGCACACAAGCAGAAACGCTGGCCCAGAAGCAGTTCATGAACTGGCTTTGCGCAATGCCACTTTAAGTCTCTCTTTAACAGTAGCGTAATCTGATTCAACTGCACCAGAAAGACAGACCTATAGCAGAACAACAGAGCTCACCACTGCCTCCAACTGTCTCACCCAGCTGAGATATCTCCAGTTGTCAGTGAAGGGACCCGGGCAGATGAATGACATCCCTGCTGGGCGAGCATCTGTGGAACATCACCGACTCCATGCCGAATTTCAAAAGCTCCTTGTATCCACACCACATGTCCATCACTTCATGTGCTGTCTAGAAGCTCCATATGGAGTTAGCTAAGCTAACCTAAAAAAATACCAGGGTGGAAATCAACAACATGGCACGGTTTAAAAGAAACTGAAGAAATTCACATACCAAATCAGTACATCTTGTACCAAACTGTTGAACTCTTAAAAAGTGTTTATTTTTTATGTTCAACAACTACTATCTGCCACATAATGTGCATTTACATGCAACTATGCAGTCAGTGGTGGAAGAAGTATTCACGTCCTTTACTTAAGTAGTAAGTGCTAATATCAGACATTACAAATACTTGGTTACAAGTAAAAGTCCTGCATTGAAAATGTTATTCAAGTAAACGTATGTAAGTATCATCAGGGAAAAGTACTCAATGCAGATAAATCCTCACATTTGAGAAACTGGAAACGATCCAAACAGTTCTGTAAACCAAGTGTTTAATGGTCTAATCATGTCAGCTGGACTTGTATTGTTGGGCAGTTTCATTTAAAATACAATATCATATTTTTTAAACTACATGTTTTTTGTGTGAAAAAAAAATGTTACTAGTAACTAAAGCTGAACGTAATGGAGTAAAAAGTAGAATTTCTCTCTGAAATATAGCAGAGTAGAAGTAGAAAGTGGCATAAAAGGAAAATACTTACAGTACAAGTACCTCAAATTTGGACTTAAGAGCAGTTCTTGAGTAACTTACATTCCACCACTGTCTGTTTTTTAAACATTTGTCCAGAGACAGACTCAGAGTGGGGTCTGTTGTCTCAGTTCAGCTGGTTGGAAGTTGGTTGTTTTCAGAGGGAGGACAGCTCTAATGATCCGCTACGATCAAGGACTTGAACCCGCAGCTCCACTGCTGGAACAGTGCCTGGCATCCTCCGTTGGCATGGAAACATTCCAAACCACAGGAAGTCATGTCCTTGGAATAGATATCCTGTAATTGGTTTGGCTGATTTTCTTCACCCAATTTTTGATTGGGTGCCGATTTCAGATTTCTTTCTTTTGGTCAACACAGTACTCTTCTGTTAGACACTTGACTTGTTTTGTGTTATAAACTCTTCAAACCTCAATTGAAAGCTGCCTGTGTAACATTTATACACAACTTTTGGAGTAACACAAAAAGAGATAAAAGGAAATGTCATAGAATATGAGAATTTTTTAGAGGTTAAATAATCACCTGATGTCATTAGTACAATTGCATGAAAGATTTTGCTTCTGGATCCAGTCAATTTTATTGTCTAAGTCTTGGTTTCACACAATTTGCCAGAAACTGTCATTAGGGGTCCAAGCACATTAAAAATCTTTACATCCACGTGTTCACTGACTCAACCCGCGTCACCTGATATAGGCCACGCCCATTTCTGCTCAAAACCAACTTTTTCCAAGTCGTCCTAGGCCGTGCGACACATCTGCACAAAACCTTGTATGTAGGATCTCTAGATGGCCATAACAAAAAGTTATTCACAGAATTTTGCAACATCAAAGTATGCGCATTTGACAACCAAACAAATTTAGCAAGCTACAAAACACATGTCATATCATATCTCAGCCAAATTAAATGTTATCAGCAAAAGACTTGGGAGCAGTGTTTCCCATCTCTCCACGATGCAATCTACCAAATCTGGCAAAGATTGGCCATTAGGGGGCGCGATAATTAACGTTTATTGGTTTTGTCCAAAAACTCAATGCTTTTAAATGGGAAATTTGCAATTGCAATAACTTTCCCACAGTAAATGCTATCAACATCAAACCTGTGATGATTGTTTGGAATGCTTAGCAAATTTGGTAAAGATAGGAAATTAGTGTGCGCTATGATCAACGTAGACCATTTTTGGGCCATTTTATCCCTTCTGCTGATGTCTTTATCGTCTTCCTATCCCTTACAGAAGGTTTCCTATCAAGCTTACAGTTGTGCTCTTAAGTTTACATATCCATGCTTAAGTTGACTAAAAAAGAGGAATAAAAAAAACATGTTTTAGAAATTTATCTAAATGCCTTAATTAAAAAATGAGGTAAAATCCAACCTTTAAGGACACCATTTTTCTTTGTGAATGAATAATGTATTGTAAATAAATAAATCTTCTTCCTTAAAATACAGAGGGCATAAGTATACACCCCCCTATGTTAAATTCCCATAGAAGCAGGCAGAGTTTTATTTTTAAAGGCCAGTTATTTCATGGATTACTATGCATCCTGATAAAGGTCTCTTGGCCTTTGGAAATAAAATAGCCCCCCCCCCACATCATCACATACCCTTTGCCATACATAGAGTTTGGCATGGGATCCTTTCCATAAAATCATCTCTCAATGCAAATCAAACCGACTATTAGTCTAACTGAAATAAAACCATGCCAATCTCTAGGTATGGTGAAGTGTATATGATGATATGGGGCTATTTTAATTCCAAAGGCCAAGGGAATTTTATCAGGATGCATAGTATCCTGTTCCATGAAATAACTGGCCATTAAAAATAAAAATGTGCCTGGCTCTATGGGAATTTAATATAGGGGTGTGTATACTTATGCCCTCTGTATTTTAAGGAAGAACATTTATTTATTTACAATACATTATTCATTCACAAAGAAAATTGGTGTCCTTAAAGGTTGGATTTTACATAATTTATTAATTAAGGCATTAAGATCAATTTCCAAAACATTATTTTTTATTCCTCTTTTTAGTCAACTTAAGCATGGGCATGTAAACTTATGAGCACCACTGTAGACGTTTTTTCAGGGTCATTGTGCAATTAATCTATACTGTTAAATGCAAGATTGATACATTGTATATAAGAAATGTAAATAATTTGTCCTTTATATGAGTTATAGTGTTCAACATGTTTATTTTTGCACTAGATGACTCCAAATATATAGAACATTTGTGTTTTAGACAACACAAATGCTTGTGTGGCATTGCTGTGTTTGTTATTTCAATATATATTGTGAGATTCATGTTCCGTTTTAACATTCAAGTGACTCAGTGCAGCCCAAATATTCTAATAGCCCAGTTTTTCCTGAAAACAGGAACAACAGGGTTGATGTTTGTAAAAATGTACCGCCAACCTTACGGCTCATACCTCTTGATATTTCCTGACGTTTGCCCCCCCGCATAACGCTTTGGGTTCCGCTTTCGTGAGTTCCCCGGTTCGCCAATGCCGACTTGTGTCAGGATGACCGGCGCAATGAGGCTTGGACCCCGGTCATAACTGCTTGCAGTTCTAGTTACATTTGTAATCCCAAACCCCTTCCTTCTAATTTGCAAACCCTTTACCCTACTAGTGTAAATACTCATACCTCCTGAAGCTCCATTGAATAACTGATTGATAGTTTTTTTGTGTGTGCTTATGTTCTAAACTTCTGGGGTCTGAAGTCTGCTGAGTTTCAATTCTTCACTGTATTGCTGAGCATAACATTGTGCAATGTTTCAAATGATGAATCAAAGGCATTCCTCACATGAAAGCACTAATAAAGCTGTAGAGTAAAGCCTGAGGAGATTAACAGAGTGTGTACACCCAACATGCAGGCTCCTGCCTGTTACACAGTTGTACAGGGGAAAACTTATGAGCAAACGGTGCATTTGTACACGTTGAGGGACGACAAAGTGAAGCGAGGTGGAAGGAGACACTGTGTGTGTGTATGTGTGTGTGTGTGTGTGTGTATGTGTGTGGGTGTGTGTGTGTGTGTAAGACAGTAACATGAACATTCACGTTGTGAAATTGATTCTTGCTCCCAGAGGATCGTGGGATACGTCCACACCCGTGTGCTCCATTCCTGACTAAAGCCTTTGAGACGGATTCCCTCCCCCGGGGGAGTTTTCTCTCACACACACAGTAAAAAGTACAATATTTCTCTGTGAAATGTAGCTGAGGAAAAGTAGAAAGTGGCATGAAAAGAAAAGACTCAAGTGAAGTGCAAGTACCTTAAATTTGTAGTTAGGTACAGTTAGTTACAGTACATTCCACCACTGGAAGGACTAGTCAATTGTTGATAGTTGGAGGAACTAGTCAAATGTGTGAGGCAATTATTAAATGAGTAAGGATGTACTAAAACGATTGAAGGACTGAGGGTCAAAGTATTAGAGACAAGTCAAATGTCCATTAGACTAGTCAGATAATAATTTAATAACACTGGAGAGACTAACCACAGGTATGCAGACATAGGATACATCATCAGCAAAATGTCACTAATTGGTGAAATGCATTTTTCTGATTTGACCATTCTCTCTCTCTCTCTCTCTCTCTCTCTCTCTCTCTCTCTCAATTTCTGATTTTTTGTTTTCACTTTAAAGAGCTTTAGTCAAGTGAAGTCAGCTTTACTTTCTTCGCATAGACATGCAGAGGAATCTAAAGTTCGTTTCTCACCATCCCACGGGGAAGAAGAAAAATGCACAACAGATAAGACATGACATTCCTACCACAAGAGTAAAAAAAGTGCTCAACAGATAGGGACATTTTTCCTAACACTAAAACAATAAACGGCAATAACATCACAAGACAAGATCACAAGACAAAAGCACAAGAATGTTACAAGCAGTTTTTAGGATGTGTTGTGGGTAGAGTAGAAAGATGTACAAAAATGCAACAGTGCAACAGCAGCAACTACAGAGTCCGGAAGGGGAGATGGGGAGTCAGAGAGAAGAGAGAGAGGTGACTGAGTTCAGTTTCCTGACAGCCTGCTGGATAAAGCTGCTTGCTTGTCTGGTGCAACAGGCGCTGAGGTCTCTATATCTCCTCCCAGAGGGCGGGAGGCTGAAAATTGTTGTGTATGTGTGTGTTGTTTATGTCTTGCAAGGAGGGGAGTGGGCTCCAGTGATCTTTCCAGCTGTGTTCACTACGCGCTGCAGGGCTTTTCTGTTGTAGTCAATGCAGCTCCCACCCCTCACAGTGATGCAGCTGATTAATGCTCTCAATGGTTCCCCTGTAGAAAGTGCCCATGGTGGGTGATGTGGCACATGTTTGCTTGAGTTTGTGGAGGAAATATATTTTGGTCATTGGTCATATCAAGCAGATAACATATACATGAAAGGAACTTGACAATGACTGAAACAACATACTGGTAAACTACATGAACTGCATGAACACCAACTTAAACATCTAGTTATAAAGTCTCTCTCTTTCTTTCTCTCTTTTTCTCTCTCTCTCTCTCTCTCTCTCTCTCTCTCTCTCTCTCTCTCTCTCTCTCTTTCTCTCTCTCCCAAACACACACACACACTCACTGTTTGAATACCAGAGGAGTTGACAGTGTGATTCACTCCTCCGCTAAAATACTTTCCCATGCTGAACAATGAAAGAGGGCAGGACGCTGTTTACACACACACACACACACACAGATCTAAAAGAAGGAAAATCAAAGAGATCACATTCATAACTATGATGAAGTTAGTTTTCATGTTGCTCATGTAGAAAAAAGAACAAATTCACTGAACAAAATCTGTTAAATAGTAATGTGTGTGTGTGTGTGTGTGTGTGTGTGAGAGAGAGAGAGAGACAACAGTTGCAACAACTGGGTTAAAAAATGCATCTAAGTTTGTTCTTATTTTTCTCTAAAATTAAATCTTTGACAGCAGCAGCTTCTGATGACAACTGATTCGAATTTCATTAGTCAGAAACTCTTTGAAGCCCAGTCGTATTGACAACATTTCTCAGAAGCTAGATGTCAAGATAATTTGACGCGGTTGTAAATTATTGGACATCACAGCTCTGGAAGAAACATCACCATTACCGCTCCACATGAATCCTGGAAGGCTGCTGGTTTCAGTTAGTACAGGTTACAGCTTTTAAAACAACATCCATTCCAAGTTTGACAAAGATCAGGACAACACATCATTTACATTTTAAGAGTGTATTGCCCCAGAATATGAATACACTGTAATTATCTTTGAATCATTAAAAAGTTTTGCTTGATTTGAATAATGTTTAAAAATGTGGCCATAGAACACAATTTATATCTACACAATGCTTCATGCATTATATTTGAATAACTGTACAGCTCCCCATAGATTATTAATTGGTCACCAAACTATCTGCACTTTAAAATACCCCAAAAGTTATGAAAAGTTATAATTCAAGTGCATTTCCTTGAAAAAAAAAAAAAAGTCTAACTTTAACTTCAAAGTTTACTTGGTCAAAAAATGCAACGGATTGAAATATACAAACAAGGAATTTGAAATAAGTAAAATCATGACAGTCGTAAGATTGCTAAAAAACTGCTCTACCATTTCCATTTCTAAATACAATGCATGCTGCAATGTATTGGCTTTTGAATCATAAAGTGTAAGTTTTTTTTTTATAAGTTCAGTGAATGATGAGTTTGGACACTAGAATATAGAATATAGGTTCTGAAAAAGTTGTGATGTGATAACTGGACAGCAAGAGTCTTTTTTTATAATAATTTTGGTAGTTTGAATGATGCATATGACTAACATATGTAGCCCATGTGTTTTTTTGAGTGCAGGGCGATAGACACACACTGCGTTTAAAACAAAATAAACATCCAAAGACAATTATGCTCATGTTGTTCTTATGGTCGCTCTTCATTTTATTGCTGCTTTTTCTTCAATCAAAAACTACAACATCATCATGGACATGGTGCAGGTTAAGGTGCAACACATGTTCACAGCTCAAACCGATAACCTTTATTAAAACAGGTGATGAAAATATTCAAAATCACAAGTTTAATCTTCATTTTTCTCTCTTTTTTGTAACTTACAAAAGCATATTTGTTATAGAAGAAGCAAAGTAAAATGTCAAACTCTACAACCCAAATAAATATTTAGAGTGGTACGTCATCCAAACATTTTGATTAACGCTGGGCTTCCAATCAAAGTGCCAATATAAATGACGAATGACAAAAAGTTGATGTAGGCTGAAAGGAGGGTGTGCCCGAGAGGCTGACATACTGTTCCAATTGTTCTGACATATTTTCAGTAGAGATAGGAAGTTGTGTGTGTGTGTGTGTGTGTGTGTGTGTGTGTGTGTGTGTGTGTGTGTGTGTGTGTGTGTGTGTGTGTGTGTGTGTGTGTGTGTGTGAGTAAGGTGATATTGATCTGAGCTGCGGTAATGTCAGCTGGTGAACTGAATAAAAAGAAACGCTTCCAGATTAAAAAAAACAGACACAACGCTGAGGTAATGTAAGAAAATGAACACGGAACACACAAGCACATGCAGGTGTTGGACAACTTTTGGCATCACTTCCAACTCTGCTTGCAACTCTAGAACATTTCTTCTAAATCACACATGTTCAAACAAATCGTGCTTTGCCTCTTCCTCGTCTTGTGGCAGTGATGACGGTGGCGTATGTCTTCTTCGTTTGTGTGCTCGGTAAGACCGTTTTGTGCTTGAGCGCCTCCAAGTTGTGTTTTAATCTGGGAATCAGTCCGTGGGTGTATTTGGTTTGGCACATTTTTATGTTTAAAAATTATCTAACACATACGGATCAAGCTTTTGGCATCACTTCCAACTCTGCATCTACACACACACATGTTGTGTGTGTGTGTATTTGGTGTGTGTGCGTGTGTGTGTGTGTGTGTGTGTGTGTGTGTGTGTGTGTGTGTGTGTGTGTGTGTGTGTGTGTGTGTGTGTGTGTGTGTGTGTCTCAGTTCGCAGGTTAGAGTTGTGGTTTGGGCGTGTGCCTGCAGAGATGTGTATGTGTTTTGTTTTTTAAAGTGATGAATTTTAAAAACCCTTTATATGTTGTAACTAACATTGATGATTAACAAATAATGTGCTGATGCTTTCAGAAATATTCAACAAGCTTTTTGAAAAACTTTTGGGTTGCCAGGTTGTTACTTTGTCTGATGTTCCAGTCACTAACTCTCCAATGGAGCGTTTTGAAACCATTTATTGAAGCAGCTAATCAATATGTTTAACCCTTGTGTTGTCTTCCCGTCAACCATGGAAAAAAAAAAAATTCAACACTATTATTGTTTTTTTGACAATTTTTGTCACTTTTTCAATGTTGTCGGTGCTTTTTTGATGTTTTTTTCAAAGTTATTTGATATTTCTAATGTTGACATTTTCAGCGCTTATTTCAAAGGCCCATTTTTGTGATAAAAAGTGGTCAAATTTGACCCAAGGACAACATGAGGGTTAAATTAAAAATGGATTACACGTCTGCTTGTATGTGAAAGGGCCACTTGTATTAATTAATCCAGAGACAATAATCAGCCAACTATGTAGTTCCCCTCAGCTCAATGGAGCTTTAGCCACTTTCAGCTTATTGTTTTGATGGTCTTTTGACATCTCATTGTTTTCAACGTCTCGCAACTTCAGTTTTGGTTCAGTATTACTGTTTTCATCAGAGTTGTTTCCAGACAGCTGTTTTCAGAAAGGAAACCTCACTGAAGACTGCATGTTAAACCAGACATACAAAGTTAATGACTAGCTGATGAAGAAAAAGGAGCATTTAGCAGCTAAAGAGTCAGATATGTTGGTGCAGTTGGTGGAGACCAAAACCACAGCTAAAAGGAAGGTTAAAAATTGACTGACATTTAGACATTTATCAGATGAAGACAAATACGACTCTGAATGAATGCTACTGTTGCTACACAACTGCTGGATACATTTTATCACTGCAACCTTGATTGAACATTTCTATCTATCTATCTATCTATCTATCTATCTATCTATCTATCTATCTATCTATCTATCTATCTATCTATCTATCTATCTCTAATGCATTTTACTGTAAATCTTCCCATCTCAACCAATTGACAGCACCAGTACATTCACAGTATTACCTCAGTCAGTAAATATACTGTACAGCTGAATGGTCCTATGGGTAAATGACAGGCAGATAATATAGACCTATAGGAACAATGGGGGTACTTTAATTCCTGTTTACTTGCGTTGAAATATGATTGAACACAGTAAAGAGAGGCGGATTAAAGAAATGAATCTCACTGGCTTTAGTTAATCTTCATTTACACAAGGAAGGTTTGCTGATAAAGCGTGTTCTTTTCTCCTGCTCCTCCCAGCTTTACATAACATATTTAATTGTATAGACTACAACAGTAGGCTTTGTGCACAACTTAGCATCAGACACCCAAGTAGAGGTAGTAACCCCTCATCCATTTTGACACATTATTTTGACATTACACCAAACGACAAATGTTCAGTATCGGAATGAAATCATGAGACTTGCTAGAGTTAGGGGAGCGTTCCTGTTCTCCCAATCGTTTGGTGTGACCCCTATTTTTCACCGCAGCCCCTAGCAAGCAATCTCAGTCATTAAAGTCGATGTGTAGTGACTGTGACATACATAATTCACCATTTTGCTAAGTGTTGTTCCACACACATTTAATTAGACATGTAATTTACTGCCCTTGAGTCACCGCAGTTAATGATAACTGTTCAGGGAACACGGCCCCTTTAAATGTTGTGAATGCGTGATGACGCGGGACATTATGAGGTTGGCATTAGGCTCAGCGCCTTATTCTGTATTTTATGGTTTTCTCCTGTTGAATAAACAAGCCACGCTTTTCGTGTGCTCAACGTGAGAAATTGTCCTAGAAGTGTGCGTGAAGCGGCTCTCCACTCCGCTAAAGATACACGCCAGGTCTATTTTCACAACAGCGAGACTATCCTTACAATTTACCAAAAAACACCCCCCAATATTGTATATATTGCCAACTGTATTTGTTGTGCATATGACAAATAAGGACTTGAAACACATCACAGCTTTCTTCAGTAGCTCTGTTGCCAAACATGTGTTTTATCTGAAAAGTGTCTAATTTGGTGGGGCGTTCACTGCAGGCAATTAATACCATCTAGTATTTTTATTATGACTGAATACTCACAAAAGTAATGACATTTCCATCTGGCTTACCTGTACTTTGTGTTTTATGCTATTAAGCAACTGTTAGCATGCTAACATGCTGAACAAAAATGGTGAGCATTACTTAACATCGGAATGTTAGCATTGAAAGGGTTATATTTTATAGTCATAGTCAATATTTTATCATGATCAACTGCACTGTTTACGTTTGCACTATCATCACTACACACAGTCTACCATAGTATCTCATCTTATTATGGTCATTGCATTTCTGTGAGTGATTTTTATTTTTTATTTTGATTTTAATTTTTATGTGTGTGATATATGTGTGTATATGTGTAATATATGTGTATATATGTGTTTGTTGTTTTATGGTTGTCTTGCTACTGTATGCCTAAAATTTCCTTTGGGATGAATAAAGTATCTATCTATCTACCTATCTATCTATCTATCTATCTATCTATCTATCTATCTATCTATCTATCTATCTATCTATCTATCTATCTACCTATCAACCCATCTATCTATTTACATTGTGCAGGCAGTTTTAATGAACCATTCAGACATGCACTCTTATACAAATTGCACTGCAATTTGGATAATCAACGTACTTATTGCCGCATGCATGGCATAAGGAGGAGGTCGGCGTGGATGGCTGGGTCATAAAACATTGCTTTCAAGTGAGGGAGCGGAATTTGTGTCCCCAACTCAACTGCAGCCGCCTCACGGTGACCAGTACCAGGCAGGTAATCTGTATAGACCACTACATTTAACTATTAATTGTTGTGCATAAGTTTTAGTATGATATCATACAAACCTGTTCAAGAGAATGATACATTTTGAGTACGTTTGCATTTAGCTTGCCTAAGCTGTGCCAAAGAACAGCCTCACAGAGCTCCTAACATGACTGTAGACTTTTTTGAGGTGGAGATCAAAAATATTACTGTCAACAACGGTACTGCATGGTCTTTCAAATTTTTCAATTAGATCTACCACCTGAAAATTTAAAATGTAACTTTTTCTGCATGTATGAGACAGGAAACTGTCAACGTCCTGCTGCCTCTTTTATTCTGGTTAGAGTGTACGATTTCTTTTGTTTTCCTAGAAGTACGACTTTAGCTCTGTCCACTTCCTCTCTGACAGGAAATATCCCTGCTGCCTGCCGTTTTGTGTGTGTGTGTGTATGTGTGTCCTCAGACCGCAAAAACAGGTGAAGCATGCTTCATTGCCATGGTTGCCACAACTTCCTGTCAAAGTCAGACAACAATTCAAAAACATCTTACAGAAAGAGAGCATGGCTTTAAAGTGGTTCAGTCTTCTTGCAGCCAGCATCATCCGAAAAGAAAGAAAGAAAGAAAGTGTCAGGGTACAGAGCAGTAGTGAAAGTAGTAGTAGTAGTTTATTGTTCAGAGAACTATCAGGCAGAGGTACAAAATCAACAGGAGCCAGACGAAGGATCCGCTGGGCTGGAGCCAGGAGACGGGTCAGCTGGACTGGAGCCAGACGAAGGGTCCACTGGGCTGGGGACAGTTAGGCCGGAGACGGGCAAAAGGACAGCAGAAACAGGATCCGGCAACAAGGCAACTAAAAACAGGAGTCTGCTGAGCCACCGACAGAGCAAGAGGAGCAGGGGCCACAGTCACATTAGCAGGAGTCAACACAGGAATACTACTCCCAGAACACCCTACAGGTCAGGACCAAAAACACGTCCTAGCACAGGATTGTCCCCACCCCTCAACAACCCCCAAAGTCCAGTTAATGTGAGGGTTGTGCCTGAGAGTGACCCAGCTGAGTGCATGAGATGCAACAATTCTCTCTACTGCGCCGTTGACACTCCTCTAGGGAAAGACGAGCTCTGCCCAGCTGCATCGGCTCCTCTGCTGCCAGAGAAAGTAGTCTCAGGTCCGTGAAAATCTGGCGTCAAAACTTATAATAATAATAATAATAATAATGTATACTTTATTGATCCCGCAAGGGGAAATTACAATGTTTTCACTATGTTGTTATTACACACATTACACACACGCATGAATTATACACACATGATCAGTGCCTATACATGCACTAAATGGAGAGATGTCAGAGTGGGGGGGATGCCCATGGAAAGGCGCCCCGAGCAGTTGGGGGTTTGATGCCTTGCTCAAGAGCATCTTGGTAGTGCCCAGGATGTGAACTGGCACCTCTCCAGCTACCAGTCCACCACCATGAGTATGCTGAAACATCCTGGACGGCACAGAAGCCCTTGGCTGGCCAACAAGAGAACTGCTCCACTGTAATCTCTCCTTCTCCACATCCAGCAAGCGTTTTTTGATCTTAATGGCGAGCGCGACCAGTGCATCCTGATCAGCCGGTAACTCCAACGGTGCCAAATGCTCCTTCACTGGGACCGAGAGTCCATTTAAAAAGGCAGCAGAAAGGGCAGAAGAGTTCCAGCCGCTCTCGGCAGTGTTACCACCTGGCTCAAGGCCGGCAACAAAAAAGGAGGTCTTACACAGACAAAGTAACCAAAAAGTACTTTATTCAACTAAATACCCTAATAACATAACTTACCCAACATAAATGTAACAGTGGGCTGTGTAAGTATAGAAGACATCAGTCTTGTTTGCCATGCATGGATGAGTGAATGAATGAAGTGTGTTGTAAGGTGCAACAAACCAAACAAAGAACAAAATGGTGGATGCTCCAGTGGGACCAGCTGAGAGAGAGTGAGACTCCCAGAAGGGCGGGCCTTTATGCCTTCTGTAGGCTACGCCCAGTTGGCCAGGTACAGACGACCCTCCCAACTCCACCTCCCTGTCCACTCACAGCACCTGAAAACAAAGGAGCAGAACATGACAGGCCGGCAGATTGGGAAGGCCGTCACAGTAGCCAGTCTGTGAAACTCAATAGGCTCGTTCGAGATGAACTGCGCCTTGCCTGTAAAGTAGACGAGAGCAGGCGGCAGCAGCCGGGGGGGGACAAAAAGCTGCGGTAAAGTCGGACAGTTTCCAGCCAATTCCAGTAGCCTTTAGGCTGGACAGGAAGTGACAAAAAAAAAGCAACTGCGCCGCCTGCGTCTCAGAACTGCGGCCGCCTTGCTCTCATGAGATTTCCGTTGTCCACGTGTGCATGACGTCAGAGCAAGTCAAGATCAAGTCGGATACAAATCTAACCGGCATGCAACGTGCGCCGATCGCCGGTGATCGATTCTGCGCAGACCTGGCTCATCTCAAACGAGCCTAGTGTCATACTCCAAAATCCGTCTGGCTCCCGAGATACACTCAGCACTGGAGGCAGCAGACGGATCTCTCATAGTTAATTGCTGAACCTGAGCAACAACCGGGTTGATTTAGTCATCAATTTCAGCTACCTGGTGATGGCGATTAGCCCTAGCCATGAGTTTATTCCACAGGATGGCCAGCTGTTCCTCCTCCTGTTGCAGTTGCCGACCTAGGGCACGAAGTGCTGCTCTCACTGCCTTGGAGT
Organism: Etheostoma perlongum; assembly: GCA_026937815.1. Taxonomy (NCBI): domain Eukaryota; kingdom Metazoa; phylum Chordata; class Actinopteri; order Perciformes; family Percidae; genus Etheostoma; species Etheostoma perlongum. Next base: position 18,939,320 of record CM049374.1, on the reverse strand, counting down.
CGGCTGAGTCCATCTTGGCCAGATTGTATTGTCAGGGTACAATGGCGGACTCAAATGCAAAACTCAGAGCAGTAGAGAAGGTAAGTATGTTTATTGTTCAGAGAACAATCAGGTAGAGGTACAAAATCGGCAGGCAAGAAACGTTGTCGGTATACAAGGAAAAAGTCTGGATAACACTGGAAAACTACCTCTAGGAATACGCTGGAGAGTGAGACATACAGTACGAGTTAATACAACAATCTGGCAGCAGGTAAAAAAAAAGAGAAACAAGGGGGTATATATCCACTGAGACTCGGGAAGACGCTCACACACAGGTGAGACACATTAGGGCGGGGACAAGTGGGACACAGGTGGGAAAATCTACAACAGGAAGTAAAACAAGACAACACAAGGGAAAACAGAGAACCTTCAACAGAAAACAGGAAACAGAAAACATGAAACCAACTAAACACAGATACTTGACACAGGGACTAGACGTGAAAGAAAGAAGGAAAGAAAGAAAGGAAGAAAGCAAGTGGGATGAGCGAGTGGAAGAAAGGGACAAAGAAAAGTAAGGAGATGAAACAGAGGTGTGAACAATGAATAGAGGCCTGTAGTCTAATTTTACAGTCAGACAAAAGAAGAAAAAGAGTAAATGAGAGGGAGAGGAAGAAAAGCTGCTTGAGGAATTCCATTCAGCTATTCCTGAGAAGTCATGGGAATGTCTTGAGAAACCCTCCTCTGGATGCAGCAGTGGGGGTGTGGTGTCTGACACTCAACCCTGGGATTTAAAAGAAACATTGAGAGAAACACATTCATGAAACTCAACAACACATCTTTTCAGAGACAGTGGTTATGATCGTCAAACTGTTGGCAGTTTTTTTTGGGGAATTAATTTTCAACAATGTCTAACTAGAAGTATGAGAAAGAAAATGTAAAAACTGCATTATTTCAAGATGAAGTTCAATCCGTCTCTTAGGACCATACAAAGCTTTACAATCCTTTATTTTATTAGTGACAGGAAATATGTACACTTTTCAAATCTGCATTAGGATGTGAATAATGAATGAGCCCCAGCTGAGTCTTAAGGTACCCTGTGGAGTTTTCTTTGCCATTAGAAGCTGCATGGAGCCACGGTTTTATGAGCGAGACCTGTTTTGCATCTCATTTATGCCCAAGAGGACACACATGCACGTGCAAAATGCAGAGAAGAAGAAGACTCTTGCTAACAAACAAGGATGAATCTGTGAATATTCTACGAGGCAGGAGACCCATTAGATACATTTTGTTAGGCATCAAGGACAAACACAAACACATACAGTAACTGTGTGCAATCGCACCATATGGTCTCAATCATTTCACATTATATTCTTCAGTTTGCCCAGTTGTCATGAAATTGTAGATCTTTAAAGACTTTTCATTTTCTTTTGGTTTGGCACATGAGATTGAAAGTTCATTCTTGACAGTTGAAAAAATCAATCTCACTACAAAGTCCATTTAGTAGCTGTTCTAGAGCTTTCTATCATTTCAATCAGGAGAGACATGTTTGCAGATATGCAAAAAAAGGTTTGTTGTACAGTGCAATAAAATGTACAAAGTCTTTGGAGATTAGACTCCATCCAACAGCTGATTTGCGTTAGGTGGATTATTGATTACCTGAAAGAATTTACTCTGAGCTACATTTCAATCACGAGAGACTAGTTTGCAGATATGCAAAAGTTATATAAAGCAGGATAAAATGTACAGTTATTTGGATAACAGCTGATTTGATTTAGGAGAGCATCGATTAAAAGTTAGGTCTTCCTGAAAGAATTTCTGAGCTACATATAACATAATTTTGAAAAACTTTAACTTTAAGGAAAACCTTTTTCTTAAGGTCTTGTTTAGCTTAGGAGCCAGATAATATGATATTTTATTCTGAAATATGTATAACTTTTGTTTAAACAATAAGAAGACGATTTGTTCTCACCCTTGCATCCCCTTTAAAAAACAGTTTCATCTCATTTTAACAGGTCGCTTCAACATCTGACCGTTATGACATGTCAGCTACTAAAGAACTGCAACATTTAAAGGACAGCTCAACTTATCTTTTTCCCAGAGGTGTTGCATTACTGCAGGGGAAATGAGGGCTCACACATGGCTCACAGGTGGGCGCTCTAACCTAGCACCCATCACAAAGGCTTGATTTGATGAGCAGAGGGTCTCAGGGTGAGAGGAAGATATTTCAAACATGATATACACACTGTGAAAAATTAGCCATTCCCCTTTTAAGTGCACAACAAACTGGCTCCCTGTCCAGGTGTCAACAAAATTACAAGAAGGGAGGGCCGAGGGTGGGAAAGAAAGAAAGAAAGAAAGAAAGAAAGAAAGAAAGAAAGAAAGAAAGAATGGTGGAGCGACAACAAAATCAATAAAAATTGTGTTGTGTATTTTTTATTTATTTACTAAAGTACGTAACATTACACATTTTAACCACATGTGGAAAGAAGAAGACATACATCATAATGATGACTACACTTACCAACCAACATTTGGAACCTATATACAGAAACATTTCTAATCTTTTAGTCTAAATTAACATTTTGGAATGTTACAAACCTATTAAATAAAACTGAAACTTTAAAGTGCTCCTTTATTGTGTTGTATGTCTTTTTTTTTGCACGTTATAGGTTTACAAAGTAAAAAAGCCGAAAGTCCCCCTCAAAGGTACTTACCATCTCCAACAGAAAACACATCTACTGTAGTCCAGCCTTTACTTCTGTGACGAAAGTGCGTCACTTTGTAACACACGGTAAAATGCTTGCCTAGCTGCTCTACTCTGCTTCTGACTGGCTAGTAGTCCTTACCTAGGTACTGTCAGGGCCCTCATACTCTGCTTCTGACTGGCTAGTAGTCCTTACCTAGGTACTGTCAGGGCCCTCATACTCTGCTTCTGACTGGCTAGTAGTCCTTACCTAGGTACTGTCAGGGCCTTCATACTCTGCTTCTGACTGGCTAGTAGTCTTTATCTAGCTAATGTGCATGTGCGACTCCCAACAAAGATGGAACAGAAGTGAGATGTCTCACTCTGTAGCTACAACAGAGAGCTCAACACACAGGGTGAAAAGAGGAGCTGCAGCAATGTGCAGTACAACAAATACATGGTGTTTTATGAAAAATTAAACCACATAAGCATTCTGGTACAACCTCGAAATACAATTATGACCCTGAAAATGAGCATAATATGGGCGCTTTAAAGGTCAAATTAAATGAATCAATAAAAACAAAAATAGCTTCCTGAAGTTTTAACACGCTAACAGTTTGTTTGTAGGTGTTGCAGACTGCACACAGAGCTATAGCAGTTGCCAAAGTACCGCACTTTTGAGTTAATTAACTTTATCTGTAAAATAAAATGCCGATACAGGATAATCAGCAAATTGCCAAAATCAGCCCTGACAATCGGCCAGGCCAATAATTGGTAGATCCCTAGTCTAAAGCTTGATGATGATGATGATGATGATGATGATGATCATGTTGAAATGTATGATTAATTGTAATAGCAACTGTCAAAATGAAGTTACAAAGCACTTTTCAGCCAAAGCTTCAAAGGTAGATAGATAGATAGATAGATAGATAGATAGATAGATAGATAGATAGATAGATAGATAGGTAGACCGTGTGCAATGGTGATGCAATGCAAAAGTGAATAGTGCAGGGATTGAAACATATAATAACCTATAAACTGACTGACTGAATAAGAATAAGAACAATATATAACAGGGAATATCAGACCAGGTATGAGGACACATATGAGGAATTTTACTTTGGAACATCGTTGCTCCCAATGCGCTTACACATACAAAACAACCAAACAAAATATACACACTAATATATACATACTCTAAACATATGTTATGAGATGTAAGATGTAGATGTTATGACCACAGTGCTGTGTAGGAGGACTAATATAGCCAATAAGATAGTTGTACAGCAGACAAGTGATATGATGGTAGGGGGTGAGAGAGACAGGCTCATGCTGAAAAGTCAATTTCTCCCCTCCCCCCTTGTGTTGTGTTGAAGACCTGGATGGCCCTAGGAACAAAGGACCTCCTTAACCTGTCTGTTTAATGAACGTGCTGTGTAGTAGGTGACGATCATTGTCCATGATTGCCAGCAACCTTCTCATTGTCCGTTTCTCTGCAGTTGCTGTGAACGACTCCAGCTCAATGCCAACAACAGAGCCAGCTTTCTTTACCAGCTTGTTGATTCCAGCGTCGTTCTCTTCTTAATGCTTCTTCCCCAGAACACCACAGCATAAAACAGGACACTGGCAATGACTGACTGGTAAAACAGCCAGAGGAGCTTACTGCAGACATTGAATGACCGCGGCCTCATCAGGAAGTAGAGCCGATTCTGCCCTTTGCTATACAGCGCATCCATGTTGGCTGACCAGTCCAGTTTATTGAAAGGTGCAGCTAGAATTGACATTGTGGTTCGATTGGCAAATAATACTTTAAATAAAAAGTATTCACCTATTCACACACTGATGGCAGCAAGCTATCATGCCAAAACAAACTATTAACTGCCAACCCTGAGATTAATGGACGACTGGCTGTACCTGCTACAGCCACCCCAATTTAAATCAATACAAGTGTCCACAAGGCCGCTACGTTTTCTGGACATAACAACAATCTGAAGTGTGTATTCAAGCACTCCTTGTTATATGAACAGCCTATCTGTACAATCATTCTCTAGGATTGGTTCACAGGAGCTTGAGCAGCACCATGGTACATTGATAAGAAGGTACAGGAGGGACAACTGATGTTCTGTTTAAGCCAATTATTGTCACTATGCGCACATTTACAGCTATTGGAGGTGATGAGGCTTGTTTTTTTTACAACGCACAACAAAAGGTTTGTATCTAAATCGCAAGGACAGAGGCCCCTCATAAGCTGCTTCAAGAATATGGGCTTGACTTAGAGTAGACCATTGAATAGGAGTGAGTGAAGTCAGGTGAGATTGGGTAGATTCATGCCATGGAAGTAGGTAGTGGGTTATTGAATAGAACATGACTCTATTGTACAATATGTACTAGATCTCAGGAGGGCCTGATCCTGGAGGTTCCCACATTCTCAACACTCATTTTTACTTCACTCAAACATAGGCGTAAATCTCATCTAACAGTTGGGGGGGACAACAAACGTAACATTTCTAAAGAGCAATTTTTTGAAGGGGACACAAATACAGCCACAATTATACTATACTATGTAGAGGATGTGTGTACACAGAGGAAAGCCTCAATACTATCATTACTGTAGCATAGAGACTGTACCATTATCCTTCTTTTCTGTGTTTCTCTTGATTCAATGAAAAAGCTGACTAAATTGCCAAAAATATTCCTCTTTAAAACCATTTATTTATTTTTAACTTTACAATCAAGCCACAAAAATATGTGAACTAAGCTCAACACATTTACCTAAGACTCTACAGCTGACTGTCCCTGGTCTCCCTGTTCCTTACCCGAGACTCTACACCTGACTGTCCCTGGTCTCCCTGTTCCTTACCCGAGACTCTACACCTGACTGTCCCTGGTCTCCCTGGTCCTTACCTGAGACTCTACAACTGACTGTCTCTTGTCTCCCAGTTCCTTACTTGAGACTCTACACCTGACTGTCCCTGGTCTCTGGATTTTAGTCTGTTTTTCTTCATTTTATCTGTGCAACAACAACACAAATCTTTAACGTCAGATGTCTAAATATGCGTTAGGTTCATAAGTTCATAGGTCATATAATAATTATAAAATGATCTTGCGTCCTCCACATAAATAATAGTTTTTTTTAGAATATATATATATATTTAACTGCAGCAAACCTATTGATCTGCCGCTTAACATCATATTGAGCAAAACCCAACCTGTAGATCTTCAATATTAACTCTGATATCAGTTCACACACATAATGTTAGGCTTATCGCCGTGTTGACGTTAATTGTAGTGGGTACGTTTCTATCCAACAAGCTGTTAACACATATAACTTTACAAATTTTTCAAAAATATTTTGTAGAAGTTGTATTATCTGTTGCAAACATAATGCACAAGGTAATGTAAGACCCAAGAGAGGGCAGTTCCCATTACCTAAGTATCCATTTCAATACCTTCACATGGATTTCATTGAATTAACACCATGCCAATCCTATAAATATTGTCTAGTATTGATTGATCCATTCTCTAAATGGGTTGAAGTGATCCCAGCAAAAACGGCAGATGCTATAACAGTAGCAAAAGCATTGTGTAAAAACATAATACCACAACATGGGATACCTGAGAAAATTTATAGCGATAATGGTACACACTTTGTAAATGAAGTCATAACTAAAATGTCACAGCAATTTGGTTTTAATGTACATGAGAATCACACCAGCAGCAAATGGTTTGACTCCTTTTGAAGTAGTAACAGGTTGAAGTTTCAGACTACCATTAATTGATGTAGTACAAGAAGAGCGTGATGCACATGCAGAAAATAATCTTGCAGAATGGATGTGTGAATTGTATAGGAAGACTGAGGTGTCCAGAGCTAATCACCTGCCAGATATCCCTCTTTCTCCACAGAACGCAAAGTTGGAGCCAGGTGACTCGATCCTCATCAAGGTCATTAAGAGGAAACACTGGCACAGCCCTAAGTGGGAAGGCCCACACACCGTCCTCCTAACAACACCAACAGCAGCAAAGATAGCTGAGAGACCTACCTGGATACATGCAAGCCATTGCAAAAAGGTTACTGAATTCCAGACAGAGACACATGAATAAAAACATCGACTAAAAACAGACTTTGAACATTTTGCTGAGAGTTGTGAACAGGTGTGATCGGGCCTTCTTGTGGGTAGGGGACCAAGCCTGACTTCAAAGGGGTTTCTCCTTTTAGTGGAGAAAACGTCTCAATGTCAGTGAAGCCATCGGCGATCTACTCATTTTAGTGAACGTCCAGACACACCGTCCCAACTGGTCAACGACATGGATTCCTCCAGTGAGCAGAACAAACGGAGACGGAAACGTCACAGGTGTCAAGAGTTCACCGGTGTGGTAATGTTGATAGTATTGATATGTATAGGCACGTTTGTCTGGTGGATGTTACAACCTGCTCCAAGTGGAGTAAGGGAACAGCCGCACGACAAACGAGAGATAGATCACATGCAATGGTTGTGGTGCATAACACGTCATTTGACCTTAACCTATGGTATCGCTATGCCAAATTTGTGTCCAGATCTCAGAATTAGTCAGATTGTTATGTATGTACTCGGATGGAAAGATACAACAAGCAATTACAAATCTGACCACCCTTAGGGATGCTGCAGAAGCAGATCACGTTGATGAGGGAGATTTCCTTTCATGGCTGATGTCTGGACCCTGGTGGCATTCCTTGTTAAAACTGGTCACTCCAATTCTTGCTGTGTTCTTGATATTTTTCTGCTTAATGATGTGTGTCTTACCTTTTCTTAGGGCCATGGCAGAAAAATGGATGTCTAGAATGTTTTTACAGCATAACCACGAGCCTGATGACTATGTTAAATTGAATCAATTATCTGAAAATTATGATGAAGTGTACACAAAGTTCTGAATGATGTCTGTACTAAAAATACGACAGTAAGAAGTCTAAGATTGATGTACTGAACTCTTGTGTAGTAGTTAACAAATGAAAAACAGGAGGGAAATGTTAGAGATTTTACTTTGCTATTAATGCTCAAAGTGTTAATACTGCTTTATGTTACAGACCTAATTGTGTTTTCATTTGTGAACTTTGCCTTTCCTTGTACATGTGTCAGCTCACACAGAAACTTTGGATGTAGCTGGCTTAACAGCAGGCTTACTTATTTGCTTACTTCCTATTGTGTGACTGTCTATGCCCACTTAATTGAATTGATTTAATTGATCACCTCTGTGTTGGATGTGTGTATGTCCTGTTGAACTCAAATGTCATCCTGTTGTCTTGTGTAGTGTGCGGTTATAGGTCGCACATGTTTCTGCATACATTGTGTAAAACTTACTTCACTCGTACTATAAAAAAGGCTGCACTGAAGGAGAATGTTAGAGTTGGTCTGGAGATTGTCAGGGGTGACACTCAACAGCTCTCCTTGCAGGACAGCAAGTAAAACTTGTCATGTCTCCTGTCTTCTGTGGATTACTGGAAAAGTCTTGGTTACGAACCTGTGGGTAACTTTCAAAGTACCCAACAGCCTACTTACTACATTCCATAACTAACGTTACTACCAGTATGTTCTCTCATTGTCTCCTATGGTCTGCCGGAACACTTTACACAGGCCAGACTTTGCTCCTGATAATTTCTTCTGGACAATGACTTAAATGCTATCTGTCTGCTCATAAATGTGTGATAAAGTAATATCTAATTCCTCTCTCTATAAGATAAGTTGTCCAAAGAATGCTATTTAATTACACTAATCACTGTAACTGCGCTGTGGATTGGTTCTGTCTTGCATACATACAAGTTTCTCAAATAATGATGATTTATTCTGCCAGATGATGTATACAATGTTTGATATAAATCAACAATTATTGATATTGATAAAGCTATTGCTAAGGATGCTATTTAATAAATTGAGCTTGAGGTTTGCAGAAAAAGTGGTGGGTGCAAAATGACTCATGATTAAATCTGATAGGTACATGTACCCACCGTCCCCACCAAAATGGAGGCCTATGCACAGATGAATGGGGAACGAAGATTGATTTATCATAGTGATACAGAGTGCACTGTAAAACATTTTTTTAATTATCATTGTTGTTCTCATTATTATTTAGGGGGACTTAGGAACATTTTAGGAAGCTTGAGCACGCCTAAAATAGGCCTAACGACGTCCCCTGGAGGCAAGGGAGGGGAGACGATAAGTGTTTCGAAACTTAAAAAGCATTTTTGGGGGTTTGGATTGTTTTACTATTACACAGATATTTTAAGTATAAATCATTATGTTATTTACAGTGGCTTGTTTACACACCTAATCATCCAACCATATGAGGACACCAATTTTCTTTGTGAATGAATAATGTAGTGTAAATAAATAAATGTTCTTCCTTAAAATACAGGGGGCATGATTATACACACCCCTATGTTAAATTTCTATAGAGGCAGGCACATTTTTATTTTTAAAGGCCAGTTATTTCATGGATCCAGAATACCATGCATCCTGATAAAGCTCCCTTGTCATTTGGAATTAAACTAACCCCCATCATCACATACCCTTCACCATACATAGAGATAGGCATGGGGAACTTTCCATAAGATCATCTCAAATCAAACCAGCTATTAGTCTAGCTGAAATAACACCATGCCAGTCTCTAGGTATTTATTTATGCCGCAGGAGACTGTACAAGGCATAGTCTATTTTAGTCTTATTTAATGTACAGTAACTTTGTTTTTATTTTACTGTAAGAATGGTACTTCTTTGTTTGACACTTGTTTATGCTACTTGTACACTTATCTATCTCTGCTCTTGTCTTTGCTGTTGCAAACCGCAATTTCCCCACTGCGGGATAAAGGTTTTCTTATCTTATCTCATCTTACCTTCTTATTTCTGAGGGGGGACAACCCTTGATGAAACCCTGGGATTTACGCCTATGCATTGAAATAGAATAAACTGATCCAACAGGTGTTGGATCAGTTTCCATCAATCCATCAATGACTTCCATCAATGACTATTTTTGTCCCTGCATTGGTTAAACCTTTAAGATTCACTAGGTTTGTATCCCATATTGATGAGTCTCTGATTTTATTTGTTGCTGGTTTGATGTCTTTTTTCTAACCCTTTCTCAATTTCTCAATTCTCTAACCTTAACCTTGAACCTTTTTCGTAGTTTAATGTTTTTCCTAATAATTTGCCTGAGAGTAAACTGCAGAATTAATGACAAAAAAAAAATTTGTACATGCATAAGTTCAGTAATTGGTCTCTTAGTGCCTGAATGCTGTGCCTGAACGCATCCTGAGTAGACACTCACAGAAGGACTGAAGTTGCTGCTGATGTGCTGCTTTCTGCCTGTGTAGACGCCTGTATGACGCTAGATCTTTAAACCCCCAAAATAATATCCTCAGCAGGCATTTACAGAACAATAAAATCCAAAAAGCCATCGACTCTTCTATGAACTTTGTTTGTTAAAGATGGGTCTTGAGGGATGTTTAACTGTTTCAGACATGCTAGTTAGAGGCCATCTGTGTGTGTGTGTTGTTTTAGTTGCTTTATGATGCCCTCCCCCCTCTTCTTCAACACACACATGCACACCCCATTAACAGTACCATTACACCCTGTGCAGAAAAACAGCAGTGCAAAAAAAACAGAAAGAAAGAGAGAGGGATTGAGCAAGTGAAGCCACATAGAGAGAGAGAGCGAGAGAGAGAGAGAGAGAACATGCTGTGTAAACATTAGTCTTGCAGATGAATGAGACTTCCCCTGTTTGTTGTTCCAGTGTTTGGTCTGACAGAGAGGATGAATGGATGAGTGTGAGAAAAAGAGCGAGAGAGAGTGAGATAATGAATGAGGTAGAGAAAGTGGTAGGAGGGGCTAAAAAAAAACAGTGGAGTTGGCGGAGTAATTTGCGGCGTCCAGTGTTCTAGACTTCCTGTTTCGTTTTGGGAGACAAATGCTGTTGTTTGTGTTGTCGGGACAAAACCAATCAAAGCTTATGAAGAATTATTGTATGCTCGGGGATGTAACGATCGATACGCTGATAAGGAATATCTGCTCACTGCAGTTACACACAGAGGTCAAAGGTCAAAGGAGAGTTAAAGATCTGCTCACACAAGCATGAAAGAACACACACACACACACGCACACAGTCACTTTAGAGGATGGACACAGCAAAGCAGAGCATGGGAGTGAATGGGAGAACTGGATTTAAGATGGAAGATTAATAATTTCCTTTCTTGGTTTCTTTTCTTTCTTTCTTTCTTTCTTTCTTTCTTTCTTGTTCTCTCTTTTTTTTTCTTTTTTTAAATTTAGTGCTTACAACCAACCCTACATGTCCCGGTTTTCAACTATATCACTTACATTTGTTAGCCATTATATATTAACAAGAAAAAAAGCTACTTCTTTATGGGGCCATTCTTCATAGCCAAACTATTTGCAATTGTGTGTGGAGAGTTGTGCAAATGTAGCTCAATCCCTGTGTGTGCGATTGCGGACTTGTAAATCTCTAAATGCACACTGAGATTTGTGCTTGCTACTCTTTGGTTGTGACAGAGATCCGTGTGTGTGTGTGTGTGTGTGTGTGGATATTTGTCTGCTCCTGTCTTGTATTTGTCCGCTGTGCTCACACTGTGCCTAAGTAGCAACACAGGCTACACACCAAGGGGGTAAGCCTATCCTCTCTAAGCAGAGCTCCTATGGCGCCATTTTGATGCTAATAAGCCATCACCCAGCATTACCATTCCATTGACCGCCATTCATTTTGGCGCCCCTTTGACAGCGAATAACTTTAAATATATAATATTATAATATAAATATATAAATAACTGAAGCGTTTAAAGACTCTATTTGTCCATTTATTTATTTAAACACAACAATGTATATAAGGCTCCATTACCTTGTATCTCACGTTATGGCTCCATAGCAGATGTTTTTATAAAAAAAAACATTAAAAAACAGATTGTGTCATAACCACGCGACTTACTGTCGCACAGTAGAGGAATCACCGTATTGTCTTTTAGAAGCTCGCAGACAGTTTTGATTTACATCAGCTGTTTAGGTTTAATTACTAATGTTAACTAGCATTTTAGTAAGCAATAATTAGCCTGCGCCTATGTTATATCCTAACATATACCTACGTTCTCCGTCTGTGCTATTTGATAATGATTGAGATTTCTCTTGGCACAGCTACCAGAAGACAACTTTCAGACAGGTTGCTCACGTCACATCTACGCCGTCAAGCTCAGTTGGAGCCACTCTTAAAAAAGAACAATCTAGACACATTACTAACGAGCAACTATAAGCCAATATCAAACCTTCCGTTTTTAATTAAAATCATTGAAAAAGCATTTTTTCAACAATTCAACCATTTCTTGTAAACTAAACAACTGTTTTGATACCTTTCAGTCGGGTTTCCGACCACACCACAGCACTGAGACGGCTCTTGTCAAAGTCTTTAATGACATCCACCTTAACACAGATAGTGGCAAAATTTCAGTCTCAATATGATCTCAGTGCTACATTTGACACGGTCGACCATGACATGGTAATTATGCATTGGAGTATACAAATATGATGTGCGCAGTTACCCTAGGCTCTATTCTGGGGCCTCTTCTGTTTAACATCTACATGCTTCCACTGGCTCAGATTATGGAAAACAACAAAGTAAGTTACCATAGTTATGCGGACGGCACACAAATTTCAATAACCTTATCACCAGGGGACTATAGTCCAACACAAAAACTGACTAAGTGCATCGAACAAATTAAAGGCTGGATGTGCCAGAACTTTCTGAAATTAAATGAAGGAAAAACTGTGGTGGTTGTTTTTGGAGCAAAAGAGGAACAATTAAAAGTCTGCGCTCTGCTTCAAACAACAATGTTAAAAACAATAGGCCAGAAATCTTGGTGTAGTCATGGACTCTGACCAGAATTTTAACAGCCACATTAAGACAATTACAAAGTCAGCCTATTATCACCTTAAGACTATATCAAGGGTTAAAGGATTTATATGTCAACGGGATCTGGAAAAACTTGTCCATGCTTTCATCTTCAGTAGACATGACTACTGTCACAGTGTCTTTACAGGTCTCCCTAAAAAAATCAATCAGACAGCTGCAGTTGATTCAGAACGCTGCTGCTCAAGTGCTCACTAAGACCAAGAGAGTGGATCACATCACTCCAGTTCTTAAGTCCTTGGCTTCCTGTGACTCAAATACAGTAATTGATTTCAAAATACGTTTGCAGGTTTATAAGTCACTAAACGTTTCAGGGCCAAAACCCATTTCTGATCTTCTACTACACTATGACCCACCCAGATTGCTCAGGTTGTCTGGCACAAGTCTACTTTCTGTCCCCAGAGTCAGAACTAAACAGGGAAAGCAGCGTTCAGTTTCTATGCTCCTCATATCTGGAACAAACTCCCAGAAAACTGCAGATCCGCTTAACTCTCAGTTCTTTTAAATCAAGGCCAAAGACCTTTCTTTTTGATGTTGCCTTTCTTTAAATGGCTGTTCATTTCTTTAATGTTTAATTTCTTATACTGCACTGTAACTTTTATTTTTGTTTTATCTGTTTTTATTTTTTAACTGCTTATTCTTGTATTTGATCTGTTTTTATTTTTTAATTGTTTTTTAACTGTTTTTGTGTAAGGCACTTTGAATTGCCCTATTGCTGAAATTTGCTATACAAATAAAGCTGCTTTGCCTGCCTTGACTTGCCTTGTAGGCTGCGCAGTAATGCTCATCCATCACCAGAAAAGTGCATCTAATATCCTTCACTGGTCTCCGTCCAGACAGGATCTGTTGGTCAAGGCAACGTTCAGACAGGACAACAGCGATCCAACGATTTCCCCCAGGGTTGTTTGGCGGTGGGGGTGTCAATGAAACGGCTCATTGTATGACATTCTTTAACCCCCCAGTGTAGCACAAAATTTATTTCGCATCTACTGTTTTACGTCAGATCGTTTATAGATCCTGGCATTTCAGGCCACGAAGGCAGCTTCATTTCACTGAGGAAGAGAGAATGAAAAGGGACTATTCAGCTATTACACAAACTCCTGGGCTATTCAGAGCTTGTGTTTTGGTGTTTTAAAACTTTCTTGTGGCAGCGATAGAGCGATGTTTCCTGTTTTCTGTTCCCTGTACAGGACTCTCACACCAAAAAGTCTGATCAGCGTTTACATGATTGGCCACCGCAACGTGAGGCGGGGTGGCTTTTCTTCGCAGGCCCACTTTGGTTTTTGTGCTCTCCTTAAATCTTAAAGGGCCCATGACATGAAAATTTCACTTTATGAGTTTTTTCAACATAATTATGTGTTCCGCTAGCCCCCGGTGGCTAGAAATGGCGATAGGTATAAACAGAGCCCTGGGTATCCTGCTCTGTCTTTGAGAAAATGAAAGCTCAGATGGGCCAATCTGGAATCATGCTTCTTATGAGATCATAAGGGGAAAGGTTACCTCCCCTTTCTCTGCTTTTCCCGCCCAGTGAATTTGGCCCACCCATGAGAGAGCGACATCATGGCTTTCGAACAAGCAAAGTGGCAGTTGGTCAAGGCCACACCCCCACCCTCCACCTTGCCCCCCCCCTCACTTCCTCTCGCTCTCTTTTTTTCTCTCCTAAATTGCTCAGAGTGTGAATGTCTTTGTTTTAAAAGCTCATTTCCTTGTGATCCTCACTGACCCTCAGTGACCATTGTGATGGGGTCATGACCTGCTGTGTGTGTGCATGCGTGCTTGCATGCAAGTGTGCGTGCATGAGGGCGTGTATGTGCGCGTGCATGTATGTGCGTTTTGGGAGTTAAAACACGAGGCCAGAAGGTGCAGCAGCACTAATGATCCAGCTTTGAACTGTTCATGTGTCTCAAAGCAATAGAGCTCAGTTCAGACCAAAGATTTCAGGACAGGACAAATTTGCAATGCGACGAGACGGTTTGTTTCATCTCCATGGTAACGACTCTCTGTACTTTCGTTCTAACTTCCGACTTACAGGCTTTTCTGTACCTGGATGGTACAGTTTTTAGTGACTGACTTCTCTATTTGTTGTTGTTATATTTGACATCCCTTGCGTTGTAAAGCCAGTTTCTGGAGACGGTAGATCCTATCCCTGCTAGGCACGTAGTTAGGTTTAGGCATGAAGAGTGGGGATTGGTAAGAGTTAGGGTAAGAATACCAGGGTGGTACCCTCAGCTGGTTTGAGTGGATCTGAGAAGGGCAAGACCGCTTTGGTCTGCATAACAGGACAACAACATATTGACCCTCATTTATCAACCTAACGTAGAAACCAGCTCAGAAATGAGCACAGAAATCTTCTTCACGTGGGATTCATGAAACGTTCTTATCACACCAATCAGAGCGAATGGTCCTACATTGATAAATGCAGCAGCTGGAAACAATCGTAATTCATTATTACGCCCCAATATATTCTCGGTTTTGAGGCCTCGCCCCTACTACTTATGACATGGCAAGATGTAATCCAGCTAAGAAGCGGCACTTTTTAGGGATGGAGATTGAAACCCTGACATCTCAGTTTAATTTGCAGTAACATGTGTCCTAATTACCAGCCTAAAAACTGGTATTAGGCTGATTAAGAATGGAGAATGGAAAGAGATCACTGATGTGGTCAACAGTGTTGCCGTATTAAATCAGATGAAATCCAGCTGAAGTTTATTTAATATAGACATCCTTGACATGCAGTATGTATAGCCTACTCCTAATAGTAACAAACAGGCTTTTATTGCAATCTCCTAGGCCTACATGTAGGTGTTAGTTTATATAGTGTTTTTATTTTACACTTGTTTTTGTTCATGAGTCAGAGCCAGGCAACAGCTGTGAGGGAGAGTGCATGTCCTCCACCTCCCTGGACCACCTGACCCTGTCTCCTGACAGCAGAGGGGCTGGAAAAACAAGCCGAAATATGTCGGCCTATAGCAGAAAGAAATCGTTCCCTTGTGGCCATTAATGACACTTTAAAAGACAAACGAAAACCTGAAGAATAAATAAAAATGTTGTTTCCTGCATTGACTATCATTGCCAAACATAACACTATACCTTTTGAAAGCGAGGAGTAATATCCTGTCTCCTTGTGTAGCCCCCAGTTGGGGCTGTGCTGGACTCTGGGCATCGGGTCATCTGGCTCCGTCACTACATCTATGGCACCCTGTTTTCCTGCTCGATGTTGTGCAGAACCCCACAGGCTAAAACAATGTTGCAGCCTTTTTCTGGCGTGTGTAGTAGGGTCCCCCTCCCCCTCTCCACCGTGGCTCATGTGTGTAGGCTACGTGTGCACTGTTGCTCAGCTCTTAGAGGTCTTCTAAAAGAGCCAGCTCTGCCATTGACCTGTTAAACTAATTATATGCTGCACCGCAAGGCCACACTGACTCGAAAACTTGCGTACACAAGTTCAGACCAGACGCAGCCTACGCTCACGTCCAAATTGATAAATGCAGAGCGTACGCCCGTCCTACGTCTGTTTTAAGTCGTACGCACGTTTCATAAATAAGGGCCATTGTGGGTAAAAATGGGTAATTCGTAAATAAAAAATGAAAAAAGGGAGCATGCAAGCATGGTAAAGAAGCCAATGATGTCCTGCAGCACTGTAACACACAGAGGTTGAGAACACTCAATATAATACTATAGTTCAATATCATTTTGTGTTGAAGTGAACTACTTCTGTTAACTTAGTCAGAGTAACGTATTATTTTACATCATCATACGTTTTACTTCTGTTTTCTTTCTATTTCCAACAATTTTATTAGTAAATACCTCAGATCTGTATTCTGTAGACATACTGTATTTCTTTCAACTTTTTTCTCCTTTCTTTGTGCCCACTTCTGGTCCTTGTTCTTTTTCTTCAACCTTTTTAAATCCTTCCTTATCCTGTTTCTGAGACCTTTTCATTGCCTTTGTTTCTTTCTACATTCATTTTTTTTAATCTTTTTTCTAGCATGCTGTCCTCTCCCTTTCTTCTCCTCACTATCTATTCTCTTGCCTCAACTCATTTTCTCTTTTTAATTTAGTCATGTTTCCTTTCCCATTTCCTCTTCTCTTCCTTTCTCCTTTACCTCCATTAATTGTTCTTAGATGTTTTTTTCTCATCGCTTACTTCCTTTATTCCTTTCCTACTTACACACTTTTTTCCCCTTCACTTTTACTTGTTCTTTTTCTTCATCCTTTCTAACTCTCTCCTTATCCTTTTTAGGAGATTTTTTTCACTTCCTATTTTCTTTATACGTCCTTTATCCCCTCCTGTTTCCCTTCTTTCTTTATCCCTCTGTCTCTGTTTTTATTACTCTTCCCTGCTTCTTACTTCATCTCCTTACATGTATCTTTTTTCACTTTTCTTCTGCTTTCAATCATCTCATCATATCTGTTAGAAAGTTCATAAAGAAAAGAGAATTTATTCATTCTTCGACCTCTCTGTCAATGTGTTCAAAAACCCATGACACTGATTCAGCAAAAGGATGTTTGATAACTTTTCCTATGCTTTTATTTTTCTTTCCTGACATCCTTCTGTCACCCTGTTTGACATGGTCATGAACACAGTATGAACTTTCCTTGTCTTGTGGTTTGACATTGTGATTCATCTTGACAATATCTGATGACTCAGTCTGCCGTCAGCCCATTTTGCCTCGAATAAATGAATAAAAAAAAAAAAATTCCAGATCCGGTGTAACCTCCTTCCCGTAAGTTTTTTATTGCTGCCAACAGAAGAGGAGAAGCCTGTTAGTCACTCTGATATTAAATTACACAGCAGCTTGAACCTCATCCAATTCAAAAGGCCATGAAGTTCTCCTCCAACCAATCACGGCATTTCCTGTCGACCACGGGATTCCTCTCAGCCAATAAAGAGCAAGCATTCAGTGACACAAATGGTATTCCATTCATTCCTGTGCGGTGAGCGGTACGCGGCTGGTTTGGTGTTTCCTTTTTTCTCTCTCTCAACTGTTCCTCCCACCCTCGTTCTTTCCAGTGTGTGTGTGTGTGTGTGTGTGATGTGGAATGTGTGGGGGGATGTGAGCAACTTCCTGTTTTAGTTGTTAAGTACATCCCTGTGGGATTTCACTGTGTGTGTGTGTGTGTGTGTGTGTGTGTGTGTGTGTGTGTGTGTGTGGAGCACAGAGGGGTATGAGATGCAACATATGGCCAAAAGTAAGGGGACACCTGAACATTCCAGCCATATGTGATGGACATCAATGGGCTGCTGTATCAGCCTCCACACACACTGGTTTCAGGTTTTCCAGCAGATGTTCCCATTCAGCTATTTGAGTATTAGTGAGGTCTAACACTGATGTTGGGTGATCAGGTCTGGATGTACCCAAATCTGTTGGAAAGCCATCACCCCCCATTAGCATTCCATTGACCGCCATTAATTTTTACATCACTTTGAAAGCGAATAACTTTACATCTGAAGCATTTAAAGACTATTTGTCCGCTGTTTATTTCTAAAGAAACACAACAATGTATAAAAGGCTCCATTATCCTTATACCTCATGTTATGGCTCCGTAGCAGACGTTTTTATAAAAAATAGGCGATTGTGTCATAACCACGCGACTTACTGTCGCACAGTAGAACTTTTAGGATTTAATCATTAATGTTAACTAGCATTTTAGTTAGCCTGTGCCTATGTTATCTCCTAACATATACCTACGCTCTCCGTCTCTGCTGATTGGGAATGATTGAGATTTCTCTTGGGAAAGCTACCAGAAGACTTACAGCTTTCAGACAGGTTGCTCATGTCACATCTACATCGTCAAGCTAAGTTGGAAAAGTGCTTCTAATATCCTTCACTGGTCTCCGTCCAGAGCAACGGGATCTGTTGGTCCATTTCTTTAACTATCTATGCTACACACCAGCAGTCGACAGCACCACAACAGCGCAAAATTTGTTGGAAAGAGTTAAAGTCCAAGCTCTGTGCAGGCCAGTTAAGTTCTTCCACATCAAACAGGGAAACACATTTTTTAATCTCTGGATTTGGCTCTGTGCACGGGGGCACTGTCACGTTCAAACAGGAAATGTTATTTCCCAAACAGTTGCCACTAAGTTGGAAAAACACTGTTGTTTAAAATATCACTGTTAGCTGTAGCAAAAAGGTTTCTTGTCATTGGAACTAAAGTGCTGAGTTCAAACCACGAAAACCATCCCCAGAATCACCCCTATTTCTCTAAGGGGTGCTTTATATATGTTGTGGTCAGTTTGTCTGCTTGACAATCAGAGAAACAGAGAAACAGAGAGACAAACAGAGAAATTAATCTTTTTAGATAAAACAGATGTTGACAAAGTTTCCTTTAGGGGACATCTTTTGAAATTGGGAAAAATTTGAAGTTGGAAAAAAGGTTATAAATTGCAATATATCGCATTGTCGCATAAGTATCGTGATGATATTGTATTGGGAGGCATCTGGTGATTCCCACCCCTAATAAAAACGTGATTGTTTTGTAAAGTACTTGTAGAGACAATATGATCGGCACTCAGGCAGCAAGACGCTTAGCTTCTGAGACACTCCTGGTGTGGTATGGCGCGTGGTGGAGGACGAAACCCTGGTAAGTACTATGAGGACATTCCTGTCCAAATACTTCTAGTTATATAGTGTGACAGAGACAGAAGTGGACTTGAACTGTCACCTGAATGTCTTTATGTATTCCATGTTTGCAGCCAATCTATTTTGGCATGTTGTTCAGCAACATGGACAGCGGCCACACGTCCACATTTAACACATGCATACACAGCAGGGTACACAAGAACACACACAACCACACAATGATATGACTATATAGCTGAATGAATAACGGCAGTCCATGTGCGGGTTGACAGGGATTCTTGCACGTGCATCACGGTGTAAGCAGGGCTTCGTACCCTCCCCCCCCTCCGCCCCCCGCCCCTCTGCGGCGGCTCTGCATGTTTGGATCGGTTTTCTTACAACAGCTGAAGGAAGTGTTGAATGACGCTGTCAAAAGGAAAATAAAGAGACATCAAGAAAGCTTTACAACACTAACCTTGATTTTTTTTTTTTTATGAATGTCATAAAAAGCCGGGGCCAAAACTGATTTATAGTTTTATGATGTTAAATTGTTCCTTGTTCTCTGAAATCCTATGTTATGAATATGCATAACAAGATGCACCGCCGTTCCAAGATAGAATCTCCCGCCACAAAAGCTTGACTGGGTCCAGTCAGATGTTTGAGAGGACTGCTTTACGTTTTTCAAAGGTCTTTGATTTTTCGTTTTATGTAGAAAATCCTCTTTACAAATAGATGTTATTTTGTATAAAGGGTTTGTCTTGTACTTGGAAAACACTGTACAATGTACCAGACTGAGCGACAATTGAACGAAAAGAGAAGAAACCAGCAGGTAAAGGTAAACCTGTACCTGGGAACAGGTTCCTGTTTTAGTGTCTATTGAAGCCTGAAGCAAGCTGGGAGTAACAAGCACAGGCGGACTGGCAATCTGGCAATCTGGCAGTTCTGGCCAGACAGGCCGATGCAAGAAAGAAATACTGGCATATCACACCAGTTTGACAAATTTCTGCAACAGTACAACTGCAGCCTGGAGCCTCCCGTCTGGTGCCGTTGGGCTTCTACTTTGTGTTTTGGGTGTTTAAGTATGTAATGTTTTAAATATGCAAGCATGTCCATTCTATTCTAAGATGGTGCCATGGTAGTTTATGTGAAGGCGTTATGAATTGCTTCAGTGTGTGTATTATGTAATTATGAAAGCCTGTAAGTGCACCTCATGCTGCTGGTGCCATAATCTCACGTGAGCCTGGTTTATGCTATTATGAAGCAAATAGTCCTCTTCTGAAATTAGGCCAATGAGGGACAGAATTGCCAGGGTCTAATTTTTTGTCCCAGTCCGCCCATGGTAACAGCAACGTGTTGCTTTAGCATAGCTCTTTTTCAAACTTCACAATAGAAACAGAAGGTTAGGCTAGGGATAGCACTGTTGGAACTGGATCAGGGTAATTAGCTGAACTGTATGAACTGACAAATCACATTCACAATCGTAGGTTAAATCTATTCAATCTGACAACTGAGCAGATTGCAAAGGGCCCAAAAGAATACAGACTAACTTAATATTTAGAACCAATCGCAATGTTTTGGTTCAATCATAATTGAGGATCACTTACTCTTTTTTGGACTGGGAAACAAATTCAAAATCAAAGATGTCAATAGTATTCTCCATTCACACTGGAACCATGTCTACAAGTGTTGTGCTATGTATTGTATTATTGTATTTTTTTTATTATTCTTTGTTTTAACCCAACTGTGAAACCAAAGGCCAATTCTGGTGCCACATTCATGGACAATAAAGATTATTATTATTGTTATTATCCCCTGTCATGTAACACTGTGAAGACTAAATGGAAGTTGTTGTTTTTTGGGGCCAAAACTAATTAATTCAAATGTAAATATTACCTTTATACATGTAAAAATGCTGCTTTTGTGTCCGCACAAACATTTATGGATCACCTTCCAAATGTTTGAAAATTCCTTGCCTGTGGTTGGTGACCTTTGACCGGCGCAGTTGGGGTTAATTGAGGCATTTCACATCGACAATAAAGACTGGGAGGCCGCTACTCTGATAAAGACAGATGAAAGTGGTTGCACAACAATTCAAACAGTTCATCCTGCAGGAAGCAGAGCCTCTCTGCTCTTTGTCATTTTGACGCTAAAACAAAGTGAATGTAAAAGCAAAAGGAGCTCTACAAGAGAGTGTTTAAAACGTGTGTGTGAAGCTCAAACAAGGACTACATCATCCCTGTCAGCCTGCAGGCTAACTGCTGTGTGACAGAGTGTGTGTGTTTGTATTACAGAGGCCATGTATGTAAATACATCCGTTCTGTGGAAATGGCCTGTTAAATGGATGGTTACACACACATACACACACTATAGACAGACTGCTGATCACACTGAAACTTCTCAGGAAAATGCTTGTAGGTGCGTGTGTGTGTGTGCATGCGTGTGTGCGTCAGTGATGCTACCGCTCACACTAATTTGTAAGTGAGAGGTTGCAGGGTCAAACCTGTACGACAGTGTGTGTTTGTGGGGGGGGGGTGTGTGTGTGTGTGTGTGTGTGTGTGTGCATCCAGGGATGAGATCTGAGTTGTTCCAGGAACACACAGTGAATTACAGTATGTGGTCTGCTCTGGTGAACAGTGCTCAGGCTTAAAGTCTCAGTCTTTACCTTGGGTTTGTTTGTTTTCTACATTGTGGCCTGTTCTGACCACAGTGGATAACAGCTGTGCTTTGGAAGTCAGGGTCAACAGCACAGGTTTCTCTCCCTCATTTTACTCCTGATGGAGACAGGAGTAATTGTGTATTTAAAAACACAGAACAAAATAATACACCACAGTAGACTTGAAGACAACCTAAAAAACATCCTGGATCATTCTTAATTGCATCTCAGTAATAATTTTATTATAGCCAAAATCGGGCAATATTCTGATTGTTGTTGACTGTCACTTAACGTCAAATTTAGAAAAACCCAGATTTTCCCACTGGGCGCTTCTCAACCAAGCGCCATAGCACACAGGGAGGGTCTCAGAATCCTCCTCTTGTTGTCCATGGTGTTGTAGAGGACACATATGTGATATTGGGGGACGTGTCTTGGTAAACTGACTGATAGTCTGATAGCCACGCTGTTTCACTTCCTGCCCGGCTGTCCAAATGCACCACGGCTCAAGTGAAAATAGACGTCCCTTGAGGAATTCAACCAATCACCGTGATTTTGGTGCGACTCGCAATTTTGACCAATCACCACAACTTTTTCGCAAATTTGACCAATAAACGGAGTCCCAGCAGTCCCACGTGCCAGACTTTGTATCAGTATGTGACTCTGTATGTGAACAGTTTGACGTCACACGTACGTGGCCAAATTCATTTCCTCGTTTGACGAGATGTGTGTGACTCGAACATCTCACATTTACCAATAATACGTACAGAGAAAAACCGTGCAAAACATTTCAGACCAGGAAAAACCGGAGATGAGATGTACAGGATGACCTAAATTGAGGACAGCTAAGCTCGTTATTGTAAGTGCAATGGCAAGTTAATCAAACCGTATGAACGTGTGTCCCAGGACGGGATAGGAAATTAACTAACAATGTAAAGATCAACAAGCCACTGACAGACATTTATATTTGATTCATTCAACAATATTAGTATTAAAGTCTTAAATCCACTAGTCATTTTCATATTATACCAAAATTTGCAGTTAGTTTTTGCAATTAGCCTTTTTGGTAAGGTTCATAGGAAAACTCAGTCTACATTAGTTTTATTATCCCCCAAAATGTTTCCTTTTTAGAACTATACAAAAAAATCACAACTTTTTTTCAACTTTCTGTCTCCCGCAACTTCATTGCAACATACATAACAAAAAACATTGGAACTTTTATTGCAGTTTTTTACAAAGCTCCGGCAACATCAGGCATTTTGGGCTGCAACAATCTCAAAAAAAGTCCACGGAATCCTGGAGGGACTGAATCGACCTCATGCCCGTTTCTGGGGTGGTGGAATATCAGGCATTGACTTGAATGGTGGCCAGACCACGGGCCCTCCGTAATGCAGCGCAGACGGGCGTGGTGGAAAATAGGGTGAGAACTGAATGACTGCATTTATTTAGAAGATCCTCCTCTTTCAAAGCAACTCATAATAAGTGCAGTCTCGCCACATTTTTTTCAGTTTTCAGCCTGTGACTCTGCTGTCCTGAATCAACACATTCTCATCAACTGCTTGATGCTATATCATACGAAAACGTATGCACAACAATTCATACAGTATATCCTAAGAAATGATGGTAAACGTTGACCAGACACGTAACAACCTGGCGACGTCACGTGCCAGTTAAGTTTAATGGTCAATACAGTTAAATTATGTTTGAATGTTCACTTTGAAAGGAACAGATTTTGGCCTTGATGATACATTACAGTAAGAGTGTTGCATTATGGGGTTTTTGTAACCTCTATTACCTCTGTCTGTTTAGTGTGAGGCATTTAGAGCCCGTAAAGAGTTTGGGACACCCAGTCTAACCTGCAGGAGTTAACAGCTTGTGTTATGTGTGTTTTGTTGCCACCAGCGTAATGACATCCTGATGTGTATGCAAAAACAAAGCATCTCCCAACATTAACACACAAATAGTTATCGCTTATCATGATAAAGAGCTCAAACTGTCGGAAACATGCTTAACTGTTAAAGAAAATCAGTCCGGCTGCAGAAATATAAACAGAAAACCCAGACAAACCAGAACCTGGCTCAGCAGTGCTTTCTATCAATCAAATACGCCTAAAGGCACATTCCTGGTATTCACTTCATCATAATCAAGATAATAGAAAAAATGCTTGTCACCGAGATAACTTCCAGACTTTTTTTTTTATTTTTATTTTTATTTAACCTTTATTTAACCAGGAAAGTCCCGTTGAGGTTAAAAACCTCTTTTTCAAGGGAGTCCTGGCCAAGAGGCTTAAAAACAATAATAATTTCAGTCTGAGAACTCTGTTTTATTTCCCAGTAGGAATGAACTAAATTGACCTTTCGGTCCTTTATTTCCAGACACCGACCTTTTTGTGTCTTCATTCACACTCAGGTAGTGTTTTTGTTTTATAAAAACACAATCAAAGAGTCTACAGCCAGAAGATACATTTCCAGGATAATTGCCTGACATGTCCCTTGCCTTCCGCTCTCTGTGTGTTGCTGTTCTCAAACTAGCGAGCTAAACCCTGAAAATGTCAAGTATGGAAGATTCAGATTCCTTTTATTGTCAATATAAAAGAATACAACAGAATTCCTTTGCACCAAGTGAGGATCTCAAGCAATACATAAGTAAAAAATAAAACAATAAAACTATATAAATAACATTTTTACATTCCACTTCCACGCACACACCAACACTCATACTATCAGCAGGTACACAGCCAACATATTCTGTAAATATATATATATATCTGTAGATACAATTTATTGTACAATCCCAGTTAGAACATTTGCATCCTGCAACAAGGCATGTCTGCTTAATTATTTCAGGTTGGGATTTTGAAGATTTACAAAGAATATGTTTAAGGTATTGCCTCTATATCCGGATTGCTGTGGATGACGTACACATGGTGATTAGAGCAAATGACGTTGACCATGTATCAGCTAATTCAAATAGCTCACGTTCCTGTATTGTGTGAACATTTAAATTCATTTAATATTGTACTTATGTTTTTCTTTTTTTTTAGAGGTGGAATTGTTCAACCAAAACAAGTTCCTTCCCGAGACTATTTCGCAGAGCCCGTAGCTTAGCGAGACGATTGTGATTGGAAGATAATGGTTTTATTACATTTATGATTAGATCAGTATTTATTGCTGCAGAAGTCGTTTGACATCAGGAACCAAAAGGTATGTCCACGACACTTTATCATGTGCAGGTAACACAGAGCAGCTCTTTGCTCTGTCGCCTGAAGCAGCTGCTGATCAGTTATCACATCAGCTCCCCAGGCAAAAAAACTAACAACAAAAATCTGGTAGGATTCAACATGTTGGAACTGCAACACCAGATGGATGTCATGCATTGCAGCTTGTTCTGTTAGTGAAAAACAGATGTTATCAAATTGATGCTTGATTTTTTGATGTTAGTATAAGGGAATTTGAGCTTCTGAGTCAGGTGTTTAAAGATGATTTAGCATCGCACTTCTATAACATTAGACTTATGACTTAAAAAAATAAATAAACGGATCTAAATCAATGCAGCAGAACCAGGGAGATTTCTGTTTTTTTTTTTTTGTTTTGTTTTTTATTCTACACACTCATCTTTGTCAAAACCTTGTTTCTACATTACCCAAAATGCAACTCGACAGGCAACAGCTTGTTGAGAGACAGCTATAATTGAATGAGACAGGCCTGAAATATAGGAATAAACAACCTGTTCTCGCTCTGAACTCGTAAAATACGGACGTTTGGACAGTAGCTGTCAGCTCATTACCGTCTGATGCAACAAAAAAGTTGCCCTTCGGCGTGTGTGTAGAGCGTACTAGGGAGAGCAGCATCTAGGAACGAGGAATAGAACCGTAATAAACAACCTGTTCTCGCTCTGAACTCGTAAAATACGGACGTTTGGACAGTAGCTTCAGCGTCTGATGCAACAAAAAGTTGCCCATCTTTTCCTTAACCTAACAGCGTCAAAAAGGAAGCCAATAGTCCCGTCAATAATAACAATATTTTACGAGATGGGAGTGAGAATGTGTTGGAATAAAAGTTACAGTGCAGTGTAAGAAATAAACAGATACTTTATTCATCATCAACAGAAAAGTCTTTACCTTTGACTTAAAAGAAGTGGTATTAAAACGGACCCACAGGTTTCTGTGAGTTTGTTCCAGATGTGTTGAGTATAAAAACTAAACACTGCTTCTCCCTGTTTATTCTGCCTCTGGGGACAGAAAGCAGACGTGTCCCGGATTGCCTGAGAGGTCTGGGGGGTTCGTAGAGTAGCAGTAGATCAGAAATAAACATTCAGTGCTTTATAAACCAACAGTGGTGTTGTGAAATCAATCATTTGAGGGATGGGAAGATAGTGTAAAGACATCTGAACTGGAGTGATGTCATCCACTTTCTTGGTCTTAGTGGATTAGGCTAGGTCTTAGAAAAGTTAGCAGGAGCAACAGAACTTCACCTGCTGCATCACCAATCATTTCTTTTAACAGTGAAATCAGAGGCTGACCAAAATACACACACACTCATGTTCCCTGGAAAGTTATTAGTAGTAAGCACTCAGTGGTGAGGACACAGACAAATGTGCGGTATGTATTCCTAGAAGGAGTGTGTGGTCTTATATAACCTCCGCCTGGCTGGGTGTTAGTACACTCAGTTTCCGTCTGAACCACAGGCAGCCCGTCTGCAGCCACAACTTAACACTTTGTACATTTGGAAGTAGAAGTCAGTGAATCAGGTTTCATGGGGATGGTAATGTTGTTGTTGG
This sequence comes from Etheostoma perlongum, assembly GCA_026937815.1. Classification (NCBI taxonomy): domain Eukaryota; kingdom Metazoa; phylum Chordata; class Actinopteri; order Perciformes; family Percidae; genus Etheostoma; species Etheostoma perlongum. The sequence goes on along the minus strand of CM049374.1, from coordinate 18,912,733 downwards.
TCTACCACTTGGTCCAGATGCAAAATATTGCAACAAATTATGGATAAAACGCCATCAAAGTTGGTACAGACATTTATGGCCACCATGAATCCTCCTAACTTTGGTGATCGCCTGACATTTTATCTTTTGCCAGGAGCAAGCTAGACTGTTCAATACTTTAGTTTATGAACACGAGTATGGCTATAGACAAGTATGCTGGTATTGGCCGATTCTTTAAAAAAAACAAATGTTCAATATGGACTGTTTTTATATAGTGCTTTCCTAGTCTTAACGACTACTCAAAGCGCTTTTACATAGTACATGAACCATTCACCATTCATACACTGTGGCCAAGGCACCACCTGTTCGTCAGATAAACATTCACACACATGGCAACTCAGGGTTCAGTGTTTTTCCCATGGACACTTCGACAAGAGGGCCACTGCAGCACTGAGCCACCCACTGACAACATTTGTTCACATCCAGCGCCATAAATCTTTCTTTCCACATTATCTGAGCATGGCAACTATGTGTGGTTAGGGGAAAACCATGGGTACAGTTATTAGATGGATAATATTAATGATATAATATAAGATGTCCAAATCATTTTGTTTGTTCATCGATTTTGTGTTGAGGTAAATGTCATCCTGTTAACTCCTGGAACCGGTAAGCTGGTGGAATTTGCAATTTGCCCAAAACAATTCTTTTTTCCAATGAGCACCAGATAACACCACTTTGCTCTCAGTTTGGATCATCCATCACTTCATTTTTGTGAAGGATGTATGGTTGAGAGTGAATGTGCATACATGTGAGTGAATGCGTCTGAATTGGGAAAATCAACCTTTGTTTTTTATCAATCAGAGCAAATTAGATTCTCTGTAAATTGAAGTGACAGTTGGTGCCTTGTAAAAAGAATGCAAATTAAGTTGTACCTGCAATATTAAACACACTTTTTTAAGTGTTTTACCTTACTAAATTCCAACAGAAAACACATTGAAACACCTCAAATATTTGGTTATTTAAAAATCAGATATTCCAATATATATATATATATATATATATATAAATCCAGAAATGCGCAACAAAACAAACAGATTTCCCTAACATTAGTTATCTGTAGTTATTTATGAGTTCTCACTAAAATAATATAATAATGATTTGTTTTATTGTCACAACAGAAAGAGGAACAGCAAAATGTTACGCTAAGAACAGAAAGACTCAACGCAATGCTCACAAAAAACGAAAGGATTTATTTGAGCTGAGAGAAGAGGGGAAGAGGGGAAGCAGACGCCAGGGACAGGGACGCAGAGAGGTGGAAGCTTGGGGTGTCTCGAGGGTAAGAATAATTGGGGGAGCGTGGGAGAGCCAGGAGCGAGTAGCCAATGGGAAGACACTGGAGCTGGGAGTGGAGACGGAGACAGGCTGAAGCAGGGTCCTACCATTAACAACACCTTAAAATTTATGATTGAAGGATTTCAATCATGTTATATTTTCAGGGGTAAATTAAGGATTAATTAAAGCTTTTTAAGGGATTGCTGTTTTATAGTGAATAAGGTAACTTTTTATAAAATTCAATATGGCTTGCAATGTAAGAGTGTAGCTGATAAATACTGAAGAAATATGTTGATGCTAACAAGGTGCTTTCAAAAATCACAAACTAAAAGGCTGAATGAGTTTGTGCTCTCTCTATTTGAGATACAAGTGAGTGCATCATGTGATGAAACTACTTTTTAAACCTCCACACAGACTGTCACCTCACACCCACTTCATTCTCTGAGTGAAACCTTCCTGTCGACACTTTAAATGTCTGGCAATCCCAACTTCAGCTGCGCAGCTGAAGGGGTTTTCTGAAAAGTGATCAAAAGTGAAAAACAACTGGACAAAAGTGTAAAACTTTCCACTAAAGTAACCTTTTCACTTCCAAATGTTTTCTGTTCTTTTTTTTCAAACGCTTCCAGTTATTGTTGATTACAGTTAATGACAGACTGGAGATAACTGATCTCACATTCTTGAAAGGAACATTTGAATAAGATTTGCATTCCTGTAAACTTTGTTCAGGGTGTGACCCAGCAAAAGACAGCACACTCTGAATACTAGAGGTTTAGCTTGAGACATTCTAAGGAAGCTGAAAAACAGCAATGCAGTAAAAACATTAATCAAGACTTTCTAGAACAACTTCCGTGTGTTTAAAGGTCCCATGACATGGTACTCTTTGGGTGCTTTTATATAGGCCTCAGTAATCCCTTAATACTGTATCTGAAGTCTCTTTTATATAGACCTTAGTGGTCCCCTAATACTGTATCTGAAGTCTCTTTTATCTAGACCTTAGTGGTCCCCTAATACTGTATCTGAAGTCTCTTTTATCTAGACCTTAGTGGTCCCCTAATACTGTATCTGAAGTCTCTTTTATATAGGCCTTAGTGGTCCCCTAATACTGTATCTGAAGTCTCTTTTATCTAGACCTTAGTGGTCCCCTAATACTGTATCTGAAGTCTCTTTTATATAGGCCTTAGTGGTCCCCTAATACTGTATCTGAAGTCTCTTTTATCTAGACCTTAGTGGTCCCCTAATACTGTATCTGAAGTCTCTTTTATATAGACCTTAGTGGTCTCCTAATACTGTATCTGAAGTCTCTTTATATAGGCCTTAGTAATCCCCTAATACTGTATCTGAAGTCTCTTTTATATAGACCTTAGTGGTCCCTAATACTGTATCTGAAGTCTCTTTTATATAGACCTTAGTGGTCCCCTAATACTGTATCTGAAGTCTCTTTTATATAGACCTTAGTGGTCCCCTAATACTGTATCTGAAGTCTCTGAAGTGGTCCCCTAATACTGTATCTGAAGTCTCTTTTTATCTAGACCTTAGTGGTCCCCTAATACTGTATCTGAAGTCTCTTTTATCTAGACCTTAGTGGTCCCCCTGTATCTGAAGTCTCTTTTATCTGACCTTAGTGGTCTGAACTGTATCTGAAGTCTTTTATATAGACCTTAGTGGTCCCCTAATACTGTATCTGAAGTCTCTTTTATCTAGACCTTAGTGGTCCCCTAATACTGTATCTGAAGTCTCTTTTATATAGACCTTAGTGGTCCCCTAATACTGTATCTGAAGTCTCTTTTATATAGACCTCAGTGGTCCCCTAATACTGTATTTGAAGTCTCTTTTATATAGACCTTAGTGGTCCCCTAATACTGTATCTGAAGACTCTTTTATATAGACCTTAATGGTCCCCTAATACTGTATATGAAGTCTCTTTTATGTAGACCTTAGACCTTAGATCGGCCCATCTGAGCTTTCATTTTCTCAAAGGCAGAGCAGGATACCCAGGGCTTACTTTACACCTATCACCATTTCTAGCCACTGGCGGACCATAGGCAGGCTGGGGGAACTCATATTAATGTTAAAAAACCTCATAAAGTGAAATTATTATGCCATGAGACCTTTAATGTTTGTGGGGGAACAAAAATATCTTTTAATTTTTCAAAGTCCCTCCTGCGTTCACACCTGGAGTGTGTGTGTATGTGTATGTGTGTATTATGAACTGCTACCTCCTCTGTCAGCTCTAGCCATTGAAAAGAAATAAGAATTACCAATTACAACAGCTGGCCAGTCTGATGTCATGTTGCCTGATCTCATTACTAATTATGAGCTCACGCTGTTGCGATGCTGATAGCCAGGCTCTCATTGGCTAGCTCAACAGCTCAGCTCATTGAAAATTAATGAGAACTGGCACAAATTGAGCAGAGTCTTCCTGCAGGCTTTCTATACCACTCTAGAATGGCTTGGAAGAAGGTAACCAAGGTAACTAAGTTACAGAGTCCATGGTTGAACTTCAGACATTACCACAAAGTAATGAAATATGTGTGGCAGGGCACCTTTAACTGAAAGTCTTATTTCACTTCTACTTTTTCAAATATGACTTTTTATTATTCTTTCATGTGATTGTTCAGGAGCAAACAACAAAATAAAGTTTTTTTGAGATACTGGCACTTTTATTTTGTAGAACTTCATTACAACATTTCAAAGAAATCCCTGACTCAACAGCTGCTTAAGTGACTTTGCAGATACATACTTAATTTGCAAAATACAAGATTGTCATATGATATGATTTGCTTCTAAGAAATATATGAAACGCTTTAATCATATCCTACAAAAACACATTATTTTATGTCCTCTTCATTCTTTACAGCGCAGATAAAATAAATAAAAATGTTTACATTATGTGTAAAGTTGGCACCATGAGAAACATGTTGTCTTCAATTTGAAGAATTTATTAAAAGTATGCATCACATACATACTTTGTACTTACACTTAATAACGCTGACATATCATCACTCCTTTACCTTGTAAGCAAAGAGTTGCTAATTTACAGATTCATCAGTCACAAACCAACATTGCAGTATAATTTATTTGCAGTCTTGTTTGTGTCCACCTGGTGGATTTAAGTCCAATATTCTCTCTTTTAGCTCTGTTTTTGGTCTCCACCAACTCCTGCGGGAAATATCTGACTTCTTAGCTGCAAAATGCTCTGGAATGTACACCAGCTAGTCTTGAACTGTGTATGCCTGCTGTTTGCAGCTGAGCAGTGTACTGTGGGAAAGCTTTTTTTATTATTATTACTAAAAAACAGCTGCCTGCTGCGGCTGAAAATGCGACCATTAGAGCAGTGAGGGCAAAAGGGTTCACAATAAATTGCAAACAAAGGTGATGATTCTCTGTCACAATCAGTGTTTCGCAATGTCATTTGATACATTGTTATAATACAGAAATGTAGTGGCTTTAACGGTTAACAATGCTTTGAGGTTTTGAAGCTCTCAGTGAAAACCCTGCATAAGGCAAATTTTTATAAAATTCAAAGAAACTGATTTATGAGAGTTGTGAATGAAACCCAAACCATGTTTTAACATATGGTTGTCAAAACAACACAAGATGTGGGCAGATCACAGAATTTCCGTTCAGTAAGACAAATGAATAAGTATACGAGTATAAGAGTGTAGCTGACAAATACTGCAGAAATACGTTGATGGTAAATAGTTGGTTTCAAAATTCCTAAAAATAAAGGCAGGCTGAATGAGTTTGTGCTCTCTCTGTTTGACTTACAAGTGCATTGTCAAGTGGTGAAACTACCTTTTAAACCTCCACACCGACCGTCACCTCACACCCACTTTATCCTCTGATAAAAACCCTGCGTGAAACCTAATCTGGGTCCTTACAGTAACCCCTCAGTGATGTCAAAATAGGTCCAGTGGCTGCCAGAAAAAAAAACATAAAAGAATTTCTGGGATTTACGCAAGAAGGTTGGTATTCAAATTCCCTGGATCAATATTTGAATGGAATTTGCATGTGAATGGAGATCAACCTGAGGCCTGCTTTTTTCTTTTCTTTTTTGCATCTAAGCCATGAGGCAACCGAGACGTTAGAGAGCATTCCTGTCAGGACACGGCTTATCTCTGGTATTGTCTATCTCTGGTATCACCTATCTGCTGATGGTGTTGACAGGAGGTGTGGGCTGCGGGCGAGGGCGGGGGGGTCTACTATTTACACAGTCGTCTGTTCACTTAAACCAGTTCACAATCAGAGCAGAAATCATGGTCATCACTACTGTTCTGCACACCTACTTTAAATGTACAGGAAGTGATGCAGAAGCATACATAAATCACAGTGTACTTCAACAATAGAAAGTTAGTTTAAAAAGTCTTTGTAAAATCTTTTCAGATACTTTCTGTGTACACTGGTTTGCTTGAATGAATGATTATATACTATATATAACTGTTTGTAGGTCTGTTATTCCTGATCCATTTGACTTTTTATGCAAGAGCAGTAATGTATTTTCTGGTGTGTCCACTTTGTCTCAACCTTTCTCATGTTGTGATGTGCTATGTTTCCCATCAGGATTTTTGCCCCGACCTGAAATAATAGAGCGCAAGGGGAAATATACATTATAGGTTCTGTTTCAGAAGCAAGAAACCCACAATTAAAAGTTCAAATTGACACTTGGAAAAAATTATACTACAGTCATATCAAGATATGATAAGATGTTTAAAATGTATTCATTTTTTCTTATATTTTTTCTTTTGTTCTTAGTTTAACAAACATCCATTTCCCATAAGCCTAAAGCTGTGTTTTAGTTTTTAAATGTCATCAGCTTGAAAAACATGACGAGGTATGAGTAGGGTATAAAGGATTTCTTTCAGACAGCAGAGACTACAGCTCTAAAGTTGGAAAGATCACATTAGAAGAAAGCGTTGGCGGATGAAAGAAGTAATGGACTGCACTTATATAGTGCTTTCATGGGCATATAGCTTTGCAATATACAGTATGTCTCATTCAGTCAGACTCACACACCAATAGTGAGAGAGCTGTCCTATAAGGCCTTGCACCAATAGACCAGCAAACATTTTGGCTTGTCATTTCATGAAAAGCATATGTGTGATTGATACAATTAAATACAACTGCATCACATTTGGGTGAGCTACTTTCTGAGTTATTGCATAATGCATGGTGCATGGTGGCGCACTGGGACCCTTAATGGCTTTTCCTGCTACGACAAGTCAAAGTGTCTGCCGTGAAAAAGGCCTTTTGAGTTACAGAAGCTATTGGAACAGCAACTAGCTTTAACCATCAGTCTTACTTGAAATAATATGTATGAACTTAAGTTAAAGACAGGGTTGGTAACTTTGTCCAATTTACACTCCGACAGCAATAAATAACTTATGGGCTCTTAAAAAGAAGCAAAAAAGATCTGTCACCTGTAGCTGCTTTAGTCCTGTAAAAACGCCCACCAATCACTGTGTTTGCGGCCCGCATGGAAAGAAGTTACTGCACAGCTACTGGAGAGTAGAGGAGAAAACTCAGCAAAAGCGGCCGCGGTTGAATAGGACATAAAGTATTTTTGATGATTGAAACTGCGGCCCTTTCTGCCCTCTGCTCTGAAACAGCGATCCAGCTCTGCTCGTGCCCCGAGGGAGGGGGGAGGGGTTAGACGGAGCTGCTACTTTCAAATCTAGCTAGGATTTCAACATTACCAACCCTCCCTTAAATGTGCATGAGATGAATGACTTCTGTACTTCCAGAATCTTGTGACTCCTCCATGATTTACCCAAAATGAACTGCGTTTCTCTCTCCTGTTTTATTTTGGAACGAATTGCATTAAAGTTAAAGCATTGCAGTTTAGAAAAAAGGTATTACAATTGTTTAAATAATTCACAAACCTTTTAAAGCATTGGGGAGTTTTGTTTCCTGTTATTTTAGGAGATAAAGTCCAATTTGTTGACACATAACTAGCCAGGAAATTAATTGGATGCACTTTTGTATTGTTTTATTGTCTTTGTATTGTATTGTATTGTATTACTTTTTCCCTGCCACAAACCAGATGGTGGAATTTAAAAGATTGTAAAGTGATGCTAACATCTCATTTTCTAAAATGAACCCCTCTTTATTGCTCTCATGTATTGAAGCATGTAACAGTTAAAATTGCTCTTAATTGTTATTTTAAAAGGGTTTAACTTTGTCAACCAGCATTGTTTGAATTTGAAATATTGACCGACCAATCAGTCACCACTCCCACACTCTGAGAGGAATCCGTTTGGTTGACAGATGAAGTAGGACATACAGGCTGTGTAACAGCTTTGAAAGAGACCACCATGACTTTCAGAATACATTTTCTCCAGTTTTAACTCAGACAAACGTTGTCAATGATTAAACTCAGTCCACCGACACGCAGTCACTTTCTGACTCGGCCCATCGACTCTCTGCTCATTCTGAAACACATAATGACTAAAACACACAAAGAGGTGCAGCAGCTGCTTCCAGCAAAACAGTAAAACAAAACTAAAGAGAATCACCATTAACCTCTGCTTCCCATTCACAGAGGTATTTATGGTAGTACACCAAATGAAGAGCAAGTACGTCGTAGAAAGACACGCTTTTATCTCCAAGTCATTGACTTTATTAGGTACAATTCGGCAATCATTTTAAGTCAATAGTTGGGATATTTTTAAGTGGGGCTGTATGAGGTACTTATCCATAGTCAGTGTATTACTAGTCCATATCCTTGACGTCCCACTTCCTGGATCTGGATTGCTCCAGTGGTGTAGGAGATTCCGCCGGATGCATGTATTTTCCGTGATATGCCGTGGTATGCCCAATTTGGAGACGCAGGCAGGAGTACCTTTTAGGTTCCCATCCACAGCTTAGTTTCAATGTTGATGCTCCTGGCTTCTTCTTGTAAAACTACATTTTAATTTTTAAGGCAAAAACAATCTCCGTCCACACAAGAGCTTTAGCTCCAGTAGCCAAACTAATCTCTGTGCAAATTAACACGTCTCACAACGCATATCACATGACCATTCGAATACAGTGGGCATGTGTGTGCCAGTGTAAACAGGAAGCAGATTGTCTGATGTTATTCCACGGTTGAAAATCAGAATCAGAATCACATAAGAGTTTATTATTATTGAGTTTATGGCTGACTGCTGAGCGGAAGAAGCTGTTTTTCAATGGTTCAAATCATGGATGTATAGGCTGAAATTAAAGAAAATACTCGGGAGAAAGAACAGCAATAGAAAAAGTAAGAGCAGGGATTTATCTGTTGGACCGACGGTGAACTGAAACTGTTCCTGAAAGGTACATAGGCCTACTTAACCGATAAGACTTACTGACGTGCTTTGTTCTTTCCAAAGGTCTCTATTTGTGCCCATCCAGACTATATAACGCGACCCCAGAGTTTTCAGACCAAAACATGGGCAGCAGTGTTTCCATGTGTGTCAAAGCCACAGTGCCCAGCTGTTATTGTAAATTAATGAGCCTTTTTTTTAATAAGTTCTTTTTAAAGATCTTCAGCAGGAAACTATTGGCTTGGGACTGAGAGCCACAGATTGATGTAGAAAGTACTGAGGGTTAAAAAAGTACGGAGCATTGTTGCTTTTGGTCTTTTCTTGGGATCTCTTGACAATAAGAAAAGATCTCCTGCAATAAACCTAACAGTGTAAACAATGACAACCCATTGCAATTACCTTTACAGTAACTCAAATACAACTTTACTGCACGTTTTTATTTCAGAACAGTACAGAGGCATTTGGACAGTACTTTCATATTCCATCACAATGACCTATCCTTTTCTCATTATCTTCATCCCATTTTACATTTTCCATCAGCAAATTCTTTCTTTTCTTTCTTTTTTGTGTCTGAAAACCTGCTCATTAAAACAAGTCTGAACTATATTAATTGTGCTTTGCTTGGTTTCCTCTTTGAATGGTTTTTCAAAGCACATAAATACAAGGATAAGTGCTGATGTTGGGATGTGAAACACCTGCTTTCTGAAGGAATATCTTTAGTTTTTTGGTAAAATGCCTGCAGCGGTGCCAAACAAAAGGTCAGAGACATGGGTATTGTATTAGTTAATGTCATAATTGTGTCTGAGCCAGCAGAGGTCAGAGGAATAAAAGTAAAAGTGTATTTCCTGACATCCGGACACTGTGAAACCTTTATGCTCAGTCTGAGTACTTTCAGGTCCCAGTTTTAATAGTGACCATGAGTCAAGGGAAATTCGCATTTACTTTCTGAATGACTGAGCCCTTCACACTTGTCAAGATAGCGGTATCAGTGTCGGTTAGACAAAGCGTATCCGCTGTAGCGGTGAGTCACTGAATTGTAAACTAGGCTACACCAGGAAATGTTCTGAGAGAGACTGATAAAAAAGGTAAGTTGAAGACATGAACACACACAAATGCAGTGGTACACACACACACACACACACACACACACACACACACACACACATATACACCTTAATTGCTGTGCTGCTACTTGTTACAACAAGTTGAAAAATGTATTATTGGTCAGATGTTAAATTCAATTGAGCCATTAAAGAAACATGTATAAAATGCTTTAGTTACTAGTTAAAATTCTTGGCCCATATTTCCATCATCCTGATATTCAGCAGCTACATCGGAACACCCAAAACTGTGGTCGTTAATTACGGTTCAGAGATTGATAAAAACATAATGACATATCTTCCCCCACATCACCAGACACTCTAAAATATGTATATACAGAAAGTCTGTTTGCATACAACAGTGCCAACGTCCTGTTTTGCCAAGAGAAGATCCAAATATGAGGCAGACAGAACACATATCTGTCCATGTCACAGATCATATCTGCTATGCATTTTAGTCCTGTGGCTGAACATGCAGCAATGTGCAAAACAAAACCACAAGACATTAGAAAAAAGAAAACCATAGAGCTGCTGATCACAATGTAGTTTTTAGCATAAACTAAGACTCAATCACAACAAAAAGAACTTTATTGCATAGTGAGGTTCTACCTTCTTCACTAGGCAATGTGCTACCTACAGTTTACTGTATGTCACTGAATTGAACATGAAATGCTGCAATATGTTAATGAGAATGGAAATTGGAAGTCAGTGCTGTAAATCAATGCATTTTTAGAATAAGCAGAATGTATCACACAACAGTCTAATTTATAATTATTTTGTGTTGTGTTATGTAAATGTAACCAAAATTAAAAAGCAAAGGCACTAATATTATAAGAATATAGTGTCAAATATCTGTATAGCTATATCTATTATATGTCTATTTCCTTAACCCTTATCCCCTCTTACTAACACAGAACACAGGTGTGATGTTGTTTGTGGTTTCCTGTGTTCATTCTCTCAACTCCTCCCTTCATGTAAATATCTCTTGCCGGCAATATTTTCTAAATATGGCATGGGGCGTTTGTTTTCTTTTCTGTGGTCCATCCATCCATCTTCATCCGCTTATCCGGTATTGGGTTGCGGGGGCAGCAGTTCCAGTAGAGGACCCCAAACTTCCCTTTCTGGGGTTTCTTTCTCAAATTAGGAAGGAACATATTGACTCAGGAACATGTACATGTTATGGTAAACTGTTTTGAGAATTTGACTAAATACAAAATAATTTACAGTGTAATTTTTACACATTTTATTTATTGTAGCCGTTCTTGGACGGTTTCCCGCTGATGGGCATCAACTACATTCCAGCGTACAGTTAAAAAGCTTTGATCATGATCAGTGTCTTGGAAATGAATAATAAAATCAAAACATAAGAAAATACTTCCTAATTGGTGAATCTGAAATCTGAAAGAACCGCCATGATGTATGGAGTCTCACAAGGAGCAATTCTTGGGCCCCTCCCATTCTACTTTTACATGCTTCCTTGTGGTAAGATTCTCCAAGTTTATTGGGTTGCTTGTCAAAGCTATGCAGATGACACCCTGCTCTATCTGATGCTTTTACCAAATGATTATGGTCCTTTAGATTCGCAATGTCTCTGAAAAAAGTCAAGAATTGGATGCAAAAACAATTTCTTCAATTAAACAAAACAAGACAAAAATAGTTATCTTCTGCAATTAAAAACGGAAGTACTTCACTTGATCCTAGAGGACTGAGAAACCATATCACACCCATGTCAAGAACCATGATTTAAACATCAACTAAGATTTAAATATCAGTGGCCACATTAAAGCTGTAATGAAATCATTAATCTGGCATTTTAAAAATTTCTTATAGGGTATAATATTGGTATATTCCCAATAAGACCATTAGACAATTACAACTTATCCTTCCATTTGAACACTAACAAAATCCCAGAAAAAAGAAAATATTTCTTCAATTCCCAGCAATAGCTTCTGGTTAAACTTATGGCCCTACTTATTGGTCCAAAATATATTTCAGATATGTTATATATAGATATATTGTAAGAACAAGCCGGGTTAGTGGTGCCCAGAGTTTAATCCAAGTGTGGTGAAATTATTAAAACTATGCATCTTTATAAAAAGGTGTCTGTATTTTCATTTTTCTCGTTGTGAGAAAACATTCATTGTGCCTGTTAAGTATTTTGACTGACCTCTGTGTATGATAAGATGCTATATAAGTAACCTTGCTTGCATTTTACTAGGGGGGGAGGGAATGTCGCTTCAAAAAACCCCAAACTTGAAACAATGAAAAACATGCAGATGAGGAAGTGGGTGTTTTGCAGAACAGATGTGTGTAGTCAAAGCATGAAATATTTTTAACTGTTAATCTATCTGATCAGCAGCCAAGAAATGCAACATTTGAGGGTATGTAGTAAACTTAGAGTAATGTTTCTATAAATAGCACAATAAGTTCTTGTGAGATAGGATTGATATAACCAGATATGGATCAGATATCATTTGATCTGCTGTTAGGTATTCACTGGATCTAACATTTCCTGTCACAGTAAGATAAATATCTTAAACACCCAAATGACTTGTATGCTTGACGCCAACACAAAATAATTTATTAATTTCATGACTTAGAACTTTTACTTAAGGATGATCTAGTTCAGAGTTTCTTATCAGGTCAATTTCTTGGTTTTCACAATGAGCATTATAAATGGATCTAGGTTTATTTCCTGTTGCAGTGTTTGCTGCATTGATATGTTATGAGGAAAAGGATACTGTGTTGCAAAATTCAAGTTCATTCAAGTTTGCAAAATTCAAATTTATTCAAGTTGTTCACTGGATTCATATGCATATTGGACCCAACATGTATCGTATCAATGCAATTCTTATGAAATGGTTTATAGTCACAAGCAGAATAATTAATATTCACATGAAATGTTTCATATAGTCACTCATTAAAAGAACTATTAAAATGATTTGCTAGAAACATTGGAACAACCCTTGGAACAACATGATGACCATTTAACTGGGACATCACTGCTTCACTAACATACTCCCCCATTAACTTTAACATTTACTGGGATGATAATGTAACGATGAAGATTTGTCTCATTTGACTGGGTGTTTCTGGAAGGTTGCTACCGATTTATCTACCAAGTACGGTAGCTGAAATGTCACTCAACGGATAAAAATAACTTCAGTTATTGAGGTTTGCAGAGGCCAGAGGTGTTTCCAGTACGGGGGTGTTTGAGAAGAAAGTGAAAGTGTGTGTTGAGTCATCAGAGGGAGTGCGTGTGTGTGTGTATGTGTGTGTGTGTGTGTCTGTGTGTGTGTGGTGATAAAAGCAAAGCGGTCACTCAGGACAGTGAGTATTGCAGGGGGAGATTAAATTGGCACACAGTTCTTCAATTGAACCATCTGTCAATAAACTGTATAAAAAGATTTTCTAAAAGTGGAACAAAAGCAGTTTATTGACAAAGCAACATCCAGGAAAAAACAAAGACAAACAGGAAGGATTTGTGTGTTTAAGTGGAATTAAAAGATTTATTCTTATGCTTTTTGTTTTACAATTTAGATGAAATCATCAAAACTGTATTCAAACCACCAGCTGTTTCTCTTGTTGCAGGTAAAAGCCCATCTGCCTGCGTACAGCAGAAAATGAGCGGTTATTATCACTTTTCAAAAAGAGAAAAGATAATCCTCCTTAATGATAAATCCAATTCAATGACAATGGCCGCAGAGGCCTTTATGACCCTCCCATCTCCCACCCTCTGCTCTGCATTGTGTATTTGCCCCTGCACCTCTGAGTTCCCATCAAATGCTGAGCACACAGCGAACTTCACATGGCAGCTTCATTGTTTAAAGTGCCCATATTATGAAAAGTTTTGGGGTGTTATTTTGTGTCTCTGGTGCTTTCACACATACAAACTTAGGGGGAAAACTATCCATGCTGTTTTGAGTGAGACACAGGTTTTCTGAATGTCCTCTGCCTTCAGTCTCTGGGATAGCTGTTCAAAATCTACACGGCTTTCTACGTTACTAGCTGAGACTGCTCTCAGATTACACGGCCTCTGTGTTTTTCTTTTATTATCTGCATTAGTATAGGTGCATTTCATACCCTCAGCTACCCAAAAGACAGTTTGAAATCTGATTTGAGCGACCGGAGCGTTGGAACTAAGACGCATCTGTAAAAATTTGTTTGGAATTGCATTTCAAACCTCCTCCAAATGTAATTTGGATCGTTTTTTGCTGTCCAGACTTTCTAAAAATCAATATTTTTAAAATCTTGAATAGCCAAAAACAGATTTGGCCTGTCAATCTGAAAAAGGCCAACATGATAAAACAATCAGATTGAACAAAACTGAAGATATTTATTCAAACATTCAGGGCATTTTTCCCAAAAACCACTGGATGTTCTATTTTAGTTTTTCTTTTTCTGCAGTACTCACCACTCGGACACCCCTAACTATCAGTGCCAGGAATTAAACCAGCAACTTAAGGGTGAATGATCAGTCTGTGGTAATTCGGCTCCGCCCACTGACATTACAGAGACCAATGAGAATACAGAATTTCTGCCCCAAGACAAAACCTGAAATATGGTGATATTAATCTAAAACACACATGCACGTACTGTACGTGCACAGGAACATGCACAGTAGGGTAATGACGTTGGAGGGGCTCCACAGAACAGAAGTGGGCACCAAAGACGACTTAAACCCAGTGGACCAAAACACACACACACACACACACACACACTTCATCTAATTCTATATGCTTCACCACATACACCCACACTGACTGTCCATGAGTGCTCAGAGTTAGGGAAAGTTCCTCTTGTGTGTTTTCAAGCCTGTTGGGCTCATTCAGTGACTCACAGACTTAGTAAAGAAAACCACACACTGTCAGTTCAGGATTGACTCGGGTTTTTCGGTTTCAGCTCACAGGCTCGCTACTTAAAGATGGAGAAAATGACGAATGAGTGGTCTCCCCAAGGTCTGCAGAGGAGGCTAACCCCTCCATGTTTACAGGAGACTGACTGATGGCCCACAGCTAAGGTTAAATTGTTTCTGAAGTGGGTTTTTTAGGTGTTAACCTCCATTTATTTCCATATAAATGACCTTTCAGTTTGTATATTTTTAGTAGGTGATGTTTACAGCAAACCCAGAAGGCAGCAACAAGCAACTTTTATGTAAACTGTATCTACAGCAATCTTGCATGATGCAGTTTCAATTTGTGTACAGAGAGCTTCACTTGAAATAAACAGGACTGTAAGGAAACCAACTAATCAATTTCTACTGCTACAAAAACTGGAAAGAATGAAAAACGGAGGAGAATAGTGCTGAACATAAATACATTAAAGGCTATAGCTCAGGGCTCAGATGGCAGAGTGGGCAGTTAATCGTAGGTTTGGTGGTTTGTTGTGGAAGGGTCCTTCAACAAGACGCTAAACAACAAAATCCCTCTCCATGGGAAAAAATGTAAGTCACTTTGGACATTTAAGGCTGCCAATAAATTGGAATGAATAGACAACCACAATATGTAGGGGAAATATATTTTCAGAAAGAAATCCAACAGTCATCTCGACACACGTTAAGCATCTGTGGTCGACAATTGTCTGTAAAGTTGAGCCCAAATAGTCAATTATACAACGTTCCGATGGAAAGAGCCTGATTTGACTGCCAGTATCACAGTCAAATGGTGATGAAAAGCCCAGTGCAGACCAAAGATTCTGGGCAAGACAAGGGTAAACTTTCAGCTACTTGCAACGCAACGATCTGCAACATTCTGAAACCTTCCAGTTTACACCAATGAGACAAGATGGTACATCATCTTCGCAGCACAACTACTCTTTGTTGCCTAACATCCGACTTTAAGGCTTTTTTTGTAGCTGGATGTCATTTGTTGCATCTAAATATGGATGTAGATAACATTAGTGATCATGAGATACTCTGCTGAAGCTGCATTCTAGCGATGAAATGGTGAAAACAACGGTTTATGTCTCTGATTCACCGTTTTGTTTGAACAACGCTCACTCCGTTCACTCATTCTCTAGTTTGCTTGACCATAGACTGTTGCCGCTGCAAACCTATCCCTAGCCTAAAAAACTAGACGCACCCTAGCGGCAGCAAATGCAATTTGCAGCCAGGGTCAGTCTAGCAACTCTCCTTTGGCTTGTGAGCTGGAAAACCAAGCTCACAGTCTCAGTCAGGCCAATCACATTGTGTATAGAGTCGGTGATAGAGGAGGCAGGGGATGGCTGTGAGCTAAACCTGTTAAAGTAACAGTTCAGCTTGTTTGCTCTCTCACGGCTGCCTGCTGTTTGTCTTCTCCCCCCCCCCCCCCCCACACACACACACACACACACACACCCGGTGATCTCTTTCATCCCTGTCCACACCTCCCTCATATTCTTCTGTTGGAGACTGGCCTCCAGCTTCCTCCTGCAGGATTTTTTACACTCCCTCAGTTTATCCCGTAGATTCTGCTGTACTTCCCTTAGCTCCTGTCTGTCCCATGACCACGGCTTGTGAATTGGTGATGTTCTCACACAATTTTACGTATTCTGTGATGCAGTCTGTCATGTAATGGATGTCCTCCCCATGTGGCACACACTTGGTTGTAGCAGTATCCTACTGCGTGCAGAGGGAATTTGAAAGACAACCGTTTATCCCGCCCCTCGGATTTAGCCCTGCCAATGGTGAGTTCCCAGACCCAACATCTGGATGTGGGTCTGGCTTGTCAGGCTAGACTTGACAGTTCTGATTGACTATGAAAATTCTTAGTAGGGGACACACCTTTGTCAGTTTTATAATTTTAAATATAAGAGCAATTTGTCCATCACTGCTCTGGTTGGTAAGTTCAGCCTGTTGAGTCAGTGACAGACAGCTGCTCTCTGATTGGCTGTTCAACTGGTAAAACCGTAATTCTCTCATTTTTCACTTTCACATCTTTTCTTTTTCCACAGGCAACTCATAACAGCTGAGCAAAACTTTACAGATACACTTTTTTTTAGATAAACGTTTAATTTGTATTTTAACATGTTTATGTCACCTGTCTGATAAACGCCCACATTTTTCAAACTCTACACCTTCAGCTTGTAACCCGGGCTTTTTGTTATAAATGTGTGGTTTCCAAATCCAAATCTAGAAAACCAAGTGATGCCACTTGAGTCATAAAAGTCAAAAATACCTCCTCCAGAACCACCAAAGTTGTTTTGTCGTTTCACAGGCTGATTCCACATGACTAGTAATCTGACTTTGATGTGTAAAAATCATGGGAGTCCCTTTTTAAGACGTACCTATCTTGTTTTCTCGGCCACGTTGACACTTAACGGGGTTTATGTTGGGGATTTCAAAAGTGAACATGTGCATAATGAAGAGGCAGAGCAGAGCAGAAGGAGGAAGGGAAACATCATCAGGCGTAGCAGTGTTTCCTTTTAAAAAAAGTACAGAGTAAGAAAAGTCACGACAGAGATCGATATAAGGAATGATATTATAAATCTGGTCACTGAAGTAAATTGTGGTTTTTCAGCCCTCTGAAGTGTAGTAACATGTTGTAGCTGCTGGCATGTGTGCTTCAGGAGGTGTTGCAGTTGAGAGTGTTCAGACTTAGTCCAGTAGCAGGTCTGTGTCCCAGTTTGAGCCCAGAGCCGTAGTTTGAGAAACTGCTGCAGGACAGTTTGTAAGTTTGAGGTTTGAAGGTGAGAAGAAAAAGAAACGGTTTACGTAGTTTCTGTATGAATGGACACAAAGGTGTGTGTGTGTGTGTGTGTGTGTGGTTACTACATGAAGAAAATTCAGCAAAACCTTTCTTGATCTGTGTTGGGAACTCTAGGAGCCTGTGGGTGTGAATGAGTTTGTATTAGTCCTGTGATAGACTGGGGGCCCAGGGCTTGCTGGGAAATTCTTCAGACCATGAGGCCCCTGAGCACAGTAGGTGGTCTATAGAAAATATCTGAATGGATAGAAAACTAGAAATGCTAAAACTTCAAAACGCTGGAAATTTGCACAAAGTGGTAAACTGCAGATGGGACTGATAAAACCAGTCAAGAATAAAAAATAAGTACAAATATTAAAATGAGTGCATGAAGTTTGCTTTTTATTTAAGTTTCTAGATTTGTGTCTCTTTCTATAGTGTTTCTTGAGTTATAATTTGAGCAACTCACTATAGCTGGCGGTCTTTCTGGTCGCCGTCCATCTACCAAGTCAAAAATAGTCGAGGGAGAAGCGTAAAGAGGAAAAGCTCCTAAAGCTTAGTTCCATATAAATGCACGGATAATTTGTTATTTTGTCATTAGTGAAAAACAATATTGACCTTGCAGTTGAAAAAGAAGCCTCGTATACGAATGATATTTCCTCCTATGGAGTCTTTTCATCCGCATTTGGAGATTGATTCTTTTGATTGACAAGATGGCGGCGAGCAGAAACACCAACTGCTAGAATAGAATAGAATGCCTTTATTGTCATTATACACAAGTGCAGTACCTGTGCAACGAGATTCAAGCAACCCCTTTACAGTGTCAACACAAACTATAAAATTATAAAATATGAAAATATAAAGTATAGGAGAAAAAAAGAGGGGGGGGGGCCTGGTTTACAGTCCTGAGAGCAACTACTGTATATACATATATAAAATAGCTTTATGCTATATACATTATGCAAAAAGGAGTTAAGTAGTATTAACAAATAAATATTGCACTGTATGAATTTGCACAGAACTCTGTGGCTGTGGAGTGAAGTCAGTGCATTGAGTGGTTATGGCTTTTGGGAAAAAAGAAGAAAAAAACTGTTCTTGAGTTACAGTGAGCTACAGTGAGCTGTTCAAAACTTTTTTTATCTGTGTACACCATCAATGTTCTCCATGCTGAGCCCATGTGGAGAGCCCCTGGTGATACTTGGAGCAAAGTCTCATGTTGTGTCGAGCCTTCTTAGTGTTTTAAAAAAGGGATTTTGATGCTATCATAGTAGTGCCCCTAGCTCTCCCATTCAAAAGGCCATTTGACCAAAGACAAGAATACGTTAAATCTTAAAAGTGGCGTTTCCGGCCTAATTTTGGGTTTATCAGAATCAGAATCAGAAATACTTTATTGATTGATATTGAAATTCTGTGTTACCGTTGCACACATTGCACAAAATGCAAAAGTAATATGAATAAAGCTAGTGGTATATAGAGAAGCATATGAATATCAGAGTAAAAATATAAAAAATAAATGAAATATAAGGAGTGTGGATATGTATGATATTCACATAGTTAAAGGAATTGTTATTATAATTGTTTATAAAAGTTTGACTCGGGTACATTCACAAAAAGACCCTCGGTTGCATTACGCTCTAAGTAAAAAACACTGTACAGCAATATCCTTTATACAGTTATGTTTTTTTTTTTTTTTTGCATCTTCAGACAGCGGCTATATACTGCTTGTAATAATGGAAATGGTCACCAGCTACCTTTCTAGTGTTTTCCTACTTTAGTTGAATTTTTTTTAATTGGAGTTTGTATCTTTTGATAAATGTTCTTGACCTACAGCAGCACTATTAAAGGTTCCCTGCCACACAAAATCGTTTTGATTTGCCTTTTTTGAAATCTGTTAGATCCATATGTGTGTGTGTGTTATGTGGTGAATGTGAAAATGAACTGCTACCTTCTCTGTCAGTTCTAGTCACGGAAGAGAAATAAGAGGAGAAATCAGACCAATCACAACAGCTGGTCAGTCTGACGTCATGTTGCCTGAGCTCATTACTATTCATGAGCTTGCCCAGTTGTGCTGGGTAAAGGATGCTGATAGCCAGGCTCTCATTGGCTAGCTGTTAGCCAATCAGAGTCAAGCAGCTTAGCTCATTGAATATTAATGAGAACTGGCACAAATGGAGCTGAGTCTTCCTGCAGGCTTTCTATACCACACTAGAATGGCTTGGAACAAGGTAACCAAGGTAACCCAAGTTACAGAGTCCATGATAGAACTTCAGACATTACCCCAAAGTAATGAAATACGTGTGGCAGGGCACCTATAACATACTTCATCATCGGTTTTTTTATGTTTCTTTTCCACCAGCAGCCTGATGTGTTTTCTCACAGGCTTTTCACAAGGCTTTCTTGACAGACAGAGGGATTTTCTTTTCATATGAAAACAGACATGGGTATTTACCCCTGTATTGAACTCAATCCTTACACATTATTATTGCTTATGCATGAGGAAATTCAATTTGACAAGTGTAAATAACCCCTGGGAGCACTGAACCCCCAGCCCTCTACAGTGTGTTTGGAGTAATCAGTCATCAACAGGCAGGCCGAGGGATGCATGCTGTTTTATTTTGGGCCATTTGCTTGGCTTCTGAGAGGGCTCTTGTTGTTCTTAACCCCTTGAGATGTAGCATCTGGTTTTCAAGTGGGTCCTTAGCGACATAAATATACAGTACAATCGCAATTAGACACAGCAGTTAACAAACAAAGGCAGAGATAAAAGAAAAAGGGAAAAAAAAGGATCAGGTAATCTTATTTTAAGTTTGAGGGAGCGCAAGGATTAAACTGGATATTGGTACTAATACTGGAAGAGGTGGTGACAGCGTGTTGTGTGCATGTTGTTGAAGAGGTGTGGAGAGATGAATGAATGGTTAAAGGTAGGTTATTTCAATCCGAGGGAGCTTTAAACATATAGGCTTCCATAGCTGTAGAGGCAGAGAACGCAGGAACAGGGGGGGTAAAGAGCTGTGGAGAGTGTCTCGAGTGATAGTTAGAGGAAAAGGGTACCATAAGCTATTTCAGCAGACAGATCCTATGAAATGGTGTATGTATGACACGCCAATTCGTATGCCATTACTGCGTGTTTTTAAGACTTTTTAGCGTGTATATCAACGTCGTTTGGCCTCCATTGACTTACATTGACTTACATCCCTTACCCTGCCATGGCATGTGAATAAAATCCGGGGGCGGGGGGGTTGGATGGGTAAATCACAGGACTTAAACCCCTTGAGACTGGGGATCGCGTCCCGCGTGTCACGGTTCCTTAACTCAACTTTCTTTTGGCGATAACACGCCACGTGGCGTGTACATTTATGTCCGCTGTATACAGCATAGACATGCACACGGATAGCTCAAAATGCGTACAGATGACACGCCACCTACACGCAGCACTGTAAAAGCCGCAGTATCCAATGGTGCATAACAAACTTACAGGCAATGGGATGGCATTGTGACAACGAGAGGGCGGTCAACAAGGAAACTATCGAGTCCCTCTTACATTTTAATTCCCAGGAAATAAATGCCCATATTCTTGAAATGATAGCTTTGACACCTGGAGGGATCATCCAAACCGCTCAGTCACTTTAGTGGTGGTGTAAAAGTCTGCTGAACCAATTCACAGCTTACTGTCGGAACATTTGTCACTTGCGCAGCTGTTAGATGAAGGAAATCTGACGTCGACGTGTTTTTTTTAACAAACAAGTGAAAGGACTTCCTGTACAGTGTGAAGAGCAACAGCTGAGAGTCCTGCTCATTTATCTGAGTGGAAGGTTTTAGGTGTTTCCATTTCTTCACTCAATGAAAGAAACAGAACAAGAGCAATTTTGTAATGACCAAAATAGCTTAAAATTGAGTTGGAAATGCAGAAAAAAAGAATATTTTTTTAGCGGTGTGCTGTTTAATTTGCAGGTTTGATCCAGAGGGTGTTTGGGGTGGGGGGGCTGTGACATATCAGAGAATCCCATTAAAGGAAGATTGAAACAGCTGTATATTTACATATTTACACTGGATTTGCATATTCTATTACACACAAATTCCTTTCTTTACTGCTCTGGCTTTTCATAGACTATCATGCTTTCTTTCTTTCATATGTGCCCTTCTCCCCTACTTTCCTTTTTTTCTACATTTCTTTGTTTGTTTCAGCTCTTGCCTCCTGTTGTTTCTTTCTTTCCATTTTTCCTTCTTTTTTAGTTCCCAGTTACTACTGTTGTTTAGTGTTTTGGGTTGTGTGGACTCCACGTGGACTAGCTCTCCCTCCTCAGCAGCCCATCGGCCGAGAGCAGAGCTCTCCTCAGAAACCACTGGCTGAGAGAGAGGAGGGTCCCCCAGCTTTATAAGCTGGGAGGGAAACACTCAAATTACTTAAATTATTATTATTAACGCTGAGTCGGAGCGGATCAGCCGTTCCTGGGTCTGGGTCCTGGGCCGCCAACAGATTTTCCTTTTGAAATTTGAAAAACAAAACCAGGTTGGAATTTGTTTTGATTATAGAAAACAAACAAAAAACACGACCCGTTATCCTATTCTTTCAACTGTGTTTAGAAATGGAAACCGGGAATTAAAATATGCATATGCATATTGCGTATCCCATTTTTATGCTGCTTATTTGTTGTGATCTGGGAAGTGCAGGATGTCAGCTGGACGCCATGGGGCCTTTCATTTGCACATGAATTATATCCCCTCTTTGGGGATAAAGGTGGGGTTAAAATGTAGGATAATTTGCCACAGTTAAGAGGACCAGAGTGGGGGTTGAAGCTTAACATTACAGGGAGGCCTGGCCACCTTTGTCCACCCCCCCCAAACCTATGTTCTATAATCAGGGCAGGGTATAAAACTTCCGGATATCACAAGCTAGATTTGTACTTGAGTTTTTTTTTTATTACTTTTTACAAGTACGCAAGTGCAACACTTCAAACGGGGAAAGCAACAGGGTATGAAAGAATGTAATAGCGTGATTTGGACAGAACACAGCCCTGCGTTAAAACAACACAGGGGGCTGTGTGTTGGTACCGCTGTGACAATAATTAACCAGCCAGGAAGTCCAGTTGGAGGAACAGTTGAATGCATATCAGAGGAAAAAACACATGTTCCGATACCTCCAATACTGCCTAGTATCGGTATTAGGTAGTACTGGACACCGATAGACACTGATCAGATACCACATAATAAAGCCCTGTAGAAAATCTACGTTAAAGTAATTTAGTTATGTTATTTTTCTGTTATAATTGACTGTCAAACTAGATAATAAAAGAAACTTCTGTGGCATTCATTGTTTGAGGGTTTAACCTGAGCCAGACCGACAACAAAGACGGAAATCATATTACATCCATGCAAGGATAGTAGTATACAGATGTTATAACATAATAAAATATATGACTCACTGGTATCGGCTCAGTACTCGGCATTGGCCGATACGCAAGTTCAGGTATCAGAATCAGTATCAGGAATAAAAACAATATCGGACCATCTCTATGCACAACAATTTGTAACAATTTGAGAAAGTGGGGGAGAGAAGGATGTTAGCTAAGCTGACATCCATCATGGACAACACTTCTCACCCCCTACACGACACCGTGGGGTCCCTGAGCAGCTCCTTCAGGGATGAATGAAGTATTATCTAATCTTATCTAATTTGAAGATTTTACAACTCTGGAAGGTTATCGGCGGCAACTATTTCACTTTTGGTTGCAAAGATGGTGTTACCTTGCACAGCTGCTGGATTCTCGCATATTTGCTAAGTAAAGTTATGGAGGAGTTAAGCCGCCTGCACATGCTACAAACCGCGAGGTAGGGCACAGAGGCAAAGCACAGGAATGCTTCATTATTGCTTCTGGAATTGGTTTCACCTTGAAAAGGTCAGCAAGATGCAATGCCAAGCCTAGGGCTTCCTCTGAGTTGTCATCTGGCGCTTCTGGGCGTCAGGTTAACGATCGCAAGATATATGGTAGGAATGCAGTGTTCACGTTGCAAAGTAATTAGCCCCGCAATGCTAGATCTTTCTCCACAGAGCTGTGGATTAATTATCCTGGAAAAAGTCATTTACCTGGAATGTGCATCTGCATGTATTTGATCCCCAAAACAAATCAGTTAGACTTGTTCTGATGGTCAATTCTATGTCCAATGTAATGAAAATGCATGAATGTCTTAAATGGTTGAGTGTTGAAAAAGGACCAATGTGTTTACTTTATTGCACTCTGTTATTCAAACTCAGACACCATCATTGATTTTTGATAGCATAACTTACATTTCAGACATTCACACTTATTTGGGGGGGGGGGCGATGATTCTACCTTTATCAAAATCTAATAACCTGAAACCTTTGTGGAAGAAAATCCCAAGGAACATTCGTTCTATCACAGGAAAAGTACATTTTAAAAAGAAAGTCAAATCTTACCTTCATTTAACTTATTTATCATGAGGTTTTTGATTGTGTGGTGAAAAGTGGTCAATGTGAGCTACTTTAATGGTTGCCATGTAATAAACTGTAATATATAACTTTGTTTTCCAGATATTTCTCTATTTGCTTGGTTTGCTATTGTTTTTATGTAATTTTAATTGTATTCATTTTTCTTTTATTTACCTTTGTAAGGAGACATTGTTTGTATGTTTTACTTGCCTTTATTTTATTTTATTTATATGTCACGTAATGTTTTAAAATAATCTGATTAAATGTTGTACTGGACCCCAGGAAGACTAACTGGTCGCCTAGGCGTCAGCTAATGGGGATCCTTATAATAAATACAAATACAAATACCTTGATGGATGGTGTGGTGTTGCAGCCAAAGTTGAGCCAGGTTTTTTTGTTTTGCATTCTCTTACAGAATGTAGCCTCTAGAAATATCTCAATAAGTTTGACTATTTGTTAAAAAGTAAAGCCAAACTGACTCCATCATTAATACAGTTGCCATTCCCATGGTTGCAATGTAAGTTGGTGGTAGATGTTCAGTAGTCCGCTGACTACAGTGCATGTAAACATACTATTATTAATCCTTAATCTTTAAAACAATATTTCATGGAGGAGTTCCAACAGTATATGAGTAATAAAGTGTGTTCACTCAGTCAACTCACGTGGAGTTGTTTAACCGGTGAACGGCTCAGCAGCGGATGGAAAGAGGGACAAAAGATGTCTCATCTTAAAAAAAGGGGAAAAAAAGAAAACCAAAGAACACGTGAAGAGGGAAAGGAAGAGGAAATCTATTGTTATCTGTTCTTGCTCTGCCCCACATACCCCCCACACCCCCCACCTCCCCTGTCAGCCCTATTGTCCTCCATCATAATAGAGGCTTTTTGATCATCTTAAAAACTGCTGATTACCAGTCAGGATGCTTTCAAGGTCCGACCTCAAAACAGACTCAACAATGCAGAACAGAGAGGGAATTCCTCTAAGCAGTTTGGGCCCCTGCAGATTTAAAAAGGCTATGGCATTAACCCCCCCCCCCCATACCTTCCCCAAATACACAGTGCTATCCTGCAGTTTGAAGTTTTATGAAAATCATCTATGTTTCTTTCAACATCAGACCTGTTTTGGTGTTTTAATACATTATTTTCAATTCAATTCAATTCAATTTTATTTATAGTATCAATTCATAACAAGCATTATCTCGAGACACTGATATAAATTGATATTTTGAGTATTATATTTCAGAATCAGAGCTTGGGTTTCTGCAATCCCATTCAAATTACAAACAGCACTGTGTAGCAAGAAAATAGGGAAAAGGTGAGTTGACTTGATTGCAACAAATTTAATATAAATGTGCACATTCTAAAAGGTTCCGTGGGACTCATGTATTTGCTGGTTTTAAATAGTGGAACCAATTAGTGGACAAATTGAGAAAGAACAACTGTTCCTATGTTGCAAATTTGATGAAACTGGCCCCAAGAAAGCCAGATTTGGGAATAAATCTAGTTTGAAAGCCACATCAGAACACTTCACAGGAGTTTATAATACTATAAGTCAGGATTTCACTGCTATAATCATTTTATCCATAACCTCGACGATGCTATCTAGGATAATTTTGGGAGCAGGGCCACACTTCAGACATGCCTCTTCAGGTATTCCTATAAATACCCACCTAACCCTCTCCTCTCATCCACTCTCGCATTCTGTTATTCAAAATCAACTCACATGTGTGTGTGACAGAGCAACGGTGCCGCTGCCTTGGGAAGGAACTTGAATTGGTGGAACATGTGTACGTTCAAAGGTTGTTTTAGACAGAAAACTCTGATTGGACAGATAGGCTAGCTAGCTGTCTGGATTTACCCTGCAGAGATCTGAGGAGCAGGTAACTATAGTCTTCAGAAATCCCTATTATGTTAACAATGCCAACACAAAGCAATCTGAAGGTGACGGACATTCGGCAGAATTTCTGGCAAACCCTGAACAATCCTGGAAATGAAACGTTGTGGATATAGTCTATAACTCCAGGGACTTTTTATTTCATCCACCTCACACTGTATCTTTGCCTCAGGTCTCTCCCTACGCCGATCACCTTCAACTCACTCTCTGTCAAACTTGGTGCCAAATAATGTGGAACAATGTCCTATCGCCGCTAGGGGGGAGGTGGACAAAATTTTGGGGCCGGGATGACAGAAGTTACCGACGCGCGTCACAGCATTGTGCTGAAAAAAGGGGCAAAAATCAGCGTGTCCACCCTGGTGTCATGTTTCCATCACTGCAGATCAGAGCTGGAGACGATAAATACCTGTGGCATTTGTCCGGAAAAGAATGCTGATTGTAACCTTGCCCCCTAAAAACAAATGCCAGATGTTAGTGTTTTTCCTGGCCAGTAGGAAAGGGGCTTTACAGACCATATCCTGTAATTTCCCATTGGTTACAATTCCATTTTGGTAATTTAAGTCACTTTACTCCAAATTACAGTGGAGCACAGTGAAGACATTTTTAGACAAACTACCTGTATTTGACTATTTGTTTAGTTTTGGATGCACTCTTGAATTGTCTGACCATCGCTAATGCTACCCAAGGGATCCTTTGTTAGCTCTGTAACTTTACAGCCTGTTAGAAAACATTCACACACACACAACATCTATCTATAAATTCCATGAACGTGTGTCTGTCTGTGTGTGTTATGGGCATTTCTCTAGAACCGATGGATTTCAAACTTGACAGGTGTCTTGCTACAGGCACAAGTAAGTGCAGTGTCAACTCTGAAATTGTTTGGATTAGAAATGCAAAAGACATATTCAAATATTAAGATATATATCAATAATTATCAATAAAAGAAGCACACATTTGCTTCTTCCGCTCTAGCCGCTGGCCACAGAGAAAGACGGTTTACATGACTTTTCTGTCAGCAATACCTAAAGTTAACAGCTAACCCAGCCAGGTATCTACCAACTCTATTACTGCCTCCAACCTTAGCTACCTGATTGCTGGATATACCAACACTACATATAAAAACAAAAGCCAGACACTATATAGTATTAAGTTGCTGTGAGCTGTAGACTACATTCACCACTTCAAGCCAGAATATATATAAAGTCATCTCAGAGATTATTCCTTCAGAGCGCTGTGCAATGTGAGAATATCTCAAGAATAGAAGAGCTGAACTGGGCAGATACATCAGTTTTCATCAGACTCACCCTGGGTCGGGTTAATTAAGTCCACTGCTAACTAATACCATTACCGTCGCCAAAATACCCCCACCAATCAAATCCCCTACTTCACTGTTAACTGTCAAGCCACTAAACCTGTGTGGAATTTAACACCTCTGCTGAAATGTTAAATTTGTTAACGATCACACGACACAAGACATCTTTCTGTCTCTCTCTCTCTCTCTCTCCTCTCACAGTCCGGTTCTGGTGGATGATTAAAACATAGAGGTGCTGATTAGCTCTAATAACAGGCCGGGTGGGTAGCGCACTGCCCTGAGTCCATGAGGCTAATGTCTGATTACTCCACATTGTCATTGTTATATTTTGTGATTACATTCTGAGTCTGCAGCATTCTCTGTCAGATAAATCAGTAAGTCAGTAGTAGGGTATAAAGGGTATACAGGGGAGTTGCATATGAAGTGGTTTGGGGTCCTTCTGTAAGTAATTTTGGAGTACAATTTGGTTTTGATGAATTCTACAAGCAGCAATTCCATTTGGCCCATTTTCAACGGCCACTGCAATAGTTTCTATAAATCCCACAGACAGACTCTATAATTTTATAGGCAGTTGGCAAAGAGTAAGCCACAAACATGATCCCCTTGGTCCTTAAAGTTGTCCCTGTAATTTGATAGTGTCATGTTGAATTTATTTATTACACACAAACACACTCCCCCACACACACACACACACACACAGACATACACACACAGACACGCACACACAGACACACACAAACAGACACACACCATGTTGACATCAGTAACAAAAGGTCCGACACCATCAAAACATGGAATGTCTGTAAATAGCAAACTGTATGGCAAGACAATCTCCTGAACTCCAAACTGAATGTCAGAATGGGAAAGAAAGGTGATTTAAGCAATTTTGAGCGTGGCATGGTTGTTGGTGCCAGACGGGCCGGTCTGAGTATTTCACAATCTGCTCAGTTACTGGGATTTTTAGTGCCAATTGGGCATTGTTTAAATGCCACGGCCTACCTGAGCATTGTTTCTGACCATGTCCATCCCTTTATGGCCACCATGTACCCATCCTCTGATGGCTACTTCCAGCAGGATAATGCACCATGTCACAAAGCTCGAATCATTTCAAATTGGTTTCTTGAACATGACAATGAGTTCACTGTACTAAAATGGCCCCCACAGTCACCAGATCTCAACCCAATAGAGCATCTTTGGGATGTGGTGGAACGGGAGCTTCGTGCCCTGAATGTGCATCCCACAAATCTCCATCAACTGCAAGATGCTATCCTCTCAATATGGGCCAACATTTCTGAAGAATGCTTTCAGCACCTTGTTAAATCAATGCCACGTAGAATAAAGGCAGTTCTGAAGGCGAAAGGGGGTCAAACAAAGTATTAGTATGGTGTTACTAATAATCCTATAGGTGAGTGTATGCCGTCAAGAGCACGCCAAGCCTGTAGGGGGCTGTGTAACGAGAAGCTCAAGCCCACGTTAGCCAATCAGAATCCCGAAAATAGCACCAACAGCAACGAATCACTTCAGGCTCATTCAAGATGAACTGCGCCTCGCCTGTGAAGTGGACGAGAGCAGGCAGCAGCAGCCGGGGGAAGCGACAAAAAGCTGCAGTAAAGTCAGATAGTTTCCAGGAAGTGACAAAAACACTGTAGTGCAATTCCAATTTAACAAAATGTTATCAGACCCACATATCAGCTTGTACACACTCTCTAGTTGTTTTCATCAAAATGTTCTACATGCGATCTGTTGCTAATGTTAATTAACAACAGACTGTAGATGGTCAGTGATCTGAGCAGATTTAGTCTCTCTGACTTCTAAACGTCACTATCAGCCACACAACATGTGTTCTGTACAGAATAAGCCTTTAAATCAGACAAATAGCAGTTAAGTTTAAAGTTTATACAAAACGTCATCATGTTGAGTCGATTGTGAACCAGCTGTTCAAATCAGCTGTTCAATCAGCTGAGAGGCCGGCATTTCCTAGCATGCTCTGGGACCGCCTGGGTCTTGCAGACGGTGAAATGCAACTGCGCTGTCTGCGTATCAGAACTGCGGCCTCCTTGATCTCGTGAGGTTATCGTTGCCTACGTGTGCATGGCGTTAGAGCAAGTCGGGATCAAGTTGGACACAAATCTAACCGGCATGCAACAGGCGGCGATCGCCGGTGATTAATTCTGCACAGACCTGGCTCATCTCGAACAAGCGTAATAATTCAGTAATTGTTAGGCCGCTGCCCCTAAGTAGCTTCTCTGTTCTCTCCTCTCTCCCTTCCTCCCTGTCAGTCCTAATTGCAGGAGTGGAGTCTGGTGTAAGTCAGGGTTCCAGCTGCCTCTCATCTACCACAATCCTCTGCTCCACTCTCAGATCGTAGACAATACTACCACAGTTAGGCCTGGGACAGTTCCCCCCCCAGAGACATGGACTATACACTTGAGTATTTTGAATAAATAAAAATAAATATATATTCATACTCCTGGCTCTGCATTTGGGTACTGTTTATCATTCAAATGTAACAGTAATTCAAATATTAAAAAGCCATCTTTGGGGAGAAGTCTGTAAATCTCTTGTGAAGATTTTCATAATGCTTTTTCGTAATGCTACTTTTTAGCGTTTCCTCGTATCGTTCTTTTGGGAAATCCACCTTTCCCTTTCATTTCTATTGTCTAAAAAAAAAAAGTAACAATCAAAACAATCAAATCTGAAAACTCAACACATCCATGTGTTTCATGGACATCTGTTGGTTTTCATATTAATGTCAGTTCCCCTTTTTCTCTGTGAAGCTTTGAGTATGAAATTCAGACATGAAACTAACTGTGTTAAACTGTAGAATAAATGTAATAAAATTCTCATAACGCTAACCCTGAAAGGATGATAATTTGGTGAAAAATCCCCTTAAAATGTATAAGGGCTAAAAAAACTTTTTGTTATGTAAAAGTTGCCATGTGGAGTTTTTTTTTTTTTTCTAGTAGCACAAGTAGGTTGTGTAGGTTGTCTGTCAGCAGGGGCCAGTTTCAGAAAGGAGGTTTAACAAACTCTGAGTCTGACCCTGATGTCTAAGTTGATTTACCCTGAGATGGAGAAAATCAGTTTTCGGTTCCAGAACAGCTGATTTTGAGTAGGTTCACTCAGAGTTACTCAGAGTTAAGCGTGTGCACCACCACTATAAAAAGTCAGCATGAATGGAGCAATACTACGATTCACCATGGTAACAACCAAACTGGTCGGCGGAAATACTCATGCCCACATACAGCAAGTTTAAATATACTGTATATTTTGCTAAAGCAAAACAGTGGCTGCTGCAAAAGAGAGAGAATTGGTGTGGGAGAAAACTGCTGCTAGGGTAAATGTGTAAGTTTTAATATAGTGTATGAATTTCATATTTAATCATACGTATATTACTGGTGAAATGGTATGGAACCTATAATCTATTTCATTTAGGTGCAATCCTGCAGACGAACAATTCCTAGGCTTACTTATCCCATTCTGAGGTTGCAGCACCATCAGAATTATAATATATAAAATATATAATATTTTTTTATTTCAAAGGGTGGGGGAAAAAATCTATATAGTACTGCAATATTTTCAGTGGCAATACTGTATCGATACACAGGCACCAAGTATTGATCTTTTATTATATACAGTATGTGTTGGTCAGTTTGTCTGCTGATTACTGGTTCGTGTCCAGGGAACACTACAAAAGCGTTTAAAAAACGTTTTAGAGCGAGTCACATTTTTTTGACGGCGCTTTGCTACAGTGGCTTTACTAATCCGCATCACCAGAAAATTGCCGTTGGCAAAAAAAAAAAAGTTATGTGACACGAATCTGCTGGGATGTAAGAGCATGTCCACAATGGGTGACATTAGTGTTATAAGGTCAGATAGGGTTATGTAAGCTACATAACGGATAGTCTGGGAAGAAAAAAGAAAACGGTATGTCTGACAGCACAGCTAACATGTTCCCTAGCAGATGTAACTATAGCCTGTATGTCTGACAGCACACCTAACATGTCCCCCAACAGATGTAACTATAGCCTGTATGTCTGACAGCACACCTAACATGTCCCCCAATAGATGTAACTATAGCCTGTATGTCTGAAAGCACACCTAACATGTCCCCCAATAGATGAAACTATAGCCTGTATGTCTGACAGCACAGCTAACATGTTCCTCGACAGATGTAACTATAGCCTGTATGTCTTGACAGCACAGCTAACATAAACAGCTAATGGTAGAACTAAATCTATTAATGACTCCATGGCAAACCAGAGTTATTCCATAAGTTATGTTTTCCAATTTATTGTCATTTATTGTGCATGCTACCTTATATTTACCAGTTTTTATTTTACCTTAATAAAATTGAGATGTGTCATGCATGGCTAAATGTAGCTATCAACAACATTGGTCAGCATTAAGATAGCCATAAACCCCACTTTAGTGTTAGTGTGTCTGAGAATAGTCTGTTAACATGAATATTCATGTTAACAATATTCATGTTAAAAGACTGATTTGCTACCAAGTTTGGTAGCAAATCTATGCCTGATTCCATGGTAAACCAGAGTTATTGCATTAGTTATGTTTGTTCAGATTTTTCATTTATTGTACATGCTACCTTAACTAGCTATATGTTCCAGTGTTTAGCTCAGCAACCTTGGTTTTGCATATTCTAAGCTAGCCATGGTGTTTGGTGTTTTAAGCCCCCAACGTAGACTTCAATGCAGCGCTGCAACCGTCCACTTCAAGGCACCTAACCCTAACCATTGCTTAAATCTAGTGCCTTCCAGGCTTGGCTTCAAATAACTCAAAGTTGTCGGCTATGGCCACTGAACAGGCTACACATTGTAAACAGTTTTTTTGTTTTCTTTATTACTCCTCAATGTAAGTCGAGTGCAGATTTGAGTCATGCATGCGTCACTTTGCGACAAGTACAAGATGCTAACGAGAGATGTCTGTAATGTCAATACAGTAAAAATGGACCTACTTAACAAAGTTGTTTCACTGCTGGCTACAAGTTAGCATCAAACACAACAAAGGCTGTTGTGGGAAAATTAGTGATCAATTGTGTATGGGTGGTGGCAGTTGCGTCTTTAATAAATTTTTACATCCTAACTCAGTGGATTTGAAGTGACTATGGATAAAATTTCCCAACACTGTCAGCTGAATGGCGTTTTGAGCTAACGTTAGCATTCAAACAATCATACATAGCTACAACATTTTTGAAATGACTGCTAGCTTAGCTACAAGCTAGCAATCAAACACAACAAAGGCTATCACTTCAAAGGCGTTTTAAGCTAACGTTAGATATCAAACTATCAAAGATAGATAAAATAGTTTTGAAATGATTTCCATCTTCTGTTATTGTTTGTAATGAGAAAAGTTTATTATTTCATGGATTTCACAAATTTCAGTATGACACGTTATGCCATAAACCGTTTACATCTGAGCATGCGCAACTCAAATTTGCACTTGACTCACATAGGAAATTAGCCAACTTTCAAATACATCTCCAGTATTTACCCAGGGTTTATTACTTTGGTCACGCAACTGTGCCAATTTTTTAAGTCAGGTAGAATCTCTCTTTGTTGATCCTGTTTGTTTGTTTGCTGCTTTCCTGGTTGTACTAACGTTACAGCTGTAGTGTGCTGGGTTTACATTTTTACAGGGATATCTGGCATCCCGGCCTGGCTGTCGAACTACAGTTGATCCCATCACACAAGCCAAAACACAAACAGAAACTCCATCAAGAAAGACAAATTTCAAAAGTAGAAAATACTGGCATTAGCATTGTTGTCAGAAAAAATAGTATTTCAACTTAGCATTTTTCATTAATGTCTGATGACATAGTGTGGTCATTTTTGGATTTATTACAGTAGGCTATATTACATATTGAACCTTTAAGTACAGACTCAAAAATAAACAAACCCCATTGGTGAATAAAGTATTCAGGTATTTTATTTAAGTAAAAGTACTCAATGCAACTCAACTCAAGGGTTTAATCTTCTAATCATTTCAGCTGGACTTTTAGGCCGTTACATTATTGGGTAGTTTAATTAATAATATAACTAGTAACTAAAGCTGTCAGATTAATGTAGTGGAGTAAAAAGTACAATAGGCTATTTATCTCTGGAATGCAGTGAAGTAGATGTAGAATGTGGCATTTAAAGGGGTACCTTAAGATTATCCTGAAGTACAGTACTTGAGTAAATGTACTTAGTTACATTCCACCACTGATTAAAACCAATATAAACTGAGCCTGTTGAGGTGTCTACGAGTGAGAGGAAAGATATTTTAAGCTTAAGAAGGTTTACAAGAGGGATTTTATAATCATCTTAGCCTTTAGAAAACCCTGATGAAATCTTGCAAAACAGTCAAATCTGTGACCAAATCTCTTCTAATTGTGTCGCTCTTTAAAGACTTCACTGTGTTGTTGCTACTTTTGAAAAGCAAATTCATTTGCCACATGACACCAACATGGAAAATGACTGCAACGGTTACATATTAAAGTCAAAGCAGAAACTGCGTCTCCGCACGACCTTTTGGGGGTCGCAGGTCAGGGATCTGTAGCTGAATAGACTATTCCAGCTCAGAGGAAGAACAGGACCCTTTTGTTTCCTGGAAGTGGATCCTCAAGTGACCTTTGACCTGTCAAGATTTAAGATCGTTAGCTGCTGACCCTCCCCTTCAATCCCCTTAACACCTAACTCACCCTTTCACCCTCAAATCTCCCAACTCTCCATGCCAATCCCACCCCCTGAACCCCTGAGGCTAGCTTAAGTCCTGACAGTGAAGTGGCTCAGGACGGAGATTGACTGTGTCCACACTAGATTTCCATGCAGATTTGGTAATCCAGTTCCAATAAGCCTCACTTCCTACTTGGAAAAGTAATGTTGTTGTTTAAGATGCAGGAAAACAGTTGCGAATGGAAAATATAATTTCAAAGTGTGATTGTTTGTTACGTGGTGTCCAAAAAAGTGCCATCCTGTTGTTAAAATGGAGTGCCAGTGTGGTTGGAGAAGTCAGTGTGGAAGTCCTTAGGCTGTGACAGTCCCCATCTGTTGTTGAAATCTACCCGTTCTCACTCCCAACCTTGTGAAATACTGACTCTTGTTCAGTGTCTCCCACCGCCAAATACGGACGCAAAAATCACCCTTTAGCATCTGTATGGAACGCACTGGGCAGAACAGCAGCTCAACCGAAATCCGTGTGAGGAGTTTGGTTGGGGTGGTGGATGGGGCAAACAACACAGGACTTTCACCCAGGAGACCGCGTTCATGTAAAAAAAAAAAAATTTGTTTTAGTTTTCTTTATTTTCCTTGCTTTTCTGTATATGTCATGTAATGTTTTAATATTGTCTGATTAAATGTTGTTTTGGACCCCAGAAAATCTAGCTGGTCGCCTAGGCGTCAGCTAATGGGGATAATAAAAACAAATGTAAATACAAATGTCCAGAACCTAACCCATCCCATTTTTGTGCCACATGCCAATTAAACTTGACCCAGAGCGTCAAAAAGTGACACCAAGATTCCTGAATAAGCACGTCTAAATATGACACTAAATGAGACTTTTTGCTTCAATAACACAGGCCAAAGGCACCTGACCAAGCATTGCTTTTTGACAGAATGGGAGTGAGAATATGTTGTCGAAATAGGCAGCATCTCTTGAAGAGTACATCCACTGTAAGCCATCATTTCCTCTCCGTTTCAGCCTAACACAGCGTCTTTCTCGTTCAAAAACAGAGCTTTTACCACACTCGGTCTATTCACAATGAATAGCAGTCCAGTTTCTATGGGTGAACAACCTGTGACTTGTTCACAGATACAACTTAATCCTTTGTGCTCATTTGCAGATATTTCTTTAGTTGGATAAATACCCAATTTCCTTTCCATCCAGAACCAATTATCCTGTGAACACGATATCAGGCTCAATAAGGTAGTGCAAAGAAAATGTCAATCTCAGTGGACTGCTTGCGGTTTTTATGGAGCAATAGAGGGAAACGCACGTTAATTATACTAACATAGCCCTCAAAATCTGACACATAAGTCCACACTCAGTCCAGTTTTGTGTAAGTAAAGGTTA
This sequence comes from Etheostoma perlongum, assembly GCA_026937815.1. Classification (NCBI taxonomy): domain Eukaryota; kingdom Metazoa; phylum Chordata; class Actinopteri; order Perciformes; family Percidae; genus Etheostoma; species Etheostoma perlongum. The sequence goes on along the minus strand of CM049374.1, from coordinate 18,877,658 downwards.
TGTGTGCATCTGTCGTCTCCATTTGTCTAGCTGTCAGACAGATGGATGCCACTGTGTGTGTGACCATTGACCCAACACACACACACACACCTGTTGTCTTACTGTGTGCAAACACACCGTCACACAACAGTTTAACTGAACGTGACACCTCACCTGTCCTCAGCTTTTGTTGCACAAATCACAGCCTGTCAAACGGACTCTCCAACTATCTATGTACAATCTATCTATCAATGTATGTACTGTATAGAATAGAATAGAATAGAATAGAATGCCTTTATTTGTCATTATACACAAGTACACGGTACTTGTGCAACGAGATTAAAGCAATCCCTTTACAGCGTTGACACAAAAAATATAAGAATATAAGATAACAATATAAAATATAAAAAATCAAAAATATAAAGTCAAAGATATAAAGTGTAGGTAGTGCAGAGAAAAAAGAGAGGGGCGGGAGGTGCTGGTATGTATCTATATGACATATGTGTCTACTAAGCATCTACCTTTGTATTTATCCATCTATTTATCTAAGTATCTACGTTTGTATCTATCTATCTATCTATCTATAATTTTGTGAGTGTTTTTTGTGTTTAGTGTGTGAGGCCTCCTTGTCTGTTCAGTGTGCGTTGGTATCTGTGTCAACTGTGTCTGTCTGTGTTTTGCCCGTTTCATCCAGTTGCTCTCTGCTATGCATCTGTGAACTGTGTGTGTGTGTGTGTGTGTGTGTGTGTGTGTGTGTGTGTGTGTGTGGTGTGTGCCCATCTGCCACCTACACAGCTTGCTGTCAGAGATATCCATACAACATAAGTGTGTGTGTGTGTGTGTGTGTGTGTGTGTGTGTGTGTGTGTGTGTGTGTGCGTGTGTGCATGTGTGTGTGTGCCTGTCTATAAGGGGATGTTAATCTAAAGTACGGTAGATTGGAAGCACAACACACACAGGAAAGCACATTGTATAAGATATAACAAAAGCAGCAGATAAAATAAGATGAGGTTTCAAAAATGTTGTTTTCTGTTCTTTTGCAGTGTTTTATTACAAAATCATTTACAGTGATTTTCCCTCATTACTGTTAATTGTTTTCTGACGTAAAACAATGAACGTTAACAAAGGATTTCTTTTTTCCAGTCAATAAGTGGTCGTGGAATAAGATCCGAAATATACTCTAATGTGTTTGATACTATTAAAAACTCACTCGACCACAGTGATTATTTTCTATAATCTGGATATTGTTGTGTATTACTGCTGGCGTGTAAAAGGTAATCCTGCAGAGTCACAGGAAAACAGTGGAGCTAACTATTCCTGCTGGAAGGCATCCAGGAGGAGGAGGAGAAGGCGTGTCAGGTCGTTTGATAGTCAAGGAATGCCTTTCATCTTGAGTGGACACATGTGAAGATAAGATGCTTTCCTTGGAGGGCTGTTAAATACAGCATGATAAAGACGGGGGGAGCTGTCATTTGGTGCGGACAATAACTAACCCCTCCCTACAGACACACGACACAATGGTCAGTGTTGGTGTGAGCACGTTGGTACACGGCACTGATATAGAAGATAATATTTAAACCAGTAAGTCCAGTTGGATGGATTATCACACAACAAGACAGCAGAGAGCATTATTAGACTCCATCCACCACTATGTTTTACAATCTCCGCCCAAACAAGCATTTAGACTGCTTTTAAATCCATATTAATACATCTGACGACGCATCACATGACCATTTGCCAGAGATGCTCACAAGTCTCTAAGCAAAAGTCCAAGTCAAGTCTACGGCACCTTTACCATTCCATTTAACCCTTGTGTTGTCTTCCTGTCAAAATCTTTTACTCAATACCATTTCAAAAATCACTTCAATCTTTTTTTCAAATGCTATCAAATTGAACAAGACACCCCAAAATTAATGAAAGTAGAGATTTGTACTTACCAAAGAGCGTTGTGTGGAATCAACCATGTTATTTTGGGGAATTACAATTGGGTAGTTAAAAATAACATTGATATAGGAAAACGGGTCAATTTGACCAGAGGACAACATGAGGGTTAAATACTACATTTGATCATTTCACATATTGTCATCAGAATCAGAATCAGAAAAACATTATTGATCCTGAAGGGAAATTCTGTGTGACAGTTTCAAGAAGTATATAAGTATATGAATGTCAGAGTAGAAATATAAATAAAAGAAATATAAGGAGTGTGGATATTTACGATATTTACATAGCTACAAGGAATTTTATGAAACAGTATTTACATAATTAAGGAGTTGTAATGGTGAACAGTAATAATGAATGAATAGTAGCAGTAGCAGGACTTCACTGTGAGCGGACCGTTTAGAGAAGATGTTAACTGTGTGGAAACAATATTATATCATAAACGATAGGTAACCCAGCAACAGCAATTATGAGCTTGTCCTCAGAATTGATGTTTTGGTAGGAACGAAAGTTTACATTGTATGTTTCTCCAGTTATAGTGCGAAGGACGTCTATATTCTGATTGGTTGCTGGTCGTTTGCCGATGACGTTATGTCATAAGTGAACGTGTCGTTCCAAAAACCACGGGCATTTATCTGCAGCTCTAACAGCCTCCACTCTTCTGGTTTCAGGTTTTCCACCAGATGTTGGGACCAGGCTGCAGCTATTTGCTCCGATTCAGATACAAGAGCAATGGTGAGGCCAAACACTGATGTTGGGTAATAAGTTCCATCGCTCAGACTACATTTACACTAAACCATCTCATTTCTAAAATGTTGTCTTGGTGTGATGACAATGTGTGTCCAGATTTGCGTTTCAAGGTTGTTGTTTTTTTTAGAGACTGGAATGCCAAGGAACCACTTGTGAGGCCGTTTTGGAAAAATGTTGTTTTTGGAGGAAAAAAACACAGTTTTAGTCTGGAGGATAAGAAAAAGCTGTGTTGAATTTAACTTGGTTAATGTGGATGTACTGTCACTGTCAGAGTTGCAGTTCATCCCTGAGTGGGGGTGGGGTTGAGTCCAGAGCTCGGTGCAGGGCAGTAAAGAAGTCCCTTTACACTAAACCAGGAAAAAGCATTTCTTTATGGACCTGTCTACACGGGGATACCTGTTTTTTTTTTCTGCCAGACCAAAAGTAAATCAAAGTATGTAGACATGTTGTTGGCAGGGTTGTGGTCTGGTGAGCTAGAGTGTGTGGTTGTTGGATGTGTTGTTGAGCCAAACCAACCCTGTGAGTTTTTTTCTTCTAAAGCATCTGTGGTGATACCTCTTCTGCACCAGTGAAGTGGTCTCGTTAGTCACCTTTCCATTCACATATTTTTATGCTCATTTTAAAGTATAGGAAAAGCTAAATAGCAACAAAAAAAAGAAAATGGCAAAAGTTGATACTACTTTCTCAATTGCACAAAAAATGTTTTCACACTCGCTTGAGGTGGTTTCTACCAAGGGGGTAAGCAATCCATTGACCACCATTCATTTTTACATCACTTTGAGAGCGAATTACTTTACATCTGAAGCGTTTAAAGAATATTTGTCCGTTGTTTATTTCTAAAGAAACACTACAATGTATAAAAGGCTCTGTTACCTTGTAGCTCACGTTATGGTTAACGATTGTGTCATGACCAACGGACTTGCTGTCGCACAGTAGAAGAATCACTGTATAGTACAGGAGAAGCTCACAGACAGTTTGGACTTACATAAGCAGTTTAGGTTTAATTACTAATGTAAACTAGCATGTTAATTAGCAGTAATTAGCCTGTGCCTATGTTATCTCCTAACATATACCTACGCTCTCTGTCTCTGCTGATTGGGAATGATTGAGATTTCTCTTGGGACAGCTACCAGAAGACTTACAGCTTTCAGAAAGGTTGCCCACGTCACCTCTAACGTCATCAAGCTCAGTTGGAGGCTGCGCAGTAATGCTCAGCCATTACTGGAAAAGAGCTTCTAATATCCTTCCCTGGTCTCCGTCCAGAGCAACGGGATCTGTTGGTCCATTTCTTTAACTGTCTATGGTTTTTACCTTTGTCGAAAAGAGTTGATACGCTACACAGGATATGGAAACACCTTTGCAGAATAATTTCTGATGTAGCAAACATTAAATCACAACATGGACAGCATGAAACATGGCCAATCCTGGTGGACTTCAAAGGACTATTAAAACATGCTTAATTGAACCAAATTCCTGGAGACTTGTCTCCATTCTCCTCTCATAGATGGGTTAGATGCCAAGATTTTCTTTCCGATTACCAACCTCTACTTAATCTATTCCGTTTACTCGTTTACTAGCAGATTACATCCATACGTAGCCGCCAGCGCCAACTACTGACCAAACTAGCTGTAGCCTAGTTTATTTACTCCAATTTAGTTGAGGGAAACACTAATTCACTTTTTTTTCTTACAGTTTAAAAAATGGGCCTACAATTTTCTTAACAAATGAATGGAAACACGGCTACTGACATGAAGGGGCTGCTGACAGTGTGAAAAAGCCGTTAACACTCACACACGACCCCACCCCCTCATCCGTTAGTGTGTACTCACCCAGCCCACTGCTGATTTCCTCACATACACACACACACACACACACACACACACACACACACACACACACACACACACACACAGACAATGGAAGCCCCCTTTCAGTTCCGTATTTGAGTTCCCATCAGCACCTCAATAAAAGGGTGTGTGTGTGTGTGTGTGTGTGTGTGTGTGTGTGTGCGTGCGTGCGTGCGTGTGTGCGTGTGTGTGTGTGTGTGTAAAGTAGTGATATGGGGAAGTCTTCCTGTTTTCTCGTAAGACTCTGCCTTACCCTCTCGGTCTAAAAGAGTACAACTGTCATACTGTTCACAGCAGAGGACCAGGAGGCTGAATCAAAAGACCTTTCACACACAAGCTTCTCTCGCATATCCAGCTGCGCTGTGGAGGAGGGTCTGGCTAGCCACATTTATTGACATTTCTTTAAACCAATCACAATCGTCTTGGGTGCTGCTAAGCGCCGGACGGAGCCCCGGTGCCACTGGAAAATAGCCTCGGGAAGGAACTTGTTTTGGTGGAACATGTACGTTCAAAGGGTGTTTTAGTCATGCAACAGAAAACTCAGATTGGACAGATAGTCTAGTAGCTGTCTGGATTTACCCTGCAGAGATCTGAGGAGAAGTGCACCATAGTCCATTAATCCACCGGAGTTAAAAATTACAACAGAAAGAAAGCAGAAGGTAACGACAATAGAGCTTTCTGAACTGTCTGTGGAATAGATAAACGATGAGAAGGGGAAGCAGGGTGGCCCTAAATGACAGCAGAACACAATAAAGACTCTCACAGGGTACAGCCAGTGTTTTTCGGGGGTAACGCCATTCACTTTACCGGCGGCATTGACAACAGAAAAAGCCACTGTTGTTTTATTGTTCACTTTTACTTACTTTATATCATATTTGCGTTCTCTTTTTCCTATTGCTTTTCCTCACAGTGGAACTCTTACGCTACTCTCCGTTATTGCTCGCTCTCCTTGCGCGACCACACGGGCACTGACGTTACTCCCTTAAGGCACCCTGCCATTCTCGCTCTAACTTACTCTAGTCTTGTATACTCCGGGAATTTCTTTGTTTTTTTAATACTGTTATATAGTATAGTGTTTTTTCACAGCCCTAGTGAGAGCACCCTAACTCTTACTTTATTTACCTATTCTGAAGGATTATTTATCATCTGGTATTCCTTTTTTTCCTAATCTCCTCCATCTCTATCACCATTCCTTGATCAGTGTAGTGAGGGAAATCAATAAGAAAGATAATTCTATCAATCATTTGTTTTCTAACACCTTTCACGCAGGCCTGGCACTTTTAAGGGCTTCACTGTTTTACAGTGATTTCCTAAAGTGAAGAATTTAAAATAGTGAAAAAATGTGAAATTTGAAAAGAACCCATCTGGAAGAAATCAAATGACATAATAAATAAAATCTCTGAAATGAGAATTTACAGTGGGGGGGATTACTACCGGAACTTTGTAACTCTTTACTACTCTGCATTTTTTCTATCTTTGTTTTTTCTGGAACACCCTGGAAGAACCCCCGCAGCACTAATACAGTGCTCTCATTGAAATGAATAAGGAGCCCGGGGTAGTGCTGCGGAGCAATTGTTGATGTTAACGGGCCATTAGCTACTGTGCTAATCAGATGTGATCCTAGAGGATCTGAGGGCCTCCATAGCTGCCAGAGATATGGGACCAACAATACTTTCTGACTTCCCTTCCCTGCATGTGGCTCTCAGCTCGAAGCATGTTGCTACTGAAGACTTAAAGCTTTAAAAACGACTCACAAATATTCCTTTCCACCAAAATTACCTTCTATGTGCAGTTTTTTGTTAAACAGGGGAAAGTCTTCTAAAAATGAGCCTGGTCCTACCAGACTCTGGTACATTTGACTGGTCCTAACAGACTCTGGTACATTAGCCTGGTCCTAACAGACTCTGGTACATTAGCCTGGTCCTACCAGACTCTGGTACATTAGCCTGGTCCTACCAGACTCTGGTACATTAGCCTGGTCCCACCAGACTCTGGTACAAGTGTTACCTTCCTTGAAGGCAGGTACTCTGTTGAAGTTTCAAACTATTGGATCTGCCCAGAGCCACTCTGAATCTTCCATAACCAATCACTAACGTTTGGTCGTGACGTTGGCTTAGCATCGCTATTGTTAGCCTTAGCTAACTCCTTCACCACTCACAGAGCGAGCTGAAAATCAAACTTTTCCTGATCCCCGTGGAGAGGAGGGCCACAACATCATGGCCACCAACAAAACTCAGCCAAGATTGTTCTTGCTTGGGCTTTAACTTCTGGATGTTCGGCAGCGTTGCCACAACAGACAGAATGGCTTCGCTCACATCTTTCTCCGCCGCCATTACGGAACTGCAACTCAAACTAGCGCACCACCTCAACATCATCGTTACCAGCCACTCCCTCTGTTCACTGATTGGACCGGTAAAGATTTGACCAGAGAAAACCCAACCCTTTTAGTTTATGGGTGTTCAAAGTCACAAATACAGGGTGGTCCAAAAAACAGGGTTAGTGAACAACATGGAGACAGTGAAAAAAGGGAAAATGTTAGTGGTTACTTCTTTTCTATATATCTGTTGCTTATTCAGTCTCTTCTTCAAACTGGGTGCTGACTTATTACAAGCGATGTCCAAGCGCTGCTTGGGCGAAGACGGACAGAATTTGTCGCTGAGATGACAGAAACTACAACGCACGTCATAGCATTGTTTCAAGGAAGAGGAGAGAATTAGCGTGTCTACCTGGGCGTCATGTTTCAATCGCTGCCGATGGGAGCTGGAGCCGAAAAAATAACCGTGACTACTGCAGAGTTCATCATTTATCCCCGGAGTGACTGCCGATTGTAACCTTTCCCACTGCAGACAAAAGCCAGATGTTTGTGGGGGGTTTTGTGTCGTGTGAATAGGGCTAAATATATATTTTTGTTTTGTTTTTGTTTTAAATGCTCTGTAGATTTCTTGAACAACTAGGTACTGGAGTTGTTAGCAAATGACAACTCAAATGTCTACTCAACAAGGAGGAAAAGCTGCAATTGTTTGGGACTGATTTTCAGCAGTGGATTAATAACCTCTAATTGCACCTGGTCATGAGCTGCAGTACAAATGATGAAGCTCTCTCACTGGGTATTTCCTCCCACATTATTTATTGTGTCTTTGTACTGATGATCTAGAAGTGTTTCATGTCCAAGTGTTGAAATGCTCTAGCACTCCTGGCGTTGGCATTGTCTTTGTGAAAAATGAACCTCTCCTCTTTAAGAGCGGTGTGTTATGTTGTGATGATTCATGCCAATGAGTCAGACCATTTAATGCCTCGCAGGGATTCCCCCCAACCGCTAATCACTCTTGTTTCTCATCTCAGGCGTGTGTGTCACACACACACACACACACTCACGCACACCCAAGTTGTTAAAAAGCAGCATCTTTAACCACTTATGTTAGCTTTTTATGTTAGCACCAATCTGTGTTTCATTCTCCTTCTCTGCTCTAATTTCATTGTGCAGCATTCATTTATTTTTATTTATTTACTAATTTGATTAGGACAATGCAGATTAATTGACATTTCTGTAAATGTGGCAGTGTGAATCATTTTCAACTGTTGATAGTAATAGTTACCTAGCGTGCATGTCTTTATGGTGGGAGGAAATGGGAGCACCCCGGAGGAAACCCACGCAAACACGGGGAGAACACAGTGTTTCCTCTACGTTGATTTTGTAGCGGCGGCCTGGCATTGCAACATATCTTCCGCCACGGTATCAGAAATAAGGCAGACGCACAATGTAGTCGCGGTTGCCTTTTAAATTATCCTGCCAACATAATGTACCCCCCCGTTCGCTGCCGCTCACATTGCAATTTAACAAGTAGAACTATTCAGAGGTTATTGGGCCCGTCCAGTTTAACTCCACATACTGTTGTGTTGATGGAGTTTATTGTTAAAACGTGGGTCTGTTCTAATTTGACAACATTCTGTCAGCTCGTCGTCCTGATATCAAACATCTGGAAGCATTGAGTCAGTGTAATGTAAACTGGAAATAGTCTATAGATGTAGTCATTTGGTTTCCCTATGAAGAATTTCTTGAAAATTGATTTTGTAGACCTGTTGTGGATGTTGAGTGCTCTATAGTTCCTCAAAAAAATACAGTTCAATCACAACTGAAAATATGCCTCATTGTGTGTGAATAGAGGTGAAGAAATATTGTTGAATATTGTTATTTGGACAGACCTGCCCCAAATGCCAAAAAAAAAAATTGTAAAGGAAACATTGGAACATGCTAATTCCACACTGGGGGTCAAACTCTGCTCAGACCTGTGATGGATCTCTGCAGTGCCAACTTGGTGTGGCAGAAGTGCTAACAACTGGGCCACTGTGCTGCCATTTAGTAGGCTATAACACACAACAGTATGTATGCTATGCAGGATCATCAACTGTGGTAACAACGTATCCTTTTTTTACCGAACTTATAAAGGTATCAAAGCCACCTTAGACGTCCTTATGATGATGTTGAAAAAGTCCACCACATGACTAAACCTTCCACAAACATTAACCTAAATCTGATCTTAAAACAAAGCCTTTCTTTTCTCTTTCTCACACATCTTTTTAGTCAAACCACATAGGAAACAAGTCAGGTGTCGTGGGGGAATTTTCAAGACTCTGCATTTGTTTTTCCACTCAACTTGACGGAGTGGGACACCCCCTCTTCGCCCTCATTTACATGCACTCAGTAGCCCTGCGGAGAAGCAGATAAAGGGTATCAGCCTGGTCAAAGTGCAGGGTCAGCAGCAAGCCTGACCGCAAACACCTGAGTTTGTTTACTTTTTTTTGTGACCGTCAGGTTAATCCCTGGAAGAATGTAATGACGTTGTTTATAGTCAGACTCACAGTTCTGCACTGCCGGTGTCCATGTTGGCAACACTATATAGAGTCCCCCTAAATGAGACCTAACAATCCACTTCAAGCATTGTAAAAAGTTCATGGGTTTTTAGACTCATAAAGACGGTTTCACAATCTTTCAGGCAGCTGTTGGTCTCCAATCATTTCAGTACACTATGACATTGCGGGGACATGAAAGCGCATTGATCTATCACAGGAAAGAGAGAACATGGAGGCAGATTTGGAAACTCTTCATTGATGCCGTGTAGAAAAGTAAAGTAAGAAAGTAGTAGAAAAACAGCATTTTCATTCATTCATTTAAAACCCTATAGCATGCTTTAAAACGTAATGGGTAACTGCAACTCCCTGTATTTATCTTGTGTTTTGTGTTGAACTGTAAACTTTATATTTTTACCCTTTATGTACTTATTCTGCACTGAACTGCAACCTGTTAGTGGCCGCACATCAAAAATAGACAATTTATTTATTCATTCATGCATGTCTGCAGGTAGGCTATTAAATCACACCATCTTAAGTTGATTAATCTGATTGGTTGAAAACTTGAAAAAAACATCTATTATATTATTTAAAACATCTTTGTTAGTTTATTAGGGTGGTGATGGCGCAGTGGATATGATCTTAGGTGTGGGTGTCCTGGGATCGATTCCCACTGCTATACATCAACCTATGTGTCCCTAAGCAAGATACTTAACCCCTAGTTGCTCCAGAGGTGTGCGACCTCTGATATATAGCAACTGTAAGTTGCTTTGGATAAAAGTGTTGGCTAAATGACATGTAATCAGCAGATAGTGTAGTGTAGTGTAGTTATGCTCTCTCAAATTTCTACTTTAAAGATGTTCACATGACAGCAGGAATAACTGCAGTAACCCAACCCAGTTGTGGCTGTCTGCATGGAAACACAAGGCCTGTCTTCAGGAATTAGACTCTTTAGACTAAAGAAAGTAGCTGCTTCCTTAAGCATGCTATCAATGTGGTAATTGTTTCACTGAGACTACATTCACACATTAGAAGGACGGTGGGAGTGGGTCAGTGAAGCAGAAGGTATAACTAAACCGAGGGCAAACAGGAGGCGTAAACAAGATTCTGAGCTATTGGGTGCGAAGATGCAGCCGCCACGTCTCAGCCACGTGAACTCACTGGGACACTGTCACCCGAACCCCCCGTTCACACATACAGCTATAGGCCCACACACTTCCTGCTTCTGGAACACGGAGTAGGGAATGAGAACTTCCAGTCAACAGTCTTCCTCCATAAGGATTTAGATTATCAACCATAATGTTAGATTACCAACTATAATGTCCAAACCATCCAAGGTTTACTGACCACGAGCTACGTGGTTGTACGGGCTCCGTCATTGTAAAAAGCTAACCAAAAGAGCCGTACCCCCACTCAGAGACGTTCTTCCGGTCTTCAATTGTTGCGTTACATAGGCCTATTGACACTGACTTACAATACTACGACAAAGCTGAGGGCTCCATCATGCTCCCTAAGGTCTTCTTCTGCAGGGTGCTCTACACAGCTCTAGCAGACCCTATTTAAGGGGCCTGATGTTGATACTTGTTGCTCTTGCGCTGGTGCCTTCTAACTAGAGCTATAACAATATGCAAAATATAACAATCAGATCCACGAACTTGTGAAACAGAGTGAAAAGACGGAATCCCGACACACCCACACAGAGTTATCCTTCCTGTACAGATCCAATGCTACCACATCTTTAAATTACTATTAGTATTAGTCCTTTTGCCTTATCCCCATTTTGCCTAGATGGCTTGGGGCTGACTGTGGATGTGTTCCCGGGCCGGGGCTGTAATGATAGTGGATGGTTGCTAGCTGGCTTGGGACTGACTGTGGATGTGTTCCCAGGCCGGGGCTGGTAATAATAGTGGATGGGGCTGACTGTAGATGTGTTCCCGGGGCTGTAATGATAGTGGATGGTTGCTAGCTGGCTGGGGGCTGACTGTGGATGTGTTACCGGGCCGGGGCTGTAATGATAGTGGATGGTTACTAGCTGGATGGGGGCTGACTGTGGATGTGTTACCGGGCCGGGGCTGTAATGATAGTGGATGGTTGCTAGCTGGCTGGGGGCTGACTGTGGATGCGTTACCGGGCCGGGGCTGTAATGATAGTGGATGGTTACTAGCTGGCTGGGGGCTGACTGTGGATGTGTTACCGGGCCGGGGCTGTAATGATAGTGGATGGTTACTAGCTGGCTGCGGGCTGACAGTGGATGTGTTACCGGGCCGGGGCTGTAATGATAGTGGATGGTTGCTAGCTGGCTGGGGGCTGACTGTGGATGTGTTACCGGGCCGGGGCTGTAATGATAGTGGATGGTTACTAGCTGGCTGGGGGCTGACTGTGGATGTGTTACCGGGACGGGGCTGTAATGATAGTGGATGGTTACTAGCTGGCTGGGGGCTGACTGTGGATGTGTTACCGGGCCGGGGCTGTAATGATAGTGGATGGTTGCTAGCTGGCTGGGGACTGACTGTGGATGTGTTACCGGGCGGGGCTGTAATGATAGTGGATGGTTGCTAGCTGGCTGGGGGCTGACTGTGGATGTGTTACCGGGCCGGGGCTGTAATGATAGTGGATGGTTACTAACTGGCTGGGGGCTGACTGTGGATGTGTTACTGGGCCGGGGCTGTAATGATAGTGGATGGTTGCTAGCTGGCTGGGGGCTGACTGTGGATGTGTTACCGGGCCGGGGCTGTAATGATAGTGGATGGTTGCTAGCTGGCTGGGGGCTGACTGTGGATGTGTTACCGGGCCGGGGCTGTAATGATAGTGGATGGTTGCTAGCTGGCTGGGGGCTGACTGTGGATGTATCCCCTGGGCTGTTGTCAGCTCTCATCCCGATTGAAGCCTTACAGCACCGGGAAAGCGAGGAAGACCGACAGGGGTGTGTTTGCTAGCTAGCTAGCTAAATTACCATTAGGTTTGTCGTCTATCTATACAGTTAACATAACCCAGAGTTGTTAACCACGGTCAAAACAATCATACTAAAAATAACTGAGTGTGTTGAAAGGTGTCATAATCTTATGTTACCCACCAAGAATTACATTATCATTAGCATTAGCTACTTGTCAACCAGCACCTTTACAGTAGGCACCAAAGCACTTTTCCTCTTTTTTCCCCTACAGGTTGGGACCGGAATTGTCTGTTACTGTGAATATTATCATTATTCTTATGTCTCATTCCAACGAGTAAATGAACCACCAAAACGATTTTGGAAACATTAATTTAAGGTGCAAAAGAATCTTTGGTGTTGGATCGATCGATATTGAAATCAATCAATATGAGTTAGGTCTCTGTTGTATTACTGTGTTGTAAAACATTGCCATGTGGCAGAAAAAAATTATTACGTTATTATTAATATAACGTTTACTGATTATAACTCTCCTCCAATAAAATAAACTTTTCTCTCTTTTTTGTCTTTTTTTCTGTTGCATCAATACAATAATACCATCATTTGTCTGGTTTTAGTTTGTAAACTTGCAAATTAACTATTTAATTTCATTGTTTTATTTTTGTGTACAAAATTATCATATTTTCTCTGAAAGTTAGCATTGCACCCTCACTTCAGTTTTCTTTTCTTACTTTTTCTTGTCTTGTCTGTGGTTAGAGTATGAAGCTTTTTTTCTTTACCTTAGAACAGGCTGGCATTGGGTCAAATTGCATTAGATTTTCTCTGCATGAAACTTGTTTAACAAGAATGACTGCACACTGAGACAAAGAAACACACACACACATAGAGAAAAGCAAGTAGGCAGTAGAGCAAAGGGTTCTGGGTAATGGGTTACAGATGAGGAGAATGTAGGGCAGCTGCGTCAGCCTTGGATTATGTTAGAAGGATGGTAGAGTCACCGGCTGTTGAGTCACATCCAGTCTAAATGTGGATTTACCATCTCTGCGTGAACACATGATGATGAAGATGATGATTGAGAACAGCTGCTACGCACTGCTGGTCTGGGAAAATGAACTGCCGCAGTTATATCAGGAATGACATTTTCACACTGGAACAAGAAAAAGAAGCTTTATCTTTTCTTTTTTTACACAGCATGTCTATTAGCTCAGTGGTAGTAGAGGGAAAATCAATGTCTAGTAAAAACAGTCTCACTCATCATTTGAGTGGGAATGTCTGAAGGCAAACGTATGAGTTTGACAACAAAGTCAAAGTTTAGAGTGACTTGTTTGAACTTTGAGCCGCAGCTAAGCTGTTTGGATTGTGACACCCGGAAGGTCATGAGAAATTTGTAGGTTGTCAGCGATTCACTTCTTAAACACTTTGTCTTTTACTTTGTCTACAGTATAAGACATTTTTAATATATGAGCAGCTGTAAAGGTCCTTGTTTTTATGCCAAAAACTGTAAAATCCAAAGTATAAGAAAAAAATACATGATTAAAAAGACACCCAAACGTTAGTGACCTTTTGCTGTGTGCAATTTTCCTGGAGGGGATGTGTGGTATTTCCCCTTTTCTGGTCTACACATCCCTGGCTCTGCCGAATTAAAATTAAATTAAAATAGCCGCACATCATCAAATACGGTATGTGATGATGATTCCAAAGACCAAGGGAACTTTATCAGGATGCAAAGTATCCTGAGCCATGAAATAACTGGCCTTTAAAAATAACAATCTGCCTCCTTCTATGAGAATTTAACATAGGGGTGTGTATACGCATGCCCCCTGTATTTTAAGGAAGACCATTTATTTATTTATGATTTATTATTTATTCACAAAGAAAATGTGTGTCCTTAAAGGTTGGATTTTCCTCATTTTTTTCAATTAAGGCATTAAGATCAATTTCTAAAAGATGATTTTTTTATTCCTTTTTTAGTCAACTTTAGCATGCACTGCAAAGCACTGTATGTAGCTAAACACTAAGTTCACAAGCCACAAACAAACGTGTATTTACTCATATTGTGGCATATTCTGGAGCACTCCTGTTAAATCTGCATTTACACAGCTACCTGGAGCCAAATGTGTAACAAGCTAGCTTTAATTGCAAGCTGTGTATTTACCCATATCTTGTCAAATTCGGTCCAAAATCTGATGTTCTGGAACATACAGAGTGTGCTGATGGACTATGGTTATTTTAAATATGCCAATGTAGTGGTTTGAGTGGTTTCTTTGGACATTTTGACAAGTTTGGACAAATTTCCTCACCATGACTGTTGAATCCGTATCAACTGCCGTAGATCCAGCTCGATACATCTTCATTCCTGGAACCAACGTTTCAGGGCCGTCTTTCCATGTATGATTCATGTGCATTACATTGTGTCTCAGTGTCTGTATTCAGACTGTGGTTTGGACCGAGTTGTGATACAACCCTCTCTCTCTCTGGGCTCTTTCATTATTTACTTCTCTCGTCATTTTCTTTATTCCTTACTTTTCTCTCCATCCAATCCTTCCTTACCTCTTTCTAATATAATTTTCCCATCGCTCTCTGATTCTTATTCGCTACATCACAATGTGGTGAATCAGAATGAATGAGTCAGAATATTTTGGTAACTAAACCACATGAGAAGCAAACAGTCAGCTACTGTACACCCCCCCCCCCACACACACACACACACACACACTGGGCTTGGTCTGTTACAGTTTGACTTTAAAGTGACACTCCACCGGAAATCTAACTAAATCAAAAAGTCAAATTTCTTTTTGTTTCCTCCTACACTTCAAATAAGTTCCAATAAAGGTTTTTTTATGGTAGCAGAAAAGACAAAAAGACAGTGAAGCCATTTATGGTTCCAGCTTATGTAGCCTGTTGCATGCATTTAAAATATAAATGCATGCATGTTCTTAATTGAAACGTTTTTGTTAAAGAGTTTTTCTGAACATCAATGACATAACTGAAACAGATATACAACACACCATGCAGTGTGTATACACATGTGTATTGCAAACAGACCTAAGTAGTACACAGATAAAAACATCTGCTCCACCACCACCACCAAAGTGAAAATAAAAGAAATATAAAATATATACATGCATATGAACACTGTTGTCAAAACCCACGCAATTGACATAGACACACTTACAGACGGCATCTTGGAAGTTCGTGATCAAAACTTGTCGCCTCTGGTGATGTAGCAGCCAGCTAGCGACGATGTATGGTGACGCAACCAAGTGGTGTCTCCTTTCATAGCGGTATGTTTTCACCCCTGGCCCTTACCACCCGGTTTCGAGGGACAAGGGCTTTTGGCATGTCAAAGAATTTGATTGGCTAAAGAATTTGCCATTCAACAACATTGTCCCTATTTGTTATTTGGGGATATCAATGTCAGTCAGTTGGTTGGTCGGTGCAGGATCTCTCCAACATTTATGGATGGATTTTAACTGTACACATGGCAAGAAGCAATAGGACAATAAGAGATACAGACCAATGGCCTGAAAATTAGAAATGTAAACACAAAGCTCCACCCCTTCACCCCCCCTCCACCAGCAACATGTTTTCTAACAGAGTCTGCAGGAAAACACACTGAGCTAGTATGTGTGAGTGTGTGTGTTTAATTGGCAGTGTTACTATCAGGCCTCTCCCTGCGCTCTTTCATAAAACAACAAACCTAATCTGTCGCTCGCTGATGAAAAGGCTTTTATAGCATCTTAACCGATCTGTTAGCTGCTATCTGACACACCTGACAGTCACATCCAGTTGACCTACATAGCTAAACACACACACACACACACACACTACAGCTATTCTTATATTACTCAATACAACACTTTACTGATTGACATTCTTTCTCAGACCCTGTTGCTTTGTGAACATTTGAAAAGTTGGTTTCCAAAATAAAGTTCTAAGCCTTTACTTAAAGGACACTTCCAATGTGTGTTTGTTTGTTCATCATTTCCCCTGTTTTATGCCTTTAACGTTCCTTCTGACTGTTTTACATGGATGCAAGATGATTAAAGACTCAGTTACTTTGTACTCTTTGGAATGAAATTAAATAGAGTGAATGTGTTACTAAAGTGATCCGACACTGTAAATGAGAGTTTAAGGGAAGCAACCTTTTTCCACAAGTGAATTCAAAAGAAACACTTACGCTGCACGTAGATAACATGCGTTCCACCTGCTCCACATGCACACTTTGACACATGGACTGAGCTCAGGTTGCACACATCTACCTGCGGCGGCCCCACACTTTGCCCTGAGAACTCATTCACATAACTCTACGCCTGGGAGGGGCTGAACAAGGTGACAGGTGTGTGATGGGGAGAATCAAGGATGTGAATATCTCATAGTGTGGACTGAAGTTTGGTCAATCAGACAACATTTTGACATGCAAAGTCTAAAGGCTCTCCAATATCTTGCCAGCTTAGGGGGTGGGATTAACCTCTCATTCAGAATATCATCAGGATAGATGTCATGCTAAATCTGTTGTTTTAAATCCTAATTCATATTAATAATCATATTAAACACTGGTTAGTGTATTAGAATCTGATAAGTCTTCAAACTAATGGATCTAGTGCTCAAACTGGACTTCATGACCAATATTCTAGTTGGTCTCGGCCAAATCCAGCACTCAGTATGCTTATTTTATTTTTATTATTTTCTTATGTAACTTCCTCCTTCAAAACTAAACCACTGATAAAGTATGCTTGTTCAGAAAACACAAACAGGTATTAGTTTAATTCCAAATTCATCTAGGACATTGGGTTCAGCTTTACGTGATTTAAGTGAAATTGTTATAAAGTAAATAATATGGCCTAATTTGCTCCTATAGTGCATTACTCTGCACTTGCTTTTGGATAATTACAAATGACAAAGCAAAAATTATCTTAGAAGATGTCTCACATCACAGAAGTAATGAACAGGTAAGAAAGGGGTCATTTCTGTCTCAGTCTCTCTTCTGGAGTCAGACCTTGACTAAAGGTGGACTCGACTACAGCCCTGAGTAAGACCTCTATGATACGCTTCACTTTATTGAATATAAAGTATATATATATATATATATTTTAGTCATTCTCTAAAGTTGTATACACAATTTAAAATATTAAAACATGCAACACTTTGCCTGCTTTCCTATGTGGATCTATATCTTTATGTCAATGGTTGTGTGTGCGATGAATGAGACCACGGACAGCCAACTCTCATTCATTTTTTAATTACGTCAATATAAAAAAAAAGTGCTGCTTGGTAAAGAATAACATTTTTCAATCCTCAAAATCAAAATGAGCAAAAGGGAAAAAAAGACTAAAATAATTTATGATACAATAACAAATATTTACATTTTTGAAAAAGGAAAAAAAAGAATCTGTACAATATTTCAACCAGAAAAACACTACAGACCAGACTGCAGCCGGGTGGAGGTAGGTTTTATCATGCTAAGAACAAAAATCATCTCTACTGTCTTGTTAAAACCTGACCTTTTACTTCACAACGCGGTTCTTTGTCAGTGAAACTCAACAAAATGAGAAAACATAATATTGGAGGTTTGGAAGGAACAGCTCTACAGGAAAAAAAAAAACACTCATGTTAGAAGCAGATTAGGTTTTAACTAGACAGTGACATAATTAAATAGGAAAGCAGAAGTCCTGAACAGAATACATTTCAAGGCAGAACAGGTTTTACCGCTAAAACACCTCCACTCTCATTATTCCTACCAACCAGGGTTGGTCCACCGAGTCTGAACAAGGAACAACTCCATTCATAAAAACAAGATGCATTTTAAGACATTTGACACCAATAAGCAAATGTTTGCCCTTTGCACATTTCATGACAAACGGCACACTAATGGATAACATTGGCAATAACTGATATTTAGAGTAAAATGGCCTTCAGTTAAACATTGAACCCCATAATTGATACTTCAAACATCAAATCCAGCCAAAGATCAAGCTCAATGAAACAGCTGATCCTAACCAGGCTCCTGGTGAACACTTTCATAAATTACTGGCGTCCCAACACGTTTGGGTCCATTTAAACAAAAATAAAGTCTGCTCTTTTAAAAAAAGAAAAAAAGGAGGGGAATGTTGATCAGTGGCCCTTGTTCATGTAAGATGTACATGGTTCAAATCTTGTTTTGAAATTTAAAAAATGTCGCCATAGGCTTTAAGCTCTCGTGTCACATGGGCTTTGAAAGCGTTGTCAGTCTGTTACTGAGCGCATATTCACGCCCATCCTCCTAATGTGACGAAGCTCAACAGTTTCAGAGAACCGTTTCCAAGGTTTCAAATAGGGCCCCTGACTAATACATCACAAAAAGGCATTTAAACAATTTCTGAATTTCCTGAATTAATGGTGGTTTAATTAGAGTTACACTTAGCAAGATGGCTGCTTTATCAGCCATGGAACTAAATATCACAGTATTACGGCTGTCGCAGCTTTCTCCAGAACTAGAACCTTTATGTCAGGACACCGTGGGTCTGTCACTCCATTGCTGACACGCAACAATCAAATGTTATGCGGAGGTTTTCCGTCCCAACTTTGGCTGATTTGCTACAACAGCACGGCTCACAATTCAGTTCGCTTTCCAGCTCAGTCTCCTCACAACCTGAATGCTGTTTAATATGGCTACTTTTAAGTTCAAACAGTTAATTAATGACACACACTTTAATACACAAGTAATTTCCAGGATTTTTCAACTCCAGAAAACACACACACATACTCCGAAGTGACTAAGCTGGTGGTGAACTGAACCGAGGCAGAGCATTGTTATGTGTACAGCATCAAACCGGGTCTATACAGTACTGTCATTGACAAATGATCCTGATAACAGATTGGTGTCGGGCCCAAGGGTCCGCCTGAGGACAAACAGGGATGTACACACACACTGAACGCATTTATCCTCATCCAAAAAATTAGCATCAGGTTTAGAATTTAACTGGAACTGGCAGAAGTGCAGTTGACCAAATAACTTAGAAGCCACTATCAAAGGCCTGTCAGAGTGGAGGGATCACTGGTTAGTATGGCTATAAGACACTGAACACACAACATTCAAGTTTTATTCAACGATTGAGCTGATGTGGCTTACAGTTATTTGACCCCACAGGCACTTCTGCCTTGCGTCATTTTCACCTGTGTTATTTGGTATCCCACCAAAATGGGATGTAATAAAGAAACATAAAACAAATAGACTTTCAGTGTGCATTCAGCAAAGCTTTAAAAAAATAGAAATCTGCTCACTCCGCCCTCATTTCAACTTTAAAAAACATCCTACTTTCTACAACAGTCAGCAGTCAAGGCATGAGAATGATCAATTCTGAGGCAATGAGTATGTTGTGTTTGAGTACAGTCCAAATATCATTACTAGAAAGTCTTTGAAATGTCCAACTTTGTGCGCAGCATGACACGCCATCCTTAACCCTGCTCAACCATTTGTCTTTGTACAAAGTCTCCCCCCCACCCCCAATCCCGAGCCCATGGTTCGCTCCTGCACCATTAGCTGCGAAGCTGCGACAGCCTGGCTTTCAGCTCTTCCTGTTTAGCTCGGAGTTTGTCTCTCTTGGACTGCAGTCTGTGGCTCTCCTCCTCCAGGCCGTAGATGCAGTCTCGGGCCTTCTTCAAGATCACCACCTTGGACGCCTTGTCATTGTGTGACAGCTCCGGCACGTTGTCTCGCAGGTGCACAAAGCAGTTCTTGAGCTCGTTGCGCCGTTGACGCTCCATCACGTTGTGTGTCCGCCGCCGCTCCTCCTCATCCTCCGTCTCTGTTGAGTTTCGGGACGAGTGGTGGTGGTGGTACCGTGATGATGATGAAGAAGAAGAGCTGCGAGAAGAGTGGTGGAAGCGCGGTGAGCTGTCGCTGCCTCGTGAGCGCTTGTTTGAAGATGAAGAGCATGAAGGTGGCGGGGAGGCGGGACACGGTGCAGCGTAGTTGTGTTGCAGCTGGATCTCAAAGTGGTGACGCTGGAGAGCTCGCTTCTCCTCTTCCTGCTTCTGCTGCTGGACAGACCGGTCAGCCAATGAGGTCTGAGGGGAGGGACTGGAGGAACAGCGCACCACAGTTACCACATCAATCTCCTCCTCTGTAGGAAAAAGAAGAAGAAACGAGAGATGGATTAGATGAGTTTCTGGCACAACCTTGTTTTCTGACCTTTGTGGTAATTTTATCTGCCCTGTGATGGCACATGCACCAAAACAAGAGTGTAGACACTGTACACAGCACACCAATGTCAGCTTGGCTCACACATACAATGATACCAATCATCAGTGAAAATCTGTCCTACGGTGTAAACTGTAACTCTATTAATGTGTGACGGCAGCTTAAGATTACAGCAACAGTTTAATGTATAAACAGTAGTTTTGAGGCATTGAAATTTATAATTAAGTATTTCCTGTTACATGTATCTATGTTAAAATGAAAATGTTATGTATTCTTCAAATACTAAAATTAAAGAAATAGAATACAATAAGGCCTTTAAAAAAAAGGGAAAGCATGCCTTGTCTGGTTAATAGCCAGGGATGCTAGAGTCGGAAGAATGACTCATTAAGGGGTAATGGATGGAGCCGCAACCATTACCGCTGAACATGAGTCACACACACACACACACAAATTATCTCTCCTAAAACCTCCCATCTACTCATGTTAGTCAACAGCGAAATGCCTGCCAACACTGCAACAACATACTCAAGTAATAAAGGCTCCTGCAGATTACAGGTGGGTGGTCTGAGTCCAGATAAGCCAAGTGCAAAGAACAATTTGGGCTTACTGGCATTTAAACATTACAGTCACTAAGCTTTAACTGTGAATGATCAATGAAACACCAGTTAAACTGTTCTGGGCGGGGACTGTTTACACTGATAAGATGTACAATGACAATGCAGTAATGAGATTAAAGTATTAGAACCAAAAAAAATATATATCCTAAAGGAACGAATTGGATTGAAGAATCACAACAACAAGTCTTAGCATTTTGGCTAAACTTTCATAGGAGTAAAAATCATGAATGTCAAATGAGGTCGGAACTCACCAGAGTCACTGGATGAATAGGTGGACAGCTCGCCACCGGTTGACCCATAGTCTGATGTGGCCTCGCTGGACTCCTGAGTTTCCATCAGGTTCTGGCAGTCCAGCGTGGAGCCGGCAATCTCCTCAAATATGCTGGTGTGGATCTCAGACAGCAGTGGGCTGCAGCCGAGCATGGAGGAGACCAGCTTCTCTTCCAGGCTCTTGTCCCCTGCCAGGCACCGCCACAGGCAGTCCTCGCCACTCTCCTCCTGGGGGGAGCAGCGCTGGCTGGGCTCGTCGTCCTTCTCAGCAGCATCTGAGTGGAAGAAGTCGCAGTTCCAGGTGAGCTGCATGTCGTGGTCCTCCAGCAGGATGTCCGATACATAGCTCAGCTGGTCCTCCTTGGATAGGGGCTTACTGCCGCCCTGCCCAGCATTAGTTGGGGGGGACTGAGGGGGTGTAGGCAGCGACTGGAGGTCCTTCATCAAACTCTGGCAGAAATCATCGTCAAACAGCAGCGGTTCAGTGTAAAGCCAGTCTTGCGATTGAGAGAAGCTTTGCAACATCTTTGCTTGCAGATCTGGGAGAAGATACAACACAATCGAAATCAGAGAGAGGTAGCGCAGTTTAAATCCAAAAAAACTGAGCCAGTAGTGGGGTTAAAGCAGCTCCGTCTCAGTAAGTGGTAATTCCCAACAGCAGCAACGCCAACACGTGTTGTAGTGTAAGTTAATTCTTCCAGACTGACCCCCGACCGGCAGTGAGGCCCATTTTTATCCGTGTTTATGTCACTGTAGCCCCGCCCGCAGCTCCCCAGGGAGGCCGTAAATCACCCCAAAACTTTAAAACCCTCCCTCCCCATGACATCATAGGAAAAGCTGGGAGAGACCAGGGCAGAAAGTGTAACACCTCTTTCCACAATTTGCATTTTCCTTTTCAGAAACATAATGAAAATCAAACACCCGTAAATGGAGCCTGGCTGCCTGCTGACATGGAAAACAAAACCCCGAGAGAAAGGATGGGGGGGGGGTTGTTTTTCCGTTTTGTTACTCAACACTTAACCTCTGCTGCTGTTTTGCATAACGTTACATGACCCACCGCCTCCATGCAGGTAAAGACACTCACAATTTCTTAAAAAACCCTACTTAGCTCAACACAAAGCCTGGGTAGTTTTAAAAAGCCCCAGGGGTTTCATACATAACACTTGTCAGGACAGTATGCTGATTTTCTACCATCCGTTAACTCTTCAACTCGTCAAAATGCTATAAAATGAAACCTCTGAGTTAACAGAAATAACTGAAAGTGGAATAAACTGAGGACGAAAAATCCTGTGGTATACCCATGGGGTCTTACGGTATGCGTATGTATGGCAGGCTGTGTTGGAGAACAAAGCAGCAGTGTGTGGTGCAGACAGGCTCTGGGAGTTTAAGACTGCCGGTCTTTACCATCACCGCCTGGGAAACCAGAGGCAATACTTAAATGCAGACCAGTCTGCGCCATTACAAAACAGTAAAAAATACGTAATTACGCATTTATGGTGGCCTTTCCCCCACTCAACACGAGACTAAACGACTGATAATCGCATATAAATACATGGCATTCACTAGTACTGACAGCGATAAGTATATACCGTGCATTAGTGTACACAAACTGAAGCATCTAAAAAAAATACACATTTCTCAACGAGGTTTTGAATGCAGCTTCGCTGAAGTATTATAGCCTACTTGCCCGTTAGGTCGCGCTAAATACAAGCCTTTGCACCAGACTCAAGTTAATATTACAACTGAACACAATGTGCACTTTTTTTTAACCACATTTCGAAAAGCGAAACATCTTCGAAAAACGTCAACATGCAACGAGCCATGCATCTAACATTACCTTAGTTTAGCGTTTCTGTGTGAAAGGAATAAGCCAGAAAAACTCAAAGTATTTAACACCTCCAGCCCCGCGTACGGGTCATTTAAACCCCGCATGGGTTGAGCAACGCTGTGTCTCCACGTGAAACCTGCATTCTTTCTTTCAATGGTCACTTAAAACCACATGAAATGCAAAATTACAACATAGAAATACACGAAAGCACATTTTATCAAGCCGGTAGGATGTGACTATAACTGTGCAACGTTAACTAATGTGCAAGTTAACGTTAGTTAACCCCAATTCCTTACCTTCAACTGTCCTAACAGGAGAGGAATTCAAAATGAAGAAAAACTGAGGAGACGTCCGAAAATTCCGAATAAAGTCCACAGAGAGGAAAACTACTATGATTTGCTCGACTGAGACTTCTTGCGTGTGAAATTAAAGTTGGGACAGGGCAGCATGGTGTTTGTCACCTGTCAAATTTCTTCTCCTCCGACCGGTACGAACAGACAGAGTAGGTGTGGCTGTCGGGGTCTACCACTTTATATGTCTGCTACCCGCCCGTGTCCTTCCGCCGACACCAAAATCGCGCCAAAACGTCAAAACTTAGGACATGTCGTTAACGGCAATAAAACATGTAGCCTGTATATCCATCGTCGGTTCCCGTTTCGATCAAGTCCTGGCGTAAAAACCGGGGGCGACGGCAATACTGGTTATTTTCGCTTAGAAATCGGGGTCTATGTTTTCTTCTCAGCGGAGTGATACCGCGTAGGCTGGGATTCCAGGAAAATGGTGGCGGGTAAAAAGTTAGGACAGAAACACGCGTGGATTGTGAGCAGATGCCGGGCGTCTCACTGCATGTCTCCCTGTCTCCCTGCCTACCTGTCTTTCTCTCTCAATGCGCCACAAAAAAGAGCAAATACAGTAACAAACCTTGTCATTTGGTATTTATAAGATATATATTCATAAAAACAATCATGTGCAAAGAGCTGTGAATATCATCCCAGTTTAGATGCATGTGGATTAATGGCTTTCGCACATTAAATAAACTAATGTTCACAGTCATTAGTGGGGAATGTGGTGGGTGCAGTGAGTAAGCAGGTTTGGTATTTTTACGGCATGTTAGAGGCATGTATTCTACAGTAGTAGCCTATATTCCGCCGGTCTACTTTTAATTCGTATCATGACCGAGAGACAGGCAGGCAGGCAGGTAGACAGGCTGGATGCTTTCAGAGCCACGTTGTCCTCTAATTTCAACTCTTGCAAGGGTGTTACACCATCCTAACTCCTAACTCCTCCTCCTCGTCCTACTACTGTTACTACAACTACAACCACACAGCCTCAAACTGTCACCGATACTTTAAAGCAAAACAGCATCTAGGCTACTGCATTTTCTGCGTATGCGCAATAAGCTTTCAAACAAGTTAATTTACTGTTAGGCTACATGTGGCTTATGTGAAATTAGCCTTTAGTTGTATGCTTCTACACACGTTCTACACTGTGTGCTCACCTTTCAAAAATGTTGCTGATGGTTGGTGCATTTTTATTTATTTATAATATGTTTTCGCATTTTTGCACATTTTCTGTTAATTAACCAAAAAGTGGATTTAAATGTAAAATGCAAAATACATAAATCGCTTTTATAAACAGCCATGAAAATGAAACCCATACAATGCAAAATAAATAAAAATGTATAGCCTAGGTTATATATTGCAGTAAGTCAGTGGTTAAAAGGGCAGTGCATTGGGATGAATGAACTCCAAACACTCCCACTCAGATGCCGCAGACCTCCCTCCTTCTTCATCCGCCCCATGCATGCGGCTCTCTCGTGCACTGCACGTTACATAACGGACAAGGATTCGTCGTTACACGTGCGGACATCTCGGCCAATCAGAGTGCGAGTCAGTCCGGTTCACATGAGTTCTCGGCAACCTCAGACACAGGATCTTGTAATTCCAATCATATAACCTACATTAATCATATCCAGCTCTTTAAAGCACAATCCCCATGGTATATAAGGTAGGTACATAAGGAGTTCCAGTTGGTGGTCATATGGTAGCCTAATTATATATAAAAATACAGTGATTGGAAGAATACATGTTAAAAATAATATATGTATATACATATGTATTTTTAAAGGTAGGCCTACTTTATAAATGATTCTATCCGTAATATTAATTGCTGTTAATTTATGTTAAAAGGGTAAAGTCTTGTCCATACATGATAAAGGGCTGGTATCCTAAATGAGGCTCAAATACAGATGTGTCACCATAAACAGCTCCTGCATGTTTATTCTTAAGGGTGCTAACCTTTTCTGCAGGCATTATGCACTTTTCCGGATAATCACAGCCTTGTTGGGAGTATCTCACATGGAAACTATTTCTGCTGAGTATAAAGGCTCTCCATTTCCACAAACAGAAGCATAAACCTACAAAGAGATACAAATAAAAAGCTGCACTGCATGGTTTAAAAAGTTTGCTGTTCCACATTGAGAGAAGGGGGTTTCTGTGTAGTGTGGCTGATGGAGGGCGGATCACAGCAGCAGAGCAGAAAAAGAACATTTGGCACACAAAGAGGGCGATCTGGATGTGAATAACTGGGTTAATGTGCCACCTACAGGCCAACTGGCAGAGTGACTGACTGGCCTGCATTCAGCTCTATATACTGAAGCTCTTGGCTGGCTGACTCACTGGTTATCTGGCCTAATTGTTCTACAGAAACGCCACCCTAAAACATCCGTACCAGGAATTCAATTTAACCCTCCTGTTGTCCTCGGGTCAAATTTAACCCCTTTAAAAAATGTCTATATCTGAAATATGGGTTTCTTTTTAACCAAAGGACCACAAAAAATGGATTGGATTCCTTACAACGCTCTATGCGAATACAATTGATCACTTTCATTCCTGACTAAACTCATCTGTACGTTCCTCTGATCTTAACTATTAGTCAATTCTGCTTCTCTAACTCAAATATTAGATATAATTCTATTTATATGAGGGTTATTGACCATGAATTCCAAAAAGTAATGTAAAACTACTGGTAGTAAGGTGGTGTTAGTGAAAACTAAAAAAAAAAGTCTGAAAAAGGGACAATAATGTCAAAATGTTGTCCCCTTTTGATCCGGGAGGATAACACAAGGGTTAAATGATTTATATTTTTTCTTAACTTCCTGCACAGTTCACTGTGAGATCAACAGATAGTTATCATCTGCTGAGTAAAAATATGTTTAAAAATATGTTTTTCAGTTTTAAACATAGGTCAAATGAATCTACCGCCTTCATTATTAGCTGAATGGAGGCTCCAGAAGTTCTTTTTAGTTAGTATTTTATTTTGCTTAGTCATTTTTAGTATTACACAGCATGAGGTGGTTAAACAGAACCCCCCAACTGAGAAATATGCATGACAGGGCTATAATAAAATGCTATAATTGGTACAAAGATTGAGGCCAGGCTTATTTTTAGTTTCAGATTATTGGCTGATGATACAGTCCTTCCTCTGTGACTTCCTCCTCTCGTCAAAGCCAGAATCCCATTGGACGTGCGATGACATCAGCGTGTTCTGCTGGTGGAAAATTAGAGTAGTGTATGCCACTGTGGCGCACCCAGACAGGACACAGCTGTATCGGCTTTTGGTCAAGATCAACACCCCGCGAGGCTGCAGGTCCAGACAACATCCCTGGTCTCGTGCTAATGGACTGTGAAGAGGAGCTCAAAGATGTCTTTACGGACATCTTCAATGCTTCTCTAAGTCAGGATGCTGTTCCGTCATGCTTCAAAGCCTCCACCATCATACCTGTTCTAAAGAAGCCCTCGTCATCCCCTTTCAATGACCATCGCCCCGTTGCACTGACCCCCGTCTTCATGAAGTGCTTTGAAAGGCTAGTCATGGCTTGCATAAAATCCACTATCCCCCCCTGGACCACTACCAGTTTGCATACCGAGGTAACAGATCCACAGAGGATGCAATCTGCTCTGCTCTTCACCCAGCAATCACACACCTGAATACCAAAAACCCATACGTCAGAATGCTGTTCATAAACACCATCCTCCCTCAGCAGCTGATCTGCAAACTGGACCAGCTGGGGCTCAGCCCTTCACTATGTAAATGGCTGCTGGACTTTCTTAGTGAGAGGCCTCAGGCAGTACGGGTCGGCAGCACATTTGCTCTATTTAGGCTGAATAAGTGTATTGTATAATTTATCTTTTTAGTTGTACATATACCTTATCTTTCTTTATCTTATGTGTGTATATTTCTTCTTTGTTTATATTATACTTGTGGTACATGTCCTTATTGCACCGTGGGCCGGAGAGATATTTTCAATTGCTCTGTGTATCTGCCACTTATTGCAGAATTTACAATAAAGTGGACTTGACTAGAGTGAAAACTGACTCAGACATGGTTGACTAATTTACAAACTTCAGTGTATCAGTGGCCTACTTACTGAGCTTGTTAAAACACCAAACAACTAACTGGGTCAAATAATCTGTCTATGTACTCAGCCTCAGATCAGTTGGAGCCGCCACATTGGGTCTACATGTTTGCCTTATGAAATGAGTTTACTCTGGACATAGGCTATCTGAAGCTTTTTGAGCTTTACAGAAACTGTAATTTGTGGGTCGTTAAATGTGTAATACCAAAGCCTAGTCATGCAGTTCCTTCCCTGTTTAAATGGTTAAATTGCTGACTGACGGGGTAAAAGGTTAGTTGACATGGACAATTGACGGACTGACTGGTTGACTGACCCAGCAAACTACATGGTGCAAGAAAGCTAATAGACACACACACAGCTGAAGCCCCAGGGGTGGGAGACATCCTGGGAATGGGATTACCATTCTGTGTGTGTGTGTGTGTGTGTGTGTGTGTGTGTGTGTGTGTGTGTGTGTGTGCGCGCCCACTGCTGTGATCTCCTCCTCCTTGTTAGGACTCTTTATCCTGCAGTGTGTCTCTATACAGACAGGCTGTCTGTCTGTCTGTCTGTCTGTCTGCTTTAATTAACAGCTAGGGAAGGAACACACATACACACACACACACACACACACACACACACACAGCCGTACACAAACCACACACACAAACTCTGGTCTGAGATGTGGCCGAAGGCAGAGCTGGTGACTTGAGTTTGAGACTCGGACTCAAGTTACACTTAAGTCGCACACACAGTGACTTCAGACTTGAGACTGGTCCTCAAAAGACTTCAGACTACACTCGGAGTCGGGATGCGGTACTCATTAACAATCTTTATTTTTAGGAAACGTCTGATGAGCTGAATGTTATTTCCCTCCGTGTGTAGGCTATAACCTACCTAAAGTTGTGCGTAGCGAGGTTATGGAACGCAGCAGGTGATACTACACTCATTATCACCGCAACTCTAGCTCTCTAGCCTAGACCTGGACTCGAGCTCAGAGACTTGTGACTTGACTTGGACTCAAGCTCAGAGACTTGTGAGCATCTCTGGCCTAAAGGAGCCAGGGATTGAACCACCAATCTTGTGGTTGAAGGCCGACTCTACCTCTGAGCCACAGCCACCCTCATTGTAAAGAACGATGTGTGATTTCAATCTTCAGTGCTTTATTTTCCATTGGCTTCCCTTTGGACAAAGAGGCTTTTATTTGAAAGGTCTCAGTTTAAATAAATAAATGAACAGTGAGGGAAATAGCTTGATCCATGTCTATAGGCAGTCATCTATCAGTTACACTTTAACATGGAGAGTAAAACATGAATCATGCTTGTCCACCCCAGGCTTGTAAAACTTTAATCCTGGATAATTCTTAACGGGTAACACAAGTTGTAAGTACCTTGGTATGTATATAATAACAAGATATTGAGCTTTGAAGTGAGAAAATGTTGATATTAAACTCAAGCTATGTATTAGTTTGCCTTGTTACAACTGTTTTTTTTTATGTGGGCTACATTTATTTAACACTGCACCGCAGTAATTAAATCCCATAGACTAAACAACTATTTACCTCTGTTGTGATATTCAAGCTGTAAAAACGCAGTAAATAAATAAATATATGAATATAAATCAATTAAATATTGACTCCTTGGAGTCAATATTTGCAGTAAGACTGAAAGTAAAAAAAACAACAAAAATAAAAAATAATAAAGAATATTAACAAGAAAGATGGCCGATGGCATTCATTCACAAATCAACCCCAGAATAAGTTCAGACTTTTCCAGTGGTTTGTTGACATGGGAATTTAGGAAAAGAAACAGAAATCAACTGCGAACATTGTCAGAAATCTAAGAGGAACCGCTTGCTCACTAATTTGCCTCACAAATCACATTACACCACTCAATATAAAATCAGAGTGGCTCACAGCAGGACAATGCACTTGTCATTTCCACTTAAGCACCATGTTATGCATGCACTGCAGGGAGTTAATGACCAGTCTTACAATAGTATCTTTTCTTAAGGAGACTTTGGTACAAAGGCTGTTGTTGTATGACTTGCATTGATGGGGGGCTTTGAGTGTAATCTAAGACAAATATGTAAAACCTTTATGTCTGTCATTATATGTTCTCTGGCATTTATTAGGACAATATTTCAACACTTTAGGCTCATGTAATCCCTTTAAAATTAATACCAAAGATGTGATATCGAAGTAATTCTAGCATGTTCTTCAAACGTTGACATTTTAGAGAACAAAGACTTGACTTGATAACAGTAATTTACTGGACCCCTGGGGGTCCTTTTCAATAGTACGACCACAGTCTCATCTGTTGGCCAGTGATCAACTACACTAAGCAATGGGGGGGGGTTAAAGGCCTTTCTCAAGGCCATATGAGTAATGCAAATATGGACTGATCACCGGCTCATCTGATGAATACCATTTGTATTTGTCACTTAATTTTACACATCAAAGTCTGTTTACTGGTCTTAAGTTAGTACTGCATGTTTTAACCCTCATGTTGTCCTCAGGTCTAACTGACCCATTTTCCTATATCAACATTCTTTTTAAATTACCCAAATAACATGATTGATTCCACACAACGCTCTTTGGCAAGCACAAATCTCTACTTTCATTCAATTTGGGGTGTCTTATTCAATTTTATAGCATCTGAAAAAAAAAATTGAAGTGGTTTTAAATAGTATTGAGTAGATTACATATTCCAGTCTGTGAATATCCATCAACATCCATTCCTTTAATTTTAGTCAAACTAATTCCTAATTTCTGCTTTTCTAGCTCAAACATTAGGTATAATTTCCTATAAATGAGGTTTATTGACCACTTCAGATTTTTGTCCACAGGAGTACTCTTACTTACTTACAGTAGCTTATTATTAATAATACCAAAATAGGCTATAAATCAGGATTCATTGGGAAAAACTTAGCAATTCTATATTAAATTAGATGTAGAATAGAATAAAATAGATCTTTATTGTCATTATTTTTCCAAGAACAAAACAGTTTAGAAGCTCTCAATATGTCAGTTTGAATTTCAGACAAATAGAAATATAAAATTAAAATAGTAAACTATATAATAACAAACATGCAAAATATGAAAATTGAAATAGTAAAATATATAAATCAAGTTAAACACAATATCACACATGAGTATGTATAGCAATACTTCCTCAGACTGCTACACGGTCAACTTTGTTAACCAGGCGTGAGGGGGGGGGTAGAGCCTGATGTGAAAAGGAGGAACGTTTTCTCTCATTATTGCAGGTCACTAAGGTCTCAGAGAGAAAGACAGACTCATCCTCGTCCTCCCTTCATTCCTCTGAAATTACAGCTCTCACAAACTGTGTAATGACAGACCTACACAGTAACACACACACACACATTCACTCTCTCTCTCTGTACAAAAAAGGATTAGGGCCACTGGTGAAAATGTATTTGAGTTCTGACTTTATTCTCTGAAATTTGACTTACAACTCAGTATTCTGAGAATAAAGTCAGAATTCTGAGAAAAAAAGTCAGAACTCAAATAAAATGTTCACCAGTGGCCCTAATCCTCTTCTGTAGTTATGTTATAGAGCTGTAAATATAAATTTGTCCTCATGCGCACACAGTTATGCTTCCAATGAACAGAAGACAGGCCGTTGCCATCATGGCTGAAAAACACAGAAAAGAGGGCCAACTGTATCGCGATGTTGACACCAAGTCAAGACTACAGGGCAACGGTCCCAACCCAGCGTCAGAGAGCACAAAGAGGGAAGACCACACACGTGGGGCTGTAACTGAAAACACTTTGACCTGTAAACGAGAGAGAAACTACAAACCAAAGTGAAAACAAGTTTTTGAAACTTGAGCTGTGTTTGTGAGGCATGCATGAGAGGAGAATGTGTACGGAGCTATAGATTTGTTTCTTTATTACATGCAAGAAATGAATGATCTGAAAGAAAAAAATGTTTGAGAGAAAAAGTTATCACACTGATAGCAAAAAAAAGCATTTTATGAGAGAAAAAAAGTTTTCATACCAATAGCGAAAAAATAATATTTGACACAAAAAAAGTCTGAATATAAATTTTATATTTTAAAAATTATTTTTGAGAAAAAAAAAAACTCTTACAATACTTGTGAACGTGGAAACCTTTATCAAAAAAAAACTGACACC
This sequence comes from Etheostoma perlongum, assembly GCA_026937815.1. Classification (NCBI taxonomy): domain Eukaryota; kingdom Metazoa; phylum Chordata; class Actinopteri; order Perciformes; family Percidae; genus Etheostoma; species Etheostoma perlongum. The sequence goes on along the minus strand of CM049374.1, from coordinate 18,845,956 downwards.
AAATCCCAGCAGCTACTCGTTTCATACCAGGGAGACATTTGCTGCCTGTACTGGAAATATCTGGGAATGGCATTACAGCCAGGAAAAAGAACAATGCAACAAAAACACCACGCAGAGCCAAAAATCTAAGACAGACCACCGGCAGCTGGTTTTTAAAGGGTTAAGTGGTTTTGGGTGGAGTTTTCCTTCAAGGATTTTAATGGAAGCGAGCGTCCGTCTGACCTCACTCAGCTGCTGGTAGAAAAAGGGAGGAAGAGAAGCAGGCAGCGGCCGAGCATTCCTTCTGGGAACAGCCTTCATGTGGTGTGTGTGTGTGTGTGTGTGTGTGTGTGTGTGTGTGTGTGTGTGTGTGGTTCGGCATGCTTGGTGGTAGTCATCAAAGGAAGTAACCACAGTTTTGCCAGGAACATGTAGACGTGCATCCTGTTGCACTTTCTCCAGGGATGTGTGTGTGCTTGTGTGTGTGTGTGTGTGTGTGTGTGTGTGTGTGTGTGTGTGTGTGTGTGTGTGTGTGCATGCATGCCTGTACGTATATCATTTTAAGGACCAAATGTCCTCAAAGTCTTCTTAAACATAGAATGTGTTATAAAATAGCTGGAAGTTCTGCAGGGGACCCATTGGTTGCACACTCACACAGACCTGGTGTTTCCACTTAAGCGGTCTGATCAGACCTCTGCTCAGGTTGAAGCTGGCTGTGGCGGCATGCTGGGATGTAGGGATTTACATGTACTTTGTACAAGAATGGCTGTGCTCCATTTGACCATAGCAGTAAACGAGGAAACCCTTTCAAATGGAGTGTAGGCGGCCCGCCTGCTATCAACTGATAATGAAATGGCAGTAGGCTGTGGAGATCCTGTTGTAACACTTCTAGAGAAGGATGAGTTGTAAAAAGTTGTAAAAAAACACTATTGTTACCCAACTTATCACAGCAACCACATTTAAATGTCACGTTTTTAGAGCTTTTGCCTATGGACGTACTCACTAAAGTGCTTTTTCATTTGGATCACATGATAAGCCATTTAAAAAAAATCCTATGCTCACTTATGTTGCCTGTGCTTTATCCCAAATCCATACTGCATACTATTTCTATATATGTACTACATGCTAGCCGTCATAGCACACCATTTAAAAGTATCAACCTATTGTATAATGGTACACTTAAAGGAAATGATACGTGTGCGATGTTGTTGTCAATCAAACTGCGACTTTGTAACATCACTGCCAATTCAATTTCACAAATGTTTTTTTCCTAAGATTGGATGTTTCTCAAGGTTTTTTGGAGCTGTTTCACCCCCACCCACAGTTTATTTCAACTCCTTCCAGGTGCGGGCTGCTTTATGGAGCCCTGAAGGTGACATTTAGTTGTGCACGCGCTTTAAACCTCAAGTTGTCCTTGGGTCAAATTGACCCATTTTCAGTTGTTTTTTTTTTCTCACAACAAATGGGCCGTCAAAATAAGCGCTGAAAATGTCAACATTAAAAATATCAAAAACTTTAGAAAAACACCGAAAAAAAAAAAAGCACTCACAACATTGAAAAAGTGACAAAAATGAGGAAAAAAGTGATACTCATAAGTGACCAAAACATTTTTTTTTCATGGTTGACAGGAAGAAACCCAATGGTTAAGAAAAAGGACTCCGTAATGATTCTCCATTTCTTTTGTGGCTAAAAAAGAAAACAAATATGGATGCCTCACTTATCCTAAAATCATTCAATGGAAAGAAAATGGTGGAATATGGTGTTGTATTCTCATACGACCATTTCAAGTGGTCCGGTTAGGTGACGAAGGGAGCATTAAATATGTATTTATGTTTTGTTGTTGTTGCACAAGCTGTGAAGTTAGGTTTGTATGCTTTGACTTCGTGGGCCGGGTCCCCTTGTGTATGGTTCTTTTTAAAATATAACTTTTTCTATGCTGTTTGTCCTTTCGTCCACACAAACAGTGTTTTTGTCCACTGAAAAGGGATCATTTGAAAAACTCCTTTTAGGGTGCAGATTTCCAGCCACAATTAAAATTAAAATAGCCCCCCCTCCCCCACATCATCACATGCCCTTCATCATACATAGAGATCAAAATGGTGTTATTTCAGTTAGACTAATAGCAATAGCCGGTTTGATTTGCATTGAGAGATGATCTTATGGAAAGTTCCCCATGCCTATATCTATGTATGGTGAATGGTATGTGATGATGGGTGGGGGCGGGGGCTATTTTAATTCAGAAGGCCAAGGGAACTTTATAAGAATGCATAGTATCCTGATCCATGAAATAACTGGCCTTTAATAATAAAAATCTGCCTGCCTCTATGGGAATTTAACATAGTGGTGTGTATACTTATGCCCCTTGTATTTTAAGTACTGTGTCCAAAGCCTGATATATCTTATCTTAGACCTAGTTTATTTGGACTCAACCCCACATACACCGTCCAGCTGCCACAAATACTCACTAGAGCACCAAATGTGGATTAAAAATAATCCCTGAAAATAATCCCCATCAAAGTAACTATTACTCCTGTTTTGTGAGTATGTGTGTTGAGTGGGGATGTCCAACATTATTGTTTATTTTGGTTCTTTTTGTTGGATTTTTGACAGCAATTAACACAGAATAACACCAGCCTTATCCTTTTCTAAATGCTTTTTTTTACAGTACTGTGAATGAAATGCAGAGTTTTAGGGTGAGCACAGAACAGAACCTCCTTCCGCCTGAGTGGAGAACAGTTTCACATCCTGAAGCCCCATCAGCTGATCTGGGAACGGAAATCATCTGTAGATATTTATATGTATACACACACACACACAAAACACACACACACACACACACACACACACACACACAATACAGTACAGTACAAAGTGCCATTGGGGAGATTCCCATTGGGGTGTGTGAGTGTGTGTTTGAAACACAGACACAGACAGAAAAGACTTTTAGTTGAATAATTTAAAGGGGCTGTACTTAAAAGTCACAACATTACCAAATATGTGCAATTTAAAGAAATAGTGGAGTAATGACGTCCTAAGCAGAGAATGAAGTCATACTCTTCTCTGTTTTCCGCTTTGATAGCGGTCCGCCCGCCTGTGCATCAAAGTGCAGCTGAGCGCCTTGTGCGTCGGTATCAGACGCCGAGGGCTGTTACAAAGCAACAAGTCCTCCAAACAGGGGTCTTCAATGTTTTTTTAAGCACAGGATTCCCTGAAAGAGAAATGGAGCAGGGACCCCCTATTACATACTGTATATTGTTTAAAATGAAGTTGCAGATTAAAATAGGGCCTGCAAGAACATGTGGGGCAGCCTAAAGCCTTTGTGCATGGCAACTTCAGTGACTACCTTATCTATGGATGGCCCCCCTGCTCTAAACCATACAACGATATAGGTTGCGTATTCCTACCCTCTAAGGGCCGTGACACACCAACCCAATAATCAGCCATCAGACAGTCTGGCGAGGTCGGTAACTGGAGTCTGTTCGGTGTTTTCCGTGCCGTTGTGTGTCAGAGGGCCCGTCGGTCTTCATTTTGGCCGACCTGACATGCTCGGTCGGAAGGCGGGGACTGCCTGTTTGGTGGAGTGCAAAACTGGAAATAAGGAGCGGGATGAGTGTGACTAGAGTCTTTCAAAATCTTTTAAACTGACCTTTGTGGATCTGAAATGAAGACAGGTTCAGCAGCTGCACGGCCTATTTCTGAAAATGCTTTCAGAAACACGTCTCGGTGAACAAAATATAGTAAAATACGAGATTGTATTCTGAACAAGTCGCCATAACAGTCTGTCTTTGAATTTCTAGAGAAATCAGACCCACTCGATGTGTTCATGCAATCAGCTGCTGGTTTCCATTTTTGGGCGACAAGATTAGCACCGCCGGCTGTTATGGAGACATATTACGTCTTCGTTGATTTTTTGACCAACTTGGGGAGACTGATCAGTCCAACTGTTACAACAGTCTGGTAAGTTCAGAAGATGACATCACTTTACTGTAATGCAGCCTTTAAAACCAGAAAAAGACAACACTTATGCCATATTACAATATTACAATATCCAAGATCTTTGACGATATCTAGTATCATATCATGATATCGATATAATATTGATATTTTGCCCAGCTCTAAAGGAGCGTTTCCCATCAAATCTGAACCAGAGACTGTTAACGGTCGTGGACGCATTTTGGCAAAAGGACAGGACAACCAAGTCCACCACGCCAACCTGCCTTGTACACACAATGTTGGCGCTCTTATATTTGGTCACCTAACTTCCTGCTTTGCTCCTGTCAAAAGGACTAAAGCCGCTAGAAAAGCAGTCACCATAAACATAGGGAGTTGTGATTACGGGGTGGAAATAATTTACTTTAACACAAAATGTCTTTGTTCACTACAGAAGTAACGTTTTTGGGAGGCATTTTTAGGCCTTTATTCAACAGGACAGCTGAAGACATTAAACAGGAGAGAGAGGGGGAATGACAAGCAGCAAAGGGCCGCAGGTCGGATTCAAACCATCACAGAGTCCGGTCTAGACCTGCTCTTTATGGAAAGCGCAATGAGATAACTGTTGTTGTGATTTAGCTCTATATAAATAAAATTGAATTGAAATTGAAACCCTGGCCCGCTGCGTCAAGGAGTAAACCTCTACATCTGGGTGCCCAACTACAGAAGTAACTCTAATCATATTATAACAATTCTTTTCATTTCATTTTATTATATTGTTTTCTTCATTCACGTTAACTATAAATGAAGATTAGAAGTGTTTAAGGCGAGTTGTTGGAGCCACCCTACATTAATTATACTTGACACTTCTTTCCTTACGCCTTTTGGACACTTTAGTTCAAATGAGCCCTGCATGCACAGAAAACACCCCAAACCTTTACTTTGTATGTATGAATAAAAAAGTGACAACCTACAGTATATGACAGCAGCCGGAAAATTGAAATGTAAAATGTAGTTTTAGTCGGTTGTAGTTTTGTCAAAGTCTCACTGTAATAATGACGTCATCAGACATCGGCTAATTGGTTGATTGTTAACATCCTGCTGCAGGAAAGTTTAATATGTCTGTTTGTGCTGCTGTTGTGTTTCAACTGAGAGGAAATCTGTGTGTGTGTGTGTGTGTGTGTGTGTGTGTGTGTGTGTGTGTGAGTGAGTGAGCGAGAGTGTATATAATCAGTTGCCTGCTGCGTCAGGACAGATAAGTGAATCCTAACTAACAATCAATGGAAAACAGAAGCAGACTGTTCATCCACAGAGTGCTGTCAGAAACAACATACTGCTGTCCTGATACCCCCCCCCCCACACACACACACACAAACAAACACACTCACACCAGATGCGAGCTCATTGATAAGAAAGCTGGTCCTATAATTCAACATTGAGCATCTGATCACACACAAGCACACACTATCACTTTAGTCCACACACACATCGCACTTCCTCTTGCCTGTACCCCCCCCCCCCCCCCACACACACACACACACACACACACACGCCTGGTATCACAGTTACTGATACTCCTATCTTCTGTTTAAGTTGAGAAACGTTGGAAAAAGTGTTTTTTACTCAGAAACGCACACCCTCAACATGAACACACACACACACACACACACAGCAATGTCACTTTGGGGTCACTGGTCCATAGACAGACGTAGATGTGATGTGAGCAACGTGTCTGAAAGTTCTAAGTCTTCTGGTAGCTGTGCCAAGAGAACTCTCAATCATTCCCAATCAGCAGAGACGGAGAGTGTAGGTACATGTTAGGAGATAACATAGGCACAGGCTAATTACTGCTAACTAACATGCTAGTTTACATTAGTAATTAAACCTAAACAGCTGATGTAAGTCCTAACTGTCTGCGAGCTTCTCCTGACAATACAGTAATTTGTCGAGTGTGCAACAGTAGGTTGCGTGGTTATGACACAATAGTTAGCCTATTTTTACAAAAACATCCGGCATGAAGCCATAACGTGAGCTACAAGGTAATGGAGCCTTTTATACATTGTCGTGTTTCTTTAGAAATAAACAACGGACAAATAGAGTCTTTAAACACTTCAGATGTAAAGTTATTCACTGTCAGAGTGACGTCAAAATGAATGGAAGTCAATGGGATGCTAACTGCAGGTGATGGCTTCATAGCATTAAAATGGCGCCATAGGAGCTTACCCTCTTGCACTGGTCGTCCAAGATTTGGCTCTTTTATCATGGATTGTGATGGACTGTGTGTGTGTGTGTGTGTGTGTGCGTGTGTGAGAGAGAGAGAGAAAAGAGAGAGAGAGAGAGCAGGTAACCACAGGCTGCTATACCTGTAACCACAGTAACCAAGATGACAGCTGTGGTGGCGGCATCATGGGACGACCAGTCTGGAAGCCTAAAAAAAAGTCAAGGCACAAACACAAAGCAACCATGCTGCTCTGATTCCCGTCACACTGATGCTTTTTGGCAGTTTTGCTGTTACTAAGCAATGTGTAATCGACTGTAAGTCCCTTAATGGGTTGATAACAATCAGTAGAGGCTTGGTCCAGACCAAAATATCTCAACTACTAGATGGATTGAAATTCAATTTGGTCCAGATAAGATATCCATGGTCTGACTTTGGTGATCCTTTGACTTTTCATCAAGCGTCACTAACTCGCCGAGAACCTTTGCTTTGTCTTTTTTTACAGCAACTATTGAATAAAGGCGTAAAAATGCACCAAAAAACAAAAATAAATATATTCTATCAGCCTGCAATGGTGTTGCAACATAGAAATATTTGACCTTAAAATTTTATAAAAACACAACATACAAATAGATGACAGAACACAACACTTATTGTTCATTATTGTACATTTTTTATTCTCTTTTGTCAATTTCTTATACAAAAGACGACAATATTATCAGTCAATCTGTGCTTGAGTTGAGGCTGTGTTGTACATGTTCACTGCACACCACAGTTAGGAGCATGTGAACATGATAGAGCTGATTAGGAGAACTTTACTCCGCCCTCAGGGCCTTTAGAGGTCATGCTGTTACTTTAAGAGCAGGGAGGAAGCTGCGTTGTCACACTCTCACTATACTGCTTTTTATATACATCAGTGTGATCTTTATTTGCATGACTTTGGCTGAAAATAAACAGGTTCACGCCAGGTTCCGGCATTTTCCACACATAAGCTGGTATTGATTAAACAAGAGTCTACAGCTAGCTTTGTCCCTGTGACACTGTACTTTTTAAATATTATTTCAGTAGATATCCATGTCCTGCACTCATGGAACCCTTGTATATCCTGCACTTACTGCTATTGCACTTCTGGTTAGACCCAAACTGCATTTCGTTGCCTTGTACCTGTACCTGTGTAATGACAATAAAGTTGAATCTAATCTAATCTAATCTATTTAGGGCAAAATGGTGCTTTGTGCTGAATGCTATCGTTAACATGCTAATATGCTCAAAATTACCATTATGTTGAGCAGTGGTCCCCATTTCAGTTTAGCATGCTTACAGGTGCTAATTAGCAATTCAGTGTGGAGAGACTTTGTTCCAAATATGCAGATGTGTTGTACATACATGGGGCTTGATAGTTTCAATTCAATTTCAATTTCAATTTATTTATAGTATCAATTCACAACAAGAGTTATCTCAAGACACTTTACAGATAGAGTAGGTCTAGACCACACTCCAGAATTCACAAGGACCCAACAGTGTCCTCCACTTTTGGGCACCCCAGGTAAAAATTTGTATTAATGTGCATAAAGAAGCCAAGAAAAGATGGAAAAATCTCCAAAGGGCATCAAATGACAGATTAGACATTCTTATAAAATGTCACAAAAAAGTTAGATTTTATTTCCGTCATTTACACTTTCAAAATAACAGAAAACAAAAAAAAAAAGTCTGCAAAAGTTTGGGCACCCTGCAAAGTTTATAGCATGCACCACCCCCTTTGGAAAGCTGAGACCTGACAGTGTCATGGATTGTTCTAAATCATCGTCTGGAAAGACCAGGTGATGTCAATCTTAAGGTTTTAAATGCCCAGACTCATCTGACCTCCCCCCAACAATCAGCACCATGGCTTCTAGAAAACTGAAACTGAAAATAGACGCTCACAAAGCAGGAGAAGGCTATAAGAAGATAGCAAAGCATTTTCAAATGCCAATATCCTCTGTTCAGAATTTAATAAAAAAATGTCAGTCATCAGGAACATTGGAAGTTAAAGTAAGATCTGGAAGACCAAGAAAAATATCAGACAGAACAGCTCGCAGGATTGTGAGAAAAGCAAGTCCAAACCCACGTTTCCAGGTCTTTCTGGATCCATCCAGAAAGACCTGGCAGACACTGGAGTTGTGCTATACCATTCCACTATAAAGAGATACTTGTACAAACATGGTCTCCATGGAAGAGTCATCAGAAGAAAACCTCTTCTACGTCCTCACCACAAAGTCACCGTTTGAAGTTTCCAAATGAACATATAGACAACCCCGATGTATTATGGGAACAAGTTCTGTGGACCGATGAGGTTAAAATAGAACTTGTTGGCCGCAATGAGCATTGGTACGTTTGGAGAAGAAAGGGCACAGAATTTAATGAAAAGAACCTCTGTCCAACTGTTAACCATGGGGGGGGGCAATCATGCTTTGGGGTTGTATTGCAGCCAGTGGCACAGGAAACATTTCACGAGTAGAAGGAAAAATGGGTTCAAGGAAATTTCAGCAAATTTTGGACGCTAACTTGATGCCATCTGTGAAAAAGCTGAAGTTAAAGAGAGGATGGCTTCTACAAATGGATAATGATCCTAAACACACCTCAAAATCCACGCTGGATTACATCAAGAGGCGTAAACTGAAGGTTTTGCCATGGCCTTCACAATCTCCTGACCTCAACATAATTGAAAATCTATGGATAGACCTTAAAAGAGCAGTACTTGACAGTCCAGAAATCTCAAAGAACTGGAAGACTTTTGGAAGGAAGACTGGGAGAAGATACCTCAAATAAGAATTGAAAGACTCTTGGCTGGCTACAAGAAGTGTTTCCAAGCTGTGATACTTGCCAAAGGGGGGGTACATAAACTCTGCAGGGTGCACAAACTATTGCAGATGCCATTTTTTTTCAGACATTATTTTGAAAGTGTAAATGATGGAAATAAAGTCTAACTTTTTGTGACATACTATACGAATGTCTAATATGTCATTGGATGCCTTTTGGAGATTTTTCCATCTTTTTCTGGCTTCTTTATGCACATTAATACAAATTGTTACCTGGGGTGCCCAAACATTCGAGCCCCACTGTATGCATAATATGAAATGTACAGTCTTTGGAGATTAGACTCCATTGTTATGAAATTATATTTTTTAAAGGGGTAGAAAGCCAAAAGATAATCCCCCTATGGAGTCTAGACAATGATGGGGGTGTGAGGAGCCCAAAGAGGACCCAGGAGCTGTGCATGATAAAGACTGAAGAAGCAAGGGGGGGAGGAGGGTTGTGCTCATAGCCTGAAATGACAACTGAGCAGCAGAGAGAGACAGGTTTAAAATAGGGATGTCATGCTGTGATTGGCTCGTGAAATTCATGGACTTTTCTCATTGGTTAAAATAAAAGTGCTTCTAACAGCTGTTCAGTTTAGAAAAGAGAGAAAAGTGATTAAGTTTGATCCATTACAGTAGAGCTGATGATAGACATGTCATTAGTTTTGCAGCTTTTTGGTCAGAAATTAAAGTCAGAAAATTAGAGTCATTAAGGTTCATCCTCAGGGCACAGTGAATGTCTGTACCAAATTCACCCCTTTGAGAACGATGGTCATTTTTACAATTCATTGTCCGTCTGGTTTTCTTTTCTAAAAAAGCTTGTAAAACATCAACCCTGTTGTCTACAGTCAATATGAACATCATTTTTTCAGAACAAGCTGGGCTATTAGAATACGTGTGCTGCAGTGAGGTCACTTGAATGTAAAAAAAAAAGGTTGTGGGACCATAAAGATAAATAAATAAGTAAATAAAACGGAACATGAATCTCACAGATCTCCTCTCTAAAACACTTCTCATATGTCTTGGGAGTCACACTGGGAAGAAATAAACATAACTTATACAGTTGACAAAATACATACATTTTTTTCAAAAAAAGTCCAGACGCTTTTTGCCAATTATCAAAATAATAAAGTCATATTTATTGATATTACACCCACAGCAATGCTACACAAGCATTTGTGTTGTCCTAAACAGTTCTCCTACTTATTTGGAGTCATCCAGTGCAAAATAAACATAATGAATTACACTCACCTATAGGATTATTAGTAACACCATACTAATACTGTGTTTGACCCCCTTTCGCCTTCAGAACTGCCTTATTTCTACGTGGCATTGATTCAACAAGGTGCTGAAAGCATTCTTTAGAAATGTTGGCCCATATTGATAGGATAGCATCTTGCAGTTAATGGAGAATTGTGGGATGCACATCCAGGGCACGAAGCTCCCGTTTCACCACATCCCAAAGATGCTCTATTGGGTTGAGATCTGGTGACTGTGGGGGCCATTTCAGTACAGTGAACTGTACTGAAATTGAAAATTGGAAAATTGTCATGTTCAAGAAACCAATTTGAAATGATTCGAGCTTTGTGACATGGTGCATTATCCTGCTGGAAGTAGCCATCAGAGGATGGGTACATGGTGGCCATAAAGGGATGGACATGGTCAGAAACAATGCTCAGGTAGGCCGTGGCATTTAAACGATGCCCCACTTTAGGCCTACTAAGGGGCCTAAAGTGTGCCAAGAAAACATCCCCCACACCATTACACCACCACCACCAGCCTGCACAATGGTAACAAGGCATGATGGATCCATGTTCTCATTCTGTTTACGCCAAATTCTGACACTACTATCTGAATGTCTCAACAGAAATCAAGACTCATCAGACCAGGCAACATTTTTCCAGTCTTCAACTGTCCAATTTTGGTGAGCTCTTGCAAATTGTTGCCTCTTTTTCCTATTTGTAGTGGAGATGAGTGGTACCCGGTGGGGTCTTCTGCTGTTGTAGCCCATCTGCCTCAAGGTTGTGCGTGTTGTGGCTTCACAAATGCTTTGCTGCATACCTCGGTTGTAACGAGTGGTTATTTCAGTCAAAGTTGCTCTTCTATCAGCTTGAATCAGTCGGCCCACTCTCCTCTGACCTCTAGCATCAACAAGGCAATTTCGCCCACAGGACTGCCGCATACTGGATGTTTTTCCCTTTTCACACCATTCTTTGTAAACCCTAGAAATGGTTGTGCGTGAAAATCCCAGTAACTGAGCAGACTGTGAAATACTCAGACCGGCCCGTCTGGCACCAACAACCATGCCACGCTCAAAATTGCTTAAATCACTTTTCTTTCCCATTCTGACATTCAGTTTGGAGTTCAGGAGATGGTCTGGACCAGGACCACACCCCTAAATGCATTGAAGCAACTGCCATGTGATTGGTTGATTAGATCATTACATTAATGAGAAATTGAACAGGTGTTCCTAATAATCCTTTAGGTGAGTGTATATATTTACACAGATTATATACTGTATATTCACATTATATATTACATTTTAACTCATATAAAGGACAAACTATTTACATTTCTTCAAAATGCCAAATCTCAAAACAATGACGCATTCTTCTCTTCACAACGTAAGACGATCTTTGATCACATTAGACTATTCTGACTTGGAGTGATCTATCTTTCCCACTATGTACTATCTTTGTTCTCACTCGGATGCCCATATAAGGCATAATATGTGACAGACCTGTCTTCCCATTGGTTAAAAAAAAAAAAACACACACACTTGTAAAGCTTCATGGGAGATTTACACAAGATGGTAGCACAAAGCTAGCAGCAGTAATGACCGATAACATGATAAATTATGGATTATCAACTGGATAAATCTTGGATGTAAGAGTTTGGATTTATTGATCAACAACCCCAAAAAAAGGCTCCAGTTGCAGACTGGATAGAAGATTTCCTGTAAAGGCTAGAAAGACACCAAAGACACCTCGGTGACTGCCGGAGCGTCATCTTTCAGCTGGAAAAATCAGTATGTCTCTATCTGTTTGATTAAAATATGAATAAGAGATACTTTTTTTATCATGTACGATAGTTTTGGTCTCAGAGGGTTTTAATGACAATCCACCAACAGTTGTTGAGATATTTCACAAAAAAATACTTTTTAATCTAATGACCCTTCACCTGATCACTAGATAAAAAGTCACTGGGGCACCAAAGTCAGTTGGCTTCGATATTCATACATGAAAAGTATGAATGACAAGAGATCTGCCTGCATCCTGCACGGACACAAACCACTTCTCCATTCAGTCAGCTCGAAATCTGCTCATTCATGCAACAGGAAAGGCAGGAAGAGGCACCATCACCACACATGCTCTCTCTTCCTCTTTCTGCTTAATAAAAGAAAGTATAGGAAGTTGTGTACTCGGCGTGTTGCAAGTGTTGAGAACTTGTTGCATGCAGACCGCAGGTCATACGTCTCATGTCAGCAAAGAGCAACAATTGGCAGTGTTTTCCTTTAAATAAACATGTCTTCCTCATACAGATGCAGTATGGCTCTCATACGCTCTTCACTTATGTCATACGTTAGGTTTATTTCCGACCCATCACATCTTGTTTTTCTGCCACTTGGTGGACAGTTTTCTTACCAGGCTTTCAGACTGAAAACAACTCTGAGGCTATGCTGGTGTGGGCATTTTGCTGCTTCAGGTACAGTTGAGATAAGATGCAATCTGAAGACCAGTTTTAGTAATAGATCCATAACTTTAAAGATTTATCAAACGCCAACACAGTTTATCATACTATGATACAGGAATGTACAACTATGACAGTTATCACAGTGACAATCATTCTCCGTCTCAATGTGCTCGCTTGGCCAATGCAGCGCGTTGTCGGTAAATTTGAGCCAGGTCCCACTTCATGCCATTGAAATCAATGAAGGGTCTATGGTTTTTTGCCAATCTGAACACGGCCTTAAAGTGGCTCACAGCATGACGGTTCAAACCCACCAGCCAGCTGGATTTAGTTGCTGTGGAGTTTGCATCTTCTCTTTCTGTCTGTGTTTCCTCCCACAGACCAAAGGCACTAATGCCCGTAGCTATAAATGCTGACGTGGATGGTTCTGTTAGCACTAGTGCTGACAGTTAAATGTGTTATTAACGGCGTTAACGCAAACCCATTTTCACGGCGTCAATTTTTTTAACGCAAGATTCTTTTTGGCCTAGCAAACTTTGTAGTTTTTTTTTCACATGCTGTTGCAGCAACTAGTAACAAAAAACTATAACACCACACCAGATCTAGCTAGACCAGAAACAAAACAACAAGCATGACGCACACACGCCATTTGGGCTCTGGACCCGGCCAAAGAGTAGTAACGCTACGTTTCGAGTGGATGGCGAGACGCCGAAAGGGAAGCCGATAAGAGTCTGAATGGAAAGTTTACTTTTTAAAAGTTGCCAAATGTTCCATTGACGAGGCCAAAGTGATCTGTGTGTTTTGGTCGAACTGAGCTATCATCACAGCACGTCCAGTCTGAAATACCACCTGATGACCAAGCACACAGCTGATTTTACTTTTCACAATTTTTAGAATTTTTTTCTCAACATTTTTGCACACTGTTTTCAATTTTTTTCTCCACTTTTTCCAGTGTTTGTTGTGTCGCCCCCCTCCTTTTTTAGAAGGTTTTTAGTAACGTGATTTTTTTTCCTCCAAATACTATACAATTTTAAAACACCCAAATTAAATGAAGCTGATCAATTATTTGACTTGTGAAGAGTGTTGTAGGGAACCATCAACGTTATTTTCTGTGGTAATTTGGTTGAAAGAAATCCAAATTTCTGATATAGAAACTTTATACTCAAATTTGACCCGAGGACAACAGGAGGGATAAAGACCCTATGAAAAGCCTGGAACCAAGCCAACCAGCTACAAGATGATTCGTGACCATAAAAAATGCAAAGATTTTTTTTAATTTAAAAATAATACACAAAAAAGGGCAAAGGTACAAGACCTTCTGTATAACGGTCTTAGACTTTAGTGGTGGCAGCTCACTACAGCCCTTCACAAAGGAATGGGATTTTTACTCCTATATTCACTGTTGAGGTCTAGAGATCTGTTAAAAAGATTTATAAATTATCTCTGCTGTATTTTAAATCTGAAACAAATTTATTCAAAAAATTACTCAAAAAAATAATTAAGCATCTAGAGGACCTGTTTGTACATGTGTGCATTTTGGGCTTGTGGGTAAAATGTAAAAATGTAATTTCCCCCCTTAGGGATCAATAAAGTATGTCTTCTACATTTTTCTGCATTGAATTTCAATCAACAACTTCCGGTTCCTGTGTGTCTAACAGTCGGCTGGTGGTTAGATTTTAAGTTTTTTCCCCCAACATAAAAAACATTCTTGGGAGGGAAAATTATAAAACCATTTAATTTTTTTCTCCTTACCTTTAGGGGCTCAGCACATGTCAGAGCATATCTTTTTATTTCCCTTAGAAATTGCTCTGACATTTAAAATTGCCCCTGATAGAACTTTGTAATGTTTGTAGTTTAATGAAATCATTGGTCTTAAGAAGATTATTATGATGACATTTCAGTTAATTTTGGAAGGACAGAAGCCAACAGTGAGCATCGAACCGCCGCCGGCTGAAAGTGAGTGATCCCCCGCCTGCTGAGCCACCGGTCTGCCCCACTTATGGTACAGTCATTCAATTACACTGCTCCTATTGTCACTCTGCCAATATTGTACACAGACATAAAGGAAATACACTGTCCTATTGAGCTGAAATGAATCCCTTGCAGGCTTTTGAACACACGGTCACAGCTGCTCCTTTGTGTGATCGAACACCCGTTCAGCCCTGTGGAGACATTATTTCTGTGTCTCATCACATGTCTGTTTTTCTGGTTGGTTATTATATTATTTGGGGACGGAGCTCCAGGACGTTTTAATGTCACGGTTCCCGACACGTCTCAGTTTGGGAACATTTTGTCTCAGGATCCATTAATGGTTTATCTCGATTTAATACTTGAGTGGACACTGTACTGTAGTTGGGAAGAGTGAATCTCATATAATATATATATATGTTCTTAGTTGATTAAAAAGAGGAATAAAAAAAATCTTTTGAAAATTCATCTTAATTCAAAGAGTCCAACCTTTAAGGACACCAAATTTCTTTGTGAATGAATAATGTATTGTAAATAAATAAATGTTCTTCCTTAAAATACAGGGGGCATCAGTATACACCCCCATATGTTAAATTCCCATAGAGGCAGGCAGATTTTTATTATTAAAGGCCAGATATTTCATGGATCAGGATACTATGCATCCTGATAAAGTTCCCTTGGCCTTTTGGAATTAAAATACCCCCCACGCCCACCCACATCATCACATACCTTTCACCATACATCGAGATTGGCATAAGATCATCTCTCAATGCAAATCAAACCAGCTATTAAGCTAACTGAAATAACACCATGCCAATCTCTAGGTATGGTTAAAGGTATGTGATGATGTGGGGGGGTTAAATCCAAAGGCCAAGGGAACTTTATCAGGATGCATAGTATCCTGGATCCATGAAATAACTTGCCTTTAATATTTAACGTCTGCCTGTCTTTATGGGAATTTAACATAGGGGTGTGTATACTTATGCCCCTTTATTTTAAGGAAGAAAATTTATTTATTTACAATAAATTATTCATTCACAAAGCTTTTGAGCTAGCAAGCTACACACTGAAAACGGCAAGAAAAATGGAAAGTGCAACAAGACTTTTTTTTCTGGGAATTATTGAAAAGATATACAAAGAATACATTCACGGTATTTACTCTAAGCATATTTAAGTAGCTCACGTTACTTTATTGCGTGACCAGTTTACTTTATTTAATATTGTATGTGGCGTTTTTTTTTTTTTTTTTGCAAATCCACCAAAACAAGTTCCTACCTGAGACTATTTTGCAGAGCTGCCATGTCATGCCCACCAGGGAAATGGACCCACAATAGTACGACTCAGGTGACTGAAGTTCATTGGTTTTATTAAAGTACTAATAAAACTTACAGGCAAAGGTGTTGAGGAAACGACAGGCAACGGGGAAGTCCAAAAACATGCAATGGTCAAATATCCAAGGAACACACAAAAAAATGCTCAAAAGCTAAACACATAGGAAAACAGACAATCTTGCAATGGGGAAAGGAGAAGACAGAACTTAAATACACAAGACAAGGGAGACAATGAGACACAGGTGCAACACATAGGGGTGGGGACAGGTAATCACACAGGTGGGAAGACTGAACTCAAATACACAAGACAGGGGGGACAATGGGACACAGGCGCAACACATAAGAGTGGGGACAAGTAATCACACAGGTGGGAAAAATATAAGACAGGAAGTAAAACCAGACAACACATGGGAGAACAGAGAGACTACTAAATAAAACAGGAAATGGAAAATAGAAAATTCCCAATCATGACACGCCGTTGCTGTGTCTAGAGTTTAGTGCCACCCAAGATAATTTTTTTTTTTTTTTTTTTTTTTCTACTATCCCAGAATGTATGTGTGGTGAATCCAGACCTTACTCCAAAGTGCTTTAGAGTACTGACACAGTGAGTCTAGGGACAGAGAGGATCTGCTCCCCTAGTCCCATCTGTGTGTCAGACAGAGCAGGCTGCACGTGAAACCTATGAATGATTGTGTGGAAGTGTTAATCCCATCATATTGCTGTAAAGTTGCAAAAAAAAAAACAATTGCAAGCTTTTCTTGTTGTTTATTGGCAGCAACCGCCACAAAGGAAAACATCTATTTGTATTGCAGTCGTAGCGTTCAGTTAATTTTATTACAGAAAATGCATTGCAAGCTACTCGTTGACCGCACAATAATGAACAGATAAAATGATTCCACTGCCATTATCACATACACATAATCACATTTAAGTTTTCAACTCCGGAGAGATGAATTTTCCTGAAATAAAAGTATTTGGAAATGGAAATAAATGTGCATGCTATTGAGTGCACATACTGTAGAAACAGACAGGTCTATACTGAGCCAATAAGGAAGGCATGTGGACATACAGATGAGAAAAGAACAAGACGTCCATGAAGCTTACCACATTTTTAGGAACTGGGAGCTTCCCGACGTTCCCTGAAACTGGAACTTCGGAAGATTCTAGGAAACTTCAGGGACAAATCAGAAGGAGGAGGAGGAGGAGGAGGAGGAGTGGAAATAGGGCGGGAGTTCAGGGTTAGTGTGGTGGAGTGGAGTTACTAGAGGACTTTATTTTTAGGACTACAAGAAGAAAGAGACAGAGAGTGAGAAAGAAATGCAGAAAGAAATTACTTTATCTTTTTTATTATAAAAATGTATACATCTGAGCATTTTAGCAGATTTGCCTGTTCCTGGGATTGTCTTGATGATGCCTCGCTGTAGCTTCATACATCACACAGTAGAACTTTGGAATATATTTTTGCACAAAACAAACACTGTGGATTTTTTCATCCATCACACTGAGAAGCACTCAAGGTTCAAAATTAGCACCATCTACTAGCCAAATGCATGTTAAAATATGCACGTGGTTGGTAGATATGCTTCACTCATTAGCCAAAAAAACAATGAGCTGGTAAAATTTGAACATTCAATAGCCATTTGGCTGGTGGACAAAAAAAAGAAGTACATTTTGGACACTGGAAACGCTATAGGGAACGGATCTTCGAATGGCCAGTGGACAGGAGGAATGATAACCGTTTTCAATGCTCACATGGGCACCATGTACACTTAGGAAAATAAGTATTTGAACACCCTGCTATTTTGCAAGTTCTCCCACTTAGAAATCATGGAGGGGTCTGAAATTGTCATCGTAGGTGCATGTCCACTGTGAGAGACATAATCTAAAAACAAAATCCAGAAATCACAATGTATGATTTTTTAACTATTTATTTGTATGATACAGCTGAAAATAAGTATTTGAACACCTGTCTATCAGCTACAATTCTGACCCTCAAAACCTGTTAGTCTGCCTTCAAAATGTCCACCTTCACTCCATTAATTATCCTATATTAGATGCACCTGTTTGAGGTCGATAGCTGCATAAAGACACCTGTCCACCCCATACAATCAGTAAGAATCCAACTACTAACATGGCCAAGACCAAAGAGCTGTCCAAAGACACTAGAGACAAAATTGTACACCTCCACAAGGCTGGAAAGGGCTACTGGGAAATGTCCAAGCAGCTTGGTGAAAAAAGGTCCACTGTTGGAGCAATCATTAGAAAATGGAAGAAGCTAAACATGACTGTCAATCTCCTTCGGACTGGGACTCCATGCAAGATCTCACCTCGTGGGGTCTCAATGATCCTAAGAAAGGTGAGAAATCAGCCCAGAACTACACGGGAGGAGCTGGTCAATGACCTGAAAAGAGCTGGGACCACCGTTTCCAAGGTTAATGTTGGTTATACACTAAGACGTCATGGTTTGAAATCATGCATGGCACGGAACGTTCCCCTGCTTAAACCAGCACATGTCAAGGCCCGTCTTAAGTTTGCCAATGACCATTTGGATGATCCAGAGGAGTCATGGGAGAAAGTCATGTGCTCAGATGAGACCAAAATAGAACTTTTTGGTCATAATTCCACTAACCACACACTTGAAAGAAGTGTGAAGAAGAAGTGTGAAGAAGAAGAAGAATGATGAGTACCATCCCAAGAACACCATCCCCACTGTGAAGCATGGGGGTGGTAACATCATGCTTTGGGGATGTTTTTTCTGCACATGGGACAGGGCAACTGCACTGTATTAAGGAGACGATGACCGGGGCCATGTATTGTGAGATTTTGGGGAACAACCTCCTTCCCTCAGTTAGAGCATTGAAGATGGGTCGAGGCTGGGTCTTCCAACATGACAATGACCCAAAGCACACAACCAGGATAACCAAGGAGTGGCTCTGTAAGAAGCATATCAAGGTTCTGGCGTGGACTAGCCAGTCTCCCAGACCTAAACCCAATAGAGAATCTTTGGAGGGAGCTCAAACTCCGTGTTTCTCAGCGACAGCCCAGAAACCTGACTGATCTAGAGAAGATCTGTGTGGAGGAGTGGGCCAAAATCCCTTCTGCAGTGTGCAAACCTGGTGAAAAACTACAGGAAACAAAAGGCTACTGTACCAAATATTGACATTGATTTTCTCAGGTGTTCAAATACTTATTTGCAGCTGTATCATACAAATAAATAGTTAAAAAATCATACATTGTGATTTCTGGATTATTTTTTCTAGGTTATGTCTCTCACAGTGGACATGCACCTACAATGACAATTTCAGACCCCTCCATGATTTCTAAGTGGGAGAACTTATAGCAGAAAAATAGCAGGGTGTTCAAATACTTGTTTTCCTCACTGTATATATACACAATTATTTTAAGACAAACGTTAAAAAACTAATCTTTTATTATTGCAATGCACAAAACATCCTGACGTAATGGAAAGAGCCCCTTTCTTGTCCAGAATGTATTCATTGATGCTTCATCTCTGCCCCGAGCTCACATCAGAGGGACACTGAAGAGAAGCTTCTGTTTTTTGTTTTTGTCTTTGGATGAAGGCATTAAAAACATGTACAACATCAGCTGATTCCAATAAAGGACAAGACCATCAGCACACACACTCTCTCTCTCACACTCACACACAAACACTCATCACCCGCACTATGAAGGGAACATACTGTAGTCGTCTCTCCTCGCCATATTTGGCAACCTGTTGCTGCCACACACACACACACACACACACCCACACACACACATTCCCCTGCTGTTCCCTCTGTCTCTATGACCGGGATTAAACCCAAGAACCTGATTACCTCTGCCCACCCACTTCCTCCTCTTTCAAGTTCACTGGGTGACCTTCTGGAAATCCAAAGCAGCAACACTCTTTTTGGACAGCTGGTTGGCGGGAGTTTTTTTCCCTCCTCTTTGGACAACGTGACAAGTATTCATGGAGTGACACTGAGCCTGAACTGTGTTTAACTACAGAGTTATTCTATTTTTTTCAGGTGTAATTTCAACTTGCTGTGCATTGTATGCACTTTAGAGACATGTTGAAGAATGATGGTGAAAGTCTTATTAAGAGGATCCAGGCTTCACCCCTGACCATGCGTTTCAGCAGAGATGGCGCCAACGCCGCGGGTCGGCTGGCCGTCCCACAGCATCTCGCCCCGCCCACACATATGCTGCCGTGGCATGTCCTGTTCGAAGAGTGCGGGCCGCTCCAAGAATAAATGTGCTGCTATGTCATCGGCGGGGATATGATCTGTGTAATGCAGCTGAGCGGGTCAGGTCGATGAAATCCTACACTCGCTCTATTTCAGGCAGGAATGT
Source organism: Etheostoma perlongum (assembly GCA_026937815.1). Classification (NCBI taxonomy): domain Eukaryota; kingdom Metazoa; phylum Chordata; class Actinopteri; order Perciformes; family Percidae; genus Etheostoma; species Etheostoma perlongum. The sequence continues at coordinate 18,825,650 of CM049374.1, read as the reverse complement.
GTTGGCTGCAGCTCGCCGCCTCTACAGACCAAAATGACAAAAAAGATTGGTCAGCATTCGTCACACCTGATTCTGCTCGAGATATCCATGAACACCTTCACTGTTTTGAAGGGTTGTATAAAAAGAGATTTTTACTATAGTTACTCAAATTTAGGATATCTCAACTCCTCGTAACTCCAGTTCCAGATATGTACAACTGCACTTTGACTGTGTTATATTTTTGAGCCTTTCATGTTACTAGATATAACAACGATAACCTGGACTACTACCAAATATTAACTGTTTATTAGCCCAACAGCACATCTTCACGGCAGCATGGCTAACACCAACAACGGAAGCTAAGGATACCCACAATCCATCAGGTGTATCTCACTATGGAATAGCCCAAAATACACAACAGACTGGTCATGTAATATGTAATTAGGATATCTTTAATCGTGAATCTTTTGACTAATGAAACAGATAAGGATTAATGGATCTGGGTATAGAACTATTGTGTTTCATGGAAACACCATAAAGCTTAAAATGTCTTAAATAGCCATAAGTGAACTGTAAATATCAGTAATATAGCAAAAGCTTGCAAGGTTGAAAACAGCTGATGAATAAAAATGGAATAAGATTTTTTTTTTTTTTAATGAAATAATTTGTGTTTTAGCAAAACAGGTGAGTTGGCAGCCCAATGCAAGGTTAATTTAGCATAGAGGGTGGTTTTATCTATAATTAATAATAAAAGTATTAATATTATATTATTATCAAAAGCTTTTTTGTGATGTTTTTTGTCTCTGGGAATGTGTTTAATTTCATATGTATTGGTGGGTAAAAATGCAGTAATATATGCCTATATATAGATAGAAATACAAGAAATAAGATCATTAAAATGAATGTGTACAAATACATAAAATACATATTTCAATAAATTTTCATAAAAGCGACAAAAAATACATAAACCATGGGAGACTCATCCACCTGCTGTGTCTTCACTTCCACAAGTATCTGAGCTTTAAGAGGACATCCTGTCTTTTATCTTCATTCACTTGCATTGCAACCAGAGACATTATTCGATATCTGAAATATGAATAATGTGAATACCTGAAAACTCCTAGAACCAGTTAGATTTGTAACTCTTCTCTGCACACTGATTGTGACTGATTGAGCTTTTAGATACTCAGGTTTCCCTTTGCCCCATTATTCATGTGATGTTCTGATTAATTAACACAAAGAGGACATTTGATTAGACGATTAATCACTGTCACCTGCTCAACTAAATCAGGTAGACTGTGACACATTTCTTAGATGATGACACATTTCTTAGATGACTTATTAAATATGTGGTCTTTGTTGTGTGTTGTGACTCTACTTCTGCCCTGAGGGGATAATGTCACAACAACCTGATTATTTATTCTGACGTTAACATGAGCAGGCCTGGTTTCAGACGAGGCATCTCTGCTGTACTTGCTATGTTGCCTCATCCAAGTGGTTGAATACCGCTTTTATTTGATTCCAAGGTATTTACTGCAGGAAACCACAGAGGCTGTAAAGTGAAAAACCCAATGAACTGAAGCTGAAGTCACTCTTTGAGCCTGTGAAGAGTTTCAGGGTAGCTTTACAGAAATATTAAACTCACTTCTGCATCCAAATCTGATGATGATATATGGACTCTGACTGCTCCCTGCTGCTGAACACAGCCCTACACAAAGCTCTTTACACACACACACACACACACACACACACGCACACAATGTGTGGAGTCAGGCTGATGTGGCGTCCACACAGCACGTGTAGAGATCTGTGGTAAGAGAAAAAAACACAGAGCTTTTCAGCTGGAGGGATTTAAAAGGGAGGTCTAACTTTAAAGTTCTTTCAGTCTCTTTCTCTCTCCTACACAAACACACACACCCACACACACACACACACAAACATTGTGGTAAGCACATATGAATGGAAATGAGTACATTCACTGGCAAATATTGCATGTACACACACAAATATACTTCCTAATGAAGCCCAGACCCTTCCGGTTTTATCCCTAGCAGCCTGATGTCTCTCTCTCTCTCTCTCTCTCTCTCTCTCGCTCTCTCTCTCTCTCTCTCTCTCATACACATAGATGTATGGAGGTTCATTGAGTTCACATACGTGTATGTATACCCATACAAATCTACAAGCACTAAGACATAAAGATCCATGTAAAATGCAGGCAAACACAACATGCATTCATACATTTGTGTTGAAAAACCAAAAACTCTGATCTGTCCAACTCTGCACACAGATTAGTTTTCAGTGCAATGCTGCATCATGCCAATCAGTTAATTTAACTGGACATGTTCATGTGTGTACTTATGGGGGCCGGCGTTTCTGCCCTGGAAGTATGTATGGGAACAGCGTTCCTATCCTGGAAGTACTTATGTGGACCGGTGTTCCTATCCTGGAAGTACTTATGTGGACCGGTGTTCCTATCCTGGAAGTACTTATGTGGACCGGTGTTCCTATCCTGGAAGTACTTATGTGGACCGGCGTTCCTATCCTGGAAGTACTTATGTGGACCGGCGTTCCTATCCTGGAAGTACTTATGTGGACCGGCGTTCCTATCCTGGAAGTACTTATGTGGACCGGCGTTCCTATCCTGGAAGTACTTATGTGGACCGGCGTTCCTATCCTGGAAGTACTTATGTGGACCGGCGTTCCTATCCTGGAAGTACTTATGTGGACCGGCGTTCCTATCCTGGAAGTACTTATGTGGACCGGTGTTCCTATCCTGGAAGTATTTCATTTAACCCAAACCACAAAACCTTTTTTTCTAATCTTAACCAGTTGTTTTTGTACCTAAACTTATTGTACTTAGCGTATGGTGACTGTTACATATCGGTGAACGGTTGCTGTTTCACAGTGTTAATTATAGCGTCATATTTTGTAAGATATATCATACAAAACATTTTCATAATTTCCTAAAATAGCATACAGACCTGTTGATGAGAATATTTCGCTTATTTTGGTAGTTGCAAAAGGTAAAAGATGGACAATGTGATCAATCAAGCACATTCTTAGTGGGTGTTTTATGCTTAGTCACATATTCAGCGGATTTTGATGGAGTCAGGTCCATAGCCAGAGAAAGTTTTTAACTGCAGTCTAGCAGCAGAGAAAAAAATTTCAAATTCCTGCAGTCAAGAATAGTAGCTTCCATCAATTTTTATAGGTCTTATGACATGGCACTCTTTGAATGCTTTTATATAGACCTTAGTGGTCCCCTAATACTGTATCTGAAGTCTCTTTTATATAGACCTTAGTGGTCCCCTAATACTGTATCTGAACTCTCTTTTATATAGACCTTAGTGGTCCCCTAATACTGTATCTGAAGTCTCTTTTATATAGACCTTAGTGGTCCCCTAATACTGTATCTGAAGTCTCTTATATATAGACCTTAGTGGTCCCCTAATACTGTATCTGAAGTCTCTTTTTATAGACCTTAGTGGTCCCCTAATACTGTATCTGAAGTCTCTTTTATATAGACCTTAGTGGTCCCCTAATACTGTATCTGAAGTCTCTTTATATAGACCTTAGTGGTCCCCCTAATACTGTATCTGAAGTCTCTTTTATATAGACCTTAGTGGTCCCCCTAATACTGTATCTGAAGTCTCCCATAATACTGTATCTGAAGTCTCTTTTATATAGACCATAGTGGGCCCCTAATACTATATCTGAAGTCTCTTTTATATAGACCTTAGTGGGCCCCTAATACTGTATCTGAAGTCTCTTTTATATAGACCTTAGTGGTCCCCTAATACTGTATCTGAAGTCTCTTCGGGTTAAGCCATGATGTCTACCTCTCATGGGTGGGCCAAATTATCTGGGTGGACAAAGCAGAGAAAGGGGAGGTAACCTTGCTCCTTATGAAGACTCCAGATCGGCCCATCTGAGCTTTCATTGTCTCAAAGGCAGAGCAGGATACCCAGGGCTCGGTTTACACGTATTGCCATTTCTAGCAAGTGGGGGACCATAGGCAGGCTGGGGGAACTCATATTAATGTTAAAACCTAAAAAAACATAAAGTCAAATTTCCATGCAATGGGACCTTTAAATGCATAATCAATCTGTGCGATTCTCTGCTGTCTGACTCATCATCCGTCATCTGTCTCTGCTTCTTCTTTTCCTTCTGTTCTGTAAGATGACACCGTGACACTAAAAGTCTTTTTCTTTGTCTCCACTCCTTGAAATGCTTCAATAAAGCAAATAAAACAGCTGAATACTATCTAAATATTATAGTAACTTGTATACTGTATATTGTGTAACTAATGTTAGTCAAATTGGATTAAATGTTTAGCCCGCTTTAATAATAATTTAACATTAATTACAATACAACTGTATGGCTGCATATGCTGAATAAAGGTATTTCAGCTGTGAATTGGTACGTAGAAGTGTACCAAAATGCAGGAAATTAAGAGTCTTTGACGCCCAAAACTTCCCTGGAGGAGGACACCCAGACCCAGACACCCAACTTTAATTTTCTCGTAAAGGCGTGAAAGAAGACTTAGACATGGGTTTGTATTTGAGACTTTTCAAGAAAACCCCTTAATGTGCCACAGGGCTTTTTTTAACAAAAAAACATCCGTCAGCAGTCTGACCACAGCTGGGCAGACACGTGCACAGACTGAATCCTTCATATTTAAAGGACATTGAATGAAGAACTTCAAATTATTATTTTTTTTAAATATCCAAAATAGATATGTATGGTTTTGGAGAAGCCTGAACTTCCCTCCTCAGAGCTGTAGGTGCCGGTCTGACTCACTGCACTGAGTCGTCTGCTGCCTTCAGTTCCTCCAAAGCAAAACAACAAATGAACAGGAGGAATTAAAGAGTCAGAAGTGACTCGCAATTCCTCATCTGTAAATATAAAACAGCGTGCGGTGACATTATGAAATGATGCCCAGACTCAGCGGTCTGCAGGTCAGAGATCAAAGCTGAATGTTTCTTTTTGGCTGTTTGACTATCACACTTAACATTTTACAAGCAAACCAGGCATTGTAAACAAAGGTTACATGTCTGGTAACTGAAGAAACCTTCTGCCGATGTCAAACTGAAAAATAGACTTAAAAACAGTTTAGACAGTGTTGCAGACTCAAGTCTGTACTATAATTAAACAAACCCTGTTCAAACAGTGATTCAATGTTAGACTACTTGTAACCAAAAATGAAGCCAGATTTATTTATACAATTTTACACAGCAACCCGGTTTGCATCAGAGCTTCACAGAAATTACAGAAAGATGTAGGGTACTCACCAACATCTACAGCACGTTTTCAGAATCTAAATGTGTGATACAACAGATACATGTATGTTATAGACAACATCCGAGACAGTAATGTCTACTGTGTTAATAAAAACATGCGTAAACTAAAGGCACACTCGGAGAACGCAGACTTTTTCTTTTTTCTTTTTATTAATTCAGGACAATGCACATTGATGAACAAGCACAACAATAGAAAAATGGAAACACAAATGAGCGGTGGTTACACGTTTGGTTAGCTCTAAGCCACAGCTTTACCTGGCTCTTAAAGGAGGCCAAAGTGGGACACTCCCTTATAGTCGGGGGAAGTGTGTTCCATAATGCACTGCCTTTAATAGAATAGTGCATTATGGCTGATGGAGGTTTTTCTGAAAGGAACATCACAGTCCCTGTTTACCACAGCTCTTGTGATCCGAGTGTGTCTATATTTAATAAACTCCAACAGTGGAGGTGGCGCCAGGCCACGAAGTCCTTTATAACTTCCGCCAAGGCATGCCTGATTACAATGTTATAATGTAGTGTGAATTTTCCCAGTCAGGAACCCATATTTTAAATGAAAGTGGAAAATGATTTGTGTATCCGCCTGGTGATTCGGATTCTGAGTTCTTCTTTGGCTCATGCTGAAGTTTTTCCATAATCTTGCTCATAAACGAACAAACTGAGCCCAAAACATTTCTGGATGTTTCTGATCCTCAACTACGAAACTATATACTTAACATTTGTGATATGACACATTCCTTTGGTGTGGGAGACCTGGGTTGGATTCCCACTGCAATACATCAACCGATGTGAGCAAGACACTTAACCCCTCGTTGGGGGCGTGCAACCTCTGATATATATAGCAATTGTAAGTCACTTTGGATCAAAGCGTCAGATAGTGATGGCCAAATGAAGCTTTGTGTGTCTTTATTTTTTTGAGCCCACTAGATGGCGCTCTTGGTTTTAACCCTTGTATTGTCTTCCTGTCAAAAATGAAAATCAACTTCATCAATCAAATTATTCAGACTAAAATTAAAGGAATGGATGTTGATGGATAATCACAGACTGGAATATGTCAACTTTTGCTCAATACTATTTCAAAAACACTTCAATTTGTTTTTCAAATGCTATAAAATTGAACAAGACGCCCCAAAATTAATGAAAGTAGAGATTTGTACTTGCCAAAGAGCGTTGTGTGGAATCAATCATGTTATTTTGGGTAATTAAATAGAACATTGATATAGGAAAACGGTTCAATTTGACCCGAGGACAACATGAGGGTTAAGAGAAAGGCCTAAGGCATCACAATTCAGTGCATTCTCAACCCTTTGTTAAACAGAGAGCGCCATCTAGTGGGCTCTGAAAATAAAGACACTGCTTCACAAAGCTTCATTTGGCCATCACTAGCGTCTGCTAAATGACATGTAAGTATAATAATGTAATAACATAGTGCCAACTGTTTTCCAAAGCTACAACAGGTTTCCAGCCCCATTTTACAGCTGTAAGTCAATCTGTTCATCATGTGAATGAAATATATAAATATTGGACTTGATTTGGTTGAGAGTTTAGATATTCATGGTCCCCAGAGGATGAATACCCAACGCCTTTTTTATATAGCACCACCAACAGGTCAAAATCTATCTGCCTAAGCTGTTCTTTGGGCCTACAGCTAACATAGCACTTTACTAGACATCTACCAGACGTTTTCTGGTGTAATGAGTATTACAGCTTCACAGGGACCCTACATTTTAACAGCAAAACACGCCATGTACGGTAGGATTTCTTCATGATGCCCATAACAAAAACTCTTCAAATATCTTTTTTGACTTAAACCAATGACTGGAAGGAAGGAAGGAAACCAATGTGCTACACTTTGCCAAATCACCACTATGATCCATTAAGCTGAGTTTTTGTTGTGATTTAAATGAGCCGTGTTGTGAGTCACCATGGACCAGAAAGTAGACTAATGCCTGCAAAAATCAGAATAAAATGATGGTGGACTATTTTTTGGTGAGTTTTGATTCATGTTAGATATTTTCCACTTTGCTGCGGAGGAAATGATCCCTTCAGACAACACGATGAATCATATTCAGCTCTTCACTCTCTGAGGGAAGTACGCTCATTTCTAAAACTGCATCTGCATCTGGTCGGCAGAGGAAATCAGTACAGGATGTTCATTGCTCAGTCACCATGTCCAAAATCATTTCAGTCTACTTCTGTTCCCGGTTTTCACTAACACCACCTTACTACCTCTAGTTTTACACTACTTTTTGGAATTAATAGTCAATAACCCTCATTTATATAGAATTATACCTAATATTTGAGTTAAAAAAGCAGAAATAATGAATTATTTTGACTAATAATTAAGATCAGAAGAACGTACAGATGAGTTTAGTCAGGAATGAAAGTGAATTGCAAAGAGCATTGTAAGGAATCAAATCCATTTTTGTGGTAATTTGGTTAAAAAGAAACCCATATTTCAGATATAGACATTTTTTAAAGGGGTTCAATTTGACCCGAGGACAACAGGAGGGTTAAAAAGGGGCTGTCCATCTAACACACACACCAATACACCTGTGTTTTTTGTTCGTTGGATGAATAGGAGCACAATAGTTTATTTTTAACCTGGTCACCAACTGCTTTTTTTTTCCACTGCATTCTGGGGATTTCTTAGAAAGCTAAACCTGCAGTACACCGGAATGATTTTCTTACTCTGGCGGACTGGAAAACCTCCATGTAAGCACTGAACTGGTCATTTTCACATTAAAAAATGTTGCTAGATTACATGTCACTGTTGTTTAAAGGTCCAATGTGTAGGAATTTCTCTCATCTAGCATTGAGATCATACATCGCAATCAACTCTCTCGCGTCACGCAGTTTAAAGTACGTATTGTCCTTGTGAATTCTGGAGTGTGGTCTAGACCTACTCTATCTGTAAAGTGTCTTGAGATAACTCTTGTTGTGAATTGATACTATAAATAAATTGAAATTGAAATTGAAATTGTATTGCAGCTACGGTAGCCTTCACGCTTCAAAAAGCCAGTCTCTTGTTTTTTAAAATATCCTTTTTGTTTTACTGGGCCAAGAAGAAGACTCCTGTTCCTGAAATTTGGATTTTGAATACATGTGGTCCTCCATGTTTCCGTCTTCAAACCTGCCGGGGCCGGGAAGCAACGATACCCATTAGCAGAATTAGCAGCAGCTGTGAGTTTATCATGTGACAGCGAAAACGCGAAAGGTGGAGCAGTATGTCCTGTATGTCCCTTATCGGTTAACGTATTACAAGATGGCGCATGGATATGGAGAGTCTACCCCAGTTCATGCAAATGCAAATGTAAAATTTCCAGCCAAAAGGAATACTTGGAATTGATGGTGGAGGTAAATATTCATGAGAAATGACATGTTCGTGAACAGGCAACACAGATTTTGATAATACATTTTGACACGTTACACACTGGGCCTGTAACAGCATAAATCCTTATATTTAAATCTGTAGTTAGGAGCTTAACATTACGTTTTATTTCTGTTTAATGAACCCAGTCACTGTTCTAGTTTCAGTTCTGCTTCACAAACCAACACATCTAGTCAACAGAACCACTTACTACGCCTTGTCCTTTTTCAACAAGCGTGTGTGAGTGTGTGTGTGTGTGTGTGTGTGTGTGTGTTTAAGAGCGAGAGAGAGAGAGAGAGAGAGAGAGAGAGAGAGAGAGAGAGAGAGAGAGAGAGGGGTCCACTGTCTGTAAATCCCAAAGCCAACATCCGTAGCTGGTAGATCCCAGCTGACAGAGCAGCGGCTCGCACTGATGGCATCATAATCCAGAGACAGGAAGTAGGTGGATCAGTGTGTGAATACAGTGCCCACACACACACACACACACACACACACACACGCACAAACACACACACATACATGGTGCGTCTTACTATCTTTGTGGGGACCCGTCATTGACACAATGCAGCCCCTAACCATCACAACTAAATGCCTAACCCTAACCCTTACCCTCACCCCTAACCTTAACCTAATTCTAACCCTAATCCTAAAACCAAGTCTTAACCCTTAAACAGCCCTTTAAAGTTGTGGGTTCCAGCATTTTGGCCCCACAAAGCTGTCAGGACCCCACAATTATACTGTATTCCCGGTTTTTGGACCCCACAAATGTAGTTAAATGAGAAAACACATAAGCACACACACACGTAGCTTACATAGAGGGAAAGTATGTACAAGCTGGCCCTTCAAACCCCAGAAGCGGTCATAGGTTTAAGTGGGTAGTATGTTAAGACAGTGATGTTATGTAGACCACACACCACAACAGAACCTCTTTATTATGGATACAGAGACTAACGTGGGAGTCTGTTAATGAAGATGGATGATGGAGGAAAGCACTGGAGGAAAGTCTGAGGGTCAGGGAGTTCTTCCACGTAAACATTTGATCTTATCTCAGTTGTTTAAACACATATAGTTCCAGTAGGTAGTGAGCCTCTGGGAAGCTGGCGGGTGCTGCCAGGATGGGAAAGTTCTCCAGTCATACCAAAAGAAATGTTATTTAAATGATTATTTATTATGACTCTTAACACACTCCTCAGTCACTACACTCTGTATAACCCTTCCTCCTGGACTATACACCTGCCAATTGCACATACTATGATTGTTTGTTTTTTACACATTTTAACCCTAAATCCACTCAGCCTCTGTTTTCTTTCTCCTTATGTTAAACTGCTTTTTGTTTTGTAAATATTTTATTATTATTCAGGAGAGAAATGTTTGCAGATATGCAAATAATATTTATTGTACAGCTCAATAAAATGTAGAAAGTCTTTGGCGATTAGACTTCATCGCTATGCAAATAGTTTGTATATATGTATAGGTGTAGAGAACCATCAGACCCCCACCCCCCCCTATATAAGATATAAGAGTCTCTTCTTACAAGATTGCTGTGTGTTTCTGTTCTCTATATTTTTGAAATGTTGCACAACCATTTGTGCAATCATCCAAGCGGGAAATGGGAGTTAGTATTTCACAAACGGACAGAGTGCAGGAATGGGAGGACAGAGCACACCCAGTTCCCATGTGGGTCTGTTCCAACTGAAAGAATAATCTCAGTTTAAAGGCCCACTGTACTCGCTTTTCCTGGTCTTCTGACATCGCACTATGAGTTGCGGCCAATAGCTACACCAGTTCTCCTCACTGTTAAATAAAACGTGATTTTTAATATCATAGCTCACACTGATTTGGGCTTAATTGATGTATTGGGAGAGCTGGATACAGGGTGGCCAATCAGCCATGCTATCCAATTTCCCCCAGAGGAAAAAAAAGAGTCACCTGCAGCCCTAATGTTAAGTTTTACAACTGGGATGTTTGGGGACCGATTGCTGGGATTTCTGTGTAGTACCCATGGCAATACACTAAGAAGAGCAAATTGCATTTAAGCATTTATCCAACTAATCGCTCACGTTACTGTTGTCCATCAAGATAATGTGTTGTATGTTTTCCAGCAAAACTAAGAATAAATCACACAGCAGAGAGAGCGGCAGTGTGTCCTCCACACATTATATACTGTGTGTATGTGATAATTGACCTTTGCATGTTTGCATCTTCTGCATGAAAGTCAGAATAAGGAACTTGAGTCAAGGAAAACAGAAATGAAAACTAAGTGGGGCTGGGTGTGGAACCTCAGTACTTTTTTGGTACTGACTGAAATGCGTCCGGGGTCGAGTGTCGAATACTTTCAACTGCTGAAAGCTGGCCTTGAAGGTCTTTCTTCTTTGATCACATAGTTTCTGATTAAAGTCAAAATATGTGAATCTTAATTCTGTCCAGCTGTTAAACTTTTGAGCACTTTGGTTTCTTTTATAAGGAGGTATTAACAGGTCTGCAAGTATTGTTTTGGTATTGGATACTGAAATGCAGGTATTGTATTGGCACAATTCAAATGAGGCCCCACTGAGAGCTGGATCCGTTATCTACAACTCTCGTTCCCAAACACCTTGGCCTAGCGTCCCCCTTAAGCGATAGTTGGACATTTTGGGAATCGGCTGATTTGCTTTGTTGTAGAGGGTTCGATGAGAAGATCAATACCACTCACATGTTTGTGCGGTAAATATGTAGCTACAGCCAACAGCTAGTTAGCTGGAAACAGCTAACCTTGCTCCATCCAAAGGTTCCAAAATCCCAGCACCTGAGAAGCTCAGTAGTGGAGTGTGTTTTACGGCCCTGCAGCTGCTTGGCGTGATAATTGTCATGTGGCTGGAGCGGTCACATCATTGCACCTGTGAGCACCTGGGCCTGATACCCATGCGCTAGGGTTAGCTTTCTCCTTTTGTTCACACACACCACGTTCTTCACATCACACTGACTCCACTTATGACCACATCCCATCTTCATTTGACTTTGTTAAAGGTCCTATGGCATGAAAATTTCACTTTATGAGATTTTTAACATTAATATGAGTTCCCCCAGCCTGCCTATGGTCCCCCAGTGGGTAGAAATGGTGATAGGTGTAAACCGAGCCCTGGGTATCCTGCTCTGCCTTTGAGAAAATGAAAGCTCAGATGGGCCGATCTGGAATAAAAAAATCTGTAATGCCAAATTAAAGCTGAACTTTAAACTCTAAAAAATAACCTTCAAAGTTTTTAAGTCCTGAAATTCCTATGTCCCCTGAAGTTAGCATGTGAAACTGTGACTCTGCTCTGATGTACTCTGTTGTCTAGAACATAGCTGAGACATGAAAACACTGTACTGTACTTAAGGACAATTTTGATGTACTTTATTTGAGTATTTTCACATTATACTACTTGTACTTCACTGCATTTCAGAGAGAACTATTGTATATACATACTTTACTTATTTGAAAGTTGTAGTCCATCAGACCAGCGGCAACATTTGATAACATTTTGATTCACAAACACTAATCCAGTAACATAACAATACATTATAATATTACTCTCTGACACCTAATAAGTACTTTTTCTTTTTACTTCACATTTTGTGGACAATACTTTTGCACTTCTACTGAAATAAAATAACGAATGTAGGACTTGTACTCGTAATGAAGTACATTGTTGTTTTGCTTCTTTTACTTAAGTAAAGTATCTAGATCTTCCACAAATATGTAAATGTGTGACGCAAATGTCAGTGTGTAATGAACGTGATGATGTCTTCCTTCTCCTGTGAGGATTTGAAATATTCATCGTGAAGGATTTCGATTACAATACGCCCCAGACAGATAATTACATTTCCAGTATCAAACAATTCTCTGTGGACTGTTTAATGCTGGACTGCTCAGCCTTGTGTGGCTCTGACACACACACACACACACACACACACACACACACACACACACACACACACACAGGAAGTTACTCAAGCCATCGGTAATTTCATTCAGATGCTCTGTTCGCTCTCTCATGTGTGTGTTTGTGTGTGTGTGTGTGTGTGTGTGTGTGTGTGTGTTTAGACTTTAGTAAGAACTTTGAACATGGTCGCCATCTAGTGGCCGACAGATGTCACAGCTACAAATTTCAAAATATAGAAGAGAACATAATGTACATGAAGGTGAAACTTTGATGTTATATTTTTATCTATAACGTGTAAGAAAAACAAGTTACTACTCTTGCGTTTTATAAATCATGTGTTAGTTTGATTCGCTTCAGCCAATTCAGTCTGAAATCCTTTTATAAAAGTGAAGTATATAACAATGTAATGTATGGAATAGAGAGCTATAGGCAGTATGTAGTTATGGTATTGCCCACCCCATTCCTGTATTCTTAATTGAACATGAGCAGTTTCCTTGTGTGTGTATAACTGCATTTTCTATGGGCTCCTGTCCACATCCACAGCTATTCATAGCATCTGTTTTTTTTTAAATAAAACCCATATATCACAGTTATTAATAACCAGCAATGAGCCCGATCAATACCAGGAACATCAGGATCCAGTGGTACCACAGTACATTCAGATAATACTGAGCTTCTGAGAAGCAGTAAGGCACCGGAATGGATTGCATCCGAAACTAAAACATATTCCTTTTACTTGTCCAGAAGTTCACAGTATGACATCATTAACCTGATTAACCAGATTTGTGTATAATATGTCCAATGTCTCAGTGTTTTCTGGGAAATAATTATACATTCATGTGACATCCCTGCAGCACACTGTACATATCCTGATTGCCCAGGTTGTCCTAAAAAAAAGATGTCTAAAACTTCATTGTGCATAACAGGCAACAAGCAAAGATGGGAAAATGGCTTAGACCTCAGAGGGTTGTAGCCAAAATAATGAGGAGGCAGACCGTTGAAGCTGGTGTATTTAACATTTATTTTCTGTCATTTTAAAAACTGTTTCAGGACAATCAAAATATAAATACATTTTTCTCCCACACACACTCACCCGCACACACACACACACAACCCCTGTCACTGATTTCAATGTTAAAAGGTGCAACAACCAGCAATTAACAACTGACTGCCTCTGAACTGACCTTTCATGATCTAAACTTAATCATTCAGATTTCAGAAGTCATTTAAACACACAGAGAGAAGAAATATTGGACAGTTTTCATACTTATCATAAACGTGTCTCATTACAGCCATAATACTATACTTTAGGAATTGTTGATTTAACCCTCCACAGTCACAAGCTATAACCTCAGTCACAGATTCACACTGACCCAACATGTCTTCACGTCCTGGATGGACCAGAGGAGTTGAGTGTTGTGAACAGTTTGATCTAATTCTGCATGGTCTGACTGTCTCAGGTGTCTTCAAGCCCTAACCTGGCACATATTTGAATACATCATTACATGGACAAAATCCTCCTTCAGACAGGAAGTGGTATATTTTATGGTCATAGTTTTGTTAGGGACAGACAGAAACAGAAGAAGTGGGATCTCCAACACAACATCAACAAAACCTGTCACAGTCCTGATGACTTTGATTGAGTAATTTGAGGTAAGTGTGGATTTCTGCATGTTTTGAAACAGGGCCCTTCCTGGTGTTGGGAGTTGAGAATACTGAAACCTCTGACAGATTTGAGAGCACAGCATTAGAAAGATTTAGACATGTTGTTGAGAGAAATCCAACCCAAAGATACACAGTAAGCAAACATGGACATCCTGTAAAGCTGTCCAAAGTGGTCTGAAACATGTTCCAAGGAACAACAACTTTAACCAGAAAACTTTGATTGATACTATAACTGCCCAATCCCAGACTGCTGCTTTGCTGCAACGGTACACAGCTGTTGGATTTGGAAATGGTACAGCAGAAATGGAGAAACAGATAAAAAGAAAGCCTTTAAAGTGCTCATATTATGCCTTTTGGCTTTTCCCCTTTCCTTTTTGTGTTATATATCTTTTTTGTGCACGTTGTAGGTTTACAAAGTGAAAAAGCCCAAAGTCCCCCTCAATGGGACTTACCATCTCCAACAGAAAACACTGTTAACTCCAAAAAGCTCTACTGTAGTCCAGCCTTTACTTCTGTGACAAACGTGCGTCACTTTATAACACATGTTTGCATAGCACGCCCTCATACTCTGCTTCTGACTGACTAGTAGTCCTTACCTAGGTACTGTCAGGGCCTTCATACTCTGCTTCTGACTGGCTAGTAGTCCTTACCTAGGTACTGTCAGGGCCCTCATACTCTGCTTCTGACTGGCTAGTAGTCCTTACCTAGGTACTGTCAGGGCCTTCATACTCTGCTTCTGACTGGCTAGTAGTCTTTATCTAGCTAATGTGCATGTGCGACTCCCAACAAAGATGGAACAGAAGTGAGATGTCTCACGCTGTAGCTACAACAGAGAGCTCAACACACAGGGTGAAAAGAGGAGCTGCAGCAATGTGCAGTACAACAAAAATATGGTATTTTTAGAAAATTAAACCATGTAAACATATTCTGATATAACCTCTAAATACAATTATGAACCTGAAAATGAGCAGAATATGAGCACTTTAAAACTCAAACATAGTGGTGGGGACTACCTCACAAACAAACTAGTGACTCTCCATCTCATGTGGTAGTGTGTAGTGAGGTGGATTGCTGATGAAAGTGGATCTTTCAGGATAATCTGATGAACGCACCAATAATTAAGGCTCAAACCATGAAGCGGCATAACGCGTCATACCTGATGAGAGTCAAGTCAGACCGGCTCTGGTCGAGTGCAGATATGAGTCGCACATGCGGTTAAATGGTTTACAGCATAACTGTTATACTGAAATTTGTTAAATCCATGAAATGATAAACTTTTCTCATTACAAACAACAGCAACTCACATCTTCACGCGTCACTTTGCGACTCACATCTGCACTTGACTTACATTGAGGAGTGACAATCATTAAGGTCCGCCTAGAAAATCTTTCCGCCATTTAGAATTTTTTGAAAAACACATTTTTGAGATCTCCTCCTACACCGTAGCTCTGATTGCCACCAAATTTTCAGTGAATCATCAATGGATGAAGCTTATTACAAGTTGTATAAAGCATGTCCATGTAAGGCCAATCATCACAAAACTTACAGGGTATGTTCAGATGTACCCAGACAGTACCGCTAGGGGGCGCTACAAGCGCAAGATAGGAGTGTGTCATTACACACATTTTACTATAAATCATATTCATTGTCCAATCATCACAATCTCTCAGGATATGTCCTCATAAGTACCTGAACCACGCCCTGAAAGTTTCATTCAAATTGAACACCAGGGGGTGCTATAAATGCAAACAAAATGCAGGGGATATAGCGCAAATCAGGCTATAAATTACTAAATGTTTGTCCAATCAACACACAACTTCCAGGAAATGTCTACATAATGACCTCACACATACACTGCAAGTCTCATTCAAATTGACCACTAGGGGGCGCTTTAAATACACACTAACTGGACGTGGAATGACGCAAATCAAGGTTTGAGCTTGGAATTGCAGCTCGCGGCTTTATTATTAGCAATTGTTTCTGTGTTGGTCAGCTGATTTTCTCAAATTGCCGTAAGTTGGACTGAGCTACATATCACACTGAATTGATAATAAATGTTTTTGACAAATCAGTTGTAGGTATTTGTTTGTCCAATTGTTACAAAGCTTGCAGGATATGTTTTATAACGACGTTGGACCAAATGTGTGAAATTATTTCTAAGTTGCTATTGAGAAAAAAGGTTTTAACCCGTAAATATTAAAACTTTTGATTGTAACAACAATGTGATGAAAAAACTAACATAAAAAAAGGTAATTGATTCATTTTAAGTTGATGTTTCTTAACATAGTGAAATAAAACGGCGGTGATATAAACTATGCCTGATTTGTGGCTAGTGGGCCAAAACATGCTAAACCACCAGAGTGGTTTTTCCAGAAAAATTGTCTGTCTGAAATAAACACAGGGAGAGGCAAAGATCAACATCTGGGTCTCATATGGTGACTCAACACGTGAGTCAGGAATAAAGCCAGAATCAAGCAGACATTTACACGCCGTCTTCTTCTTTGGGTTTTCCTGCTGCCTCCCTGTCAGCCCT
The DNA here is from genome assembly GCA_026937815.1 of Etheostoma perlongum. NCBI lineage: Eukaryota > Metazoa > Chordata > Actinopteri > Perciformes > Percidae > Etheostoma > Etheostoma perlongum. Next base: position 18,808,904 of record CM049374.1, on the reverse strand, counting down.
GTCATTAACCCGCCGTTTTTGGAAGAAGAAGAATAACACTTCTGAAGGAAGCAACTGGTTGGGTTATAACCCTTTAACATTCCCAACTCCCACAAACCTAATTAAAATAAAATACAAAAACACAAGTATATTGTTTAACAGTAGTCTAACAGGGCAAATTTAGTTTACTGTCCCATGGGAAGAAAGCAAGAAACAAGCAGGATTGAAGCAGCCCTTCCCCCTATAATAATAATAAAAAAAATCTAAATAATCAGAGCGCATTTTTAACACTGACACAGTGCAACCAGTGATCTGGTGGGTGTTTAGTCATTTCCTTCCATTCTCTGAGGCAGTGGTAGATATGTCTGTACAATATTTACACTCCTGAATACAAAAAACAGAAGAGGTAAAATCATATCAAGAGTTAAGTCCAGCCATAAGTAAAAAAAAAAAAAAAAAAAAGTCGGAAACGCCCCCTGAACCTCGGATGTCAGAGTTAGGAAGTCGGACAAGCTCACAAATACAAGCTGAAAATACAAGATGGCTGCCTCACGCGTCAACAGTAGTGATAGCTGTAGTAACAGACAGTTTATTCTTCTGTCGCATTCATGTCTCATTAAACCATTATACACAGTACTGTCCAACCTCTATCTGTGGACATGTTACGCTGTTTGTATGCACAAAATACAGCTTAATGTGTTGTCATCAACTGGTATTGCTAACAACGGCTAACCAACCTAGAGCTAACCCCACAATGAAAATCCAATGTGTTAAATGGGACGCATTCAACTCGGGTGCGACGTTATTCTCAGCTCCGGCTTCAGAGTACCGAGGTACATGGAACGCACCATGAGCCACATGCTGCAAGTTTTGGCAATGGCTCATTGGGGTTACCTTGACTCCCACTTAAACACTGAACAAAACGGACTGTTTGGCTTCTTAAATACCTGGCTGCATTCACACGGCAGGTCAACCATGACCAAGCCTGAATCTCAACTTCTCATTATACAAGTCATTTTGTCATTTATCCAGTCTTAACATTGGTCTCACGTTTTTTAAAGCCACTATGTGTATGGTAAGAAACACAGACACAATGGCAGACACACATCCATTATGGTCTCAGACTTCTGAATCAGTGCACACATTATTTTGTGTGTCATTGACGGCTGTCTGGTTAGGATCACAACCGAGCCACTCAGAGCTTTGTAATTGGCTGGGACCGCTTCCTTCCTGTGTCACAGTCTGTAAAAGGACAGCAGAAAACTTGGTACAAAAACACCTTAACCCTTACACACACAACTCAATGACATATCTATTTGATGATCACGATAAATGTCAAGTTAACTACTCCCAGCAACCGCTGCCACAGCTTTGTGTTGACTGAAAAGGTCAACGTGTTATAGTACATGTGCTCGGCCTCAATTGGCTGCTGAACTGCAGGTCAAACGCCAAGCTGAAGTCAAACACAGGTGTTACCCAACGGTCCGCATCGAGTGGAAGTCAGTCCAAAGTTGTATTGACCAGCTAGACTTGCATCAACTTTGTGTAAACATACATGGCCACTTTTGTGTTATCTGTAAGCATTTTGAGCTATTTGCTACTTGGTGTGTTATCGAGAGAAGTAAGCAACAGTTGAGTTTAGGAAACGTGACACAAACCCCGGTCTCCTGAGTGAAAGTCCTGTGTTTTACCCCTACGCAGATTTTCGGCTTTCATACTACTCGCTACTGCGTAAATTCACACGCTATCACATTGTAATGTGAGTCAACGGAGGCCAAACGGCGTTGATATACAAACTAAAAAGCGAATATGCTTCTTGATAACACGCAAATAATGACATACGAATTGGTGTGTCATACATACGCCATTTCATGAGATCAGTCTGCTTGCATCATTAATGTCACATGCCAGGCTGAACAATGAAGTGAAGAAAATTCAGTCCAATTATCAGGATGGACCAACATGCACCCCAACACATCCAACACAGCGCCACAGATGAGCAGACTTTTTTTTCCTTTTCTTTTTTTACAAACTTACAAAATCCTACACATAGTGGTTTTAATTTAAGTGAGGACAGATATCAGACATCATTTTAATTAGTTTCCAGTAGACCAGAAGTAAAGGGCACTCCCAGTGTGTCTTTTTTATTTTTTTTACCTGTTTCAAAAGAAAATCAGCTTGTCTTTAAGGGAACACGTCACCCAAAATTTGTATTTTCTCGGGTGGGGGGGGGGGTACACTGATTTACAGAAGCGTCTTTCTAAGCAGGTCTATGGGAAAAGTCTTTTGGGCCCGAGGGCATCACGTAATGGGCTGGGAGTTGCAATTCATTCCAATACTGCTCAATCACCATTGTGTTACCTCATTCGGTGATAGTGACTTAACAGACATTTATTTAAATGAAAATCTTCCTAATTATTACTCTAAACCCCAAAGTCTGTGGAGAGAACTTGAAGGAGAAGCCAGGTGATATTCATTTTGTTTTTTTAACGTCAACAAATCCCATGAAAAGCCCAAAACCAACAATGTGTCAGTCTGTCTCTCATTACCTTCTGATAGTCCTAACCTGTCTGTGGCTCTCAGACCCAAGCCTATTGAAGACTGATCTTTTTAAAAAAAAAAAGGCTCTGGATTTTCCCCCCCAAAATAACTGGTCAATGTAGCTCTTAGCAAACATTAAACAGGAATAAATAGTGCATTTTTTGGGGACTATTTTCAGCAGCGGACTAATCCACATTCGATGCTCTAGTGAGAATATGTGGCAGCAGGACGGTGCATGTGGGGTTGAGATAAAATAAACTTCAGTGTGTGTGTTCATGGTGATGAAGAAACATGTCACCCAGTGCAACAGTGTTGCTCACTGATGGGTTTTAATAGTATTTGGACAACAATTAAGCTCTTTGGCACAGAGGAAGAAGCTATATTAGGCTTTGCGTGCACACACAATACTTGTTATTGGTAACAGTTCATAGTTGAATTTGGTCTTTTCTTGGGATTTGTGGACAAAATATCACCCAATTTATCCTTGAATTCTAATTCTGATCTCAATAAATGTATTACACTGAGATCACACAATAACTTTCTTGTACTCATGAGAAAACATTATCTATGTCTGTCTTTGATTCAGTTAAAGAAATGTGCGTACAAACATTTTTTCCCTCAGGCAGGTCAGGTTGCAAGGGATGAGAAACGGATAAGAAAAGTAAAAATGTTGGGTGATTTATTCCTTTAAAAAGTCTTCGTGCCCTCTCACCCTCATCCCTCTGGAACAAAGGATCGACCACAGATGGTCTCATGAACATTGAGTGTACAGTAGCGAGGGAACAGAGTTCCCCTTTTTCCAGGAAGAAGCATCTGGCGGCAGATGAGGCATCCTCCTTTCTGCTCGAGTTCAATCACAAAACGTCGCCTCTAGCTGTCGGATTCTGACTCTGTCCTGTTGGCATTTAATTTACCAGAGAGCAAAATTCCACGAAAAAGGACCACGAGTTCCTCTCCTGTGCTTTTCCAGAACAAAAAGAGAGAGGGAGGAATTAAAAACTTGGCTAATTTAAAACCTTTGTGTCTCTCTTTCTGCATTTCTCACTCAATCTGACAGGAGAAAAAAAATGAAACTTTCCAAACTTCTCCCTCCCTCTGTCTGTCTGTCTGTCCTCTTCTTTCTGCATCTGTGTCTTGGTCTGTTTTGCACCATGTAGGCCAGTAGAGGGGTGGGGGGGCGTTGTTAGGAAGCCTTGCCCAGCTCTATCTTCTTCTGGATGACCCGAGCTGAGTGATAGATGAACGAGTCGATCAGACCGGCCACTGCAGGAGTCCAGCAGACAGGAAACAGGACAAACAAAAGAAAAAGAGAGTCAGGTTTCATCCATTTCATGTAAAATTTCTATTCATATCCACATTTTAGTCTTCTGTATGTTATCAGGTAACACACAGCGTCAAATGACGTGATTACATGGAGGGACTGACCTGTAAAAACACCTCCAATAATGGCACAAACTCCTGTTAGGAAGTGTGTGAATGATCTGAACAGAAAGAAAGAGGATATTGACTCAACAATAAGGTTATAGTTTGACATTGTGTATTCACTCTCAGTAGAATCTTATCACAATGCAAGGATCATATAGGTTAGACAAAATCATGTTTTTTTTAAGATTATTTTGGGGCCTTTCTGAGAATATACAGTAGTTCCTAGTTAGTATGCGGTTAGAATATGGCTGTGTCTCATATGACCTTGTTAGTTGTACACCCTGTAACTATACGAATCACAACATGGAAATAGGAACATGTTGGCATTATTTTGTCACTTATTGGGAGAAGTAGGCTACTTGGAGCCGGTTACTACCAGTATCTTTGTTAGGCTAAGCTAATGTTGGGGGCGTCAGACAGAGTTAAAGCACGCATGGAGATAAAACGGGTATGTATCGACTTATCTAACTCTGGGGTTAACGGTGAAGAAGCTAAAGTCCCAATAAGTTGCCGTGTTCCTTTAAAAAAGCATCAGGGTCTTGTGCCAGTATAGTGTCAAAACCAGCTGTTCAATTGGCACTTTGTTTGTGATTTACACGCTAAAAGTTCAACACAGCCAGAAGCTAAAGACTCATTACAGTTGAGAGCAAGAAACCTATTCATTCCGATGGCTATAACCAAATTAAATAAGATGTAGGGAGGGGTATGACTGAAGCAATATATGTTAAGTAACGGGCAGTAGTTTTATCTATTTATTTATGAGACTGTGCAATATGCTCCTTTTACTCTATTCTATTTATTGATGTGTGTATTTTATGTATTAGATAAATGGTGCTGTAGATAACTGGATCAATGTTTGTATTGTGGATTATGTGACAGCACTGTCTCCGACCTTTGTTTCTCTGTGAATTTAACCATCATGGGTGACAGCTCATATAAAACAAAGACGCCCGGCAGCCCCTGGTCTCCTATTAGCCCGTTGGCCACTTTCTCGTGCCTGGTGACAGAGAACTGGTTTGTTTTTACCACCTGCAAACACAAAACGACAAAGCAACACTGTTTTAGGGTGATGAGGTTCAATGTAGCCTGGTAAATTTAATTAAACATTATATTAGAAGGGGTAAGACAAACACATTTGAAAAGAAAAATGAATGTTTATGGTGAACAACATGCTTTTTTAAGTCTCATCTAAATGCTAAGGAACCTACTAAAGATAATGTTACGAAAAGAAAAGTATGCAAAAGTGTTCTGTACAACTGTTCATAAAACAATTAAATGCACTTTTTGAAAACTTTTTAAAATGCTTTCTTTCTTGATGTGTCGCTTTAACATCTCTGAGCTAACCAATCTAGTTGTTTTCCTTGGTTTGATAAGGTTTGGAATGTAAGAGGAATTTTAGTGAACAGATGTCAAATTAACTCACCTCTCCATCAGTTTTCACGTAAATGGTAGGAACAATTTTCACAAAATACTGGTACATCATTGATGCTATGGGGAGAGAAAGGGCATCCTTGTTAAATACACAGAGGACAATGGAGATCAACATGATTGGTACTCATCTCTGATTAATCAAAATCAATCAAAGGGTAGGCTAAGATGAAATAGCAGGAAATACCGATACCAATTTAGAGCAATGGGTATTATCAAACACTAAGCAACATTACATTGCAAACAATTATCAGACCAGAATGTAAGAAGTGTAATATGAAGGTTATTACAGCAGTGACATGTGTTAAAAACATTCAACATATTCTACTCTAGTTCATTCTACTCTGTAGCTGTAGCATTGTCTTAGGATCAACCGCTATCTGATCAAAGCTCTTACACACACACACACACACACACACACACACACACACACACACACACACACACACACACACACACACACACACACACACACACACACACACACACACACACACACACACACACACACACACACACACACACACACACACTCAGAATTGACAAATGACAACGTTAGAATGATCTTCGTGATCAAAACAGAATATACTAATATTCTACAATAATATAACAGCGTGAATGATGTCATTCTGACATTTTTCTGATAATACAAGTAACTATGAATTCTGGACTTTTACTTGTAATGACGTATTTTACACTATGTATTTATACCTTTACAAAGGATGTGAGTACTTTTTCCACCTCTGGCTCTTGAATGCATTAAATACTTCAAATCAAAATAATAGCAGTAATAAAATCAACCACAGGTTGGCACTGTTTCTTTTTGTCCTACATCTTATTTCCCCTCTTCATCTGTCTCCTCCGTCCTTCTCTCCTTCCTCTATCCGGCTATGGAGGTCTACTAGAAAGGCATTTAAACGCAGCTGCGCTCCGAAGTACGACAATCCTCCAGTTAGGAACCACACAACCAAGCTTATTTTAAACACATAGTTCAAGGTAAGGTCGATTTTAGACGAATCTTCCACAAGGTGTTGATCAGAAAGACACGTTATCGGTGTAAACGTGCCGTGTTTATCTGTCTAGGCCACGGGTGACGTTAGCCTGTTCGTTAACATGCATTCAAACCGGTCTGTTGGAATAGTATGAATTTCACGAATTGACGTCATGTTTTTGTATTGTTCCCGTGTAAAGACCATAAACGGTTAATAAATATACAGTCTATGGTAAAGAGCCGCTGGTTAGTCGGTCTGCTCGCTAACGTTAATGCAATAACGTTACCGCTGATACACCTAGCTAAGGTTACAGCCTTAGCAACACAACTTAATCATTAACCAGTAGCTTAACTAGCGTTACCACGTCTTTAGTTAAGGCAACGCTAGTAGCTAGTTAGGACCGTCAGCTTGGTAACCCTTAAAGACTTGTTAGGTAGTAAAATAACTGACTAGTAGCAAGCTAGATACTACAAAGGTCAAACACTAAAATATGAATTTCTTAACTTGAAATGTGTATTGCAGGCTTTAGCGTCGAAATCCCTATTACTTCTAAGGAGGTTGTGACTGTAATGTGTCCACGGTGGCAAAGAAAAGAAAGTATACTCTAAAAAATCAGTAGTAACCAGGTTACTAAAAAAAAAATGCTTGATTTGAGTGTGTGGTTAATTCATTCGGAGTGCTCCTGAAACATGAATTACTACTTTGGTGAGGCATTTCTTTGTCTTCTAGTGATGGCATTCATAATTAAATCACAGGGCTGGGCTCTGAACCTTCAGACCTGCTCAGTATCAGAGTATGTTGTTGTTGTTGTTGACTACTAATCCATCCATCTCATCTCTAGCCTATCTTATCGCCGCCTTTCCTCTCCAGATGCCAGTGGCTGTAGGTCCGTATGGCCAGACCCAACCCAGCTGTTTTGACCGGGTCAAGATGGGCTTCATGATGGGGTTTGCCGTGGGAATGGCTGCTGGTGCCATGTTTGGCACTTTCTCCTGTCTCAGGTAACTCGGCACCCACATTATTTTGTTCTTAAAGAAACTGTATGTGGTGAAACTGAAAATGTGGACTTGGTGTCTATTAAAACCAGCTGTTATAGTCCAGGAGCAGAATAATCTGACCTTTCCCTGAGTTTAAGACCTAGTGTGGTTGGGGGTTCGATTCCTTCAGGAGTACTTGTCTGTTTCCTAAATGCTCTGACACACCAACCTGACAGCCGGCCGACAGTAGAAAGGCAGTCGGCTCCCGTCTCTCAAAGTGCTTTAGAACACACCGAAGGGACGCCGACTCGAACGCATGTACTGCGCGTGCGAGAGACGTAATAAGTCTTTATAACAGCAGGCAGCGCTAATATACAGTGGGTACGGAAAGTATTCAGACCCCTTTAAATTTTTCACTCTTTGTTTCATTGCAGCCTTTTTCCAAAAATCTAAAAAGTTCATTTTATTTCTCAGTAATGTACACTCAGCAACCCATCTTGACAGAAAAAAACAGAAATTTAGAAATTTTTGCATATTTATTAAAAAACAAAAACTGAAATATCACATGGTCATAAGTATTCAGACCCTTTGTTCAGTATTTAGTAGAAGCACCCTTTTGATCTAATACAGCCATGAGTCGTTTTGGGAAAGATGCAACAAGTTTCTCACATCTGGATTTGGGTATCCTCTGCCATTCCTCCTTGCAGATCCTCTCCAGTTCTGTCAGGTTGGATGGTAAACGTTGGTGGACAGTCATTTTCAGGTCTCTCCAGAGATGCTCAATTGGGTTTAAGTCAGGGCTCTGGCTGGGCCATTCAAGAACAGCCACAGAGTTGTTGTGAAGCCACTCCTTCGTTATTTTAGCGGTGTGCTTAGGGTCATTGTCTTGTTGGAAGGTAAACCTTCGGCCCAGTCTGAGGTCCAGAGCACTCTGGAAAAGGTTTTCGTCCAGGATATCCCTGTACTTGGCCGCATTCATCTTTCCCTCGATTGCAACCAGTCGTCCTGTCCCTGCAGCTGAAAAACACCCCCACAGCATGATGCTGCCACCACCATGCTTCACTGTTGAGACTGTATTGGACAGGTGATGAGCAGTGCCTGGTTTTTCCACACATACCGCTTAGAATTAAGGCCAAAAAGTTCTATCTTGGTCTCATCAGACCAGAGGATTTTATTTATCACCATCTTGGAGTCCTTCAGGTGTTTTTTAGCAAACTCCATGCGGGCTTTCATGTGTCTTGCACTGAGGAGAGGCTTCCTTCGGGCCACTCTGCCATAAAGCCCCGACTGGTGGATTGCTGCAGTGATGGTTGACTTACTACAACTTTCTCCCATCTCCCGACTGCATCTCTGGAGCTTAGCCACAGTGACCATTGGGTTCTTCTTTGCCTCTCTCACCAAGGCTCTTCTCCCCCGATAGCTCAGTTTGGCCGGACGGCCAGCTCTAGGAAGGGTTCTGGTCGTCCCAAACGTCTTCCATTTGAGGATTATGGAGGCCACTGTGCTCTTAGGAACCTTAAGTGCAGCAGAAATTTTTTTGTAACCTTGACCAGATCTGTGCCTTGCCACAATTCTGTCTCTGAGCTCTTCAGGCAGTTCCTTTGACCTCATGATTGTCATTTGCTCTGACATGCACTGTGAGCTGTAAGGTCTTATATAGACAGGTGTGTGGCTTTCCTAATCAAGTCCAATCAGTATAATCAAACACAGCTGGACTCCAATGAAGGTGTAGAACCATCTCAAGGATGATCAGAAGAAATAGACAGCACCTGAGTTACATATGAGGGTCACGGCAAAGGGTCTGAATACATATGACCATGTGATATTTCAGTTTTTGTTTTTTAATAAATATGCAAAAATTTCTAAATTTCTGTTTTTTTTCTGTCAAGATGGGTTGCTGAGTGTACATTACTGAGAAATAAAATGAACTTTTTTGATTTTTGGAAAAAGGCTGCAATGAAACAAAGAGTGAAAAATTTAAAGGGGTCTGAATACTTTCCGTACCCACTGTATATTGTTGCCCAAAAAGTTTTAAAATGACGGAACACCTCTAGAACCTACTGTAGTAAACACAGAGCACACTGTCGTCAGTCATTTTATCAGATAGTGTCGATAGTAGTCAAGAAGGATTGTTGTCATTACTTACTGAATAGAAGAAAATACAATGGCTAGTAATAAGATACTAGCGTCAGCTCTTGGGCTTCTTCTTGTGGAAGAAGCACCGATTCGCTAGTCAAGGGCTAGCACGCCACCAATCAGATTGGTTATTGAGTCCTATTCAACAAGTCAAACCGGCCAAAATGGATGCCGATGGCTCCTCCGTCTGACGACGGCACAGAACACAAACAGAATCTAGTCAGCGACCTCGCCAGACTGTCCGATGGCTGATAATTGGGTTGTTGTGTCGGAGCCTTAAGACCTTCCAAATATCATCCTCCTCAAGTATCAGCTGTATTACAGCCAGTGGTGGATGTTTTGTGTGTGTGTTCTGTACAATTCTGAGTAATGTCTATAAACAATGTTAAATGACAATGCAAAAAGAGGAAAAGGTAAATTGCATTATAGTTATTGCTGCGAGTGATAACTTTAAATATATATTTTAACAGGATTAATTGGAAGAGTACTTTTTTTGGTGATTGAGAAAAAAGATCTACAGAGTAAACTAAAAAAGTTGTAATTGACCAGCTCTGTAAGTCACTGTCAACCACACAGGTATTTTATCAATAACTAAAATAGGTCTGTACTTGGGCTGTTCCCGTGATTTAAAACAAACTGGGCCAATCAAGCTTTGTAGGAAAACAAGCTAACGTGAACACAATGTAAGCCTGATTAATGAAGTGAAGCAAGAAACATTTCAGTTGACAGTTAATAAAATCAAAATCTTTTCTGTCCCAAGGATTGGAATGCGTGGCAGGGAGCTAATGGGAGGAGTGGGGAAGACCATGATGCAGAGCGGGGGGACATTCGGCACCTTCATGTCCATTGGTATGGGCATCCGCTGCTGAGGAGGAACAATCTCCTCCACACAACTATACAACTATGGGACTTTTCCAGTAACAAGTACAGCTCTCTGTCTGCTCAATGGCGTCACACTCGTAACAGACCGTCTAGTTTTGTCAATAAAAGTTCAGATGACAAATGGTTCTCAGAGTGGATGTGTTACACTTTCTGAAATAGCCAATATCCTGCCCAGAGTGACAGACGTAAAACAGCTAAGTGAATTTCAAAGGAATATTCCACCTGCAGACCCCAGTGCACTTTGTAAAGTAGCTACCCTATGCAGGGTTTGGCAACCTTTTTTTTTTTTTTTTTAAATGTTGTTAATCAGTGCGCTATATCAACATTAAGTCTGCCGTCATCTACAGAGCACGCTCAGGCAGTGTTATTTTCTCCTTCTTGCTGCATTCTGTGAAGCAGGCAACGAGTACTAGCCAATCAGAGGCAGGTCTTCACATAATGTGGATGGGGGGAAAAGTCAGGCTGTGCTCCTGCCAATGGCTGAAGGAGGTCATCTGGCATGTGGATTGCCAATGGTGGTACACATGCCTAAGGTTGCTGACCCCAGAGGCCTATACTACGACACAAGTTCAACATGCCTGGATTTATTTCAGTTACCCAGCTTCACCTGACAACCGCGGGCCGCATAAGCTGTGTCACAAAAGTGGTTAACAACTAATTCAATCAACCCAGGGTTTCCCAATCCAGCAACACACATTTGCCTAAAAGAAGTGTTTGCACAGCGTGACCAATCGCAAACGTCTACCAGAGCCGCATATCTCACATAAGAGCTAACTATAATTCTACATAAATATAAAGAGCACAGACACGGTTTTACAGGCAAAACGCAATATAGTCCTGGCGGTGTTAAGCAATTGTGAGAGCAAAGAAAAAAAACATAATTCAAAACAGACATGCGCATTGGCAACACATGGCTCGAGAAGCCGACAAATGGCCTGTACGTAATCCCCTCCGCTGAAAATCTTTATCTTCATAGTCTATTTTTACATAAAAATACCCATCAGGGATGGGGTTGTCACTCTCAATGTTAACTTTTATGAGAGTGAGTCTCTCTTTCTCTCTGTTGTTCATAAGTTACCATGGCGATTTAACCCGGGAATGATTGATCCACCGTCTTAATACACAAAACCCTGGGTTGAACCTGATACCTCGTTAATGCCAAATCTTGCTTAGTAGTACAGGCCTCTGATCCGATGCATCTTCTCTCTGATTTGGTGCAAAACACAGTTAAAGAAAGAAGCTCACTCTCCCATCCTGAGGGTCCGACAAGAAAAACCTAAGATTTAGTCCATATATGTTCGAAAGTGGTTGAGTGAAACCAAGGTGGGCTTTGGTTCTTTTTGGGTTCAACTCTGAGCAGCTGAATCAGCCAGAAGCCGAACCAGTAACTACTTCTTAAAGGGCCGGTGCAAATGTGCATTGATTGTTAAGGACGCTGTTACATCAAAGGTTATAAACCTCCTGTAAAAGCTCTTCCTTGTTCCTCAGTCATTTTTGGGTAGTGCATTGAAGTCCACACAGCCATGAGCAGATTAAGAAAATGATATCATCGGCAATGACGGAGGTAAAAAATGGTACGATGTAATGAAAAATGATCCATTTATTTTTGAAGAAAAGCTTTAGTTTGAACGCTAAATGTTACTGATGTTTATAGTGCTATTCCTGCCAGCATCATTTTGAAAACTGTGAAAGCGTGAACTACTGACCTTGTGGCGCTGTGACGTCCGTCTCGTCCAGAGGGTTAACGATGCCGGGGTAATCTTTACCAAACGACAGGTGTTTTATCAGATGGGTCATGTTTATCTGAAGGATGCCAGAAAAATGACAAGTTGGCAAGACTTTAACAACTTTTCACGGTAATTAGCAGCAAGCTGGTTTTTCTAGAAAAATGTCTTCATACCCAGCTTTGTTGCTTTATGACCGATCACAGTATCAGAACTTCAAACGCAACAGTTTGGCACCTCAAAAGCCATTTCCTAATACAGTATCATTAACCAAGGCTGTCGTGAACTCTTTAATATAGTATTACTATGGACAAATTAGAATATTACAGTCAACTTGGTTTGGAGTTTGTCATGATTTTTTTCTAAAGTTATACAAATCCTCATTAAATAAGCAAAGAAAACATACAAATCTGTACAATACACTACTACAAAAAAATAGTGGTTGCAAAAACTTTAAACATTAAAGAAAATGTCATCTGAGTAACTTACGTTGTCTAAGCCAAAACTCTGTAGGTCGTGAACTGCAAACAACAAAGCACATCACTTAATTGTTAAAATGTTCATTACCAATACTTCAAATACACATTAAGAAAAGAAGCCGTGTGAATGGGAGTTATTGGTTAGTTTGTGGTTGATTAGTTTATAGATAAAGCTGAAGCCAACAGTCACACAACAGTTGACATCGGAGTAGCATGTCCCGTCTGGTCTCAGGGTGCTGAGGCTCGGGCCTCCCTCAAATGTGCCTTGTAATTATTTACATTCATGTAGTATTGGATTTGAGACATCAATCACTTGTTCGGAATGACTTTTTAAGGTGGGGGTGGTGTTGTGAAGTTTTCCCTTCCCCCGGTGCCTAAAATGTGATTGGCTGCAACTTCACACTGCACAAACCTGGCCAGACTTAAATGTTCAATATGTTTGCGAAAATACAAAAAACTGAACGATCAGATTGTATGTCTGACTGAATATGTATAACATGATCTTAGACTTTAGTCAGTAAGTGCCCATCCACAGGTCTGCTAAAGAGGTTGGAATATTAACACAACTTTACAGCAGCTTTATTGCTAACATGTTGGAAAGCATATACACAATAACAAAGTTTCCTCGCACAAAGGACATTTTCAGTGTCATCACGATAAAACTAGCATGTAAAGAGGATGAAGAGTAAACAAGGCTCCTAACTGAAACACAGTGGATTTGTTTGCCAAATAAATACAGTAGCGGTGTCGGTGTGAAGTCCCACCACTGACCAAACTATGACTGACACCATCAAAGGTTCAGAAAAGTTGCTCTTCAATATCACAGTTATGTCTAACTGGAAAGAGTCCGCTTTCTTCAGCCCTTTGACAATGTCATTCCTTTGCCCAATTAAATGCTGATATTCTAATATTTACTGATTCAATGCGTAGTGTGTATTGAGAATTAGTATTTAGCCATATGTGGGATACTAACTACTGTAATATTTAGTCTGTAAGGAGTTGGACTGGTTCAAGTCCCCATACGGACCAAAGTACGGAGTGTGGACTGGTAGCTGGAGAGATGCCAGTTCACCCACTGCTAAGATGCTCTTGAGCAAGGCACCGAACCGCCCTCAGCCGCTCAGAGCGCTGGTCCAGCACTGGCAGCCCACTCACTGACACCTCTCCATTTGTGCATGAATAGGTCCTGAGCATGTGTGTATTTCAGGCCTGCATATAGTGTGTAATAACAGAGTGTAATTTGTAATTTCTCCAAATATTGTTTTCTTATTGTTTTTTTTTTTTTTTTTTTTTAAAAGGCCACATATGCTTAAGTTAGGTTCATACGAGTACTTATATTGTGAGTTTCTACTAGAACATGATAAATGCTTTAATGTTCTGTGAACAACCTGAACCAACCTGGTTACTTAAATTTAAAAATTTTTAAACTGTAATTTTTTACTTTATATTACAAAATTGTGTACTTTCCCATATATCAATAAACAGATTACTGTACAGGAATGAGGTAGTTTTTAGGTATTTATAAGACTTTAAAGAAAACTGCAAATAAAGATGGACTTACTTTCCACAGCGTGCACTGCAGAAAGAAGAGAGAAGAGTCACTATGATGATGCAGATAGACAACAAACCATGTTATATTAATGTGTAGGGCGGCGCCAATAGGGACTGCACAACACTGACAAAAAATTTACATTTTTTATATGCTCTTATCTTTTTACAAATTAAGTCAAGTTATTGACGCATGAGGACACAGCTTTTAAAACTTACTTAAGGCTTTTGTGCTCGGGATTCATTAAGTTTTAAAGTATTAAAACCTCAACTCCAATATACAAATTGATTTACATAACAGAAGAATGGGAATTGGAAAGGGTTAAAAATAAGCTTTGAAAAAAGATTTTTTTTATAACTTCTGTCAGGGTGATCGTGCAGCCCCAAACACATGACACAGCAGTTACCACTCTAAGGTCAGTCTGGACTAAAAGGGAGTTTGGGACCAAAATGAGGGTGAGGCTAATTTATTTCAGCCGCAGCCTCATTTAAAGTCAAATCCTTAGCACGTGTGATTCTTGTCTCTTGTTTCTGCTGCTAAGCATTCAAATACAACACCAAACAAGATTACATACATTCAACCAGATTAATTTAGCTCACGACCCAGAGCCGGATCAGAGGATGCTGTTGTGTTCAGGATAGGAAACTAGCAGCGCCACTTGCATTATTTTATCAACAATACAGGTTTGCATTACAGCACACTATTTTCGATTGATGCTTGCCTGAAGAATAATTGAATTTGGTGGCCATGTTCTCCATTTTAGTAGCCAACTAGTGTTTTGTCCAGATTATCTCCTGCTGAAGTGGCTGTTAGAGAAGATTTATTTGAGCATTTGATGGCTGGCGACTGTTAATTTCCTTCTCTGGTTAAATGTGCAGAGTGCAGACAGGCAAAACGGAACAGTTCAGTCAAGATAATAACTAAGACCAAAATGGACACGGTGATGGCAGAGCAGATGTTGGCAAACACCTTAAAGGAAGAAACAAATGAAGGAAACAACAAATGTAGACAAATGCAGAGGAAAGGAAAACAATGTATGGGAAATGTTTGACTAACACATAATCAAGTGTTTGCTGATGCTAAAACATGGCTGTTGCGTTAACAAAATCTGCCAGTCAGAGCAGATACAATAAAGAAACTGATTTTATTTGTCAGCTTCTGCAAAATTATATCATCAGTTTGGTTTCAGTGTAATCAAAAACTAAAGCCCCTGCACAGCAAAAACATGTTTCTGAGGCTTTTTCCCTACAGACAGGAAAACACTGACCTCAAATTTACACTGAAGAAAATATTGCATAAACTAGATATGCAAAATGTACCAGTCAAACTCTGCGAAAAAAAAAAAATATGAGAAGAATGACATGTCATGATGTAACATGCATTCCTCTCCCCATTGAAGTCACAGAGAAGTATTCATCTTTATAAAATATAATACAAAATATTTATACAAAATATTTTTTGCCTGCAGAATACATGAAATATTTTATAGAACCAAAGACCAACTTCATTTTCCAGTGAAAACATTCAGAAAACAGAAGATGAATCGCATTATTCCTTAAATGGTGAATAAACAAGCGAGGGTTGCTGCTGCTGCGTATTTAAGACGCGTGCGTCCGGATTTTGGAAACTTTTGACTCACACACTGAGGACTTGGGCTTTGACCTGTGAACTTAAATCAACTCAGACATCTGCCTCAAGATATTTGCCATAAATGTGTACTGGATCAACTGGTGAGTTAATAATAAGATTTGTACAGTTTGAAAATGTATCCAACAACACAACCTTTAACTAAATAAAGTAACCCATCAAGGACTTCGCAATACAATACTGTGTATACACCCACATCCTCATGATTCAACTACAACGGGTGTTCTAAATTAAATATCACAATATTTTTAACCAAATATCGATATTGCGGCGATATTGTAGGGTTGAATATTGGTGCTTTCACTAAATATTTACACAGTGAGATGTTTGATAAATAATAATCTATAGTGTATGTTAATGACTTAAGGCCGTGGTTTGGTAGAGTTGGATTTCCCCTACTCATTGCTTGCTTCTCGTACTCAATAAACATAAAATCAAGGAGATGGTTAACTTTTCCTGCTACAGATTTCCCACTCTTCTGTAATCTAGCCTTCAAATTCAGGACAATATATAGATATAATATTGATATATTGATATATAGATATAATATTGATGCATTGCGCAGGCCTAACCGACAAGTTGTCAAAGCTTATTAGAGTCATTTTTGGTGCACAAACACTGAAAACATGTTGGTAAATCTCAAATTTAATTGTTTCAGAAAAGTCTCAACGTGCAAACAGAAGTGATTGTGTGCAGCCCTGAGTTGGGATTAATGGATGATTTGTTAATGGATGTGGTGGGTGTGGATGTATGTAAATATGATAAGGGATGAAGAATGAACAGAAACTGATAAACACAGTTAGCGGTCAAATGTTTCTGAACAACGCTTTACTTGAGCATTGTGGGGTTACGCAAACCACTCGTAAATACTCTTAACTTGGAAAATATTAGTTACGAGTACATAATCGTAAAAAGACAAATAAATCTGATCAGACTTTAAACTTCAGAAAGGTGTTTTTAAATGTAACTTAAAGGGATACTTTGCAGATTTGAAGCCAGCTCTGTGTCATCTTAGCGTGGACAGGCTCACCTCCGTGGCACCAGTGCGCACAGCCCACACTGCCATGACACAGAGCTGGATGGAAATCAGCCAAGTATGTCTTCAAGTGCGACTACCCTGGACTACTGTGCCTGACTTCAACTCTTTGCCAAATTTATTCTCTATAGTTATGTAGTGTGTCTTCACCAATGAAAAGGTTCAGACAAAGACAGAAGTTGTTTTATTGCTTTTACTGCAAAGTCCTACATCCAAACAGGTTTCTAAAAGTTTTCCTTAAAAAGGTGCTCTAAGCAATGTCACACGTGTTTTAGGCTACAACATTTGTTGTTACGTACAGCAAACATCTCCTCACTATCTGCCTGTCCTCTGAACACACTGTAAAAAACATCTCACTATCTCCCTGTCCCCTAAACACACTGTTTAAACATCTCCTCACTATCTGCTAGCTATCCCTTGAACACACTGTAAAAAACATCTCCTCACTATCAGCCTGTCCCCTGAATACACTGTAAAAACCATCTCTTCACTATCTGCTAGCTGCCTGTCCCCAGAACATACTGTAAAAAACATCTCCTCACTATCTGCCTGTCCTCTGAACACACTGTAAAAAACATCTCCTCACTATCAGCCTGTCCCCTGAACACATTGTAAAAACCATCTCTTCACTATCTGCTAGCTGCCTGTCCCCAGAACACACTGTAAAAAACATCTCCTCTCTATCTGCTAGCTGCCTGTCCCCTGAACACATTGAAAAAAAACGCAGTCTCTATAGACAGCCCAGGGTCTACAAACGCCAACAAAAACAAACTGTGCCCACCTGCACCACCAAACATTCACAAACAGTTTTCCAGCAAATAACCGACAAGAAGGATTTGGGGGTGGGGGTTAGACATGGTCCAATACAAAATGTTTTGCTTCCCGATACAGATTCTGATACCTGAACTTGTTTATCGGCCAATACCGAGTACTGATCCGACCAGTGTGTCATATATTTTATTATAACATCTGTACACTACTATCCCTGTATGGATGTGATATGATTTCTATCTTTGTTCTCTTTGTGAAACATAAACAAACAATGAACGCTACAGAAATGTCTTATTATCTAGTTTGGCGGTCAGTAATAAGAGAAAAAGAACATAAATGTACTACTTTAACGTAGATTCTTTAGGGCTTTATTATGTGTTATTGGATCGGTGCATAATGTCCAGTATTTCCCCGATACCAGCGTTTTAGGAAGTATCGGAGGCAATACCGACACTGGTATCGGAACATCTCTAGTGGGGTTGGGGGGGCGGGGGGGTTAGTGCGCGGAAGCACAGAACGGTGGGGGAGGGGACGGGATGAGGAGGAGGGAGGGGCAAGCTAGTCTTGTTTGAAAATACTTTGAATGTAGTAAACAAGTAACGTCACCCAACATTGCTTAGAGCACCTTTCAAAAAGGTAGTTTTAAAACGTATTCACCTTGTTAGAAACATGTAAAAAGTGCTGGTCTGTAATCATAGAACAAATTTCCAGTGTCTCTGGATATTGCCTAACACAGGAAACTAACACGGGCTGTTCAAAAACCTTTGGATGGTTCTGTGTGAGTGTGTTTCGAGTAGAGTGGATGAACAGCCGGTCTTACCATGGACATGAGACTGCTGGAAACTTTTTCCTGGAGCAAAGTGGAAATTTCCAGCCACCTGAGACACAAAGAAGAGGAGAGGGTAAATTAATAAATAAATCCAACCAATATAGTATGAGGGCCATATAAAAAAAACATGATTATGGACTGCAGTCCCTTTTCTAATGTCAGGGATACAATATGTACTATATATTCTCATTATTTTCATATTTCTTCTTAACTATTTCTTGTCATATTATGACTTCATGCCCTTTAATTACAACTGCACATATCACAACCTTCTCAAAATATTACTTTCATCTCAAAATGTCAGATTTCCTCCTCCCAGTGAAGCATATTTCATTGTGATAAGCAATACCAGTTTGAGGAGGAGTTCAAGCATGTTTCACAATTTTTTTGTGTGAAGTTTTTCCTTTTAAAAGAAACTATTAAACAATTTCTAACATGCAACTAAGAGTTGTACACTTTCTTCAAGGTCGGCAAATCCAGTTATTTGTAGATTTCTAGTTTTTGAAACCAGAATGTATAAATTTTGCAGCTTTATCTAAAAGCACTGTTGACAGCCAAGTTCCTCTTGTCGGCCAAGGCATTTCATATCACTACATTTTCAAATCTTCACTTCACGTTTTCATGAACATTCTTCCAAACCCACCGGCTGTCCCCCAGACAGAAACAAGGCTGCTGCTCTGGGTTGAAAATAAGTGATATTTTTGAGATACTAACAATCATTCACAGAAAAGACTTGGAGTACCTTGTTGACTTCCAGGAAGCCGTAAACCTGGCAGCCTTCATTCTTCTGCTCCTGCATCCTCTGCGTGAACCCCTCCCTCTTACACTGCTCGATGGTGTCTGCGTTTTTGAATGCCCAGCCTCGCCGCCGGTACGCCTCCCGCACGTCATCACAGGTGTTACAGCATCTGCGCACACACAGCAAGCAAAGGCAAGTAAATAACAAGGACAGAAAGACAAGAGTCTGTGTGTGATTGCACATGTGCATGCATGAAGGGATGGGCAGTATTTCAATTTAATTTATTTCAAAAATGTATTCAATTAGTTTGAGTATTTGGCTGGATAGCGTGCGTGCGTGTGTGTTCTTACTTGAGGTCTTCGGTCTCAGCTCCATAGCAGCTCTCACATCTGTTTGGGTCCAGTGAACTGGGGTCAAACACTTCACCATCGTCAGCCATACCAAGGTCTACACAAGAAAACACAAAATCATGATCTAGTTTGACCCTTCAGTCTAAAACATTCCAGACACAGTCGTTCTGGCAAGAAAAACCAAAAACAAGGGCTGGTTCATTTTACTTCTGCAGCCATCTGTTGGTGTACTGTGTTGACAAATAAAAACATGTGCACCCAAACTTTCCGGGTGGCGCTCCTACACACTGCCTGTGTGACGTGAGCATGGCGTTTGTACAAATGTACAGTGGCTTGTGAACGTTTACACACCCAGTGTAAAGTTGATTAAGGGAACTTTATCAGGATGCATAGTATCCTGATCCATGAAATAACTGGCCTTTTATAATAAAAATGTGCCTGCCTCTATGGGAATTTAACATAGCCCCCTGTATTTTAAGGAAGAACATTTATTTATTTACAATACATTACTCCTTCACAAAGAAAATTGGTGTCCTTAAAGGGTTGCATTTTCCTAAATGTTTTTGAATTAAGGCAATAAGATCAATTTCCAAAGATGTTTTTTTATTCCTGTTTTTAATCAACTTTAGCAAGGGTATGTAAACTTTCTCAAGCCACTATATGTTTTCCATTGATAATATGAAATAATAGTGTGTTCTTTAACTTTCTTTTGTCAGTAGTTTTGTGTTTGTGCATTTGTTTGCACACATTTCGATATACAGTATATATTTTTTTATTTCTAATTTCCTTTCCTGAGATAATAAAGTCCATGTTATTGTTTAATCAGAATCCAATTGAAATACAATTTTAAAAAAAGGAGTTCAACAGAAAATGTCATTCATTAAATGTATTTGCGTCAAAATGACAATATAATATAAACATCTTTTTGTATTCTATTTTGCCTGGTAAACGCTTTCAACACGTTTGCGCGTTGCATGAAAAATATCCTCTTTCTAGAATGTGCGCGTTTTCGCCGAGATTCGTGCGTGTCACACAGGCAGTGTGCAAGCTTTAACCGGTTAACATGGGAGCCAAAATAACAACGAACACGCTGCGCATCTGACACGCCACGCAGGCAGTGTGCAGGAGCCCTTAGGTTACATTGCAGTGTGTAGCTTTCAGCGTTCTGCAAACTCCAGTGTTTACCAAAGGAAGTGGAGCAAACAGTTGCTGCCTGTCTCTGTGCATTTGTGTTTTAAAGTCATTGATGTATCACCTTCCTGGATCATATTTCTCCTACTTACTTTTAAAACGGAGCTTTATTTCGGCCTGAATGACTGCAAAGAGCAGCTATCAATCAACGTTAGTTAGTCAAATGTCAGAGTGAACTTCAAGGTTACCATGTTTCTCTGCCTCGAGGGTGACAGCTTTCAGGTTTTTGTCCAGGCGCTGTTTGAACAGATTGTGTTCAACGTCCAACTGCTGCTCACCGGCCACATCCATCGCATCTATACTGAGATCTGAGGACGAAAAGAAACGGATAGAGAAAGGCAGAGTACAGTTAACACGTGTCATTATTAGCAGGTCGCTAAGCCGGCGAGGTAACAGCGGTGCTACTTACAGGCGCAGGGCATGTGAGGGAAGATGACGTCGATGTTGATTTTCAGTTTGTCCCCTCGCGACGTGTCGACGTACAGCTCAGGGTGAACCTGCAGGGAACAGCGTGGTTCACTTTAATTCAGTCAAAACACAACAATCTCTGACACTGATGCCTGGAACATTTAACTGAAAATATGTGACAATTAGAGCTGAGCAATATATATCGCTATCGTGATATAAGACTATCATCTTAGATTTTGGATATCGTAATATTCAACTCAATTTTATTTATAGTATCAATTCACAACAAGAGTTATCTCGAGACACTTTACAGATAGAGTAGGTCTAGACCACACTCCAGAATTTAAGGACCCAACAGTTCTAGTAGTTTCCTCCAGAGCAAGCAACAGTGTGACAGTGGCGAGGAAAAACTTCCTTTTAGGAAGAACCCAGACACAGACCCAGACCCAGACCCATTAGAATTTCTGCTACTCGTTTTGTAGTCTCAAACCCCTGAATTCAAACTTTAATCAGATTTTCCACACTCTAAGTTGCTTTATCTGATGAATATAAAACTATGCAATGCAAACAAAATACTTCTAAATCTAGTCAGTTTGACAGGTGAGTGAAAACCTGTCAATGATGTTAAGGACTGGTGTTGCGTTCACAGCTTTGTGTCCGAACGTTTAGCCTTCAGCATACTGAAGTTTGCGTAACTTGGAGCGGTCTGACAGGAAGGGGACTTTAAAGTCAAAGCTGATGAGAAGTCTGAAGAAAGGAGCATCTGCAGCTCCAGGATAGCTGAGCTAACTCCATGTGCTACAGTCTAAAGCTTGGGAAGCTGAGACGTGGACTGGGATTGTTTAGTCAACCCAGTACAGTGCGGTCAGTGTTCAAACCGTTACCTGGTACAGGGTGTCTGCAGTGTTCACCAAGTTCAATTTAAGACTTTATTTCCATATACAATTACGATACAATTATTGCATATACAACAAATAGGACTATAATTATTTTATAAATGCATTAACTTATTGACATTTCTAATGCATTTCCAGCCCTTTCCAGCTGTATATATAAATAATTCCTAGTATTTTATAAATATTAACATGATCTGAACCCAGATAAGCTGCAGAAACCTGATAGATGGCGTGAACAATTAATTAATTAATTAATTAATTAATATGTTGTAATTTGAATATTCTATTAAACAGGCTTCAAAAATTTGACATGCAGGACTTCTTTTGGCCACACACTTTATATTGTGTCTGTTAAAGGTCCCGTGACATGGTGCTCTTTGCATGCTTTTATATAGACCTCAGTGGTCCCCTAATACTGTATCTGAAGTCTCTTTTATATAGACCTTAGTGGTCCCCTAATACTGTATCTGAAGTCTCTTTTATATAGACCTTAGTGGTCCCCTAATACTGTATCTGAAGTCTCTTTTATATAGACCTTAGTGGTCCCCTAATACTGTATCTGAAGTCTCTTTTATACACTCAGCAACCCATCTTGACAGAAAAAAACAGAAATTTTTATATAGACCTTAGTGGTCCCCTAATACTGTATCTGAAGTCTCTTTTATATAGACCTTAGTGGTCCCCTAATACTGTATCTGAAGTCTCTTTTATATAGACCTTAGTGGTCCCCTAATACTGTATCTGAAGTCTTTTATATAGACCTTAGTGGTCCCTAATACTGTATCTGAAGTCTCTTTTATATAGACCTTAGTGGTCCCTAATACTGTATCTGAAGTCCAAGATAGAAATGTTTTTTATATAGACCTTAGTGGTCCCTAATACTGTATCTGAAGTCTCTTTTATATAGACCTTAGTGGTCCCCTAATACTGTATCTGAAGTCTCTTTTATATAGACCTTAGTGGTCAAGGAGGAATAATACTGTATCTGAAGTCTCTTTTATATAGACCTTAGTGGTCCCCTAATACTGTATCTGAGTCTCTTTTATATAGACCTTAGTGGTCCCCTAATACTGTATCTGAAGTCTCTTTTTATATAGACCTTAGTGGTCCCCTAATACTGTATCTGAAGTCTCTTTTATATAGACCTTAGTGGTCCCCTAATACTGTATCTGAAGTCTCTTTTATATAGACCTTAGTGGTCCCCTAATACTGTATCTGAAGTCTCTTTTATATAGACCTTTGTGGTCCCCTAATACTGTATCTGAAGTCTCTTTTATATAGACCTTAGTGGTCCCCTAATACTGTATCTGAAGTCTCTTTTAAATAGGCCTTAGTGGTCCCCTAATACTGTATCTGAAGTCTCTTTCCCAAAATTCAGCCTTGGTGCAGAATTACAGCCACTAGAGCCAGTCCCACAATGAGCTTTCCTTAGGATGTGCCATTTCTGAGTCTGTAGCTTTTGGGGGGGGCAAATATTCATGCCATGGGACCTTTAAGTGTCAAATTTGATTTTTATCTCAAATGATGAGATGATGTCGATGAACTGACCTCTTTAGTAAGATAGTACTGCAGCTCAGAGACAAACAGGATCAGCATGATGACACCGCTGATGATAGTCACTGCAGAGACACGGAGGGAGATTGTAGGTTACACATCAGAGGAGTGGCTTTAAATCCATTCAAAGTGAGAGCGAGAGTTTGAAGGAAAATCCCTGAAAACCTTTTATACCGTTTAAAAAATATGCATCATAACCAAGAAAATAAATACGCACTAGATTTTAGAGCTGGGCAATATATTGCTATTATATTGATATCGTGATATGAGACTAGATATCGTCTTAGATTTTGGATATCGTAATATGGTTTTAAAGGCTGCATTACAGTAAAGTGATGACATTTAATGAACCTTCTATTATATGCCTTTACCCACTTAGTTATTATATCCACATTACTGATGATTATTCATCAAAAATCTCATTGTGTAAATATTTTGTGAAAGCACCAATAGTCAACACTACAATATCATTGAAAATCGACGTATTTGGTCAAAAATATTGTGATATTTGATTTTCTCCATATTGCCCAGCCCTACTACATTTGAAAATAGCAGAAAATGTAAATACTTAAGTAAAGTAAAAGTATGTGAAAATAGTACAGAAAAAAAATTATAGTTACTTGCCACTACTAGTTTTCCTTCTTAGTCTGTGTATGTGCTGTTGTAACCTTTTAGTGTTATCTTATATTAAATATAGGCCTACCTCCAAACTAACTCATTTACACCAGTAACGTTAACGCTAATGTAAAACATACAACACCACTGGTGTTATAATGTACAGAAAACATAGGGTAAAATATCTGAAAATTGCTACTATCACAAATGTTTCTTGTCAAATATATATCTCCTGGTTATGTATATACATGTATTTGCATTTTTATCACTAGCCTAGTCGTGTCAGTCAGTCGTGCTGCTGTTCAGGCTCACACAGCGTTATAAAGATAATGGTAACACTCTAACTGTATGTATTTCATGTATAGTATCAATAAGAGGAGAATTGCTTCAGTTCCCGGTTGCTAGCCGCAGCAGCTAGCAACCGGGGTGTCTGAATGGCTGCTGCTGCTGCCCGGGGACGTTAGAGCCTCTCACCGGTCGCTCCTCCCCACGTCTTCACTCGGAAATCCTCCAGAGTTTTGGGATACGCGTCAAACTGTTTCAGTTTATTTAACGTGTCCATTTCCTAATCCAGAAAACCACCGCTAAGCACAAATGCTACCGACAGGTTCCTGCACTCCAGACACTCATCAGTCCTTCGGTCCTTCGCTTTCACTTCCGGGACACGCAGAGGGGCACTGCGGAGCCAATCAGCGCCGGCCGCGTAATTAAGACTTCTTTTTTTTTGACAAAATAAAAGTGAAAATACACAACAACAAAAACATGAAAGAAGGAGAAACAAACTTTTAAATTTAGATTATAGTAAACATCATAAAGGTAGAGGTGGAAATAGTAACAATACCATATGGAATGCCATTTTATTCAATATCCGATGCCTATGAAATTTAAATATGTAAATAAATGCTAATATTAATAAATAAGTCAATATAGTTCAATAATTAAATAAACAGGGTTTCATTTTTAAAGCAACGTTTTTTTTTATAAATAACTAATTGTATTAATTCCAGAAGACTTTTATTTCTTAATGTCACATTTATTTATTTCAGGGGACTTATATTTTCTGATTCCACATTTATTTCACTGCTATTTTTATTTCCATTTCTTATATTCAAATGAAGGGGGCATGATTATCTGCACTGTTGTAATGTAACAAAGGCTCCTAAGTAGAATTTTCACGGATCTCTTTATTTCGTTGTTTATATTTCTGGAAACTTTCATTTTTACTCCACTACTTTTCCTAAATACAATGTATACACTTTCTTTAGCATCTTCCTCACTGGTTACTTGCAAGAAATGTTTTCGTACGATGGAGAGAAAGATTCTTCCACATATAAAATGAAAATTCTGTTTCTGTTTTTGTCTTTGTTGATGTCAGAATTTGAATTTTATTTTTAAAAGCTTCACAGGTTGGAACTCTAGTGGACACAGCTGACTGGCACTATGCCACCTACGGGACACCAAGCAGCAGCCTGCCTCATTGCATCATTGTATGCTACCTTGAGCCTCTGCATACTCTTTTGCTTAAAGTTCGACCACAGTTGAGCCATATATAGTGGTGTAATGTAGGTTCTAAACAAAGAAAACTTCACAAAGTCAGAGCATAGAAATCCTCCTTATAAGCATGTTAGCTTGCGAATAAATTTGTGCAGTCATTGGATATGACATAACCTAAATATTTAGTTTCCCCACACACAGCAAGAAGACTATCTGACAAATAAAAAGTTGGAAATGTTGATTTCCTGTCCTCATCGCCTCCTTGTTATACTTTATGTCATAATCAAGGCCATACTGAGAACACACCTTCAGCATCTGCTGCAGCCCAGCGCTATATGGACAGAGCAGGACCAGGTCGTCTGCATACATAAGATGATTAACAACAGTGTTGCCCACAAGACAGGCAGTTTTTATCAAAGCTGATTTGATAATTCATCCATATAAACATTAAGGTAAATAAAAGACAAAATACCTCCTCGCCGCACTCCATTACTAACACAGAATGGAGCAGATACAACATTGTCCCATTTAACCTGAAACGTTTGATGGACATACCAAAACACTAAAATTCTCACTAAAAATGTTGGGGCACCTCTATCTAGCAATTTTACAAACAATCCTATATGATTAATTCTATCAAATGCCTTTGACGCATCATTAAACATAGGAATACAAATGAATTCAGACCTATGTACCTGGACACAATCTCTTTAACAGCACAGATACAACATGCTTTTTTTTTTAACCCAAACTGATTGTCAGAAGTAAGGACAGACATGTCATGTTAACAGTATTCTCTCCAGTAGTTTAGACAAGATACTGACTAATGCGATAGGTTAATAATTGTCAACACTGTTGAGCCTACCAGCCTTGTCTTTAAGCACAGGCAGTAACATTACAGACATAATAGAATTTGGCAGGACACCATGAACAAGACAACCATTAAAACACATAATGTGCACAAAAAGATATATAACACTATAAAGGAAAGGGGAAAAGCCCCAAAAAAGCCAGTAAAAACCTAGATAACAACCATGACACTGATACAGCCTAATAACTTAATGTGTACTACAGCAAAGTCATGCAAGGGACACATAATATTCAAATACTTTAATTTGTTTTAATTAGACTTTGTACAGTTTAAAGAACAGAAACGTATTCACATATTAAGAACCAAACTGATCCAGAGCAGATCCCATAACACAGTTTGATCTGTAAGGCAAGAGGCAGCATACTTCCTCGGTACGCTTGATAGAGGAAGCTATTTTAGTGTAAACAATAAATCCTGGGTAGGCTTTGTAAGTGAACTGGTACTTTCATTTGCCACCATGTGTGTGCCATGGTTATGACATTTGGCAGGACAAAAGAGTAAAGACAGGAGCTGGTAGAAACAAATAGAAACACTCCAGGCGTCCAGAAACAGGGCGAGTTCATCAGCATCACTCCTCCTCTTCCTCCACCTCGAGCTGCATGCGAGAGGTGAGCCGCTGGGCGAGCTCCAGGTCGCCTTGCCCACCCCCCTCTGCCTTCAGTTGATCTATGACCCCGTCAGCCACGGCTGTCTGAACCAGCTGCAGACGGGTTTCTCTGAGGGAACGCCTCAGCTTGGCCCGCCGATTCTGAAACCAGATCTGAGAGAGAGAGAGAGAGAGAGAGAGCAAAGTTAACGTGGCAGTAGTCTATATCCACGACGTCCCACTTCCACGATTGTTCAGGTGCTGGTGGGACAACCCAAGAATCACTCGAGAATCCCACGGTTTGACTGGTTTTGGAGCACAGTCTTCTGCACCCTTTTACACCCATTAGATGGAGGCTGGATCAGGAGGGATGTGATAATTAAATGCTTAAAGGTAAAAAGCAAATTCATTTGCTTATTTTAAATATTTCATGATAATGTATTAAGTGTTTTGACATTGAATTAAGCTTTGTGGCTGGTGGCAGACAGTATATTAACTAACACCTGTAAACGGACTCGGTGGAGTTCTCCTTTCAAAGCGCCATCTTTATAGCCTGGAAATCAGAGATCTCGCGAGAGTTACTCTGGCATCGAGTAATGCTGCTCATTAACTATGCCCTTGTAACAGGGCTGCACCAATCACAGCGGTGTATCTGATATAGGCGGGCCAGAGGCGAGCTGAACAGATGACAACGCTCTGGATACGTCACCCTGTGTGTTGTTGTGATTGGTCGTAGTTTTATCCAATAGCGTGCAGTGAGATTTTTCAAATGCTCGCTTGGTGCCGCCCCTCGAGATGGGCGACTTTCATCACTCAATGCCAGACCCTTAAACTTTCAGGTTTTGGGTCTGGATTCCTAGGCTAACATCTTTACGCACCCTGAACAAATGAAGTGGGACTAAACCTAAAAATACATAACATATGTCCTGGTGGTACGGTATGTTTTTATATATTTAATGGCTGAAAATGTTCTAATAATTCTGTCTTGTGCATTTAACACACATTATTCCCCCCAAAACTCAAAAAGCCTGGCCTTTGGGATCTTGGGTTTAAACATACAGTGTGTTAGTTAGTTAAACGGAGTAACAGCAGCAGAGCTATCTTCATTTCAGAATACAATTTCAGGGTTAAATTCTGTGTGTGTGTGTGCGTGCGTGCGTGCGTGCGTGCGTGCGTGCGTGCGTGCGCTGTATGAACCTGTATTCTGTCCTCGTCCAGGTTCAGCCTCCCTGCCAGCTGCTCCCTCAGCTGGATCCCTGGATAAGGGTTCACCTGAAACACTGTCTCCAGCACATTCACCTGCACGCGCACACACACACACACACACACACAAACACACAAACACACAAACACAGAAAAAGAGAGAGATTAACAGGCATGTCCTTGTTGTTTTTGTATTATCAGAACTGAACTCAGTGTTTGAATGAAAGACAATCCATTCATAGCATGTATTTATCTGAATGATTAACTGACTGATTGGTTGGTTGGTTGATTGATTGATTGATTGATTGCTTGATTGCTTGATTACCTGGCTGTTGGTGAAGGCAGTGCGCGGTCTGCGTCCGATATACCAGTTTGATGTGGGCCTGGGAGAGCTGGGCTGCTGGGGGTGATGATGACGGTGTTGTTGCTGTTGTTGATAACAATGTTGTTGTTTAGAGCAAAAACTGTTTCCCCTGTTCTCCTTCTCCGCTCCGATCTCTGGATTCATGGGCAAAGATAAAGGAAGAGCAGATCACACATTATACACCTCTCATAAGTAAAGTATGACAAATAACCAATTAACATTAAACTGAAAAAAGGGACCTTTCCAGTCCTATCAAATCAGACTTCTGTAAGAGATGTTACACGTATTAATATATAATCAAAATGAAACTGCATTTCATTGGGTTAATATTAGCCTTGAATGTATACATTACAGTGATCAGTTTAATATTCATTCCAAAAAAAAACAAATGTAATTGTGTGCTTTATCCCTTACGTGCGTGAAACACAGATTTAGTTAGTGTACAGTTACAGAACAATCAACAGAGACACCAGAGAAACTGAATGAGCTTTGTTTAGATGTCATCAGCTTCTCGTAATTACTACAGAGGCTTGCATAAGTTTACACACCCATGCTGAAGCTGATTAAAAAGAGGAATAAAAAGAAATCTTTTGGGAAATTGATCTTAATGCCTTAATTAAAAAAAATTGGAAAATCCAACCTTTTAAGGACACCAAATTTATTTGTGAATGAATAATGTATTGTAAATAAATAAATGTTCTTCCTTAAAATACAGGGGGCATAAGTATACACCCCCTATGTTAAATTCCCATTCCCAGGAGTCAGATTTTTATTATTAAAGGCCAGTTATTATTATTAAGACCACAGACGGCATAATTCCTCAGTACGAAAGAAAAGTACAAAAATGTTCTTACAATTTTTTTTAAATCCTGTGAAGGCTTTGTGAGCAAACTGACTTTTCTTCAAAATTTGGCAAATGAAGATATTGGAAAACTGAAAATGCTTGTAAGTGAACGTACTAAATATAGCAGCTATGTTATGGGAATTGGGGAAAATAGCAATACAATACTGAGCTCAGAAGATTTTATAGATTTATAGAATTTATAGCATTTTTAGAAATTGACTGCTTTCCAAAAAAGCAACTTTTACTGTGAAAAGATTCAGAGCTTCTGTTTCACATTTAGTCATAAGTACGGTTTTACATCAAAATGTACCCTGTACTGTTGCTCTGTGTCATATACAATATGACATTCAAACTAAATGGTGTCAATGTCTACAAAAAGAATTTGTCAATCTTTTTTTTTAAATTTCTTGTCAACTGTGTTGTTTTTTTTTGTGATCAATTATTTTTTCAATTTTTTTTAAAATTCATTCAAAGAATTAACAAACAATCCACTGGGACATAGGAACGTGTCCCAGGACCCAAACATAAATTAAAAAAAGAATGTTGAAATATTGGCACTTGAAAATTGTAAATGCATGGAAAGGAAATAATGGGTCAAATCTATCTAATCTAATTTCTCTAATTATAAATATTTGTGTACCACTGTAAGATATAGAATACTTTATATCAGACTGACAGTTGGTGTACCAGACACAGTACAAGACAAGTGAAAAAGATTTGGTCCTCACCTGCCCAGGGCCGGTGGAGTTTCCGGCAGTTTCCAGGGCTTTCCAGCTCCAAACCAAGAATCCGCTCAATGGAGAACGCCGGCCTGCTTTCTGCCATCACAGGAGCTAGAGTGGACGCCATAATGATTGATCTGCCTAACTGATAAATAAACAGCCCTGAGAGCAGAAAAAGCCCCTGGTGTGCTGACAAAACTAACTGACAACTTACTTACAACCAAAACCAAAAAATAGCTCCATAAACCAATTATCTTTCAATAAAGACGATAATGCTATCTACACTGTGGAGCCGTGGCCTACTATGAACTGAGAAGGTGAATGAGTCTGAGGTACATGTGAAGCAGCAGGAAGACAAACTGCTGACTGCTGCTTTGAATGGAAGTCGAGGATTTACACCGGCCACCAATTAGAATTAAGAAGCGGTTTTCCATGTGAATGAGATTCCCTGAGGTTCCATACAGCAGCTAATCTCTGCTCTGTGTGTGAGTGTGTGTGTGTTACTGAGAGACAGCTTACATGTAAATTTATAGTTTACTTAGTTTAAAAACTCTGCAAAAAGAGAGTATTTGCAATCTGCAAGAGACAAAAAACATCTTGTTTTGTGTGTGTGTGTGTGTGTGTGTGTGTGTGTGTGTGTTCTTGTTTAACTACATTCAGGAAGTCTAAAAACTGTGAATACAATATACTTGTGGGGTCCGGACAGCTTTGTGGGGCCAAAATGCTGGACCCCATAACTTTAAAGGGCCGTTTAAGGGTTAAGACTTGGTTAAGTATTAGGTTAAGGTTAGGGTGGGGGTAAGGGTTATGGTTAGGGTGTGGGTAAGGGTTAAGGTTAGGCCTTTAGTTGTGATGGTTAGGGTAAGGGAATACATTATGTCAATGACGGGTCCCCACAAAGATAGTGAGATGCACTTTATGTGTGTGTGTGTGTGTGTGTGTGTGTGTGCGTGTGTGTGTCTGTGTGTGTGTGTGTGTGTGTGTGTGTGTCTGTCTGTGTGTTTTCCCTCATGTGATACACTGTATGAGTGTATGTGTGAGATTAGGATGAGGAGCCTTTTTAAAAACTGTCACCAGTGTCACACAAACACAAAGCCTAATTCTATCCTTTTCTTCTGAATTACCAAAGTAGAAAATCAGTTCAGTTTTCACACTAAATATCCATCCTTCTGTTACAGGTATGTGATGGCTTTAATGAAATAATAATAATAATAATGATAATGGTGGCAATAATGATGATCCGGTGAGATCCACTAATACCATTAGCCTAATCTGTGTGTGTTGTGATGCAGATGAAGCTCGTAACGTCTGAATGCAGGTTGAAGCAGCGGGGAGGAAAAGCTTTTCAGAACCAGATTAGCTCCTAATGAAGGCCTGAAGCAGCTTTAAACTAACTGCACACTTGTTTATTTATCTCACAATGAAAGGCAAGATGGACGTAGGGATGTTATGGCTACAAGCAGAAAGGGAGGCCATCTTAACTCAGCTTCAGTGTGATGGTGTATGGAAGCCTTGTGTTAAAACGTACTACTCAGCCACTTTCTTTCTGAGACTGAGCTGATTAGATGGCATTCAATCAGCTCGATCAATTGATTTTTATGTAATTTTTTTTTAAATGACTTCAATTTCACTTTTAATTTTATGAGCCAACTGCACAAACACTACTAGAAACATCCTGGGCACTGCCAAGGTGCTCTTGAGCAAGGCATCAAAACCCCAACTGTTCGGGGCGCCTTTCCATAGGCAGCCCCCCCCACTCGCATGTATAGGTACTGAGCATGTGTGTAACTCAGGCCTGTGTGTAATGTGTGTAATAACAACAGAGTGAAAACATTGTGATTTCCCCAAACATCATTAATAAAGTATACATTATTATTATTATTATTGCTTGGTTCTTTCGTGAAATGACTGTTAAGATTTACAGAGCCTATGTTTAAGGTATTTCCTCTCTAACTGGGTTGTTTTGGTGGGGTTGCTGTGGACAAAGTACACACAGCGATACACTGGTAGGAGCAAATGCTGTTTAACTATGTATCTACCTCAGGTATCTGTATTGGAAACAGTTCACTTCATTAATATTGTATTTTGTATAATATTGTATTCTTTTGCAGGGTACAAATGTTCCACCAAAACCAGTTCCTTCCCGAGATCATTTAGCAGAGACGATACGCTCACGATACCCATACG
Source organism: Etheostoma perlongum (assembly GCA_026937815.1). Lineage (NCBI taxonomy): Eukaryota > Metazoa > Chordata > Actinopteri > Perciformes > Percidae > Etheostoma > Etheostoma perlongum. Next base: position 18,776,485 of record CM049374.1, on the reverse strand, counting down.
CTTAGCTACCAGCGGAGCTAACTGGTAGATTAAACTGTCATCATCTGTTCAGCTCGCCTCTGGCCCGCCTACATCAGATACACCAATGTGATTGGTGCAGCTTGCCTCTGGCCCGCCTATATCAGATACACCGATGTGATTGGTGCAGCTGGCCTCTGGCCCGCCTATATCAGATACACTGCTGTGATTGGTTCAGCTCGGCTAAAAGGGCATAGTTAATGAGCATTACTATGCCAGGTTAGAATGTATGTGGGGGTGCAGCCAAAGCTGTGGAGATAGGTCTGGCAGTGCGAGACTAGCAAAAGTCTAAACAATTAACATTTTCTCGCTATCTCCAAAATGTTTTTTTTCATTCAACATGCACATGCATGCATATGTCTGTGCTCTGGCTTTTCTTTTGCCTTTTTCAGAATACTCCCTATCCCAGCTTTACAGGCTTGGCGTTAACTAATCTCCAACAACCAGTTTGCGTAGTGCAAATAATAATACACTAATTTAGTGATGTGTAAATCGCCCCATAGTTTAACGGCTGAGTTCTAAAGGGAAGATTCAGGATAAATGAACAGCTTCACAAGCAGCTTGTACATGTCTGTCAGTGAGGCTGAATGTATTGTGAATGTCGTGTGTTACGAAGGTGAAAGCTGGAAGTGTCAAACATTAAAAACTCAGAAATTGTTTTGGGAATTATTTTTCTTTTAGTTTTGTAAAAAAAAAAAAGGCAGGAAACAGAATAATCTGATTATTTGCCACATTCTCAAAGGATTCATTTTGAAGGTCAACAAACAACCTCATAAAAAAAGTTTGTTCATTTGCCACTTTATTAAATATGTACATGACAAAGCACAAGCAGTTTTAACGCCTCAGACAGAATGATCACAGCACGGGCAGCATTTCGAGGGTGTGTGTATACCGTCTAATGATGCTAGAAACAAAACAAAATGCCAACGTTTCCTTTAAGATAATTTATTTTGTACAGTAAAACAGAGGTTCAGAGGTTGCATTGCCTCCACTAAGTGTCTTTGTGGAGGGGGGGGGGTGGATTTACACACACCCAGCATGTTACAAACAACCATTTCTCAGCGCTTGTGTGGTCATTGAATATCTTACAAAGATGAGGCAGTCAATCAACGTATCAGTCAATTGTGCCGAAGTGTCTGATACGAGGTGTGAAGACCTGAACTGCTGCCAGTAATGACTCGATGCAGCTCAAACAAACTAACTTTGTGGAGGGTGCGTTCAAGAATGCCACAACGCTGACACAATCTTGCACCACTATTCCAGATATAAGAAAAGCTGTCACATAATCTGTTCTACCACTAAAAACAGCCATTCTTCTGTAGAAACATGCTATATCTATTCCTATTTCTCTTCCTGCTGTTAAAAAGGCATGTGTGTTTGTCAGTTGTTCTTTGTCCTTATGATCATTATGAGTGGTATGGTGAGCGTTGTGGGGTCGTTGAACGCAGCCGGGCAGGGGTGTGTTGGTGTCCTTTTACTTGGGAGGCCTGTAGGCGATCTTTCTGCTCTTCAACACAGACCACCTGTGTCTCTTCATGTAATAGAGCAGAGGGATGATGATGCCGGCGCCCAACAGCAACTGGAAATAGAATAATTAGAAAAAAAGAAGATGAACCCCTATGCAAGCTCCATGTTTACACCCCGTTTCCACCTGTTCCACTGTCTTTATGCTGAGGCTACATTCTACAAATTCCTTCATCAACACAGAAAGGAGATTTTATAGGTGTGTAACTCCTTTCTCAACTAAAGCCGCGTTACCACAGAGACCACACATCGCACTCTTGCTTTTCGGCAAGGACCCGTCCTACTTTGCATCTGATTGGCTAGAACTCGTTTCATTGGTACATGGAAGTTCGATGATTGGTTAAACCTAGTGCATCAAAAACAAATCCCATGTGGAATTTGTTTTTCTAAAATAGTCAACCCCAGAAATCTTTAAGTACTTTAAGCGTTAGTTAGAGCTGTGTTTCTCTCATATGATTGGTAGGTGAAATTATTAGACTTGAAAATTTAAAACCGCATGCAAGTTCCCAAATGTATTCATTTATTTTTCCTCACAGCCGTACGCCAGAGATTCGCATGGTGCCAGAGTATTTTAAGCCCGGCAAACTAGAACAACTGCAACAGGATCAGCTGGCATCAAATGTCTAGTCAGATTCGTTATCTAATTTACTGATTTAGTACTGACGATGAAGACTATTTTATTCAGGCAAATTTCTTGTATTGCTGCTTGTACTACAATAACATTTGAAATAATGGCCTCGTCTGTTAAACCAAAACACACGAAGCTTCTCAAAGCATTGGAACAATAAAAAGGTAACACACTGCAGATGTCAGTATTCAGAGTGCTGAGAGTGTGGGGTTGTACCTTCAGTCCCATGCGTTTGCGTTGGTCGTGCTCTGGCTCGGCGGCCCACCTCAAGAACGTACAAACGTCTTTAGCAACCTGGCTCATGGTGGCAGGGGTTCCTATGGCAACAGACAACAACCATCAGCCCAAAGACTTATTTCAGCAAACTGTAACACACTCTCAGAGACACGGTTGGTGTGGGTGAACGGTTAAATCTTCTATCTCTCTCTAAAGTGTATTTAATGCCTGAAGAACGTTTGCTTTGTACAGTACCAAAGGTTTTTGTGTCTCTGGACAAAGTGAAAATGGAATCTACATACAACAAGAAATACATGAGATGGACTACCAGCAGCTGTTTGAGCAGAGTAATTTCCCCACTGTGGGACAAATACAGGTTTTCTCATCTTTCTTATCTTATGCTCTCCCTCTCTGCACACCTCACTGTTTTATTTGTGGGACCAGTTAAACCAAACAGCAGATTAAGCACATACACACGCTGCATCGTTACTTACCGTCCTCAAACTCTAATATCTCGTTGTAGATGGGCGGGGCCATGCCGATGGCCTGGCCAGGGAAGTATGGGTTGTAGTAGAGTTCCTCTCTCACAGTGACCCCCGCTGGAGGATCGCAGTATCCTGTCAGCAGGCTGAACACGTAGTCCTCTCCTCCATGTCTACGGGGAGCAGGGGGACACAACAAGTGAACCCAGAGGAAATGTAGGTTTAAGGCGACTTCCTGGCTCTCTGTCTTTACTGTGTAGGTTTCTGTCTTTTGGGAGTTACCTGGCATTGACAATGTAGCTGAGATCTGGAGGCAGCGCTCCGTTGTTGGCGACCCGGGCAGCCTCAGGGTTGGGGTAGGGCTTTGGGAAGTAGTCCGACAGCTTTCCTGGCCGGGTGAACATCTCTCCAGTCTCATCAGGACCATCCACTACCTCAATCTGAACACAACACACAAGACAGCTTTAAAGTACGGCCTAGGATAGAACAGCAGGTACAGCCGGGTGTCACCACCTACTGGCAGAATGAAGTGTTCACTTCTAAAAAAAAAAAAAAAAAAAAAAAAAAAAAGAAAGAAAATTATAAACAATGACACTGTTTAGTTTTGTTGTTAAATGTGTATACTGTAAAATACTAAGAGTGTTATGTGATTATTGTAAAACTCCCTCATTCTTTTATACACACACACACACACACACACACACACACACACACACACACACACACCTCCTCAGCGATGGCCTTAACCTCTGCCTCTGTGTGCGACACCCCCACCAGGTTTCTGAAGGCCAGGTACTCCATACTGTGGCAGGCTGAACACACTTGCTTGTACACCTGGTAACCACGACGAATACTGCAGGGGCAGACAGAGTGAGAGAGAAGGAAAGCACAACACATTGTGTTGATTTAAGTATTATGAGGATTATAATGATAAAACAGGAGGCTGCTGGCCGAACCATAGACTGTATAGGAATCCAGCTTTATTACTTCTTTCATCCTTGACAAAGGCAGTGTTTTTTAGACTACCTTACCGTTCTCACCTTTCTCAAAAAATTGACAAAATATGCATCGCTGCCATTTGATGTGAAATATTCGCATCTCGACTAATTCACATTTTGTTTTGTTTTGTCAGATGTACAAAGGCCATAAAGGTGCCAAAACTGCCAACATTTTTAATTTGAAGTTCTAACAAAACAGTACAGAAAAGAGTGATTTCATTTGATAATGTCAGACCCTGGCAAGTGTGTGTGTGAGAATCCATCTATCACACCTAGCGTGGTCCAGAGAGGATAGGGGTCCAGCGTGGCTCCAGGGGTAATTAGGGGGGTGGAGCTCCAGGTCGGAGGCTTTAACGGACTGGTGCAGCATCAGGGCGAGCCCCGCCCCACCGGCTGTGACCACACCTAGCGTCGTCAGGGCAACTTTCTTACTTCGGGGCAGGCTGGCGAACGACATTTTAGCCTACGGAGGGACAAGATACCAGTTATGTCATTCCAGTACAAAAATATACAAGGGATTACTCAAGACATCTAACTACTTTGTATTCCGTTAGAAGACTGACATTACAGCTAAAACAGTTAATCTATTTGCTGTTCAGCACAAAATTAAGCTTTGAATTATTTTAAAATGCAAACCCCAAGACTTTACGGTTTCTTGCAACCCAAATGTGAGTATAAGCTGTTTTTTTTCAGTTTTGGATTGTTGGTTGGACAAATCATCTGAAAACTTTGACACTGATGCACATTTATTGCCATTTTCTGAAATTTCAAAGACCAAACCTATAATTGAGAGATCAGCTTTCCTCATCTTGTTTAAAATCTGGGTTTGTATCCCAGATCATAAATGTAAGAAGGAAAAAAGTATAACATATGCTCATGAAATGGCAAGCAGTTATGAATGCAACTAACAATAATTTTCAATAATTTTTAAATCTCAATTTCTGAAAGCCCAGTGTGACATCTTCACCTTGCAATTGTTGTTTTTTAATTTCCTGTCCATCGACTATTCGTTTTAGCTCTATTAAATACGACTTAAATACATTTTTAATTTCCCATTCCAGGATTAATAATGTATATCTTAATATTAATTTAAAAGTCTCATATGTTGGAGTAAGTAGTAACCTATTGGTTAAGACATAGCTGACCATTGCAGCACATGGTATACATCCTCAACTTTTGCCCACCGCTCAACATGTTAGCACACCTGCACAACATCAAACAGCCTTGGTTTTCTTGTAGTCCTTCGCCGGAAGTAACTTCAGTCCTTGAAATGCTAACTTGTTAGCAAGCCGATTCGCTTAACTACTTTAGCTAGCTACTGTTTCTGACCGAATATGAACGCAACGTGACCTAAGTAGAGATTTAAACGACTACAAAAAGTATCATTACATACTCCGGTGTGCACATTCGTATCTCTGTATCACTGTTATCTAAGGCAGACGTTTTATTTTAGTGAACCAGCCCATTTGCCGGGTGGTTGACACGACTTCATGAGTTAAGCTAAGCTGCTAGCTTGGTTCATACAGCGACGGCTACAAGATTTTCTATATCTGTGGCGTTTGTTGTCGAAATTACTGACGCCATGTCGACCTCTACAATTCAAGAGTGACACAATATTCGAGGAGCAACTGCCACAGCCGTTGCCGACATCCTGAAACGTGAAGAAACACGAGTGACCTTGTCTCAACCCGCTGACAGCAAGCAGGCTAACATTAGCTCGGTGCCAGGACACTCAATGTTAACACAATTCTATGAAAGCGTTGTTCTAAACATACTGTCCTGGCTGGTACATAGCTAAGACACTCGTATATCGACCTACCACGGGGGTCTTGATAGTTTTTGGTGTGTTGAGGAGGGCTCTCCCACTCCCCGATAGCACCGCGACTCGTAACGCCGCCATCTTCTCTGCGGTTCTCTCTGAGCTGAAAAGAGAGCAGCCGCGAGACACAGGATCCTTCCGGTTGGAGCCTTCAAAACAAAAGAAGACGTGCGTGAAGTGCACCGTATCTACCCAAGTCACTGTCATAATAAAACCACCGAGTCAAATTCCAATCCCATTAAAAACTATAGCGTACAAAATAAACATATAAATATGGTCCCTGTACGTATTCATTTTTTTGGTTTTCTTTTAAATAAATAAAAATAAAAGGCCAGTTTAGTTTTTTGCTATGTTTTTTATTATTATTATTATTATTCTGTTTAGAAGTAAAGACTAAAGATTGACACATGACCATTACTCTCTTGAGATACATTTATATACATTAATCTCAAGTTGTACATAAGTTGTAGCTCTGCTCCAGGATGCAGAGGTCGATCACGGGCCAGTGGTGACAGATTTCGTGGAGTGGTGACAGCCATAGTCTCAAGTTAAATGTTCAAAAAGCTAGGACATGGTTATTGACTTTAGAAAAACCCACATCCACTTCTCCCTACCACAATCAAGGCCAGATGGTTTAGTCCTATAGGTAGCTAGCCTACTTGGGAACAGTTGTTGATAAAAACTTGACCCATGACCTCAATGTATTTAGAATCTGCACAAAAAAAGGCCTGCGGTGATTGGACTTCCTGCGCAGATTAAACTCTTTTAATGTGGACAAGACTCTGATAGTTTTATTCTACAGATCTTGTATTGAGTCCATTATAAAAAAATATTTAATTCTTACAGTACAAAACAAAAGTTGTCTGTCCAAAATTGTCACAGAGGCCAGTAAGATGAAGAAATCACAATTACTGACAATCTCAATGGACTTTATTTGATACTGCCCACTTTTTAAGTGATGAAATTGTTCTCAATCAATCTTTTGGTTGTGTGCTGCTGGGATGTTTGATGCTTTGTGCCTTGTTTATTGTGTTGTTGTTGTTGTTGTTTGTTGTAGGCCTACCTCCAACCATAGACAGTTAAAGACTCAACTGCAAATAAAATATCCTCTCGAGGGACAATAAAGAACTCTGAACTGAACTAATAAGTATGTTTCTTAAAAGATATAGGCCTACAGTTTATCGTTGTGTTCTTCGTTGTTCAGTGGACCTAATTAGGTTTCCCCGTCAAGTTTTCAGCTCTTATTTTGAAGGTAACCTTCACCTACCGACCGGATCTACATATCGGGTGATTCTTGCTAACTTGACTCAAACTTTATGCAACCTGGATTTTTTTTGTTCTGTGTAATATGTTAAGTAACATATTAAGTAACATATTACAAAATTAAAAAGGCGGCAGACTGTAACTCAACTTTAGATTTAGATATGTACTGCCATCGAGATGGCTCATGTTGTTGCATGTTTGTTACTGACATGAGGACAAGGGGACAAGAGGACAAGAATAGCCCAGTCCTTAATGCACATTCAGCCCTTGACCTCTTTGTTGACCACTTCTGCCAATTCACAACTCACACCTACCAGATATTCAGACAGGATAAATTCTGGATGAGCACTGTTTTGGATCCAGAACCACAGTCTCTGGACCAGGAAACAAGCATTCTGTGAATTAGGGCTGCATATTCTTTTTCATTTTACTTTAGTGGACCTAGTCGAGTATCTACCGATTATTCCGTTGATTAATCAGATAAGACATACTTTTGCTTGTAGTAAACAGCAATAGAAAATATACAAAAGAGAGGTCTCCTTTTTATAAAAAGCAGCATTTTTATTGGCTAAATTGCAAACAATAACAGGGAGAATATATATAATATTTCTTTTAGTTTGGGTATTACTAGAAACAAAGTTCACGTCAGTGGATATGACACATTCCTATGGCGTGGGAGATTATGGTACGAATCCCTCTGAGATACATCGACCACATGTCCCTGAGAAAGACATTTAACCCTTAGTTGCTCCAGGGTCCTGCAACCTCTGACGTATATAGCAATTGTAAGTTGCTTTGGATAAAAGTGTCCGCTAAATGTAATGGATAGATGCTAATATTCACCAAGCCACTTGTTCTGTTGGCCTGTTACATTCTTGGTGGCCTTAATGTAAATCTTTTTCACCCCCTTCCCCTTCCGGCCAAGAATTTTGCATCAAGGATTTTTAGTAATCCAATTATTCAAGTTACTCAAGGAATTGTATCACTGTGTATACATCTGTTGGATGCTACACCCAGAATCCAGAATTCAGACTGCACTGTCTCCAACCTCTACGTCCCAGCTGTGAGTCCCGGAGTCAAAGCCCTCAGAGCCCAGGACAGAGATGAAGGAATCAAACCTCTCTGGGTTGTCAGGGAGCTTCTGTGTCTCTCCACATCTCACATTGGTCAAAACTTCAGACACGATGAGTTCTGGATGAGCAGTGATAGGATCTAGAATCACAGGCGTGTAGGAGACCCTCTCCTCCATCTTGTTCCAGATGTTGAAGCTCAGGTTACCCAGATGTTTGGCTATGTCTATCAGAGCTCCTGAGATCAGCTGTGGATCATCCAGCAGGGGGCGCTGCTGGACTCTTTCCACTGCAGCCTTGTAGTTCTGCAGGAATGGGACGTCTTAATAATAATAATAATAATAATACATTTAATTTAAAGGCACCTTTCTCTGCACTCAAGGTCACCATTCAGGGATACATAAGACATTATAAAAACAGCAAAAAATAGTATACAACAATAACAACAACAGAAAAAGTCATGAGTGGAATAGGCAGTTTTAAACAGATATGTGTTCAGCCCTTTCTCTGCCTCCTCCTCTGTCTTTAATGGGCGTATCATGGGGATGAAATATGCTCAGTGCCTACCTTTACTGTAACTGGTTAAGCCTAAAGACTTTTAAAAAAAGTAAAAATATGACAATGCCAGCATGGGTGTGGTGACCGGTTACTCGGGGCCAGCAGCTCTACAATATAAAGTGAAACTATGTCCACACAACCTAAGCTAAAAAAAGAATCTCAAGTATATGTTCTGAAAATATAATAGGTAATAGAACTGACTAATTTTTGCACTTTTTTATACTAAGTAAGGAGCCGGCCAAGATGAATAACATCACACATTGCATGATTCATTGTACCTTGGAGCAGATTAACTTTATTGTCATGGCCATTGAGCACAGGTACTGAGGAAACAAAGGCAGGTTAGCATCTTACCAAAAGTGAAAAATGTTATTATTCAAATATTTAATATAAATACATGATATAATAGACAGTAAGGGGTAGATATGAATTCATTGGATATGTACAGTAATAGCAGTATAGACCGTGTGTACTGACAAAACACTGGGAGATGTATGCGTTGTGTTCTCATTGGTTGTTTTAAAGTGATATAATATTTAACAGAGTACAATACACACAAAATATTCATCCCGATTCAAAACAAAAAAAAAACATCAATCATGCGTACATACAGCAAGATCTTTAAAACATGGTTGGTAAAACTACACAAAGTTATGAAACACATTGTCTGTTAAGACATTTAAGAAAAGATCATAATTTACAACACAGGTGCTCTTTACATTTAATAACAGTCGGAAATCTTGCCCACAATGTGTATATTATAAAATTACCTCATGTATGTATTCTGATTTTCTGAAGAGGAAAAGCGATTATGGAGTATTGGATTCATTAAAACACACATTAACTGCTGCTGTATTACTTTACTTTAGCTTTTCACTGGTAATATCTTTAGTGGCAATTCTTTGTTTGTGTTAAAGTATGGAAACAACTTGTCAGTGAACATATGTTTCAAGGTGTGCATGTGTGTGTAAGTATCACAATCGTAGAATGACAGTTCTCCTTTGTCCAAGTCCAGTTTTACGCGGATCCTCTGGAGCTTCTTCTGCACTGAGAGAACAATGTCTGGGCCAGTGTATGAACATGCTGTGTATTCATCTCTATAAAACACTATTCTCCATAATCCAGACTTTAAGGCTGTGCCTCTCTTTCTTTGGGCAGACTCTGCTGCTACACCCAGAATCCAGACTGCACTGTCTCCAACCTCCACGTCCCAGCTGTGAGTCCCAGAGTCAAAGCCCTCAGAGCCCAGGACAGAGATGAAGGAATCAAACCTCTCTGGGTTGTCAGGGAGCTTCTGTGTCTCTCCACATCTCACATTGGTCAGATCTTCAGACACAATGAGTTCTGGATGAGCAGTGTTAGGATCTAGAATCACAGGCGTGTAGGAGACCCTCTCCTCCATCTTGTTCCAGATGTTGAAGCTCAAGTTACCCAGATGTTTGGCTATGTCTATCAGAGCTCCTGAGATCAGCTGTGGATCCTCCAGCAGGGGGCGCTGCTGGACTCTTTCCACTGCAGCCTTGTAGTTCTGCAGGAATGAGACGTCTTCAGCTCTCAGCTCGTCCTCTGTGGCTCTGACTGTGTCTGAAAGAGCTGCTATCTCTCTGCTCAGAGCCTCAATCTTCTCCTTCATCCTCTGACTCTTCTGCTCCTCTTCCTCCCTCAGAGCACAGATCCTAGCCTCCTGTTCCTCTTCTAGAAACTGGTGAAGCTTCTTAAACTGCTCCCTTATCTGCTTCTCTGTGTTTCCGGCCTGGACCTTAATATATTCTGCTGTTTCATCACAGTTTTCTTTAACTTCTTTAAAGAGCTTTAGTTTCTCCTGTAAGGGGTTCAGGGTTATCAGGAGCTCCACTTTGTGATCCAGTGCAGCTTCATCAATGGGTATGATTTTGTGGTCAGCGTGTGTTGCTGAATCTCGACAGACAACACACACCGGCTGCTGATGGTCCAGACAGAAGAGTTTGAGTCTCTCAGAGTGCAGACTGCAGAAAGCCTCTGCTGAACCTCTCCCGCCTCTCTGCAGTAAATGGGCCTCACACAAGTTCTTTAAAGCCAAGTTACATGGTGGTTCGCTCAGTAGAGGTTTTTCCTTACAAACTGGACACTCTCGTAGTGGTTTAGTTCTCCACCATTTCTGCAGACATTCTTTACAGAAGCTGTGGCTACATGACAAGACAACAGGATCCTTGAAAATGTCACTGCAGATAGGACAGGAGAGATCCTCCTCAGAACGTGAAGCCATGTTCTGAGTGAGTGAAGATGGAAAAGCTGAAAGCTCGCTCCTCTTCAGAAGATTTTCTCCTTCCGACAAAGTTTTTCTAAGATCCCATTGACTGCTTAGAGCATTCCGTCTTCTGCTTGTTCACTTTCGGTGTTGTGGTTTTAATGTGATGGTGACTCATATTGGGCATGTGCCTCGTCTCAGAGAAACGACAATAACCTGTTTGCTTGGCAAGAGGGGGTGGACCTTTGCCATGCCTTTGTGCTCAGCTGTACATACCAGGATGATCACGGAAGGCTTAGAATTCCTCATGGGGGCGACAGAAACTGCGCCCTATAGCTTTAAAGCTGCAGTAGGTAGTTTTGAGGAAAAGTGGACTTAGCCTAAAAATTTGAACAAGCACACCTTACAGGCTCCTCCCCCTTGCCCCCCCCTCCACAGCTCCTCGAGCCTGCCGTGAACGCGCAGGTTAGTAAGCAGGGCCACCAATGCTTTCCACACAATACAGGGGATTTATTCTGAGGAGGGTTTAGCTGTTGTGTGCTGTGCTTTTAAAACTTTATGTAAAAAAAATGCTTATTTAAAATATTTCTATTAAAAGTTTTGTAAATATTTTTCAATAAAAAAGGGATTAAAAATGTTTATGTAATCGCTTATTTGTGAGAACAAAAGCAGCACTTTACACAGTACATTACTGAATTACCTTTTGGATCAATTTAAAACACTAAACTTTCAGTAGGAATGATGAATCACTGAGGAAGCTCACTAAGCCAAGGAATAACAACATCTTAGAAATATGTCTTAGGTTTTATTTTGGATATGGGTAAAATAAATCAGCTTTTTTTGCAAAGTACACACAAGGAAATACTGAACATCTTGATTTGGACTGAAAGACGATTCCTTCACGTGCCTCTGTGTCTGGGGCGATGTCTGACCTGTTGGAGGAGCATAAAGAATGTGTCAGACATTTGATTTACAATCCTGAGGGGGAAGACACAGGGGCAGGGACAGCGCACAATTAAAGTAGTTTCACCATAGCATTTAATTATGATCGACAAAAACACATTTAGGCTTACTAAATGTAGCTATCGAAACAATATGGCTTATACTGAGGGTGAACGAGTTAGCTACAACATTCCTGCCGTGCTACAAGCTAACAAGCTAACTGTTAGACTTAGCTAGCTAGCAACAAGCTACAGAGTAAAATGAGATTTGCGCTATCACCAGCGATACTGTAACTATCGCTAGCTTAGTTGTGTAGCTAGTTATTAATAAATGAAACAAATCAAGCAGCGTTACTTACAGGTCAAGCAGAAATGTGGCTAGCTCTGAATCCGTGTTGAATCCTTTCAGGAGGCGTAGCTCCCTCCACCTCTGAAAAGCCGCCCCCGTTGTCGACCCTCGTTTTATTTCGGCTCGGTTTAATTCTTTCTTTTAGCTCGCTTTTCGTCATCGGTCTTCTTCTGTTTGCCCGTCATTGTTTTCTGAGCAAGTGTCACTCGAGAAATTGGCAGTTTTCCTGAAAAGTTGTTTCTCCGCGATTAGCACAGCTGCAGCACACGGGCAATCTTGAGCTTGAACACGGTACGCGCTGTGCGGGGGAAAGGGGGGAGGGGGGAGGGTTATGAGCAGCGCGTACACGAGAGTGATTGACACTGCTAAGACAGTCCTCCTGGCTCTGATTGGCTGTTTTGATCGGGAGCGGTGCATTTCTGCCAAATGGCATCAGGGACACCGGGAGGAGCCATAGAGCTTAATTTTTTCACAGATTATCTGTCTCATATTCTACTGTCAAGGCATAGTGACAGTTTTAACAAATATGTAAAAAATACATTTTTACAAAAGTTACCTACTGAACCTTTAACTATGGTCTCTTTATTCAAATGGCAAAACCTTTGTCAATTCAATTTGCAATTTTTTTTCAAATGTTGATGTCAATTTGAATATGTATTTTACATTTGACAATTTAATATGCCAAGCGGCAATGTAATCCTCAATTTATTTAGAATTATTCTGACAAAAAATTTGAATGAAAGTTCAATCTATTGCATTTTATATTGCAATGGTGTTTTGGGTCTCTATGAACAGTGCCGCCAGTCTATTGCATTACATTTACTTTGGTCACCGCGATCATTTGGTCTCTTTATTAAAACTTTTTGCAAACACAGGTTTTACTTTACAATATACACAAGGAAGTAGAATGATTGAAAATCATTCTAGTCCATACCTTCAGAACATGGGGCAATATTATCACTTGTGTTCTACTTTCCTGGGTTAATGGCTCGGCGTTAGCAATTGTGTACTCTACACACACAAGTGCAGTATAGCATTTGCTACAGTGCTGTGAGATGGACTAGGTGCTACTGTACAAACAGGAAAAAAACACAAAGTCTGTGCATCTGTGCATGCATTCAGTAACAGGGATCATATTCATTTTCATCTATTAACTGTTTATTTTTTCATTTTCTTTTTGTTTTAAACTGGATAGAGTTGTTGCTATACTGTTATGTGCAGCAGTTGCTAATTTTTACTTTTTAATTTCTTTCAAGTATTCAGGTCACTTACTGTAAGTAAAAGTAGCACAGCCTTTGTTAAACTTCTGGAATACTGCCTCTGAGTACTTTGAATACTTTGCCTCCTTTTAACCCTGCTGGCTCTGCATGGTCCTGTCGTGCCAAATGTGGCCTCACCTGACGTTGTTTTGCCCTGTTTGTCCTTCTTTTGATTTATTTAGCCTTTATGGACTGCCTGGCTCTGTGTAGCACCTTTTGGTCCTGCATGGGTCTGTGAAGCTCAGGTGCCCTGTCTGGCTTTTATTAGTCCAGTGTTGGCCCTGCATGGCTTTCAATACCTCTCTATGGCTCTATCTGGGTCTGTTTAGCCCTGTGTGGCCCTACTTGGCTCTGTTTGGTCCTGTTGGCCCTGTGTGGCTTTGACTGACCCTGGGTTGGGCTCAACTCTGTGGTCTACATTCAACTGAGCTTCACACTAAAAAGCTGCAGAATGAGAGGAGGAGGAGGATCCTCGGATGTTCCTATTGGCCAAGGAGTTTGTCAGGCTCACTGTCATTGGCTGGCAGAGCGAGATCAGGGAATCCCTCAGGGCTCTCTCTGTCTTTGTCTCAGATTAAAAACACAAACAACCCAGCCAGGCCTCACTGCTCCAGGTAGTCCTCCAGTCGGCTGAAGACCAGGCCTGACTCCAAAGCCTGGTCTGTTGCAGAAAGCCAACAGTGCAGCTGCTGTTTGCAAGACCATAAATCTCCCCGAATACTGCCAGTCTGCTGCTACATGGTCTGAGGCTGTAATATAGGAGGTGCCTGTAATATTTAGCCAAGCACAGTGAATACATTGTTCAGCAAAGTCAGAAAGAAAAACAGAGGTGCTTGAGTGCTGCTGTTTTACTGAGGAAAAAGGTGTTGGGAGACTTATCGGTTTCCCTTCAGCCGATGTGAAGAAACCTCTTGAGTTCATGTTGCGGAGGGTGTAGAAGAAGAGTCCACAGCTGAAGACGAGAAAGGTGAGTTGTTGTTGCGAGTTCATAAAGATAGAAAAGGGAAAGGAAAAGAAACAGAAAAAGAGAGAAAATTGAGTTTGAAAGTAAAGTGTGGCGTGCAAAAAACTTATTACCAAGAGTTCAAAGTGAAAGAGTGACGCTGGTGTTTCTGAGCAGGAATGAGATGAAAGTCTAGACAGTTAAATTGCAGCGGGCAGTGGAGAGCCGGCAGAGCAGAGCGGCAGCATGAGCGACTGTGGGCGGGGGAGAGAGGAAGTGTGGTCGACAGGAGAGGAATTTAAGCCCCATTGTTCTGAAAGAGCAGAGGCAGAGAGAGCCGGAGAGCCGACAGACGGTGGACAACATGGACGTGAGCTCAGCCATGGACAAGGTAGGACAGAAACATTTACATCTGTACAGCTGAAATATCTAATCATGTAGTAGACACTTAAAAACTAATGAGGAGGTCAAGGGTCAGATGGTCAGTTAGTCTGATGGGATGTTGATCTTCTGTTGATGGATGTCTGAAACACTTTACTGAAGTTCAAGTGAACTTCATTGCCTTTACTATATATGTATACAGTATATATGTTTATTATGGGCATAAAACCAAAAATAAAGCACCCCGATAACTTGTCACACTTTGATTAAGCCCAAGTTAGTAGTTATAGTTAGTTATTCTTAGTTAGTCTAACGAATAGTTATTCGTTAGACTGAATGAAAATGTATTTTTCACTTCACTATTCAGTCAGCATAGTGTTCATGTAAATTCATGTTTTAAAGTTTGAGAGCATGGTTTTATTTTGCCATAAGAAATTGAGTTACATTCTATCTTTCTCGCCAATGTCGTTTTCAATTGGTTAAAGCTGTAGTGCGTAGTTTCTGTCTGTCCCATGGGGAATTCTAATTAAGGATGAAAACACTACCTGCACGTCCACATGATACAAGCCTGACGTGATTGTGGTGTTTGGTGGTTTTTGGTCCCCAACATCTCCTTCCAGCCAGCGCGGTAATGGTTCTGTTAGGTTAGGGTTAGCTGCCTGGAAGGCACCATCAAGGTGCTACACAGAGCCAGGCAGTCCATAAAGGCTAAATAAATCTAAAGAAGGACAAACGGGGCAAAACAACGTCTGGCACGACAGGACAATGCAGAGCCAGCAGGGTTAAAAGGGGCAAAGTATTCAGAGTACTCAGAGGCAGTATTCCAAAAGTTTAACAAAGGCTGTGCTACTTTTATTTCAGTAAGTGACCTGAATACTTGAAAGAAATTAAAAAGTAAAAATTAGCAACTGCTGCACATAAATGAATAGAAAATGATAAAATGAACAGTTAATAGATGAAAATGAATATGATCCCTGTTACTGAATGCATGCACAGATGCACAGACTTTGTGTTTTTTTTCCTGTTTGTACAGTAGCACCTAGTCCATCTCACAGCACTGTAGCAAATGCTATACTGCACTTGTGTGTGTAGAGTACACAATTGCTAATGCCGAGCAACTAACCCAGGAAAGTAAAGCACAAGTGATAATATTGCCCCATGTTCTGAAGGTATGAACTAGAATGATTTACAATCATTCTACTTCCTTGTGTATATTGTAAAGTAAAACCTGTGTTTGCAAAAAGTGCTTGCAAGACTACAGAAGAGGATTATGGCCACTGGTGAAAAATGTATGTGAGTTCTGACTTTTTTTAATTCTGAGAAAAAAGTCAGAATTCTTAGAAAAAAGTCACATTGCTTTGGAACCTCTCCATTAATTTTTGAGTTCCAAGGGGCGTCCTCAACGATGCAGACCAAAATGCCTCTGCACGCAATTGAATAGGCCCACAACCAATCAGAGCAATGACACAACGCAGGGCTGAGTGACATGTGCAACTTGGGGTAAGCTCCGCCCCCTTTAAAGCAGGACAAAAGTACGATAGACAATAACAGATTCTTCATTCATTTTTTAATCAGCACAGCCCAGTTGCGCTGACGTCCAGTTACTACATTATAAGCATAACGCTCCTCTGTCAGTCATCATCTTAAACCCACCCCATGTGCAATAAACAGATGTGATTGGCCTGTCCAGGCTCTGGACTTCTGCAGATTTGTTTGGTTTCCAGGCTACACCTTTGCTGTACAGGGGATTCACAGGAAATGATGCACGCATGCAATGGGCGTGATGCGGGTGCCGTTTGTTATCTCTTCTTCATTCTTTATTAAAACAACGTGAGTTAATAAACTGATGCAAGTCAGCCATCCGTCTTTTAAAGACAGTTTGGATGAAATCTCTCAGGCTTGATCTCCTCCAATCCAGTTTAAACAGCTGGAGATTTCTAATTCAGCCAGAGCAGGTAATCCATGACCACGAGGACCTGATCCCCCCTCTGGGTCTGTTCTGGCGGCTCTTTGTCTCCCACAGATCTGTCCTGGAATTCATCCTCTGGTTGTCCGTCCAGAGGTCACATCAGTCTGAGGGAGATAACTTGACGGATCAGTGTCACCTGTCGGGGGTTTTGACAGTCCGTCCTTCTTTATATACAGTACAGGAGCTGGAAAAACTGTCATCACCAGGATGGAAATAACCCCCAACACACACATGCACACACAAACACACACACGCACACTCACACACTCACACACACACAATGGGTTTTAGGATTATAGGAAAGTATCACTGTAACTAAAGTACAAAACAAAAACACTCAAACTATAAAGTTAAATAGGACTGAAATAACAATTATTTTCATCTGCCAATTACTTTTTTGATTAATTGATGAATCATTTTGTCAGAAAACAGTAAAAACTTGTCAGTAACAGTTACCGGTTTTGTTCGACCAACAGTCCAAACTACAAAAAAAATATATAAATAAGAGTTGCGGGTTATTTTTATGTCAACATTAAAGTGCTTTCAGTTTAGGATAAACGGTTGTCTTTCAAATTCCCTCTGCACGCAATAGGACAGAGCTACAACCAACCATAGCAACGCTGGTTGATAGATTCAACTTTAAACTCCAAACACATCTCCCTTTTTTAAGAATGACTTCAGAGCTGAACTCCACGTCTTCCAGAGTCGCGGCCAAAGCCGATTGGACAGACCACTGTTCGGCAGCAGCAGCCATCTTCTTTGTTTTCAAGTAGCAGGGAATTCACGCAGAATCGTCCCAACTCTGCCGTCATTACGTTAAGCCCGCCCACTGACTCTATACACGATGTGATTGGCCTGACCAGAATTTGGTTTTTTCCAGCTCCCAAGACAACGGTGAGCTGCTAGACTGACCCTGGCTGCAAATTACATTTGCTGCCGCTAGGGTGCATCTAGATTTCTAGGCTAACATCTGAAGCGTTATTGAGTAATCAATGTAACCTTGTTAAACTGCCCAGACCTAGGCACACAGAGGCAGTTAATTGGGTAATTAAGGGGCAATAGTGGAGATAAAAGTCTGTGTCGTACATTTTGAAAGGGCAAAGGCCAATGAGGAAACACCAACACTTACTCCAACCAATCGTGGAACTTCCTCAAACAGTGACAGAGTTATGAAGTTGTAGGGCTGGTCCTTCGGGATATGGTCCAGCCAAAAATCTATTTGAATATGTATAAGACATAATCCAATCCAACTATCAAACTCTCTTCCCGATATCCTAATTCTTCACACTTTTGAACAGTGATAGTGACAACGTGTTCTCTTCTGTAAATGCCAGCTCATTTGTAACATATTATCTGATTTTATTGGAAATTGGAGAACAACAGGAAACCAATCCAGCATTCCATGTGACAGCGTTGTGGACGTTAAAGAGGGTCTATGATGAATCCTCCAGCTTCTTATCTCACAGCGTTTCCTGCAGTTTAACTGTCACATAGCCGACATGTTTGGAATTACTCATCGAGGCTCAGCAGAGTGTGATCCACCTACGACATACTTGCCTTATCTGACTCCTAAATATAGAGCTAACACATGTTTCCCTCTTTCTGAAGAAATACATTTCCAGTTTGGTTCATATGTATCATTTGGCAAATGCTTTCATTCAGAGCAGCTAATCAATCATACTGATTACTGCTGTTCCATTTGTATTTGTGGTTAAGATAACTCTGTCAGGCTAAGTGAAGGTTGTCAGTGATTGCCTGATAATAGAAGAGCCACACAGATTAAATATTTGAGCGGGACTTAATTTAATAGGCCTGTTCAGCTTTCAGAAGCCAGTTTCATCACTGTAGAAAATGCAGGACAAATTTGCTTCAGAATAGGGACCGGACATACTGTAGGACAGCCAAATTATGAGGGCTGAAACCATAGTATCTAATTCTCAGTAGATTGTAGAAGAATTGACTATAAAAATCAGTTTCTTCCAAGAACCTTTAATATCAGATACCATTGCTGACAGGGACATAACGTTACTGAATGCAAGATGAAACAAGTTAAGCAGCTAAATCAATTTTTGAACAAAATATCTTTTGCCAATCACACAACTGCCTCTGTCCTGTTTGTCTCGGTTGAAGACTTTGACGACCATACTTGGTTTTCTTACCACATATTTTCAGCGGACCTTTACAAATGTGTTAGGGCAACTGGGTTAATAGAACTAGAGATGGGGTTCCCGGTTGGCCCCCCTAGCAGGTAAGGTGCAGACCGTGGCCTGCAACGCCCCTTAGTTGCATGTCATTTCCCCACCTTTCACCTTTCTCTGTCTCTTTGCCATCGTTCCGTCTCTCTGGCTTGTGTGTACATGAGCAAATTGGAAACTTTTGTGCAATTTTGTACAAGTTGGTCAATGTAACAACAAGCCAACATTACATGTATCATGGCTTCTGTGTCATGACTGGTTCCAGGATGAGTAACGGGTTCAATTCATGTTTGTTTGGAGGAAGTTGTTTGAGTCACGTCTGCTCTTCCTGTGACTCCCACCAGGATCACAGTGAGTAGGCACTGACACACACACCTTCGTTCATCGGGTGTCTACTGTCTGCCTTTTCTACAGGAAGAAGAATATTACATTAAAACACAAAAAAGAGCCAGATATGCGTGCAATGCTCTTTTGAACTGACTTCGGAAAGGTGTTTTTGTACCACTCTTGGTGCTGTTAACTGGTGTCAGTTCAGTAACATAATAAACACACACACACACACACACACACACACACACACACACGCTGTCAGTTAGGGTATTCCAGAGGGATATAAGGAGGTCTTGTTCTTCTTCAGCTGTTTCTGATGCAGCCATCATCGCTGTGACCTTTTCAATCTAACACACACTTACACTCTCTCTCTCTCTCTCTCTCTCTCTCTTTACACCTCTAATCACACTCATCTGTCCTCTCTCTCTCACTAATGACTGCTTTGGTCAGGGTCTTTGTTTTCTGGTGGGAGTTGGATGATGAAGATCTCTAAGGAATAGTTTGACATTTTTTGGGAAATAGGCTTTCTTTTGTAGAGATTTAACTTATATTTTAGACAGTGTTCTTCGCAGGTTTGTTTGGGAGAAGGTATTTTTTTCTGTTTCAACATGATAACGCCCTCATATGGTTTATCTAGTTTGGTGTGGAAAAACAGAACCCTGAATGCGAGCCAGAACTTATCACCCAGTATCAGTGCTGGACATCTGGTGGAAATACCTCCCAGAAAGGTTTAGCTGTTATAGCAACTTATTTTGTAGTTCATCGTGTTTGGAGAGCTTGTCTATACAGAGTATATAATATGTGTATGAATGTCTCCCAGAGGAGAGACGGGCTTGGAAATACCTGGTGACAGGTGGACAGGTGGACAGTCTGTCCTCAGCAGGTTGTTTTAGCTGAACAGTCATCAGGTTTCCTGCCAGATGATTTAAAAACTGTACTGTATCCTAACCTACACACACACACACACAACACACATATACAGTATGTACTGTATATATACACAAAAACCCCAAAAGACTATACAGTGTAAAATATGGAAGAGGACTGTGGGCATGTTCTTTTCTTTTCACATATGAAAGGAATAAAGGAAAGAAAGGTGAGGTACAGTCAGGGTAGGAAGAGAAAGAAAGAAGAGTGAGACAGTTGGAAAAGACAAGCGTGGAGAAAACTGATTTAAACATTCTAGAGCTGAAGAGGAAGAGGAGATGAAAAATGGCGCAGTGACGACTGATAAGATTGTTTATGCGTACTGAGATGATGTCAATGGGTGGATTGATGAGATCATCCACCCTGTGTTTGAGTGTGTGTGTGTGTGTGTTCCCTTCTTCCCACACTCACTGAGAAAAGTTGAAAACACCAACTCTTCTTTCTCATCCAACACTTTCTCTTATGTACGCAGAATCATCGTCACTTGAGGCCTCTACGTTAATTCTGTCATACGAATATTTATTCATACGTTTTTTATTAACTCAAGGTCCTCATACTGGCCTTTTCTGGAGCTTTCACCCGCATCTCACAGCCCTCGTCAGCAGATGAAATGGGTTGAAAGGAATAGAGAAGGTTTGCAAGTAGATCTTGAGTTGAGATTTTTTTTGTCATACTATTTCCTTTTAAATTCAAGAATTACTTTTTCTTTCTATATTCATTTTCTTTCTTTATGCAGTTTCACTTAACCCTTGTGTTGGCTTCCCATCAACCATGAAACACTATTATCGCGTTTTCCGACATTTTTGTCACTTCTTCAATGTTGTGGGTGCTTTTTTTGATGTTTTTGTCCAAAGTTATTTGATATTTCTAATGTTGACATTTTCAGCGCTTATTTCAAAGGCCCATTTTTGTGATAAAAAAACTGAAAACGGGTCAAATTGGATCCGAGGACAACATGAGGGTTAAAAGGTCTTCTTTAATCATCAACAAAATCAGGTGTGTGTCATTGAAGAAAATACTTGTAGTAGTTGGTGAACTAATATTGCTGCGAAGTTAACCGCAAACCATGCTAGCCTGCCGAGCTAGCACTTATCAGTCACAAAAGCTCTCAAAACGTCCCATTTACTCTCCCACTGGCATTTTGTTTAAAGGATTGTATCTCATTTAGTCCAAAAATTAGTCACTGAAGAGGTGAAAAGAGGTTCTCCAAGCTAATGGTCAGTTAATTAACTCATCAGCTTCAAAAACAAGTCAGTAATTTGCCAAAACAACTGTCACTATAGTTCTTAGCAAATGTTACTAAAATATGAGAAAATAGTGCATTTTTTGGGGACTATTTTCAACATTGGATTAATACACATTCACTGCTCCAGTGAGTATTTGTGGCAGCATGACGCTGTATGTGGGGTTGATTCTAAGTTAGTCTGTATCAACCACGTTTCATTTCTGGGATTGTTCAGTTGCCGCCGGAAATTCAGCCGGATGTCTCTCCTTTCATTTCAGCAGATGTCACCTTCCACTTTCTTTGTGTTGGCATTGTTAACATAATAAAGGGATTTCTGAGGACTATGGTTAACTGCTCCTCAGATCTCTGCAGGGTTAATCCAGACAGCTAGCTAGACTATCTGTCCAATCTTTTTACATTTTCTGTTTCACGACTAAAACTACAAAACCAGTTCCTTCCAGAGACTATTTTGCCGTGGCACCGTGGCGCTTACCCCTGCCCAAGGCGATTGTGATTGGTTTAAAGAAATGCCAATAAACCAGAGCAGGTTTTTCCTCCCATCCCAAAATGCTGTGTGTACTAGCCAGACCTTCCTCCGCAGCGCTGTGGAGGAGGGTCTGGCAAATCGAGACAAACTAAGTAAATTACAGTGTGCAACAGTGTAGCTCACTAATGTGTTTTTAATAGTTTTTGAACTTCTATGGAACAGAGGAATCAGTTAAATCAGGCACTCACTAAACAGCAAGAAAAATGTAGAATATCACCAGGCTGATACAGTAAAGTCCAAATGTTTTCATGTCGCATAATATTGATATTTTTCAAGTGTTTTATTTACTTACCATAGTTTTCATTTGACTTTTTATGTAAGCTTTACATCAGTTTCATTTCCTGATCTAAACGGCGTTCTACATTAGTGCCAGCTCTTGTGACCTTTGGTCTTTGAATCTCTCACTGTTAGATTGCTTATAATATACAAACTTGAATGTACTGTTCCTTACAGGATTCTGAGTGACTGTATGTAATAATTTGAATGTATAATATCATTGTGTGTTTTGTTATGTGTGTCTCCTCTCAGATGTCTGTAAAGCAGAGTGCAGGAGGTGCAGCGGCGTGTCACATATGTGAGGGGAGTTGCTCTGGATTCCAGCCACATTCTTGGAGGTACACCCCTTCACTGCTTTTTCATTTTATTCTTCTTTCGCTGCATAAGAAAACTCAGTGAAGGGAAGAAAAGAGAAATAACTGAAGCGCTGGATGCAGTACTACTGGTTTCTCCACTCGTCCCTCTCAACCATTCTCTGCTATTAAAGGAACTTTGCATATTTTTAGCCAATTAACTGAAGGCTCTGAGGGATCATGTCCCACTGATTTCCACTGCTAGCCTGTACATCAATACCTCATCTACACAATGGATGTTTTTGTTTAAAGATTTTTTTCTGTTTGAAGACGTTTTAATAATTATTAGGCAAACTCAAAACCACGGTTACTATACTAAAAAACAATCTACTTTATTATACATAAAAGGTTTTACTTATACAAACAGATGTAACAGTCTTTACAAGTCTTTTATACACAGAGCTATGAACGAATAATAATTTGTCATTCCCTTTTGATCCCTGTCATTTCATCGTACTACTTGCACAGAAGGGAGACGATTTATTGGAATAAAGTCTGTTTTGTTGGGGGAAACCGCCAAGAAAAAGTAGCACAAATTATTACAAACCATATCAATATATATATATTCCCATATCAATATTCAACCACCCAATTAAAGTACCCCACTCAGGCAAAAAACCACCCAATCTGGCCCCACACAGTCTTTAATTCAGCAAAATCCTCTAAAAGATGATCATGATGATCATGCCTACATCTTTGCTCTCCTCCCATTCGTCTTGACCTCCTTGTGCAGGAAAGCATGTCTCGCCTGCGGCTGCAGCAATCAACCACACTCCTGGAAGTGACGTGGAAGATGACCAGCGAATGGGACGCCTGCTCGCAGACTCCCCGTGCTCCCATTTGACAGCGAAGATTAAAGGAGGCGGCGGCCTTCGCTTGTACAAAAGGAACCGTATGATTGTGACCAATCCGGTGGTGTCGCGCAAAGACCCCACCTTCAACACCACGACATACGTCTGGGCGCCGGCCGGCCTCAACCAGACACTGGTGAGGATCAGTGTGGAGTACAGGAGGTTGGTGGCTGGGGGGGAAGCTGCAGTAGGTTTGTCTGCAAAGGCTTGTCGAGTCACATTTAACTCACCAGTTACTGTTGTTGGCTCTGCTGGATAGAGCTTAAACAAAAATGTACGGCACAATCACACAAAATAATCAGGTTTTAAACAGACTCATAATTTAACCCCCTGGGCCAGAGCATGTTGCATACGACAGAAAACATACTGGGATTTAACAATACTCGTTTTTTTTGTTTTTTACTTTTTTAGTTTAGTTTCTACAGCCCCCTCTGCATGTGGAAAAGTCTCGACCGCCCTGGTTTCCATTAAAAACAAGTATGTTTCAGATTTCACAGCCTATAATTATAAGGATGACAGTGATTATAGCGCATTGCAGTGTGGTGGGGGGAGTTGCAGGGGAATTTACTGTGGTTCAACTTGTAGAGACAGATCCAGATCCAACACTGGGACCACTCTCCAGATCTGTCTCTAAAGCTCTTCAGCATTTTGTTTGCTGTGAAATGAACGCTGCAGCGCGTGGAGTCTGCTGGTACAGCTCTAGACTCATTGTACACATAGATGTGTCCCTGACAACGCTGGGACGGTGAGATGACAACTGAAACTCACTCAGACATAGCCCATGCAGAGGAGAAGCAACTTTCAAATCCTGCTAGCTTTTCAACATTACCAACCCTGCATTTAATTTGGTTTCTCATTTTTCAGCTTTTATCCATTCTGTCTTGACCTTAATCAGTAATACTGACTGTATATTTCTCAACATTCAGACTCTGGAAACATGAGTATTATAAATGCTTGTTGGACCCATAGACGGTCTATGGTTGGACCTGATGAAGTAGAGGTCTATACTTTACATGTAATCATTTTATCCTGTTCTTTATTTCTACTTTACTACATTTCAGAGTAAAGTACGTTGTACAGATTCAACACAGCCCCCCGTTGTGATGAATCTGCAGCCTGATAATTGAATGAATGTGAATTATATCTCAATATAACTTATGCTGTAGAAATAGAGGTAACCATAATGAAAACGCCCCTGACCCCCTTCAGGCCATGCAGTACATGGAGCTCATCCCAGATAGTCTACGTCCCCGTCTCGGGGACAGATGGAGCGTTGGAGCGACGCAGGCAGCTCTTCAGTCAGCTCCCTGTCTACGATCAGGACCCCATGAAGTGTCAGAGCCTTGCCAGTGAGGAGGAGGTACAGTATTGTGCCAGGACCAGACATTCATTATTATTTAAACACTATGTTAGCTAACCAATATCACTTAAATCAGTATTTATGGCTGGAAAACAACTTACCCATAATGGAAAAGTCTGATGAAACAGTGTTACATGATAACTGGTATTGCTTACTTCTCCTACATTCTCTTGTAGATGTCCTCCATGCTGCTGTTTGTGAAGAGCTACAAACAGGAGGTGCTGGGAGTTGGGGAGGTGGCCTTACCTGGTGAGGGCGGAGCTCTGATGGAAGCAGCCACTCAGAGGAAAGCAAAGGAAGCCAAGGACCACAGCAACATTGACAAAAAGGATGCTCTGCAGGACCACGGCTCGACCAGCAGCACTGCCTCGGCTACTGGCTCAACTAACGGAACAGATGACAGCACTAAGACTGGATATGTAAGTAAATAAGGCGTCTGGCTTCTTCACAGTTTAAATCCTGCTAATGTCGGTTGCACCCTCGAGAAGAAAACGTTTTACTCTGAAAAGCATCAGACAGATAGGAAACATCAGCAAAGGCATTTCCATTCTAATCTTCTTATTATGGTCCAGTTATTTTGTAGGTTACATTCTCTTATTAAATATTCGCAGGCTCCAGATTACTGTGCCAAGCCTGAAGTCAACCCAAAACTTTGAATTTACAACCACAGAATTTTATTCAGTAGTCCCCTCTTTTACTCAGTAAAAGTTTTCTGTTCCTCGTTCATATTGGATACTTGACCCCAAAAATATCAATGTTAATAGGCCTTATCCCACCATTCACACCTATTTCTGGGGCAACCTGGGTTGTGTGGCTCTCTTTCTGGTTGTACATTTCTCACAAAGTTCAAACGAAGCAGTAGGGTTGCTACTTACTGTAAATACAGTGATTTGTATGTTGGGGTAAATATGTTTCAATGGTCCAAAATCGAAACAACACAAAGTAAAAAAAACATGCAACAGAGCTCTGTGTCCTGGCAGTGTGTGCAGATGAACGGTGTGTGGCTTTACTCCATGGTCGTAGCGCAAAGAGCTTCTAGCTGATCAGAGGAGCGGAGGTCTGCCGAGATCCGCCAGATATCAATGGCTGCTTCTGGTTCCGTGCACAGTGGAGGGAAGCCACACACTGTTCATCTGCACACACTGCCCACACAAAGATGACACAGAGATGCATTTAAAGCAACGCCAAAGCACTTTTCCTCTTTGGTCCCCCTACAGGTTGGAAGCGGAATTGTCTATTACCGCAGTTTCATTGGAACTACAGATCCGCTACCCGAAAACTTGCATAGAGCGGTTATAGCCGGTAGAGAGCCAAAAAGTGAATGCAGACGTGCCGTTCAGTGCACTTGTTAGGAGTTGATGAACCACTGAAACAATTGTGGAAACATTATTTTAAAAAAGAATCTTTGGTGTACCTTTAAATCAATAAAATATCCCTTTAAGTAAAAGCAGCAATGCCACAGTATCCTACATTCAAATTTTCACTTAAGCATTAGTTTCCAAAATGTTACTTATGTATCAAAAGTTAAAGTACGCATAATGCAAGGTGGCTACTGTCAGTGTTATCCTACTATATTATTGGATCATTATCATTGGTATTGTTTCGTAAACAGTACTTTAATGTTGTAATTTCTTCATGTACTTTTGGTAGTTTAATCTGTAAGAATGAATCATATTTTATAATCTGATTTCATGTTTTGTAAGTAAAATCTTAATGTGGAAAAGTAACTTGTAGCTATAGCTCTTAAATGATACATGTAGTAAAGTAAAAAGTACAATATTTCCCTCTTAAATATAGTGGAGTGATGTATAAAGTAGCATAACATTTCCTAAAATGTGTACTAAGTACAGTATTTGACTAAATGTTGGCCACCTACTTTTTTCCACCACTTCCCCCCAGAATGCCTCACTGTAATGTTTCTAACACCATTCATTTTAAACATAAAGTTTGTTACAGTAGTTTGGTTCACTCTCACTTTCATATTTTGTCTTCTAGCGCTGCACTGGTTGCCAAGGTGACGTTGCCAAAGAGAGTCCAGCTGTTTATGCTGAACGTGCAGGTTACCATAGCGCCCTTTGGCATCCAACCTGCTTCGTATGTTCAAAGTGTGGCCAGGGATTGGTGGACCTGGTCTACTTCTGGTCCAATCAGAAGCTGTTCTGCGGACGACACTACTGTCAGACGGTGTGGCCACGGTGCTCAGGCTGCGATGAGGTGAGATGACACGGGAGACTTCTAGTAGACACTGTTAATATCAGACAGAGGAAGGATGTGATCTGTTAGGGAGATTGACTGTGACGGGATGGTTTGCTCCCCAGGGGATAAAGCTTAATGACTTTGTGATCCTCTGGCTTTTCCTCTACCGCCACCATGAGATCTGATTTTCATTTTGTCTTTCACTTTGGTTAATGACTTATAATAACTGTAAAACTAATGACAGTCTGGATCAGCTTTAGAGACGGGTTATAGTACAGTAGGACATGCACAGGTGTATTTAACATAAATGATGGCTTCATTCCACTTAGGGGCAAAAGCAAATATTACTTTGTTTTATATTATTAAAAAGTCCTTTCGAGTCATCTGTCTCAAGTCGATGTCAAGTCTCAAGTGTTAAATACCTAGTCAGAGTCTCATGTCTTCAAATTTGCTAGTGTAGACTTGGAGTTTACAGAGTATACAGTATTGGCGCTTACCCACTGCTAGTACCAGCTCGTCTCGCAAGCAAGCGGAGCTGGTCGTCATAGCGACGCCGCAGGAAACTGCCATGACCTAACGCAGACACACACACACACACAGAACATCGAAGGTGTGTTGTTTTTTATTCTTGGCGTGTCGCTGTTTGCCAGAAGACACATTTAGTTTCAAAAGAAGCTGGAGGCAGCAAAACACGGCAGGACGCCCCCGTCTGTCGCTAGTAATGATGACGCAGTGATTAGTGACGATTCTCTGCGGCCAATCAGCAGTCTGGAGGTTTTCACGTCACCTTTTGGTATCGCCTCAGCTAGCTTGGAACCTTGACTGAGGTAGTACTAAAAAAAGGACCTGCTAGCTAGTACAATGTCATTTTTTTCATAATGGAAAAACAAAAAAGGAGAGTAGAGGTGAATCGGGCAGGTGCCATAATGGAAAAACACCATCATTTATTCAAGTCACAGGATCAAAACCACATGACATGGGGTCTACACATGGAACAACATGTCATAGTACTGACCCCACGACAAACATTATCAACCAATCAACTATATTTATTTATCATTATTTGTTCTTCTTCCTCAGTTGATCTTCTGCCAGTCTTTTCACACGGCAAAAGATGGACGCACATGGCATCATCATCATTACTGCTGCTGGAAGTGTGGACAAAACCTGCATGCACCTTGTCAGCACCAAGACACTCACACTATATAGTGTTCAACATAATGTTGTGTTCAGTTTTAAGACGTTTGAGCACTAAAATACTAAAACAGAATCACAAGGATGGGACAAGACAAATTAAAAACAGTAAATCTAATATGGGGCATCTAGCTCACCCAGCTAAGAGGGTGCGCCCCATGTAGTCTGAGTCCTTTGCAGCGGCCCGGTTTTGAGTCCGACCTGCGGCCCTTTACTGCGTGTCATCCCCCATCTCGCTCCCACCTTTTCCGGTCTATCTACTGTCACTATCTAATAAAGGGAAAAGACTAAAAAATAATAATCTTTAGATCTAATATTAACCATGGTTGCTCAGCTTTTTATATGAATAAAAGAAAGAAGCAAGAATTAAATAATACAAAGTAAGTAGCGCCTAAAGTCTTTCAATGTTTATGTGTTGACGTTAAGAATTACTCTAGTGGTCTGACAGAGATGTTATTCTCTGCTTCCTGCCCAGGGACTACGGATGAAAATGAGCTTATTTCTAACTCTGGTACTGCTAATGAGCTACGCATTGTCTCTGTCAAATAAATAAATAAATACATAAATAATTGGAAATCATAGAAATAGTCCAAGGCTATGTTTTGTTCTGTCTAAGGACTTTTTTAAGACACGTAGTATTGGGACATAAGCTATGTTTCCATCCACACGTTTTTATCCAAATTAAGTGATATCGAATGAGAAATGTCTTATGGAAATAATAAAATTCTATGGGATTTCATGAATATCTCAAAGGAAATACGTTCGGTCTCATCAGATTTTATCTTGATTGATATACGGCTTATGCGATAAACGCTGATGGAAATGTTATTTGCCGAATAATTAATGAATTGCGATTAAGTTTTAGGTTGTTTTATGGTTGCAACCCGCCCCAAAACGAAGACGTTTTAGTTCCTTTTCGCCCAGTATTTCTGCTCTGTCTGCACACATGGCGGGTGTCAACAAAGACAGATGGAAGTGGACGAACGAGGAGACGAGAGTTTTTTGAATTTAAGGAAGGAAGTCGTGAAGGAAATGGCCGACAAAGGTTAGGACAAGCCGTGGGACGTCCTCCAGAGTAAATGGAAGGCATTCAAAAAGCGAGACATGTCTCAAAAAGAGTTGTCTCGCAGTGGTCCTGGAGGGAAAATAATCGTCCAGTTGCATCTGCATCATCATAGCGATGTCTTGAAAGCGTTGTTGTTTTCTTATTATAGCTTGATATGTTGCTATCAGCTGGCACATAAGCACTATTACAACTTGTCCAATATTGATCATTTGTTGATAGACAGCGCAATCCATTTTGTCTAGAAAAACATTGTTCACAAACGTTTGCTTGAATGTTGTGCGATTCAGTGCAAAAATGAATGGAAACACTATATTGAATCAATTCGATATACCAATTTGATCGCAAAACAGCATGTGACGTCATTACCACAGGTTTTTATTTGCTTTAAAGCCATTGGATGGAAACACACTTTCACCAGCTTTATTCACTTTTTTTTTTACCCAACTTCAGATAATTAGATTGACAAGTGGATGGAAACTTAGCTATAGTCGGACATTACTTATCAAAAAATAACACGATGGACTGCGGCGGCCATTTTAATTTGTAACACAATCTATTCTATTTCTATGGTCAATGCACAGTGCTGAGTGCCAATTTCTTTTGAACAAGTCAAATGACTACAGCAAACAGTTCATTGTCCATTCTACTCTTGCTCTATTTCTATGTTTAAAATGCTGAATCCTACTTGTCCAGTTAATATTTTCAATGTTTTAAATACTTAAAACATCTTGCTGACATTGAAGTACTCAAAGACTTCTTCAGTTAAGCCTAATGGTGTTTCAAGTACTTAAGGAGATGTTTTGTTGACACCAAAGTGTTTAAAGTACTTAAAGAAACATTTGGCGGATTTATTGGCACTTAAAGTACTGACTGGAGCCAGATGTGCTGGAGGATCAGGGCGGAGGATCGGACCTGACAGTTAAGAAAGCAAAAGAGTAAATGAAATGGTCAAATAAATATATTTGTTAACACGATAGAATCACACAGTCTTCATCAGCAGATGGAATACACTCAATTATCATGACACTGGTGATGTTAAAAGGATTTGTGAGTACTGTTGGGGTTTTCTTTCCTCAGTTGGCTCAAAAGTTGAGTTTGAAAGTTCACTTTTGACTATAGGAAACAGTCTCAACTCATGGTCCACTTACTTACTCAGGAGTTTTTGACCGTCATTACACACCGTCGTCTTCATCATCATGATTCCATGACAAATAAGTAAATGCCATCTGCTAAATTAAATTAGATTTTATTTACTCCACAGGATTTAGTTTGCCCTACACAATGTTGCTAAGAGTTTCTTAGCTTTTAGGATAATTCCATGTTGGGTCACTTGAACAAAATACTGTATAATGTATTTGGGACTCTCTTATGTCTTTTTAAAACTGGATACATTTGTATAAATTCACATAACTTGACCATAGTTAAACTGTGGGGGTTGTTCAAGTATTGGTTCAAGGACCAGAAACGGTAAAGAAAACCTGATTTAACCCTTAAAGGCCTGCTACATTATGTCATGAAATGTACATCAAAAGGGCACGCTGCAAAAAAAATGTCTTTGCTGTAATTGAACCTTTAAATGAAACATATTTCAATTGGATCTGTTCATATTTGTGTTTCACTTTGATTTCAGACAGAAATAATCTAATTGTTTGACTTTAACCTTAGAGAACTGGACAGGCCGAGGACTAGAAGAGGCATTTAACTAATTAGTAATTAATCATACTCTGCTGGATTCTTTTTAGTATTTTTACTAGAGTAGATTTTGACCCTCTGCCTTTTAATATCCCCCACTGAAGATGGGTCATGTGTTTGTTGTAATTATTCAAATAGAAAGTATGGATTTTGCTTTTATTATGCCTTTTTTCTGTTTGTTATTTTAGTCAAACTATAGATCCATTTTCATTAACATGTATCTCTGCTGCTGCTAAACGCTATAATGTGTGTAAAAAATTTTTTATCTTGCTACTAAGTTTTCTGGCTGCAAATTTAATATTTTACAAAGTGCTAAAACCCCTGAAAAGAAGTCAGCCAGAAATAAAAATGTGCGCCAGACAGAAGCTAATTAGCTTTACTTTTTGTTCCATGAAATACAATTTGGAAATACAAAGCTAGTATACCATCAGCTAATATGCTCGTGTTTTTGTATCCTTACTTTTAAAATTGGTTTGTGTTAGCAAGATCAATTGTTTAGAAATGAATTAATATTTAAGCTAACAATATAGTTTGACACGATCAGCTGAATATGTAGCATATAGACAAGACTACTGTACAAGATGGTATGTTTCTTCAGTTTAAAATCTTCACAAGTCAGAAAGTAAAGAGTCAATAGATAGTCTGCTGATCATGTTTGGAATTAAAGTCACTTCTGTTTGAACTGCACTTGTCTGTCATCTTTTTTGGATTTCATCTGTAAATATATCTTCACTAATTCAAGTTCATCACATCATCGCTATGACTTTACAGTAGAGCCCGACAGCGGCTCAATATTATCGGCCCATATTAGGCATTTCCAGATCTATCGCTATCGGCATTTATATTGGCAGATTTTTTTAAAATGTTTTTTTTTAAATTCTAAATATTCATTCATCAGAATCAATAAATATTTAAAAAATAAAAACGGACGGGCCACCATGTTATGAGTGTTGGCGTTACATATTTTGTCCACCAGAGGGCACTCTACAACGTCCCTGTTAGCAACTCTGATTCTTTTTTTTGTTAATGTGATTTGTTCAAAGGTCAAAGCTTAAGTTTCATATCTTAAGTTTGTATTTTTATACATTTTATTTATCAGACCTTTAATATATTTTGATGTTCCTCTGTTCTGTTGTGACAATAAAACAAATTATTATCATATTATTTTAGTGAGAACTTATTAATAACCACAAATAACTATTGTTAGGGAAATTTGTTTATGTTTTGTTCTGGGTTTCTGTATTTTCTTTTTTAAATATACATCAGCCAATCTATCGGAATATCGGATTTTCAAATAACTAAATATTTGTATTGGCATTGGCCTTTATCGGTCGGGCTTTGCAAATGCATGTTTAGTCAAACAGTATCTGCCAGTTAAGATGACACTAGTGTTTTTTCATACATGATGACATATGTTCCAATTATATTTGATTTGATTTTAAAGTATTATATTATTTTATAAACAATGCATGATTTAAAATAAATATTAAAAACCACTTTGGTGAACTATTAATCCATTCTAACCCTCTGCCACTCTCATTTAACATTAATAAAATATATTCCATAACCTGCAGAACCCAACCTAACAGCACAAATGTATATATGCTGTAATTGTGTAAGGAACCAACTCCCCATATGAAGCTATATCATTAGAAAAAGAACACACAAAAAATATTTTAGGTCATTTTTTTCATTCATTCAAGTTCAGACAAATTCAACTTCCTGAGGTTACTAAATACCTTGAAACAGTTAATTCTGAAGTTATAAAGCCGGCCAAAGATTTAGAAAAAAATCTAAAATCATTACTTAAATGTCAAATCTGGAGTTTCAGATCATGTTTCAACTGAATCCATCGAGCTGGAGCAAAACGTTTCAGAGAAGCAGAGCTCTGATTTAAAGTTTAGAGCAAGGTGTGTGTGTGTGTGTGTTGACCTACTCCTAGCAGAAATGTTAAGTATTCCTGTGGTTTCTCTGCCAGCGTTCCTGTGCAGTTGCGTCACCCAGCTGACTGCCTGACAGCCGCTTCCTGAAGCATGAAAAATCCCAGAAAAGGATATTTTTAGTCCCAAACTGAGACAAATGTATTTGGATGCAGAGTAATTACACCCAGCGGGATCAGGATGGGTTAACAGCGGATCTGTAAGACTTATTCAGCAGTATCCAAACAGACAAACATTAATCAACATTACGCAATCAAATATATTATCCATCATGTTTTATATCATGTATATGTTATATAAACACCATTTACATATACTACTTGCTGGCTCTGCTGCTATTATTTACATAACATCACTGTTGCTTTTGCCTTGTAAGGTTGTCATGTATGTTTGTTTGTTTTTATTTCTATTCTATTTCAGTTTTATATAATGTATATGTTATCATTTATTGTTTAATTGATCCATTTATTTTTATTTATTTATGACCTAGTGCTGCAACAACAGAATGTCTCCTCTGGGCATCAATACAGGTTTATAGTATAAGAGTTAGCTCTTTGATATTGTTTGTATTGATCATCTATTTGTAATTGAGACAGACAGATGTTGCCAGTGGTGGAGGAGGTACTCAGATCAAGTAATACCCCACTGTAGAAATACAGTGCTGTACTAAAATGTCTGTATTTGACAATTTGCTAAAGTAAAAGTACAAAAGTATCAACACTTAAAGCACCAAATGTTATGCTGCTGTACTCATAATGCAGAATGGCACGTTTTACAATTATGTACTGTATATACTGAACAAAATTATAAATGCAACACTTTTGTTTTTGCCCCCATTCTGTCATGAGCTGAACTCAAAAATCTAAGACTTTTTCTATGTACACAAAAGGCTTATTTATCTTAAATATTGTTCACAAATCTGTCTAAATCTGTATTAGTGAGCACTTATCCTTTGCAGAGATAATCCATTCACCTCACAGGTGTGGCATATTAATATGCTGATTAGACAGAATGATTACTGCACAGGTGTGCCTTAGGCTGGTCACAATAAAAGACCAATCTAAAATGTGCATTAATGTCATTACTTCAGTGTTGTGGCTACAAAGGTGAAGCTAACTGGCCTTATACACTGTCGGGTAACACATCATAATTCATAAGTTGATTGTTGTTGAATATTATTTATACACTTTGTATCAATCTGAATTTGTAAAAAAGTAACTAAAATATAAAAGGAGTGCAGTAAAAGATGCAATAGTTGCTTTTTCTAAGTTAGTGGAGTAGAAGAACAAAGTAGCATAAAATGGAAATACTCAACTAAAGTGGTAGTACATCAAAACTGTACTTAATACTGTATTTAAGAAACAGAGTTAATGTTAGGCTACTTAATTATTTTCCACAACAGGATGTCGCCACCTGAACTGCTGGAGCATCAACAGTAAAATGTGAAGCTGTGTAGATAAACAAAACAGACTTGAGATGGTGGCGCCCTCATGTGGAGGCTGGCACACACACAAACACACACACACACACACACACACAATGTACTATTGCAGACTATGATAATGACAATAATTATATATATATATATATATATATATATATGAGGATGACACATACCACCCCACAAGGGGTGAGAGGGGGATTTTTATATATATATATATATATATATATATATATATATATATATATATATATATATATATATATATATATATATATATATATATATATAAATGTGTTTATATCAATGTAGCCACACACACACACACATACATATACTGTATACTGTGTACAGAAATATATATATATATAAAAATCCCCCCATACTTCACAGTAGGGATGGTGTTCTTGGGATGGTATTCATCATTCTTCTTCCTCCAAACACGTTAGTGGAATTATGACCAAAAGGTTCTATTTGGTCTCATCTGATCACATGACTTTCTCCCATGACTCCTCTGGATCATCCACATGGTCATTGGCAAACTTGACGGGCCTTGACATGTGCTGGTTTAAGCAGGGGAACCTTCCGTGCCATGCATGATTTCAAACCATGACGTCTTAGTGTATAACCAACAGTAACCTTGGAAATGGTGGTCCCAGCTCTTTTCAGGTCATTGACCAGCTCCTCCCGTGTAGTTCTGGGCTGATTTCTCACCTTTCTTAGGATAATTGAGACCCCACGAGGTGAGATCTTGCATGGAGCCCCAGTCCGAGGGAGATTGACAGTCATGTTTAGCTTCTTCCATTTTCTAATGATTGCTCCAACAGTCGACCTTTTTTCACCAAGCTGCTTGGCAATTTCCCCATAGCCCTTTCCAGCCTTGTGGAGGTGTACAATTTTGGCTCTAGTGTCTTTGGACAACTCTTTGGTCTTGGCCATGTTAGTAGTTGGATTCTTACTGATTGTATGGGGTGGACAGGTGTCTTTATGCAGCTAACGACCTCAAACAGGTGCTTATCTAATTTAGGATAATAAATGGAGTGGAGGTGGACATTTTGAAGGCAGACTAACAGGTCTTTGAGCGTCAGAATTGTAGCTGATAGACAGGTGTTCAAATACTTATTTGCAGCTATCATACAAATAAATAGTTAAAAAATCATACATTGTGATTTCTGGATTTTTTTTTAGATTATGTCTCTCACAGTGGACATTCACATACGATGATAATTTCAGACCCCTCCATGATTTCTAAGTGGGAGAACTTGCAAAATAGCAGGGTGTTCAAATACTTATTTTCCTCACTGTATATATATATATACTGTATGTGTTTATATCAGTGTAGCCACACACACACACACACACACTCAAACAAACACGCTTTTGGGATTTGTCCGACAGTACCTGAACGTAGCACGGTCCGCTTGCACTTTACCTTTAAGTGCAGATGAAAGTGTTGTGTAATTTGGGTGAAAGAGGAGGGGGCGGTTGAATGGGAGACGGCTCGCAGTGACAGTTTGGAGAGGACTCGAACAGGTACAGTGCTACTTATGTGCAGGCAGTTTTACACATGTTACAATGAAAATGACTATGTCTTCACTTCGGCGACCGAGCTGTGGTATTCAGCCAATGTGTTTATATCTGGGCTAACCTGCAGTGGCCATGTTGTGGTCATGTTTGAGATGTGATGTCTTCAAAGGGCACGTAGAAACAACATGGGTAACGTTAGCTAGCCTACATGTATGTCTGAAATGTCATATTGTTATCTTCTGGTTCTCAAAGCTGATAAGCCTTCTCTTTACCGTTGAACTTCCAGTAGCCTAAAGGGTTTTTGATAAAACTAACAGGGAACCAGCGGTGAACTGGTTAAAGGGAACTATCGTTTTCCGCTACTTTACTCCTCTTTTACATAACGTTATACTGACGACCATAGACTGTATATAAGACTGTATAAAGTGACGACTCACTTTGAGCTAAGTAGACATTCATTTAAGATTAAGATGAATGTGTCCTGTATTAGTCCCACAGGGGGAAATTACAATTTACATTCTGTTGTTATTACACACATATGCTCAGTACATGCACTGAATGGAGAGATGTCAGAGTGGGGGGGGCTGCCCCACTGGAAAGGCGCCCCGAGCAGTTGGGGGTTTGGTGCCTTGCTCAAGAGTAACTTGGCAGTGCCCAGGAGGTTGAACTGGCACCTCTTCAGCTACCAGTCCACCACCATATTTTTTGGTTCACATGAGGACTTGAACCAGCGACCCTCCGGTTACCAACCCAACTCCCTACGGACTGAGCC
Source organism: Etheostoma perlongum (assembly GCA_026937815.1). Classification (NCBI taxonomy): domain Eukaryota; kingdom Metazoa; phylum Chordata; class Actinopteri; order Perciformes; family Percidae; genus Etheostoma; species Etheostoma perlongum. Next base: position 18,739,948 of record CM049374.1, on the reverse strand, counting down.
CCATTTACTGAAAACAAATAACTTAAAATTAATATGTACCAAAAATGAAAAACAAATCATGAAGATAGTCATATTATGTGTATTACATTATTTTACCAAAACGTAATTTTATCAATTCATACCTGCAATATTTCTGAAAGCAAACTACACACGCCTACTGTGTAGCCTACAGTTCTATTTTTGTGAAAAACTGTGAATTATCTCAAGGTTAACCTACTTAAAGTGATGAGTGATGAGAGATTTAGTATTGCGCTGGGAAATATATAAATCAGCAACAGGTGAGATAGCTAGTATGGGTCAAACTCCAATGACTAAGACCCTCCCTGTCTGATTAACACTCCAAACCTAGTAGTTAAGAAATATATTGTAGGCTTACAGCCAGTGGGGGTGCATGGCAAATATTACAGAGGAAGCCAGTGAGCTTGGTATGGAGATGATATTGCAATATTTTGAGATCAGTTGATCAAATGGAGAAATGGAATCTAATAGGGTGAACCGAATGATAATGTCTGCTTGTGTGTTTTATTTTGAAAGGCGTGTGCAGCGATGGAGCTGATAATGCTGTCAGGAGGTGTTCTGGCTCTCCCTGTCCTCGCTCTCGTCACCTCCTTCCTGTTCTGGCCTGGAGTCCTCCTCAAGGCCTACAACTGGTACACATACACACTCATACAGACCCGTTAGACTGCTAATTGGTTAGTGTTTACTGATATGTAATAATAAAAATAAAAAGTAGTGTGAGAGACTTTATCCCAGTACATCCGTTACTACACAGCTACTACACAGTAGCTGATGATTTGTTTGTTTTTTAAATATTTTTTTTTCCCCTTTTGACAAAACATTTTATATTTCATTAACTTAACTAACCAAAAGTACCCATATGTTTCTATATTTATCAATCAATTTTATTTTTATGCTGGTTGAAATGGCAAAGTTTTAGACAGAGCCGGATATATCTAGCTACAAAAAAGCCTACAATTTGGAAGTTAGAGCGGAAGTACAAAGAGGCGTTGCTATGGAGATGATACACTGTCTTGTCTTGTCTCATTGGGCTGAACTGGCAGGTTTGAGAACGCTGCAGATCGACGCATTGCAAGAAGTTGATCTCGTCTCGTTGCGACGTCTTCCCACAAACACACTCTCTTATTGCTGTAAACATTTACCTCATAATTTTTTATTTTACATTCTTTAAATATTAATAGTTTAATCTCAGAAGGTTAAATGTAATGCCTTTAAAATATACTTTTATTGTGTAGGAGCACGACCTACTGGACTTTGTCTAAGCGTTGGCCGCTACGAAAATTTTGTGTGCACACTTACACACACACACACACACACACACACACACACACACACACACACACACACACACACACACACACACACACAGTGCTGAGTCACAGTGATGTAATAGTGGTTTTATCAACAGCTTTGGGACTTGAATAAAATGTTGTTATGAAACACTGAAACATTACATGCTATGTGAACATTATAAAAGAGACACATCACACTTCATGAACAGACTGTTGCAGTGTCATCATGACACAAATTTATTCTTAACCTACTTAAAATATCAGCATGTTAACATTGGCATTGTGAGGATGTTAGCATACTGATGTTAGCGTTAAGCTCAGAGCATGACTGTGCGTATGTACATCACACAGAGCTGCAAGTATGGCTGTTGTCTTGGTAAGCAAAGATTGGTTTTGCGTGGAAACTGTGACATATCCTGTAGTTTTCTGAATTTTAACAGTGAAGAAGGAAGCAAATTGATTGCAGATCTTGGTGGATAAAATTTCCGATGCAACTGGTACCGGAGGGTTTGTCCAACTTATGAGAGTAGCAAACAAGACACGTATATTATTATTGTTATTTGCAAGAATGTCAGAGAAGAAGGATGGCCTTGCATTTCTCAGCTTTAAATTATAAATGCAAAGTCTCACTTTAAAGATGTCATAATGAACTTAACAGATACGGCTTTTACCTTAGTAGGAGAAATGGCATCAGTTACATTTGTAATTTTAGAATTAAGATAAGATAAGATAGACTTTATTAATCCCACACTGGGGACACAATTACACAAATCAGAATAACACAAATACACAATAAATAGACATAGGACAAAAAATTTACAGAAAGTATGAAGAAATGGAAAAAATAGAATTAGTTCTAACAATAATAGTAATGATACAAATATATATACACAATAAACACTCTTATATGAACACATATTTACACAATAATTTCAATTCAATTTCAATTTATTTATAGTATCAATTCACAACAAGAGTTATCTCAAGACACTTTACAGATAGAGTAGGTCTAGACCACACTCCAGAATTCACAAGGACCCAACAGTGTCCTTCAGAGCAAGCAACAGTGCGACAGTGGCGAGGAAAAACTTCCTTTTAGGCAGAAACCTCGGTCAGACCCAGGCTCTTGGTAGGCGGTGTCTGACGGGCCGGTTGGGGTTAGAATGAAAAGTGGCAGTTACAATCCCAAAAAAATAGTAGTTGTTAGTAGTCCTTTGTAGTCGGCATAGCAGAGTGTAGCAGGAGGAACATGGCATCGCAGAGCGTGTAGAAGGGACCATGGCGACAGCTGCAACCTCGATTCTGGAGCCTCCTGATCCGAGGAAACATGCTGGGGGAAAAAGAACATAAGGACTCCGGGGAATGACTCCCCAGAGCTAGGTTAGTAACAAGCATTTCTGGGACATGGATACACATAATTGGAAAGATAGAAAAATAGAGGAGAGAGGAACTAGGTGTGTCACAGGAAGTCCCAGCTGTCTAAAACTACTATTACAGCATAACCAGGAGAGACAGTGTAAAGAGAGGAGCCTGGCCAGGCCACAACTCTCCCCAAACCCTCCCCTGGCTAAGGTAGGGGGAGAGGCACCCAGGGCCAAGGTCATGAGGGTCAGGGCTAAGGGCAGGAAGGTCAAAGTAGGGGAAGGATACAGACCCGGGTTAGGGTAGGGGGAGAGAAAGATAGAGTTAAGATCAAGACGGTCAAAGTGGGGGGATGGGATACAAACCCTGGTTAGGGTAGGGGGAGAGAAAATGGGGGTTAGAGTCAGGAAGGTCAGAGAGGGGGGTGAGATACAAACCCTGGTTAAGGTAGGGCATATTATTATATATGCCCTAACTATAAGCTTTATCAAAAAGGATAGTCTTAAGCCTACTCTTAAATGTGGAGACGGTGTCTGCCTCCCGAACCCAGACTGGAACCTGGTTCCACAGGAGAGGAGCCTGATAGCTGAACGCTCTGGCTCCTATTCTACTTTTAGAGACTCTAGGAACCTCAAGTAATCCTGCATTCTGGGAGCGTAGTGCTCTTGTAGGGTTGTAAGGTACTATGAGCTCTTTAAGATAAGATGGTGCCTGACCATGAAGAGCTTTGTAGGTGAGAAGAAGGATTTTAAACTCTATTCTGGATTTTACAGGAAGCCAATGCAGAGAAGCTAAAACAGGAGAGATGTGATCTCTTTTCTTGGTTCCTGTCAGAACACGCGCTGCAGCATTCTGGATCAGCTGAAGAGTCTTTATGGACTTTTTTGAGCAGCCTGATAATAAAGAATTGCAGTAATCCAGCCTAGAAGTAACAAATGCATGGACTAGTTTTTCTGCATCATTTTTAGACAGGATATTCCTGATTAATAATCACAATAAGACAATAAACGCCCTTGTATGAACTAGAGCCCGACCGAACCGAGGATTTTTATGGCCAATACCAATACGAATATTTGGTTATTTAAAAATTGGATATGCTGATATATGGGCCGATATATCTATTTTTTTAAATCCAGAAACGCGTTAACACATTAACAAAATAAAAAAAATCAGTGTTGCCAACAGGGACGTTGTAGAGCACCCTCTGGTGGACAAACTATGCAACGCCATCGCTCATAACATGGTTGACCGTCCGTTTTTATCAGAATCCCTTTATTTGTCATTAAAAATGAAAATTTAAAATTAAAAAAATATATATTTTAATTGGCCATTATAAATGCCGATACCGATAGATCAGGAAATGCCTAATATCGGCTCGCCGATATATCAGTCGGACTCTAGAATGAACAGACATTTACACAGTAAAACACCCTTATATACAAAACAGACACATTAAAAGGATCTACACGCTCATTACAGTAACTGAGACCCCAGAGAGGGCGGGTGTGAAGGAGTTTTCAGTGTTATATAATTTTCTAATTCCCTCTGTTTGAACACTTGTTTTGCAGTTTGAGATAGTGCTGTCAAAGAAAATGTTAGAAATGTTCAGACCCTTGCAGGGAATCAGGTCCAGAGTGTGCCCCTTGTTGTGTGTGGGCTCCGTCAGATGCTGAGTCAGGCCATAGTCTTGCACAATTCACAGTCGTCTTGGGCGGTGCTATGCGTCGCACGGAGCTACAGTGCCTCTGCTAAACAGCCTTTGGAAGAAACTTGTTTTGGTGCAACATGTGTACAGTCAAAGGTTGTTTTGGTCGTGCAACAGAAAACTTAGACTCAACAGATAGTCTAGCTAGCTGGGTTTACCCTGCAGAGATCTGAGGAGCAGTTAACCATAGTCCAACACAAAGAAATGAGGGTAATCTTATCTTGGGATATCTGGAGGAATTTCCGGCGGCACCTGAACAATCCTACACATAGACTGTATGTATGTATGTCCCGGAAAGTAAATGTCGTCGATATAAACTAGTCCATAGTTATGTAAATGTTTATATATTTATATAGCGCTTTTCTAGTCTTAACGACTACTCAAAGCGCTTTTACATCATACATTCACCATTCACACACATTCATACACTGTGGCCGAGGCTGCCGTACAAGGTGCCACCAGATAAACACTCACACACACCCACACTCTGATGTGCAGCATCGGGGGGCGACTCGGGGTTCAGTGTCTTGCCCAAGGACACTTCGACATGGGACTGCAAGGCCAGGGATTGAACCACCAACCTTCCAATTGGCAGGCAACTGCTCTACCACTGAGCCACAGCCGCCCCTTATCAAAAACACAACAGAGTTCTTTAGTCCCTCTGTCGTGGGGGTTGTCAATGTTATTGTTAAAATCACCAGCAATAACTACACAGTCAAAGTCAATACAGATTAAAGACAGCAGTTCGGTAAAGTTATCAAAGAAGGTTGCACAGTATTTTAGGTGGCCTGTTGATATTAAGGACTATAGCTTGAGACAAGGAACTCAGCTCAAGAGCCACTTATTCAAAAAAAAGCCAAATTTCCATACAATATCTGCTTACACTGGAATGGGTCATTAAACAAAATGGCAATTCCACCTCCTTTCTTCTTACTCATAAAGCTGAAATTGGAAGGGTCTGACTCGATAAGGACAGCGGCACTGTTATTTAGGGGTGCATGTCATATCGGCTCCTATATTGACAAAATAGCTGGATCAGGGATCGTAAAAATGAACAGATCCACGGGGCCGATCCAGTTCCTACGTCCTTCATCAGCACCATGTGTGTCACATGCTGGAAGAGTTAACTGTTAAGCAACATGGAGCGAGCCAAAGAACGGCCGTGTGAAGATATTTCAAATGAAAATTGAAGTACGTCGGAGGGCGGAGCCAGGCTGGTGGCTGACAAGAAATAGATGCTGAATTTGCAGTTGTTGCCTTGTTACTTAACCCTTGTGTTGTCCTCGGGTCAAATTGACCCGTTTTACTATATCAATGTTCTTTTTAAATACCCAAAATAACATGATTGATTCCACACAACGCTCTTTGGCAAGTACAAATCTCTACTTTCATTCATTTTGGGGTTTCTTGTTCAAATTTATAGCATTCGAGAAAAAAATTGAAGTGGTTCCTACATAGTATTGAGTAAAAGTTGACATATTCCAGTGTGGGATTATCCATCAACATCCATTCCTTTAATTTTAGTCTAAATAATTCCAAATTTCTGCTTTTCTAACTCAAACATTAGGTATAATTTCCTATAAATGAGGTTTATTGACCATAAATTCAAAAAATAACTGTAAAACTAAAGTTAATAACTTAGTGTTGCGTAGTGTTTAATATGTCAAAAAAGTAACAGACAATAAAAAAAGTGTCAAAAGTGTTGAAGAAAGGGACAAAAATGAAAGAAAAAGTTAAAAACATCAATAAAAAGCCTTCCCTCTAGCGCCCCCCTCCCCACCCAGGACAATCTTTTCATTTCAAGATGCACTAAGGAAGTTACACATGGACAACTGTAGTGTGGAACCTTATGTGACACAGAATTTAACGAAAGATCTCTGTGTGCACAGTTATGTTCAGGTACACTTATTGTTGACTGTAAAAATGTAAATATTTCTGAACACATCATGCTGTAATCCTGCTCAGGTACTGGCGGCGCAGGCTGGGGCTGGTGGTCCGCTACTCCCACAGTGCAAGCTACCGCTTCTGTTACAGCAGCCGCGGGACGCCAGGGGGCGCCACGCCATCACTGCTGCTGCTGCATGGCTTCTCCGCCACCAAGGACATGTGGCTACCAGTCGTCAAGGTAACACACACACACACTGTACACACAAATGTGAGCGAGTGTGCACTGAGTATCTTCTTCAAAGACACTTCTTACTGTAAGAATTAGTATGGAGCACATTTTGATTTCAGTAAGTCCTGGGGTGTGTTTGTTTTCTGCTCCAGCACCTCCCCATAGACCAGCATGTAGTGTGTGTGGACATGCCAGGACACGAGGGGACAAGTCGCACCGGCGCAGAGGACTACAGCATTCAGGGCCAGGTCCGCCGAATCCACCAGGTGTGTATGTGTGTGTGTGTGTGTGTGTGTGTGTGTGTGTGTGTGTGTGTGTGTGTGTGTGTGTGTGTGTGTGTGTGTGTGTGTGTGTGTGTGTGTGTGTGTGTGTGTGTGTGTGTGTGTGTGTGTGTGTGTGTGTGTGTGTGTGTGTCTCATTGGATCATCCAATGGCATTGGGCATTGTCAGAATGACTGCACTCTAGTCCAATGACAGGGGCATGCAATCATACTTCCGGGGCCACCTAGGGGTGGGGGGTGGGAATCGCAACGTAGTATTGTGATATTTTCCGTGGCAATACTGTATTGATACACGGACCCCAAGTGAAAATGTATTGTTTTGTAGATTGTATTAGATTAATAAAATCAAATGCTTTTTCAGTCCACTAGATGGTGCAGTTGAAGTGAGATGAACAAATAGAGAAATTTAGATAAAACAGATATTGAAAAAGTTTTCCGTTTGGGGGCATAATAGGAAGTTGGAAAAAAGATAACAAATTGCAATATATTGCAGAATATTGTAATATGTTGAAAATCACAATAATATTGTGACGTAAGTATGGTGATAATATGGTATCGTGACAAAAGTAGCGTGATAAGATTGTTTTGTGGGGTCTCTGGTGATACCTACCCCTACTGCCACTTTAGACACGCTCCTGCTCAGAAGTGCTGAGCGGATGGGTAACACGTCTCTCTCTCTTTGTTCCTCTGTGTGCAGTTTGTGCAGAGTATCGGTCTGGACAAAAGACCCTTCCACCTGGTCGGGGCATCGATGGGTGGGAACGTGGCCGGAGTGTACGCTGCCCATTACCCTGCTTACCTGTCCAGTGTCACCTTGGTGTGTCCGGCAGGTAAGCGCGGCGGACTTCTAGATCCACGTTTCGGTGTTTCTCTCCAGTGTTCAAACCTTCGACTGGTTGACGAAGCAGAATAACTGCTCCTCTCCTCCTCTCTGTCCTCCAGGTCTGGTTTATCCCACAGAATCCGAGTTCATCACTCGTCTGAGGAAGATGGAGAACTCTGAGCAGGAGGTGTCAATCCCTCTGATCCCCTCCACTATCCAGGAGCTGGAGGACATGTTGAAACTCTGCTGCTACACCCCCCTCAACCTCCCCCGACAGGTACACAGCTGTGCTACCGGCTGTGAAATCGGCTTCAAAAAAAGGCTTCACACAACAATAGTATAAATATATCATTGCAACCACTGTTAGTATACACACTAGCTTTAATGCTGCTATTTCTCTTGCCACTGCAGTATACCCTTTGACACGTGTGTGTGTGTGTGTGTGTGTGTGTGTTGCCAGGCCCTGCGGGGTCTCCTTGCCAACCGGACCCCCAACAATGGTTTCTACAAAGAAGGTCAGTCTGCTCATATACATCCCAACAGTTTTCCTCCCTCCATTGCTCCTCCCAGATTATATTCATTCATCAGACATTCATTTTAAGGTGTGCTAAACTCTTTCAGTTAAAGGTCCCATGGCGTGAATATTTCACTTTATGAGGTTTTTTATCTTAATATGAGTTCCCCCAGCCTGCCCATGGTCCCCCAGTGGCTAGAAATAGCAATAGCTGTAAACCGAGCCCTGGGTATCCTGCTCCGCCTTTGAGAAAATGAAAGTTCAGATGGGCAGATCTGGAATCTTGCTCCTTATGAGGTCATAAGGAGCAAGGTTACCTCCCCTTTCTCTGCTTTGCCCATCCAGAGAATTTGGCCCACCCATGAGAGAGAGACATCATGGCTTTCAAATGAGCAAAGTGGTAGTTGGTCAAGGCCACACCCCCACACCACCTCTCCTCAATAGCTACAGACTCAGAAATGGCACATCCTAAGGAAAGCTCATTGTGGGACTGGCTCTAGTGGCTGTAATTCTGCACCAAGGCTGAATTTTGGGAAAGAGACTTCAGATACAGTATTAGGGGACCACTAAGGCCTATTTAAAAGAGACTTCAGATACAGTATTAGGGGACCACTAAGGTCTATATAAAAGCATCCAAAGAACACCATGTCATGTGACCTTTAATAATCCATACGTTATTAGATAGGAGGTGGACACTTTATTTAGGTCTTTGAAACCTCCCTGTTTTCTTATGCATTTTTTTTTACACTTTTCTAGTCAGAACGAACACTGAAATTGCTTTACACAGGCACCATTAACACACACACACACACACACACACACACACATTCATACACTGTTGTCTGAGGCTGCCATACAGATTAACATTCACGTTTATTCACACACTGATGGTGCAGCATCAGGAGCAATTTGACCGTGCTACATCTTGAGCTACAACCCCTCCATTCCTGCTGAGGAGCCCAGGTGTGTTGGAGCAGCAGGACATTGTCAGACATACCTTTCCTGTTGTTTCAGTATCCTCTGATCAGGCATACAGCCCAGTTCACAACGACAGAGGTAGGGCGCAGAGCGTTGTGCCTTGAAAGGTCAGCAGCGAACAGTGGCATTTCCCAGAATGCCAAAGGTAACGCTGCACCTAGTTGGCTGCCACCGCTCTCCGCATAGAAAAACAATGGGGCCAGCCAGTAGCACACACATGTTACTTTAAATGTAATGTGTATTTTGGATCTAGATTAGAATCTCCAGTTGTTTCCTATGAAATGAAAAAAGTATTAGCAGATCACAGAGCGTTGAGGTTAAAGGGGTCCTTCAGTCCTTCAATTCCGGTCCTTAAGCCGCGTACACATGATCAGAGGTACAACTGACGTAGGGTGCAGAGCAAGTATATGTCATCATTCCTTGGGGCTGCGTCCTTTCATGGGTTTGCACCTTAAAAAGGTCAGCAGCAAGTGGGTGAAAGTTGAAATAATGTGAACTTTGAGCGCAGCGCTCATGGGCTATATCATGCCGTACGCCACGCCTCCGAGATGTCTCCACGGGCTCTCCCCATAGGACAACAATGGCACAGCCAGCGCAGAGCAGTTCTTACCACAAGACCACCCACACCTCCCTCCTCACTCCCCTGTAGTCAGCCCACTCCCCCCCACCACCACTACAACACAATTCCTCTCCCCCCACTGACACATCAAGCACCCCCCCTGCTTTACATTCACACCTGGCCAGGTGAAGAGACAGCTGGAGAGGCTACATCAGCGCAAGGCTGCTGGCCCGGACGGCATCAGCCCCAGGGTCCTGAAGACCTGCGCCAGTCAGCTGTCTGGTGTTCTCCAGTACCTCTTCAACCTGAGCCTGAGACTGCAGAGGGTGCGGCTGCTGTGGAAGATGCCCTGCATTGTCCCGGTCCCCAAGAAGTTGACTCCATCTGGCCTTAAGGACTATTGCCCAGTGGCTCTCACATCCCATGTGATGAAGGTGTTGGAGAGGCTGGTCTTGGCCTACCTGAGGCCGCAGGCTGTCTCCTTTTCTGTTCACCTTCCAGTACAACTCAGAGTCATGTCACCTACAGACGTTTTCTGATGACTCTGCAGTTGTTGGGTGTATAAGGGATGGACGGGAGGGAGAGTACAGGGCACTGGTGGATGACTTTGTGGAGTGGTCTGGTAAGAATCATCTGCTGCTGAACGTGGATAAGACCAGAGAGATGGTGATTGACTTCAGGAGGAAGGGAACGGCTCCGCAGCCCCTTTGCATCCTGGGAAGTGACGTGGACATGGTGGAGGAGTACAGATACCTGAGTGTCAACATCGACAGCAGGCTGAACTGGAAGGTCAACAGTACTGCTGTTTACAAGAAGGGGATGAGCAGACTCTATTTCCTGAGGAAGCTGAGATCCTTCAGCGTGTGCAGCAGAATGTTGGAGATGTTCTACCAGTCGGTTGTGGCCAGCGCTCTGTTCTCCTCCGCCATCTGCTGGGGCAGCAGCATCGGAGCCAGCGACACAAACAGACTGAACAAACTGATCAGGAAGGCTGGCTCCGTGATCGGCTGCAAACTGGACACGTTTGAAGCTGTGGTGGAGAGGAGGTCTCTGAACAAACTGTTGTCTATCATGGATAACCCCGACCACCCTCTCCACCCCCCATTGGTCCAACAGAGGAGCAGCTTCTCTAAGAGGCTCCGACAGCTTCGATGCCGCTACAGGAAATCATTCATACCACAGGCAATAACACTCTTTAACATGTCATCACTGGGTGCTAGATGAGACTTTTAGACACCACACTACTGCACTAATGCAACCTTTTAATACTGTCATCTAGAAGTCTCTAACAGACAGGGTCTGGTTCTGGATGAGATCAAGAATTCACTCCAAGTCATCAAATCATTCAGGCTACATTGATATAAACTCATTTATATACTGTGTTATTATTGTTATTATTATAGTCTGCAACAGTACATGTAATTCCACCTGTTTTTATTTGAGAGATTTGTTTTGTGTGTGTGTGTGTGTTCAGTGTTCATGGAGATTATTGGGGAGAAGTCTCGTCACTCGCTGCAGGACAACTTGCATCTGATCACATCACCAGTGCAGGTCATCTGGGGGACGGAGGACCAGGTATAATTTAATCAGTTATTTCAAAATGTTATATAATCAAGGAAAAAGGCTAAATAAATGTTCCTAAAATGAGATTAATTGAGTATGTTAACATGCTGATGTTTAGCAGGTATAATGTTTACCATGTTTAGCGTCTTAGTTTAGCGTGTTAGCTTCCCAACACTTCCTTTTTCTTTATCTGATTATGGCTCTAAATGAATAATAAGGAGTTATTGCAGTTCACCCTGAGGGGGTCATGAATGTCTGAACCAAATTGCATGGTAATCCATCAATATTTCACTCCAAACCATAGATGTGAACCTGCTTGTGGCGCTAAATGAAAAGTCAGAAGACCAGTCATCAGGATTTTTTAATTGAGGGAACAAAAATCTCAACATTTCGTTGTTGAAAACTGTGATGGAAGTTTCTTTACACCAGGAGGGATTAACATAGGAAAACAATGGCACAGCCAGTACAGAGCTGTTTTACCACAAGACTATGTGAAGGCCGCTTTAGACTTTTAATACCGTCATCTTGAAGTCTCCAACAGACAGGGTCCGGTTCTGGATGAGATGAGGAATTCACTCAAAGTCAAAAGTCATTAAGTCGTTCATTCTACATTGATATAAACTCATTTTCTCCATGTTTATCTGTGGTCTTGATAAACTCAGTAAGGTGTATATTTCCCACATATATATATATATATATATATATATATATATATATATATATATATATATATATATATAGAAGTCTATAACCGTTTATGTAATTCTACCTGTTTTATTCAAAAGACAGTTTATTTTTTTCATTCATGTAATTTTTTCACTTTTTTCAAAGTCCTTTTTTTTTTTTTTTTTAAATGCTATAACATTAAATAAAACACCTATATTCAATAGGAGTAGTGAACTGATCAATTATTTTACTTTTGAAGAAGTTTTTTTTGGGGGGGGTAAAAAAAAAAACTATATATTTTTTGAAAATGGGTCCAATTTGACCCGAGGACAAGACGAGGGTTAAGAAATCATGTTTAAATGTAATTTTCCCATTACAAAACGTTCAGTCTGGACCAAAGTTGAGGACCAACCAACAAACCAAATAATATATTTTATATCTATGGATCTGTCCTGCAAGCGTAGCTTATAAAAAAATGAATATAACTAATCCACAGCCATGTCTGCCTATAACCAAAGGACTTGCCAAAATCCTTAAACACGTCAAGGTGCCAATAAAGCTGTCTCCTCTCTCAGGTGGTGGACGTGTCGGGGGCGGCGGTGCTGCAGGCGGCGCTGCCAAACTGCCAGGTGGAGCTGTTGGACAACTGTGGTCACTCTGTGGCTTTGGAGAGGCCCAGGAAAGCCGCCAAGCTCATTGTTGACTTCCTGTCTGCACAGGAAGTCACTGACGAGAGCACTAAGAAACTTTCCTGAAGAAAAATGCCCTCGTTTGTAAATGATGAGGGACCTGAAGTTGATTGTGGTGATGATTGAAGAAATATTCAATAACAAAAAAAAGTGGCACAGTCAAATATTCCTGAAGTCTTAGTTTCAGATGTTAATGTTGAATGAAAACATTCCACTTTGGGATTTTGCACATTTCTCTTTGAGATAAGCTGTATTTTAGTCTCTTGTTTCATGTGAGTGGCAGGTGTTTGAGTCTTCTGCTGTAAACTGACTGTTTATGTACCCTCATAAAAACACACTCAGAATAGAAAATGCACTGTACGTGAATAAAGTTTGATAAATGAGGTGAGGTTTAATAATGTCAGCACATGTACAAAGAGTATTTCACAACTAAAGAAATAAATCTGAAGATGAAAATAGTTGTATTGATTATTTGTAAACTTCTCTACTCTGTTTTGTTTTTAATGGAGTAATACACCAACTTTGTTTTGTTTTGCTTTTTGAGTAATACACCAACTGCTGAGTGGGGACACATTGGTAAAGCAATTTATCAGATTTTTTTCTTTTAATGATAGAAATGGGCATGGAAGTGTCTTAGAAAATAAAACGTGTCAATTTTTTTTTTCAATTTATTTGTACTTAGAACTCCTTGTATACCTGGATTTCCCTTTATTTTATCGTAACTCCATTTGTCATTCCTGTATGTTCGATAATGGGACAGAGTGATCCATCGCACTATTTTGCACATCTTTGAATTATCTGTCAGCTATGACTGCGCATGCGTTGTTCTACAGGCACGCTGCTTGACGCCTGTTTACAACACGCTGTTATGCCTTGATGTAGTTGGTGAGTTAAATGCTAGAAAGCTATATTTTTGGAATATATATTTATCTTTAACAATAAGAGACGGAAGTGCATTTACTGCTAGCTGTTTTAGCTTCAGTGTAGCAGCTACGAGCTAACTTAGCACAGCTTCATTTAGCTACTGTTTGACCTATTAGGCTAGCTAGCTAGTCGCAGGTTGACATTTCCACGAGGAAAGGTTAATCTGTCACACCTGGCAGCCTGTAAATAAAATGCGTACTAATATGATTGATGTTCAGCCGCTGACCGTAACAGCAAGTTAGCAGATGTAACGCTAGCCTCATGGTTAGCTAGCCATAAGTGTATTATTTGTTTGAGTGTCTAACAGACTGTATTGTGTCGTCTTCCCGTCAAAATTGCAAGTCGATGTTATCAGTTTGTTTGTCGATGTTTTTAACTTTTTCTTACGTTTTCGTCCCGTTTTCAACACTTTTGACGCATCTTTTGTTTACGTTTAACACTAGCTTAACTTTAGTTTTACAGTTATTGTTGGCATTTATGGTCAATGAACTTCATTTTAATTAAATTATATGTAATGTTTGAGCTAGAAAAGCAGAAATTATGAATTATTTAGACTAATAATATGTCAACTTTTAATTCATATTATGCAGAAACCACTTACATTTTTTCTCTCCAAGTGCTATAAAATTGAATAAGACGCCCCAAAATGAATGAAAGTAGAGATTTGTATTTGCCAAATAGCGTTGTGTGGAATCAATTTAAGAACATTTAAATAGGGAAAGGGATAAATTTGACCTGAGGACAACATGAGGGTTAAAGAAGCCGAAACAATGTTCGGCTATAACGTGCACGAACCAAAAATCAATGCTTTTAAAAGAATATATTTCAACCTTTTGTTTTAAATGTAAGTAGTAATAATAATAGCTTTATTTCTATACCTTCTACAAATTTACAAAGTGATTTCCAGTTAAAGAAATAGAGGTAAGTTAAATGCGATCCAGAACTAAAAATATAATATACATAGTTAGTTACAATAAATGCCATCGCTTTAGAAAAATCCATAATTTAAAAGATGATAACTTAAAAAAAATCTTATTTTATTAATAGAAGATTACATTAAAAATGCTCCAGCACAATTTCCCATAGTTCAAAGTGTGATGTGTTAATTAAATGTAACTGATTGTAGAAAAACAGAATTTTGCATCAGTGACGAAAAGCAACAGTCCCAAACACAGGTACCCAGAGTCAGGGCGGCCGATACCAAGTATTAGCCCTACACCAGTGATCTTTCTATCACACATTCAGGGTCTGCTGCTGTTCTATATTTTTTCGTATTGCCAAATAATCTCTTACCACCAATGTTGTCCTCGGGTCAAATTTGACCCGTTATCAAAATGTCTATATCAGAAATATAGGTTTCTTTTTAACCAAGTTACCCCAAAATAACATACATTGCAAGTACAATTAATGATCACTATACCCTTGTGTAGTGTTTTCTTCAACTTTATAGAATTTAAAAAAAAAATGTAAACACTATTCTGACTACATGTTGACATGCACCAGTCTGCCATTACCCATCAACATACATTACTCTAATATTAGTCAAAATAATTAATAATTTCTGCTTTTTTGACTCAAACATAAGGTAGAATTTGCTATAAACAAGGTTTATTGACGATGAATTTCAAAAATAAGTATAACATCGGTGGTAATAAATTGGTGTAAATGGAATGTATACAGCACTGGTGGTAGTGGACAAAAGCATCAACAGTCAAAAAAAATTTTTTTTTTGCAAAAACACAACATAAAACAATGAAAAAAGGGACACTTTTTTATTTTTTAAATATCAAAATTATCAAGAGGAAAAAAAAGCGTCAGAAAAGTGTTAATTTTCTAATCTGACCCGAGAGGACAAGGGCATCGTTGGCGTAAAGACAACAAGGGTTAAAAAACATCAATGTGTGACTCCCAATACTGTCAGAGTCCCCTATGCTGTCTGTGGCTCTCAGACCCAAGCCCATTGGGTCCTACTGAAGATGTAAATAGGATAACAAATGTACAGGGTTTTTTTTTTTGTAAATGCTCAGTAATATCCTGAAATAGCTGGTCACTGTAGTTTTAAGCAAACTTCACTCGAACAGGAGGAAATAGTGCATTTGTTAAGGACTATTTTCAGCAGTGGATTACTCCACATTGGCGAGTAGCTCCATCGGCAGGACGGTGCATGTGGGATTGAGAACCATTAAGTCTGAACCATGTAACACACACAGTCCTGCGTTAGGATCCAAATCCAGACCTGACAAACAGCCCTGCATGGTTTAATCGTGCTTTTGGTGTCTGTTTAACCTGCAGTGAGGGTTTTCCAGTCTGAAAGCAGCTAATCGGCCGGCTGCTCGTCACCTGTTGGGAGTCTGAGCCACGGATTTAAAATAGAATGAGCCGCGGCGAACAGAAGGACGAGCCTGCACTTTACCAACGGGTCGTGTTGAAGAACGCCTCGCCGTACCACTACTTGAAGGTCTGCCTGTAAGTCACTGTCAAGTTTTTTTTTTTTTTTTTAAATATGTATGTAACGATACAATCAACTCACAATACACAATGGTTCATGATACAATTTTCTCACGATTTTTTGACAGAAAGCTGCAAATAAATGAGTGAAAAATAATCCTTTATTAAACTGTGCAGAAGAACCGACGTTCCCTCTTATAAAATTACATTTAAATTGTATTTTATCTTAAAGGAACACGCCAACTTATTGGGACTTTAGCTTATTTACCGTATCCTCCAGAAAAAGACAAGTCAATACATACCCATCTCATATCTATAGTGTATATGTGTGTGTGTGTGTGTGTGTGTGTGTGTGTGTGTGTGTGTGTGTGTGTGTGTGTGTGTGTGTGTGTGTGTGTGTGTGTGTGTGTGTGTGTGTGTGTGTGTGTGTGTGTGTGTGTGTACACACATTTCCACGCGTGATTTAAAAAAAATATATACGTATAAATCTGAGTTTGTCAAACAAGTTTTAATGAAATGTTTTGTCTACAGAGGCTTTTATTTTGTAGTCCTTCCATCACCTTAAACATGCTTGTGAAAGTCTTCCGTGCCAGAGGCTCAGTCATGTTTAAAGGTGGACAATTGGCTTCTTAGAACATGAAACATGAGGTGGTCACATGTAATGGGATAAAGTAGATCAACATCCTACATGTTTTACCTAATTATTTTATGTATGTCTTATTAGATCATGTGTATGTATACAAAACCTTTTTTTTCCTTTTGGCCATTTTTGTGTTTCTTTTCTGCACTCTTGCCTAAATTCTAAGTTGTTGTCCATTATTCTATCCTCTTTAAGCCACTATGTTTTTTTTTTATTTTTAATTTAAATTATTAACTTATCAGACTCAAGCATCAAATCGTTCTAGAGAGAATCGAAATCCCCCCCACCCCTCCTATATATAAACCTACAGTATATTTATCCATAACATTTATACCTAGTACATACCTAGTTCATACACACCTGTCAACCAATACCATACCTGTGCACTGATGCCACGTTGTATTTCTGGGTGTGTTTAGTGTCCTGGAGGATGGGTCTACCAGACTGAGTGCAGTTGAACTGAAGCACTTCATCATCACAGGCCTGAACAGCCTGTATGGAGAGGTGAGGTCATCAGCACGGCCGGGTGTCGATGGTTCGATTCCCCCGGTGGGATCTGCTCTGAAGCTGTGAGGACCCTTGATGGAAGCCTCCAAAAAATGTCATTGCTAATTCTGAAATTAACATCAGTGTAATCAAATATTTTGGTAATCGATAGTTGATTGGTGAAGTAGTCGTGCCAAGTTACAAACACCAGAAATCCCTTTGTTCCAGGTGTTCTTCATCTCGTGATTGCAATCGGAATTTTTATCTCCTTAAGGAAATTATGCTTTGAAAAAAAAAAAACCGCTGCACTGCAGCCGTTTGTTTATGGTATGTTTTAGTCCTCCATTTTTTTGTGCTACAGGTGGGAGCAGCGTTGACCTTTGACCTGTTGAAGTACAATGAAGAAACCCTCACTGCTCTTCTGCGTGTTTACAGCAAGTGAGTTCAGCAGCAGCACCACCGTGTGTCTGTGTGTCTGTGTGTCTGTGTGTCTGTGTGTCTGTGTGTCTGTGTGTCTGTGTGTCTGTGTGTCTGTGTGTCTGTGTGTCTGTGTGTCTGTGTGTCTGTGTGTGCCTCCACATGAGGGCGCCACCATCTCAAGTCTGTTTTGTTTATCTACACAGCTTCACATTTTACTGTTGATGCTCCAGCAGTTCAGGTGGCGACATCCTGTTGTGGAAAATAATGAAGTAGCCTAACATTAACTGTGTGTGCGCTTGTGTGTGTGTTTTCAGGGGTTTGGTGAAGCTGTGGAGCTCCCTGACTCTGCTGGGCTCCTACCAGAACCAGGCCTGTGCCTTCAGAGTGCTGCAGGTCAGCAGACTACACTTCATTCATTCACCAAAAATGATCTTTATCGGGCTTCAGCTATAGATTATTTTAGTAGTAGTAAATATACAAAAGAGCGGCTTTCCTTTTTGCTGCTTAAATTGCATATAATAATATCTGTTAAAAAGGAAACCTATTTAGTGCTTTTAAGTGCTGTATTACATTCTTTAAAAAAAACTCAAACACAGGCATACATTTAAACAATAATACATAAACATCGCCTTTTAAGTTGTGCAACTTAACTTTCAGAACTACAAGCTGAGCCATAACGTAAGCCTTTACTTCCTTCTCTTGAACATGTTCTGTCCCGTTCAATCAACAGCACAATACAGCCAACTCCCAAGGAGCAATGCAACAAGTGTGAAATTTGTATATCTACAATTCTAGGATCTTACTGTCATGGCCATATAGGCGGGTGCTCTCTACAGTGGTGTGTGTTATCGGGTGTTCGGGTGCTGCTTTCTCTGCTTTTTTCTTTTTTACACGCTGCTGTCTATCTACCTTGCTACGTTGTACGGCTAATATAAGTGGCCGGGTGGAACTCTGGCACTTGTGGCACTTGTGAACTTTGGTTCCACATTACTTGCATCAATCTCCATATTAAAAAAATAAAACTAAATCTGGTAATAGAAAACATTATTACCGATTTGAGGCATCCCTACTTTTGACTCCTGTAAATTTGAGTTTTGGATATTTTTCTAGAACCATCAATCAGTTCAATCAGAAGAGACAAGTGAATGAGTAAAGATGAAGATAAACTAAGTGGACCTAGCATCAGTGACGTCACCCATTATTTTTGGCTTGAGTTTGGCAATTTTGCAGTCGCCATCTCGGGCTTTTTTAAATCGCGTGTGGCGAGTTTTGAGGAGAGGGTGGAGCTGGGGAGGATGACACGGCAATGTCTACGGCTGCGCTGCGCTAAACGCTAAAGAGGGAAAGTTGCAGAGTTCCAATCCTTCTGAAGTCATCCAGCGGAGTTTTGACTCCCCCCGAGTACTGGCACCTTTCATCTTAAAGTTGCCCTGTCACACACAATTGTGTGTGTGTGTGTGTGTGTGTGTGTGTGTGTGTGTGTGTGTGTGTGTGTGTGTGTGTGTGTGTGTGTGTGTGTGTGTGTGTGTGTGTGTGTGTGTGTGTGTGGGAATGTGTGGTGGAATGTGTGTGTGGGGAATGTGAAAATGAACTGCTACCTCCTCTGTCAGCGCTAGCAACTGAAAAGAAATAAGAGGAGAAATCAGGCCAATCACAACAGCTGGTCAGTCTGATGTCATGTTGCTGGAGCTCATCATGATGGGTAAAGAATGCTGATAGCCAGGCTCTCATTGGCTAGCTTTTGGCCAATCAGAGTCAAGCGGCTTAGCTTGTTGAATATTAATGAGAACTGGCACAAATGGAGCGGAGTCTTCCTGCAGGCTTTCTATACCACACTAGAACGGCTTGGAATAAGGTAACCAAGTTACAGAGTCCATGTTAGAATTCAGACATTACCACAAAGTAATGAAATGTGTGTGGCAGGGCACCTTTAAATGTCTCCATGCATGTTCGTAGCTCTACAGAGGCCCTCGCCACGGTGTCCTGTGAGAGTAGACACAAAGCTTAAGACGATAAAGACATCATTTCTCTTGTGTCAACTTCAGGTTTCACCGTTCCTGCTCGCGCTGACAGGAAACAGCCGAGAGCTGCAGCTGGACTGAAGGACGATGAGAATCTTCCGGATGACTTTCACGTGGAGCGGTATCTTTAATAAACGGCGGCTGTGCCTCTCCCCTCCCTCCTGCCGGCTGCTCCACGTCGGCCAGCGAGCCTCCCTTACCAAAGCCTTCTCCTCCCGCGATGTGGAGCTGTTCGCCGAGCTGACGGGCGACACCAACCCGCTCCACCTGGACCCAGCCTACGCCAGCACCACCTCCTTTGAGACACCCATCGTCCACGGCGTCCTCATAAACGGCCTGATCTCCGCCGTGCTGGGCACCAGGATGCCCGGCCGCGGCTGCATCTTCCTGTACCAGGAGATCCGCTTCCCGGCGCCGCTCTACATCGGTGAGGAGGTGACGGCCGAAGCCGAGGTCCGCAAGATCAAGATGTCGTTCGCCTTCATCGCCGTGACGTGCTCCGTCCAGGACAAGGTGGTGATGGAGGGGGAGGTGATGGTGATGATGCCCGAGGAACAGCAGCAGAAGGAGTGATTTAACAGTTGCGGTGATTTCAAAATGGTCACTGTATCACCAGTGTCTAGCTCAACATCTCCCGATGATTTGGTTGCAGTGGTTTTTCTACATGATGGACTTTGCTCCATGTCGGCTTCATACTGTGATTTTTGTTGTTTATTGATCATGAATTTAAAGGCTGGTGACAAAAAGTGTGTCGGGACAGAGCAGCTACCAGAGAGGTAGAGAGATTTATTGTGTAGATGTTTTAATTTTTCAGATCTGCTCTGTATTTTGTTTAATGTGAAATATTAAATAAAAACTTGAGAAAATCTTTTTTAATTACCATTTTATCTTTGAATTGATCAAATCCATTCTTGTCACAGTGTAAGTACAGAAGTTCCTTTTCGCCGTCTTCATCTCTAAGGTGGCAGTGGGTAACATGACAGAAGTAGAGGCAAAGACAGCAAATTGAACACTGCTGGACTTAGACTGACTAATGAATGAATGCGTTGTTATAATTCACGTGTCTGCAGGGATGTCCAACCATGTGCCGTGGAGGGCCTAAATAGGGCGACATGAACCAAAAATCGTGTGTATTCTTCAGCTGAACGACAGTACACGATAGAACTGCACCTAAAACGAGTTTATTCATAGAACTTAAGTTAAATAGTTGATTTACCGCTGTAGGAAAATATGTGTGAACTAATAGAAAGTTGTACATTATCCTAGTATTGTCTATTCTAAATGGCATTTGCTGTGCTGAAAGGAGTTTACTTTAGTCAAATGAATTTCTTAATGTATCCTGATTTGAATGAAGTGTCTCGGAGAGAAAGATGCACCCTATCTATAAAAACTAATCAAAGCCCTGTATGCTTTGTGGAACAGAAGTGTAAATCCACTCAGACAAACCTGAGTTTAGTGTCTTCTCAGTGACTTAGCCCAGCCCACACCTTTTGTTTAGCCTATTTCCTGTAAGTCGGTATATGCTTTCAGACTCTGACTCTGGTCAGAGAGGGAATCCTACAGCTTGTTGTGAACTCCTGTCTCCACTGTGCATTGAATAAAAGTTATCTGAACCAGCCACAGAATTAGACCTACGAGAACCTTTTCTTCCACACAGCCCAGCTCTAGGCAAACAGTCTGCTGGTCTTCAGGTGATCTGGTCAACAGGTGATTTCACTGATGACTTAAGTCTCATCCTATTTCTTCTACTTGCAGGGCTGTTAGTGAGTGTGTGGACTCTTTAGGATGACGCATTTGGCCCTGAAATCACCTGTCGTGGACAAAGGGACGACCATGAAATGAAGTTGAAAGCTTCTGAAACAAAAAATATTTTGTTTTTCATCTAATCAAATTATTTTTGTTAAAATTATTCATTTCAACAACAAAAAATCCATAATAGTGTTGACAGAACAGTTCTTGCTCTAGACCAGCAGGTGACACTGGCGCGCCGTGACGTGGTTTCCCGGCCTCTAATTATGACGACAAAGCAGCGTGTTGACGTCCGATCGGAACAGCGCTTCTTCCTGGTTACGAAAGCTAAGGTAGCAGCTACCGTAGACAGCCAGCTACTAGTCTGCTTCTCTCAGGCTGTTGGTGTTCCTCCTCTGATCAGCGGGGGCTCTGCCCAAGTGTCGTCCCGGCGGCTTCAGTCAGTGACAGACGGACACTCACGCCACATTTTCACCGTTGATCCTCCCGGGATGTCTTTCCTGGAGAAGCCGGCCCCCGGCAGACTGCTGCTGGATGACACCGTGCCCCTGACGGCGGTGATCGAAGCCAGCCAGAACCTGCAGTCACACACGGTGAGTGTTTACTGGGAACAAACTACTCGTATCCGTTAACAATCTGCGTGCTTACGGTTTCAACCTGTATGTGGTTCACAGCGGGAGGACCGATGTCTCGCTGCTGGTGCGTTTTCAAAGATAGCCAAGTTTTAAAGGGGGCGTTTGAGTCAATCGCTGCGTCACCAGTTCCATTATCGGACTCAGATGTAGAAGCTATAATATATTCTCCTTTCCTGTGAATTGTTGTACTAACTACTAACCACATCTGAATACTAAAGTCAATATAGTTGTAAAAATATTACTCTCACTCCCGTGAATCAGTTGACGGTATCATTATATCATCAGAGTTGCGCTGTAACTCCAATATCGGACAGGCAGGCAGGCAGCTGACCCTGGCTACAGATCTGTAATGCTGTCACTGATTAAGCAATTTCCTGGAAGCTCTATACACAGCAAAACAAACTGCTGAAGGAATTTGAAATGGAGCATTGACACTGACTGACTAAAGGGCCAGGAGGCGAAACTATATGCCCGAAAACCCCAAGATCCGTCGTTATCTATATGGCACTTTAAAGCGAATTCCATTTAAAAGTCTCATTAATTCCTCCTGACAAACGAATACGTCATCTAAAACAATATATGTGGCCGTTTTTATTTTTTAATACACCGTAACATGATACATGCACCTCTCCATCAAATACCCGTAGGGTAAAAAACTAGTTGTTGATCGCCTCCCATTGACAGCTCTTGTAAGATTATGAGCCCGGTTAGAAGTGTCGAGATTTTACATAAATAAATGCGGCTTTATGTATGCTATCTCTGCCGAATCGAGGAGAGAGGGGTTTTGTTTGTAGATAAGTTTAAATGTCTTGTCAGAAATAATTCGCGTTTGCTAAAATTCACGGAAACAATAAAACAGTCGGATTTCTAACGGAGTTTGGCGTGGCATCTTTTCCCAACATTAGAACGCAACTGTGTTGGGGTAATAAGCCGTTCGGCGTTACTTTGCAATGAAATGTGTACTTTGAACTCGTGTTTTCAGTAAGTAACGACGTGTAAACAATTTGACTGTCAGCGACAAGATAGCCTATAGCTAGGTAGAATAAAACAGGACATGTGCCGTTTGTCCGATAATGGACTTATCTGCGCTGGGTTTGTTGTTGACAGTTCGACTGGGATCAGCTGAGCTAGCCAGTTAGCTTAGCATGCAAATGTCAGACATCCTACCATTGCTGGTGTCGTAACCATTAATCATAACCTTATTGGAGAGACTAATACTGATGGGTAACTATTACATGTATACATCTCTGTAGCCTATTTGTATTAACCTCTTCATATACAGTCTATGCTAACCCATTACAGTTCTCTGTGTTGGCAGTATTTGTACAGAGTTATTGTTTTTGTTTAGTCCACTCCGGGGACATTTTCTTATTATTGTTATTCAGAACATAATTATTTCAGATTTCCTTGATGCTGAATCTGTCAGATGAAGTATGTGTAAATAGTCTTCCTTTTGAAAATGAATAAGTTAATAAGAAAGTGGTACGTCTTTGGTTTGAACAAAATAAATTAGGATGAAAAAAAGAGGTGGGTGTGTGTGTGTCTGTCTGTGGCAAATAAGGATCTAATCAAATTTGTTACTTCAATAAGGATTCCAATAGTTCAACTAAAGGTATCTGCTGATACAAGTACTCTTATTTCCCAAGCTTTCAATCTGTATAGCTCACTGTGTGGAGTTTATTGGAATCAGTTACTGTTTAATATGTTGAGTAGCTTGAGGTCAGAGATTACTGTGGTACTAAAAACTGCGTCTGTAGCTTGCCCTGATTGAGTGAATGTAGCATGAACCCTAAATAACATGACGTTGACCAAGAAAATGATCTTTAATGTTATACGCCCGATCTACCTAATAAGGTCCGTACTGATGCTGATACCGATCCCGATACCATCCCTATTGTTTGATATCAGCTTCCATAAGCCCAAGACTGTGGCAGGTTAAAGGTCACTAGCTCGACAGACTCAGGTCGAGTGGAGAGATTGTATTGCGTTACAGCAGGTTGACAGGAAGTGGTGTCAGGACTTGATTACACCCGGGCTGTTTGGGACGCTGCTCAGCTCACATGAATGAATGCAAGACTACAGCACAAACCAGTCTGTCAGCTGGAATTAGACATTAATAGGACTCAGAGGATTAGATTCAAGGAAAGTTTACACAATGGTTCTTGTTTTCATGTTTCTGTCCATCGTTCTTGTCTGTTACGAAAGCCTTTTACTCAGCAGCTTCCCTGCAGAGGTCTGTCGAGCACGGTGACACTGAGCTGTGTTATCTAAAGCACTTATTGGGAAAGGAAACCGATAGTGAATACACCCTAAATGTCAACCCTGTTCTGATTCATTGTCATGTTGGCCTTTTCCTCTGGCTACGACTGGTTGAATTTCTCACAAAATCATGATCTTGACCTAAAGGTCCTACTTTTTCTTGTAAAAGTATGGCTTTATCTTGTAATCTTACCATTTAAAGGTGAAGGCTGTAGTAGAGCCCGACCGATATATGGGCAGGCCAATATTATTATTATTATTATTATTATTATTATTATTATTATTATTATTATTAGGCATTTAGGCCCAATCTATCGTATCGGCATTCATAATGGCCGACCTTAAAAATTACCAATGCTCAGAACATGGTTGACAGTCCATTTTTATTTTTTAAATATGCATTCATCACAATCATTTATAATGACAAATAAATGATTCTGATAAATATGATGAATATTTAAAAAATAAAAATGGACGGTCAACCATGTTATGAGTGTTAGCGTTGCATAGATTGTCCACCAGAGGGCGCTCGGCAGCGTCCCTGTTGGCAACACTCTGATTATTTTATTTTTCATTAATGTGTTTTTGTTCAAAAGACTTTACGTTTCACATCTTAAGTTTGTATTTTTATACAATTTATTTATCAGAACTTTAATATATTTTAATGTTCTTCTGTTCTGTTGTGACAATAAAATAAATTTATTATATTATTTTAGTGAAAACTCTTAAATAACTACAAATAGCTGTTAGGGAAATCTGTTTGTTTTGTAACGCGTTTCTGGATTTTAAAAAAATATATATACTTATTGGCATATATTGGATTTTTGAATAACTAAATATTTGTCGGTCGGGCTCTAGTCTGTAGGAAAAGATTGTTGATAAGAAATCCCCCCCCCCACCCCCCTCCTGTCAGGGCATGTCCCAGATTGACCATGCCTCTCACGCCCACTGCCTGTCTCTTTATTCATCCATGTATTAATAGAAAGGCATACATTTCTTAATTTCTTTATCTGCGCGCACATAGAATGGACAGCTGGATAAAATCTCATACTTTAATCTTTTTAAAATTACAACTTTTTCAAATTCTATGACCTTTTTCCTCATAAAACTTTCTTTCCATACCATCATTTTTTTGTGTGATATAAAATCATAAACTTACTTTTGCAATATTATAACTTTTCCAATTTCCGATTCATTTTAAAAAGCAGCAAAAAAAAAATAAAAGAAGTGTTTTGATGGTTGTTCTCTCTTGTCTCCCAGGAGTACATCGTCCGAGTCCAGAGGGGCGTGTCTTCAGAGAACAGCTGGCAGGTAAATGCACTGATCGTAATCTCAGGCCAATCAGAATTCACCTGGCGGAGAACATGACAACTCTGAAATATCATAAATTGTTCCGTTTTCTGGCAGAAATAATGAACAATAAAAATACCCAGGCCTGATTAATAGACAAATAAGGGAATGTTTGTTTTGCAGGTGATTCGGCGTTACAGTGACTTTGATGTTCTCAACAGCAGCCTGATGGTGAGTTTAATCTTTCAGTCACACCTTAAATGTTGTAAAGGATACTGATCTTAGGGATGTACAGCAGAGAAGTGTATCATGGACATTTAGGGAATCTGACAGAATTCAAGCTGCTGTTCTGCTGTCAAAGTGTTAAACTACTAGTGATGGACGTAAATGAACGCACAGATCTTTTTCAACATCTCCTTTTTGGACTGTTCTTATATAGACTACTCAAAGAGATTTTACATAGTACCGGAACAATTCACCGTCCACACACATTCATACACTGTGGCCGAGGCTGCCCATCAGATAAACACTCACACACATTTAAACGTTCGTTCGTACACACACACATTCCATTCAAACGTGCATGTACGACCGTAACAAATACCTGTGTGAAACTATCAGGTTACTTTTTACCCAAAGCAAATAGCCAGTTCTCATCCTGCCACAATGTCACAGAAAAACTGGCACTTTATTTTCCAAAAAGTATTAAAATCCAAACAGTTTCGATACACTTGTGTGTATCAGTTTGAAGGATCCAATTCTAAGAAAAAAAATTGTAGTAGATGTTATTGTCCCCGTGGGGCATTTGGGTTTACGGCACAGTCGCAAGGCACTTCATGACAGGACATCAGACATATGATTCAAAAAAAATTGTCCCTCCATCAGACACCGACAGACATAACATGAAGAACATACATCAAACACTATAATACACTACACTAGAGCTGGCAATATATCGATATTATATCGATATTGTGATATGAGACTAGATGTCAACTTTGATTTTGGATATGGTAATATGCCATAAGTGTTGTCTTTTCCTGGTTTTAAAAGCTGCATTACAGTAAAGTGATGTCATTTTCTGATCTTACCAGACTGTTGTAACTGTTCTATTATTTTCCTTTACCCACTTAGTCATTATATTCACATTACTGATGATTATTTATCAAAAATCTCATTGTGTAAATATTTTGTGAAAGCACCAATAGTCACCACTACAATATCATTGCGGTATTGATGTCGAGGTATGGATTTTCTCCATATCGCCCAGCCCTACACTACACTATACACCCTTGGATATGACCAGGCCAGCTGGACATCCAGCTTATCTTGACTGATTTAAGGCTTTCATAGCTTGTGGTCAGAAGAGGTGGGACATTGGTCTGCCTATTACTAGAAACAACCTGGTTTTCACAGCCTCCTTTAATGTGTGATCATAACAGAGAGTGGGTTTTTAATACAGACAACACTAGTGTTCATGGGGTCAGACCGATCAGTTAAAGTCAAGCATAGTCAGAACGTTGTGAATGCTGCTGTTCATTGTATTCTCTCCTGACCGCGGTACACACAACTCAGTTGGAAGCTCCATTAAAATGTATGGGGATCTGCTTTGGATAATGGGCCACAGTAAAGTTTAAGTAAATTGTAGATAGAAGACAAATGTTAAGTCCATTGTTCCACATCTAAACACACAAACACCCACTGCCACTCACACACACACCAGCTTCGTCTTAGCCAACCTGCTTCCTGTTTGGGAACCCTCAGTGGCGGTTGGTTAAGACATGCTCAGTAGAGCTGCATGATATGAGGAAAATATGTGATACTAGTTGCAATAAATAAACAGATATTAAAGTGTACTCAGTTCTGCATTTCTGCTGCTTTCAGTATTCTGCTGAAGAAAATGCTTGTTGAATATGAAAGAAAATCATTTCTAACATTCTTCTAATGAGCAAATTCAATATTGAATTGAATATAAAAAGCCACCAGTGACAGTCTCATTTTGAAGTGCAGTTTTCGGCTGATATTTCCTTTCAACTAACACAAGAAAAATCCCTTGAGTGTCTTTCGC
This sequence comes from Etheostoma perlongum, assembly GCA_026937815.1. Lineage (NCBI taxonomy): Eukaryota > Metazoa > Chordata > Actinopteri > Perciformes > Percidae > Etheostoma > Etheostoma perlongum. The sequence goes on along the minus strand of CM049374.1, from coordinate 18,712,442 downwards.
AATACGTTGCCGCCTTTTGCGATGTAATTATTGTGCCAGTTGATATTGTGATGACGATAAAAACAGTGCTCAAGGCTTTGCTGTTGTGTCATCGATTTTCCCAGAAGCCTCGGCTGGACTTGTGAGAGAGCAGTTTGATCATGGTCTTTGTACTGGTTAGCTATTAGTTTTGGAATGAAAATATATGGTTGTACAGACTGAAATATATGAACTATTGGAGGGATTGCCATGGAATCTAAACTAGAGGTTGTTGACATAGTGACTTAAAGGCTAGCACACATCTCCAACCTGGAGAAGTTCTAGCCCGGGTGCAGTTTTGTTACCTAGAAACAAGAACAGCACTAATGTTGTTTTCACTAATCTTGTTGTGGTGGAACTTGTTCTAGATGTCTTATCACTTACACTGGCAGCCACATTTGCTTGTTTCAAGCAATAGAATGCTGATATCTACAGTGTTTTCACTTACATTTGATAGGGTATTTTTGCTTTGTGCTTTTTTTGCTGTATGCTTTAGTTAAAAGGATCACATACCAAAAAGGTGGGTCTCAAACATTGGTTAGAATTAGATACTCTCGGCCGATATTAGGCATTTCCCGATTCTGTTCTCTCTTGATCTTTAAATATTCATTCATAATGACAAACAAATGATTCTGATAAATGATAAACTTTCAACCATGTTATGAGCATTGGCAACATTTTTTTTTTTTTTGTTAATGTGTTTTGTTCAAAGGACTTTAAGTTTCATCTTTTAAGTTTATATTTTTAGACCTTTTATTTATCAGAACTTTAATATGTTTTGATGTTCCTCTGTTCTGTTGTGACAATAAAACAAATTATTATATTATTATAGTGAGAACTCATAAATAACTACAAATAACTAATGTTGGGGAAATCTGTTTGTTTTGTTACGGGTTTCTGAATTTTTATTTTTTAAATATATATTGCCCAATACATCGGCATATTGGATTTTTACATAACCAAATATTCATATCGGTATCGACCTTAAAAATCCTTTATCGGTTGGGCTCTAGTTAGAATCAGTTCAGGAATGTTTCATATTGATGTTTAGCAAATCTATATGCAATGGAACTGCATCGTACCAGAGTGGAGCGGATCTATCTTTGTATATCAGATTGTCCTGCTTGTGACTCGTCTTATGTTCAGGTCAAATCATTCCTGGATAACAGGAAGTTAGCTGTTTTTCTGCTGAGGTTTCCCCTGCTCATTTCCTTTTTTTTGGGGTCTTACACGGACCCCGACCTCCCGCCAGCCCCTGGTCTTCAGTCAACATGAAGCAGAGCTGTCGGAAACCTGCTTTCTCTTTGTCTTGTTTTAAGTACAGAAAAGGACAACCGTGGCAAAAGGAAATTTGTATTCAGTGGTGTTGAAAACAAACCTTAAATAAAAGTGTGAACAGTTCTCTCTCCATCTTTCTCTCTCCAGGTTTGTGGCATCAGTCTCCCTCTTCCTCCAAAGAAGCTAATTGGAAACATGGACAGGGAGTTCATAGCAGAGAGACAGAGAGGACTGCAGGTCTTTCTGGACACAATTACCCAGCATCCCTTGCTTTCCTGCTCCCTGACTGTCAAGAAGTTTTTGGACCCCAACAACTACTCTGCCAACTATACAGGTGTGTGTTCCCTCAACAGCTGTATTTCCACTCTAGACCAGATGTTTTAGTCCCAGGAACAATGTTTTAAAGAGCTAAAAAGTTCCTTAAGCCCACTGTTGTCTGTGTTTCCTAAAGACCCGTAACGGTTAGACAAATTATGCTGCGTTTTCACATCCTTCTACCCGTGAAAGTGCCCTGGAACGGCAGTCAAACCTGTAACTTACTACGCGTGAACTCGTACCAGATGGTTGTACTCCCAGTTACAGTTTTGACGTCACACACACACATAAACAATAATGTCAACCCCTGTTGATTCTGTACAGACGCCGGTGATTAACGGTGAGAAATGGAAATAAATAGACATAAATATGTCGCGTAAAGTAATTGCCCACATTGTAATCAAAACAATACGCATATGATTGTGTTATGTTTATTAAATGAAGCCCAAAATATGTCACGGACTAGAAATTGCTAGTATGAGCTAACGCTAGCAATGTCAACGGACAGTAGCCGCTAGCTAGCTAACGCTAGCTAACGCTAGCTAGAAGGGTTTGTCGTGACTTTGCCTGGAACGCTAAGTCGTGAGTCGTAACTTGAAGTCGTAACTTACGGGCTAAAAACGAGGAGGGCTGCTGGTGGTCGCCGGGATGGCGATGTACATAAATTGTTTTAAACTGTTCAAAAATAAATTAGAAGCGCATATGGAAGCAAATAAAAGACGTTACGTCTCTTCTTTGAACTTTAACTGCCACTGAGTACTTAATATTGAAATATTTTACTTTAAAAACCATGTATCTGAAGGTTTTTGTTCTGAACTCACCTCCTTTGAAATTAAAACTTATATTTTTCAATGGTCACAAATTCAGATAAAACAAAAATTAACTTTCAAAATTTCCAAAAATAGATTCAGGTTGCTTAAATTGCTTAAAACATCTGGGCTACGCAAAATAGCATGCATGCAATCAAACCGACTTCTGGCCTATCAGTGTGTGACTGTGAGTCATGTGATCCAAGAAAGTCTGCGCTCTGACCAGAGGCCTGTACTACGAATCAAGATCGACATGCCCTGGATTTCTTTCAGTTACCCTGGTCACGATGTTGGTTATCAACTAGTTTAATCAATCCTGGGTTTCCCAATGCCAGAACGCGTGTGTTCATATAAAAGAGGCGGTGTTTGCACAGCATGACCAATTGCAAACATCTACCAGAGCCATATTTTAAATAATAAGAGCAAACTATAATTCTACATAAATATGGAGAACAGAGACACGGGTTTACAGGCAAAACGCAATATAGTCATCACACCATTCCGAGGAAACATGTCATTCAACCAGGAAACCGTAGCAAACCGTAGCAAAACGTTTTTTTCCGAAGTGGGTTTGATCGCAATGATCCAAAAAGCATAATATGAGCACTTTAAATTATCTTTGGCATTTTTCTAAAAAAAAAAAAATTGCTTTATATGCTTATTAAAGTGTTCTGTCTGTCTGTCTGTCTGTCTGTGTCTCAGAGATCGCCCTGCAGCAGGTCTCCATGTTCTTCAGGTCGGACCTGAAGTGGGAGGTCCTGGAGCCTCTCAAAGACATCGGTGAGACTCCTGAACCTGATTGAAAATTAATAACACGAGAACTGTATGTATGCAACTTAAAATGTAGCAAAGTAAAATACTCAAGTAAAATTACAGTTTTTTTCCAAAATACTCAAAGTCCAAGAAGCCCTACACACAGTAACGGTATTAAATGTGGAGTTGTTACTTCCACCCCCCGGCATGGCTAACAGCTGGCTTCTTGAATAACAGAATGACGGCTAGCCTAACTCTTGTCCCCTAGCGTAGTGCTGCTGGTGGGTTCATGCACGCAACGGTGCGTTATATGTGCTTTGTTAACGTTACCTGGAAGAAGAAGAATGTGTTCCTCTTCTCTCAAGAGGTTCACATTGTTGCTTTAAAAGAATGCATTATATTAAATAAATGTTATATTCTTTGATGTTAAATTCTCATTGTTACAAATGAAGTGACATTCTGTTGTTTTTTCAGGCTGGAGGATCAGGAAGAAATATTTTTTAATCATAAATAAAGAGCAACCCAAGGAGATGCATCTGCTGAGCTGGGTGAGTACATAAATGCTGCTTAGTGACATCAATGTTTAGTGATCAAATAGAAATGCCTTGAGGAGTGCAGTTCTCTCAGCACATATAGTATATTAACCCATAAATGTAATACAAGTGTGCAGCATCAGGCTTTTAATTCTGGGTCTTTAATTACTGAGTTAAGATCAAATTCTGTACGAGGTTTCAAGCATGCGTGTTGTGCATGTCATTGTTATTATAGTATATGGTTAATGTTTCAACGAATGCAATAAAATAAAACATTTTGCAAATATAAATCTGTGACACATTTCAGTAGGAAGGAGTTTTATGAGAGTAACAAAGTTTTACTTGATAAATTCTAAATACAAAATCTTTTTAAAAAAAGTAAACTTGGAAAGATGGAAAGTTTTTCTCTCTGGCAGTTTTCAGTTGTTCCCAGGAGCTTATCCCATGCTGAGTGATTTCCCACAGTCCAGAACAGATTCAATTTCAGGTTGATTTAGATTCAATCAAATGTAATAAACTGACGTGAAAGTATTGTCCAGTCAAAACCAATAAACATGGATGAAGAAATAAAGTCTGTGAAGAGTCTGATTGGAACTTTGATTTCTGTTCATCTGACTGATGCAAGTGTTTTTCTTAGTTTCGTTGCTTGTTGAAAGCAATTCTTTCAGAGCTTTGAAATGCAAATAAGGATTAAACCTGATTTATTGAAGGAAAAGTACATGAATGTGTGTGTGTGTGTGTGTGTGTGTGGGGTGTAGGTGGACCTGGGTCCTGATAAGTTCCTGTCCGACAAAGACCTGCAGTCAGCCATGAAGCTCCTAACCAGCATCTCTGTACGTATCGACTACTACAGTTACTGCACAGTAACTACGTATTGGGAGAAAACCGCGTCTTAAAATTAGCTCTAACAACAAAAAAGGAGCACAGCTGTAGTAACAGCACTCTTCTTTGGTTACCTGTTGGACTGTTTTTTTTTTGTGATCAAATTTTTATTTTTATATTTAAAGCAAAAAAAAAATAACATTCAGGAACATTTACAGACAACACACTGGGACACAGGGTTACCTGTGGACTGTTGAAGTCGCCATTAACACTGCTGCGGCACAGTGAAAGCAAGCTATGTCAACTGAAAGCTAGGTGGTGAGAGATCCACGGCTAACCGTAGTTATTGCTCAAACTTTTTTTTAATTAATTTGGTTTTTGATGGCCATTCTGGTAGTATATATACATTTAATTGTCCAACATTACCAAATGAGACACTAGCCAAATCAAGTCATGCTGGAAATAATAACCCAACTAAACCTCTGCTGAAGCATAACTGGCATCTCAGCCTTTGAGTCTAGTGGAACTCAGATGGTTTGGGGGTATTTCTGAACAGGAAACGAATATATTCCTGAGAATTTCACCAACGCGGGTGTGACATCGATTTTATGGTAAATTCTACAAGAAACAGTTGGAGCTGTTCAGGTCTTTTGCAAAGTTTGCAAAACTTGCATAGACTGTGTTAGTAGCGTAAAGAGAAGTACTTCCAGTCTTGGTTATGGGTAACCAGAGTACAAAGTCACATGATTCAGCGGCTTATACACTGTCCCATACTAGCAGCCTAAAATCTGCTATTTTATATGTTTAACTGCTCTTTAATGTTTAATTTTTTATGATTAATACTTATATAATTTTAATTGTTTTTATGTAAAGCACTTTGAATTGCCCTGTTGTTGAAATGTGCTATACAAATAAAGCTGCCTTGCATTGGTTTGGTGTGGTTAATCACATATTAAATCTCTCTCTAAATTTTACTTTTCAATGCAAATTTGAATAGAATTCAGACAGACACCTAGCAAAACAGAGATACGTTTGTTTCTAATTATGGCCTGTAGATAATCAAACTTCCTCCTCCTTTCCAGACTCCATATCTCTGTCCGCTGTTGTTCTCCAGCACCAGCGAGTCTTCAGCTCTGCTCATCCGGCCGTTCGCTGAGAAAGGCTCTCTGAGAGACCACATCTGTAAGGTAAAGTGTGTGTGTGAGACGCAGGAAAAATTACGCCAAAAATAAAGTTCCTCCCACAGCTTTTAGTACAAGTATAAAAGTATTACTTAAAGTACCAAATGTACTCGTTATGCAACGGCCCATTTATAGAAAAATATATATTCGATCACTTGATTTTCCTTATGATGCAGTATTGTGTTCATCACTTTAATGTTGCAGCTGGTAAAGGTAGGGCTTGTTTCATTTACTCTATGTACTGCTCAGTAGTTAACATAACTAGTGACTTGTCAAATGAATTTAGTGGAGTGGAAAGTACAATATTTGCCTCTAAAATTAAGTGGTAAGAAGCATAAAATAGAAATACAAGTATCTCAAAATTGTACTTAGGTACTGTACTTGTAAATGCACTTAGTCACATTTAACTACTGTTCTTTGGTAGAAAGTAGTTCCACTTGACTCTCTCTTCTCCAGGTGAAGCCCAGAGAGAGTTACCTGAAGAAGTACTGTAACCCGAAGAAGAGTCAGGGTCTCGACCTGCAGCATATCAAACTGTACGGCCGTCAGATCCTGGAGGTATTTAGATACACACAAAACACACACACACAAAACACATGCGAAGAAATAAAACACAGTGCTACATGTTACTGAGCTGTGTGTGTGTGCAGGGCCTGAAGCTACTCCATGACGGCGGATTATTTTATGGTCACCTGCATGCGTCCAACGTAATTGTGGATGACGCCAAGTGTCGACTAATGGACGTAGAGAACGGCATGCTGGGAGTCCCCTCGGCACTGCGACCCGCCTTCACCCAGCTCAGGAAGATCAATGTATGTAAATACTGACAATAGGCTGATTTTTATTTTTTAGAAAATGTTTTTCCTCAAAGTATTAAAAAAAGACTCACAAGCATTCTATGTGTCTTACTTATGTTTCCCTTGTTTAATTAAATTTAAATTTATTGTATGCTCTCTTTGTATATGTTATCTTAAATAACCATATTAGAATACTTGAATTAGCACATAGTACTGTATATGCTTTTATATGCTTGATTAATGGGCGTGATAATAAAATGATGTCTCAAAAGCTGAGAGAAAAATGTGTGTACATCTTAGAAATCGACAGTGCCGAGTGATCCTGTAAATGTACTAACATACAAAGTTTATGATCCATGAACCTGAGTTATTATATCCAAATACTCTGTATTTTTTGTATCTGCAGACCATAGAGAGCATCGATGTCTTCTGCTTTGGACATTTACTGTACGAGATGACGTACGGCCGACCGCCAGACAGCGTCCCTGTCGATCGATACGCCGATGTCCCCTACATTGCTGTGGGTCAGTATATTTATATACACACACACACACACACAGGTTAACATGGACACATATAGATACTGTTGCGTGTCTTTTCTACCTTCAGACATTAGACGTGTGTGTGTGTGTGTGTGTGTGTGTGTGTGTGTGTGTGTGTGTGTGTGTGTGTGTGTGTGTGTGTGTGTGTGTGTAGCATCAGTGCTGCAGTCCATTCTGTCCACAGAAGCCTGTAAGAGTGGGATGCCAACTGTGTTGGAGCTCATCAAGACACCGTGAGTTCACAGTTTTTGCCTCTCTACTGTTGTTTTCAGTGAACAGTAAACACACTTATACATACTTACGTCCCGTAATGCCTGTTGGCATGTAGGGCAACAACAAAGGATTTCCGCACTTGTCTGTTTTGGGCCAGTGTCTTTATAGAGCCCCAGGTGTGATCTAGGGTTTTCAGTTCTCCCTCCACCATCCTGCGCCAGGTATTCTTGGGACGGCCTCTTTCACATTTGCCATCTAGTGTCCAGTGACAGGAATCTGTATGCAGACACATTATTTTCTGTGTTGCCTGCTTGATTTAAAGATCACATCCATAATAAGCTGGCAAAATCTGAAAATACACCTTTCTTTTTATTGTGGCCTTCCATCCAAACAAAAGCTCAAATTATACTGTCCATATTCAAGGAAATTGTGTTAATTGAGTTGCCTGGAACACTAGACTGGAACCTGTAAGTAAGTGACTGCACTTCTTTTTTCCACTACTGTTATCATAAAGACAGTTGCCATGACAAATGATTTTTGAATACCTTGGCTTTAATACAACAAACCAACGTGTGGAATTTAAAATAGGCCACACGCAGGAACCAGAACATCAGCTTTTTGTTGTTGCTGATGAGTCACTGTTTGTGTTTTTTGCAGTCTGTTTAGTGACGTCCAGCTCCAACACTCAGAAAAACTTCAAATCAAGGTGAGAGGCTCAGTTTGATAATGCTTCTCCGAGTTTGTCCATGCATGCACAAGGTTCCAACAGAATATTTTACTCTGGGGGGGCGCAATGGCATGGAAAATCCCTGAATCCCCATCCACTCCTTCAGCTTCCCAGCAGGCTAAAAGAGGCGCTGAAGGCTGCAAAGGAGAGTCTGGAGAAGAGGCTGCAGGAGGAGCAGAGAGTGGTAGGTCACTACACACATTAAACATCTTTGATTTATAGCACTGAGCTGCTCCATAGATATTTGGGAGGTCATGTCACTTCTTCAAGGCTCCGTCAATCATTTGCTCCAAATCTTTATTTTAAATCTGTGACCTTCTACAAGGTAAACACAGTATTTGCTGCAGAGTGGTATTTTTGCTGGCTCTTGTGACATAACAGACTGGGAAAGCCTTGCAACATAAATTCCCACAACCTTTTTCATGTTGTAAACACATACAAACTCAGTGCTGACATCAATGTGTAATTATTTTGAGCTGCTCTTTCTGTAATGGCCACTGGATGCTGTCATTGGTCTCTGTCACTGCCGTTGCACTCACTGCAGCCGTGATTCGGCTGCTTGGATTATTTCACCATGCCGTTATAAAAAGACGAAGTATGGTGAGAGCATCTTGATTCTGCTCTTCAGCAGTGGCACTCGCACTTGGCAGTGCAGGTTTAATTAAAAGGTAGGCACCTTGTAGCTTGTTTGAAAGGTAAATAATGGTGTGTGTATGTATGTTTGATTGTAGCTCCACCAGCACAGGAGGCTAACCAGAGCTCAGTCTCACCATGGCTCAGAAGAGGAGAAGAAGAGGAGGAAGATTCTGGCGAGGAAGGTAGGTGACCGAGTCTCCCACACACAAACACACAAAGAAACCTAATAAGTTCAGAAACCCACAGGAACATATTTCAACTGTTTAGAAAGAATGAAATGCACATGTCTGTTTGAGGTTATTGGAACAAAGGCTAGTTTGTAAAAGCAAAATGGTCCTTATTGGTGAAGTAACGTGAACAGTGAAACAGTAACATTCAAAATCATGTTGTGTTTTTGTCCTTGCAGAAGTCCAGACAGTCAGCTTATGAAAATGAAGAAGACGTCACTGTCAGAAACAACAATAACTCCGGTAGGTCACTGCTCTAACTTCCCTCAACAAATACTCAACCTTGTCAGTCAGTTAGTTAGCCAGGTAGTGTTAGAGCTAAATCCTGCTCCATTCTCAGGGTTCATTCAATTAGTAGTCAAAATCTCAGATGTTGAAATGTGAATCCATTTTATTACATAGGATATCCTAGAGACAAAGTTACCTGGATCAAGCTGTCGCAGCTCTCCCCTTCCTTTGTCTGGCTCTTTGGCTCTTGGACCCCCAGTATTATCTCACAAAGGGTGGGGTCTTGTGCTTATTCCTTATCTTTTAGTTGGGATGTGACTGAGGGTTTATGACCCTCAGGACTTGCAAAGTAAAAGAGCAGTTGGGCCATAAAGGGTGACTGAAACCAGAGACAGGGTGTCTCTAACATCATCAATTCAGCTTCTGACACATTTGTAGAGCTGGGTTATAACAAAATGTACCAGAACATCTTATATTATAAAACAGAAGTACTGCAAAACAACTTAATGCAACAAACAACAAACTATATATTTATAACAACAAACTTAATGCATGACCCACATGTCTTCATTTATGTTGAAATAATGCTTTTACCTTTTAGCTTGAATGTATAATGCAAATCACACACAATGTTTAAGCACATATAAAATTTAAAATTCCAACAGTAGCTAGCTAAAAGTCTTACCGTACGTTCACACCGCCAGCGACTTGAGCTGCAAAAAAGCTCTGGACGCCCCGCCAAGGACGCTTGTCAAAAAGTACGGGGACGCTTTCGGACGCTTTCAGGCGCTTTGGCCGCTCTGACGTGGCGGCGTTCTTATAGCGCAATTGGTCAAATCGGTGTTGTGAGCAACTGAATTGCCTTCCCGCTTTCGTAAATATTTCGCGCTTGTCCTTTTATGTGTATCACTGGATAATTATGGATCATCGCGAAGTAGTTGTGTTTGGTGCTGCTGCTGTATTGTATTTGCGGAGAAGACGTCGTACTTTTACGTAGATTTTGGGTTCACGACACCCTCCAGGACCGTTATCAATTCGAGAGTATCACAGTCTGCATGATAAACGTTATTTATCTACAGGAAATTTTGGGGGGTGATTTATATTTTTTGCGACAAATTTGAGTATCTGTCTGAAACCGTTTAAACCTAAAATGAACAGTGTAATGGAGATGACATGAAATGCCGAAAGAATGAATGAAAAAACTGGCGGTAACTTTATGGCGGGCCAGACGTTGTAGTCGTAAACCTCCCGTTTGACACAACTCATTAAGTGCACAGCACTAAAATGCTTCTACTTTGACTTCTACTTTTACTTTTGCGCATTTAATAAGGGTAAAATGATCTGCAAAACAGATTGTACCATTCACATCAAGCAAGGAAGACTACCACGCTACGGCGCACTGCTCATTTCCCTCGTTAAAAGATGATGAATCATCAACTCACCGGACATACCGACTATCTCGGCTACTTTATCCCATGCCTCGTTTTTTTTTAACTGGTCCCGATACGCAAACAACGACATATCATAAATAATAGGAAACCCAGCAACGGCGATGATGAGCGTCTCCTCCATTTTTCCTCGGAACAAATGTTTTGGTAGGAACGAAAAGATTACATCGTCGGAATCAGTCAGCGTGAAGGACTTCTATATTCCGATTGGCGGCTGGCGTTAGCCGCTGCTCGCCGCTGAACCGCGTCATAGCTCATTACCATAAAGTTGAAAAATTTCAACTTTCAGATTGACGCTCAACACGCTCAAAACGCTCAAAAACGCCCAAAACGCGCCGACAGATTTGCCGCTCCTGGCAGCTGAGAGAAGCCAGCTTCCATTGAAAATGAATGACTTCCGGTATCTTTAGACGCTCAAGTCGCTGGCGGTGTGAACGTACAGTTAGGCTAACCCTGAGTGCTAAAGCTAATTCATTGGTTAGCCAGTTAGCTAATCTTGCTAAAAGCTAAAAGTCTTAGGCTAACCCTGAGTGCTAAAGCTAATTCATTGGTTAACCAGTTAGCTAGTCTTGCTAAAAGCTAAAAGTCTTAGGCTAACCCTGAGTGCTAAAGCTAATTCATTGGTTAGTTAGCCTGGTAGGTATTGTTTTGGTTAGGTGAGTAGTTAGTGTTTGGTTAGTTTGACAGAATTTACAGCATAGCAAAACAAGTCTAATAATAATCTTAAGAGGTTAGCCTATTAACCGGGTATGAAATAGTTTGTTTTTGGTTAGCTAGTTAGTTTCGTGGCATGTCA